>JAZKLR010000549.1:0-698896 GCA_037103525.1 Ganaspis brasiliensis
CCTTAAATGAGTTTTCCGATTAAGTGTACCTTGGATAGAATCAAAAGGCATAAAACAGACTCCCACGTACAGTTAGAAAATTTAAAGAAAAACATTTTTTTTTCATAATTTGTTTTTAAATTGTTTATAAACAATTAATTTCTTAATTATTTCAATTATTTTTAATGTACAGTAGCTTTTAAAAACCGGAAAAAATATGAAAATACACTTTAAAAAATGGAAATCAATTGAGAAAATTAATTGACGAGCGATTATTGTTTAGAGGCATTCCATGAGAAATTCGTTTGATTGAAAATAGATATTATTTTTTAGTTTTATGTTTTTCTTTAGTTTTTTAGGTGCTAAATAATTATGCCAAAAAGGTTCGCAATATTTTTAATCACTTATTTAGCACCCAAAATACTAACAAATGTCGAAGTATAAGCAAAAGCTATCGGAATTTCTCATGGAATGCCCCAAAAAAATAATTACTCGTCAATATTTTCTTAATAGATTTTGATTCCTTAGAGTTCTAAGGAGTTGCCCCCAGTTGTACCTTTGAAATTTTACAAATTGTTTTTGTTTTTATTTTTGAAGCATAACTATCTAATAATACATCTTTCAAATTTCAAGTCAATCCGAAAAAAATTGAGCAAAATATGAGCATTAAAAGAGAAGAGTCCGTTGCGTAGACATACTGGAGTTAAAACATTAAACGCGTTTTTCTTAAATAGCATTTTTGAAGTGGGTGAGCAAAATAACTTGAAAACTACTTAACTGATCTTTCTGAAATTTAGCAGGCTTATTCAATGCATAAAAATGTAGTCTTTAATCGTTCGATTTTTTTTTTGTAAAAATCGAACACAAATTTTCAACTGTCAACCATTTTGTTAAAAATACAAATTTTTTTAAATCCTTGGATTAAAGATTAGTTTATAGTGCTATTTAACTAAATACATTGACATTTTTTGTTTAAGATGATCCAGTTCGCTACAATTTTGGTCCCCCAAAAACAAAATAATTAAAACAACCTTTATTAAGCAGACATTTCTTACGAAATTATTCAATATTTTTTAATAAAAAAACATACTAAAATGTATTTAATATATGAACTTTTACATATTACATTAATCTCTTAAAAGAGTTTAGCTGTTTTCGAAAAAAATCACGAAACTGGCTATTTTTGTGCGCTACAATTGGGGGTAACCCCTTATGTGTATTTTAATATCTTTTCCTTATTTTTAAAAGGTACAGAACATTAAAAAAAATACATTTTTTATAAACAATTTATAATGTTAAATATAATTATCTAAAACATTCTCCACCTTTCAGAATTTTATTTTATGATAAAAATTTAAATACTCTTTTTATTGTATCTAACAATTTGTTTCAACAATTAATTTTTTAAACAATTTATAATGTTAAATTTAATTATCTAATACATTCTCTACTTTTCAGAAATTTTTTTCTGATAAAAATTTTAATTTTTGTTCATTTATTTACAACAATTTTTTTTAACAATTAATTTTTTTAAAAATTTATAATGTCAAATTTAATTATTTAAAACATTCGCCACTTTTCAGAATTTTTTTTTTCTGATAAAAATTTTAATATATTCTCAATTGCTTATAAAAATTTGTTTAGACAATTAATTTTTTAAACAATTTATAATGTTAAATTTAATTAACTAACACATTCCCCACTTTTCAGAATTTTCTTTTCTAATGAAGATTTTAATATTTTTACATTTGTTTGTAACAATTTGGTTAACCAATTAATTTTTAAAACAATTTATAATGCTAAAAATAATTATTTAAATAATTCTTTACTTTTACAGAATGAACTATTTTTCGTTATTGTTAGCTGCTTGCTCATGAGCTGATATAGCCTAATGTTTAAATTTATTATTTATCAAATTATTTGCTTATAATATAAATTGAGCAAATGAAATAATGAAGGCTTGCATTTCAAAGAAAGGTTAATGAAAGGATTCAAGAACATATCATTTCTTTTGTATGAGGATGTAAACATGGTTTTTCTTTGTTTATATTGTGTTTTTAATTCAACGACGCAACGCAACGATTCGCGTTGTGACTGTCCACGATACGATTTCTATAGGGTCCATCTACTGACACACACACACACATCTGGACTTTTGCTTAGGAATAAAAATTTAAATTTGTTAGAGGAAAATAACTCATTTTAGACTATTCACAAACCTTTCTCTATGAGGAAGCAATTGTAATAGGTACATAGTATGTATATAATATTTAAACTGAAACTGATATATTGACAATAATTCGAGAAATTTAATTGAATATATTAAAATATTTTCTTTATAACAATAAAAGTTTAAAAACAGAAGTTCTTTTGTTATTTCCATATTGTATTAAATTGAAATTTCGAATAATTGCGTATTTCAATATATTTATAATTACACTGAAAAAATCCCTTGAACCCGTACACAAGGAATCAACCAGTTTTCCTTGTTAGTTAAGGCGCCAACTAGGGAAGCCTAGTTAAAATACAAGGATAATTTTCAGTCTAAGAAATTAGAAATTATATTATATTGAACATCAGAAATTGTGTGACCGACTGTTTTTATTACTCAGAAAGTCTATTATTTCATAAAATATTAATATTTTCTATCTCTAAAACATTAGTGGTTACGGTAAATGACTTAGTTGTGGCCGTCATATATTTGAAGGTTATGTTGATTTGACATTTTAAAAAAACATTATTAAAAGTTTAATGTATACTTTTGTATTATTTTAAGATTATGTAATACAACTTTACTCATTTGCACTATAGAAAACTGTAAATTTTTAGCTGATTGACAATTTTTTCCCCCGTTTTTAAGAATTACAAACAAACAAGTTTGATGTGTATTAGAACTAACTTTGCTTCGATTGCAAGCTTAACTTGGAATCCTTGTCATTTTAACTAAAATGGCTTCAACTATAGACAAATAGTTGATTTTGACAAACATATTTTTTTCAGTGCAATATATTACATAATTTATTTGTAATATTACAAAAATAAAACAAGATTGTTATTATGTGTATTTATTGTTATTATTATTAAGAGAAGGGGAATGGTTGTACAACCAACAGCGCTTGGGTAATCTCTTTACGCCCCCCTCAATGAATGGTTTTCCTGTGAGGTGAAGTCGTTCGCTAGTTACCGAAGGGCAATGGCAGAGAACAGGAGTAGAGGTTTCATCCTCCTTCCCACACTTCCGATACTCGGGGTCATTGACGATGCCCAGTTTGTGTCGGTAATAGCGAAGATCCCTATGGCCAGTTAATATTTGCGTTAGGGTCTTGGCATCTATCCTGCTGAGCTTACATAAGTCTGCAGCTCGTTTCAGGTTGATAGTGTTACCAAGGAGTGACTTAGCCTGTCTGCCACCAGCTTAGCCATCCCACTCCTTTTGGTATTCTGCGCGTAGCCATTGTTTGAATTCTAAAGCTAACACTGCATTAGAGACATTTACAGGCGGGCCAACAATGCGGCTCCTGCTACCCGCCTTTGCTAGTCGATCCGCCATCTCGTTACCCATAATCCCAGAAGGACCTGGGACCCATAGGAGCGAGACGCAGTTAGTCTCAGCTAGGTGATTTAGTGCACAATGGCACTCCCAAACTAGATGAGATGTTGTTAAGTAATGATTCAAGGACAGTAAAGCCGCCTTGCTATCCGAGAGAAAAATTTTTCTTACCACGACAGAGCTCCGCGGTCACACCCGCCGCATAGAGCAGTGCCATTATCTCGGATTGTAAAACAGTTAAAGTGGACACAAGTTTAAATGCAGAGCCCTCCATAGTTGTTTCATGGTATAGACCTGCACCCGCAGCCACTTCCCCTTTGGCTCCATCCGTAAACTAGATGTCACCGTGAGTAGAGAGGACTACGAGTCCATTTTGACAGTCTTCTTTTGCTGGTAAGCTGATCTTATATTTCTTGTCAAAGAGGTAAAGCGGAGAAATTCTATCTCTTCTCATTTTGAAGATAGATTTTTCCACTAAACTAGCGGGAAGTGTTACGTAACTCTTTCCCCTGACATACTTCCACCCAAGTCCATCATTTATTCTCAGGGCAGATTTAACCGCCTCTGCTTTGATGGTAAGGTGTAGTGGTTCCAGCCCTAGAAGTGCACCCAGGGACATTATGGGTGTGGTACCCAACGCCCCCGTTATGCACCTCAGGACCATTCCCTTTACACTTTCAAGTCGATCGATAGTCGACAACAATTCTATTATGTATATTAGCATTAGCAAACGTTGTGAGTTCGTAGCTTAGCGTTTATTAGCTTATCGAACGCGTGTACATTACATTTTTGGTAATGATTAATTTTCGATTTCTTAAAATAACCTCGACTCCCGAAGCGTTTGAAAATGTTAGTACCGATTAAACATCAGGTGGCAGAAAATAATTTTTATAAATTTTCACGAATTATTTAACTAAATTTAAAAAACACTGTTGCTTTGTTGATAGAACAGTGCATATTTCCTCAAAATTTTATTAAAAAATGTTGATTATTGTAGAAGCTGTTAAGAGTTAAAGACAAAATAAATAAATTTTCTGCCTATGAAAAAAATGTAGTTTTTTGCGTTTATCTTGAAAACCAATAGAGATAAATAACTTTGTGCATGAGGAAAAATATGCGCCTTAAAATTCTTTATTGTGATATGTAGCTCCAAATATAAAGAATGTAATAAAAAATTTGATCGAACTCAAGTTTCTCCTTAGGCAATGAAAATATTATCTCGTATAGCGGCAAATTTTGCCTCAGTAATTTTTTTCCTTCAACTTAATTTATCCTACGTTTTTAGGGTTCCGTACACCTTCGGTGTTCGGCGGAACCCTTATAGCGAGACTCGTGCGTCCGTAGCCAAAAACCATTCCCCCCCCTTAACTTCTAAACTATTTGACCTAGAGGTCTGAAAATACACTTATGTATTTTTACGTGTAGATTCCACGAAAAATATAGAGAATATGATTCAAGGTGATGTTCATAGCGTTGTCAAGGAAATAACAACTTTTTTTAGCAAAAAAGTATTAAAATGGACCATTCCCCCCCCCCCCCTTAACTTCTAAACTATTTGAACTAGAGGTCTGAAATTTGGTACACATATGTATTTTCACGTGTAGATTACACGAAAAATATAGATAACATGATCTGAATTGATGGCCATAGCGTTGTCAAGGAAAAACTGCAAATTTCCAAAAAAAAATTTTTTTTTCTTTAACTTTGCCATTATTTGAGCTAGAGGGCTAAAATTTGGTACACTCAAGTATTTTTGCATGCAGATTACGGAAAAATTATGTTTGGAAATAAAATTGAATATTATGAGGTCAAAAAAAAAAATTCAAAAAATCACAAAAAGAGGTTTAGATCCCTATGCTAGAGCTCACCCTAATTGTCCTACAGTACCCCTCAAACCAATAAAAGTTTTATTTGTATACTCAGAATTTAAAAAATCGATATAAAACGCAATTGAAAATTGTTATCACTTTTTTTCAAAATAATTGAAAAATTATGAAAAAAAAAAAAAAAAATTTTAATCTTATACAAGGCTTTTTCAAACTGCCACAGGACCTATAATCAAGACTGTTATAAGCCCTGAAACCTTATAAAAATTTCAGGGCCTCCCCCTAAAAAAAAATTCTTGATTTTTATGTTATTTATATAAAATACAAGCCTGTATCCTTAAGCAAAAGTGTTATGTACTTGAAGGTAGAAGTATTTTCATAATTTGTACGTTCTAATTAATTTTCTTAATCTGTACATAAAAATATACAAATGTTTAAAATTTTAGGCCTCTAGCTCAAATAGTTTCAAAGTTATGAGGAAAAACTTTTTTTTTGAAAATTTGCAGTTTTTCTTTTTTTGACAACGTTTTGACTGTCAATCCAGATAATGTTGCCTATAATTTTATTTTAATCTACACGTGAAAATACATATGTGTACCAAATTAGAGCTCTCTGTTTGTTAATAAGGTATATCTTTGTTTCGTAAATGTACGGAACCCTAGATTTTGGTACGGGTGTAACTCGTACTTGCCCGATTTTTCTTGTATACATGTGAAATTTCAGGGGCAATGAGACATCATTTAATATTAAATTGAAAAAATACGTATCTCTTCTTTTTCGATAAGTAACAAAATGAGGTGGTGAAAACATTAAAATTCGCAAATTTTTATTTTAAGGACCACCCTAACATATGTAGTATACTTTACTATGGAAGATACTTCTTTAGTGAAGTAGACTCTCACGGTGCTCTGGAGCGGATTTAAATAAAATTTTTAGGTAAATAAAATTTTCAAATGGATTCTGTTTCTAGGTGTTATTAGAAAGAAAATAAACGTAAAATGAAAAAAATTCACTTGGCGCTTATTCTGGCAGCGAAAATAAGATTTTTTGCTTCATTTTCAAACTTTGATCTATAGCTTCTTTTGAGAAAAAATATTATCACCCTAGCAATGCATTTTAAGACAAAAGTTTCTAGTATATTTTGCAAGTAGTAAATGTCAGCTTTAAAAAAAAGCTTGTTTGTGGTACTAAAATTATGTTTTTCTGGAAATTTAGAATTTAAATCGTAAAATTTGCCAACGTTTTATCATTTTTCGACTTTTAGAACCAATTTTGTCAAGAAAATGAATTATTAACAGACACATTAAATTTTTTCTAAACGACATAAACTATCTGTATTATGAACAAAATCTCTTAAGAGATTTTCGCAGTCATAACTTTCAAAAAATCGATTTTTTTTGTTTATTAAGATGATTAATAAACTAAATTATTATCTATAGAGAGTAAGCAAGTTCATTGTGGAGTCGCGCAATAGATTTGTAACGAGTTGTAAGCTAAACTTGAAACTTTAAACGCGTTTTTCTCAAAACCATGTTTTCAATATCGATGAGCAAGATTACAAAAAAACCGTTTGACCGATCCTTCCCAAATTTGGTACTCTTTTTTATACATTAAAAAGCAGTCTTTAATCAAAGGATTTTTTATTTTGATAAAATCTAATTTCTTTATTAACAATTATACAGAGAAATTTTTCTTTAAACTCAAAGTTTTGACTTTGACCTTCCGACATTTCGTAAAAATTTTTTGTTATCAAATCGTTTCGATTAAGGACTGGAAAAACTAATAATTAATCGAAATCAATTTGAGATTTTTATTTTAGACTAAAAAAAAGCGAGCGCTAACGCGCAAGCCAAATTTTATTATTTCTTAAAGTAATGTTTCATTTATGTATAATTATGTGAAATAAAGTAAATACATAATGTAATAAAAAAAGAAAATTATTGATAAGAAGACATTGCAATTAATTTAAATTGATGTGATCATTTGGAAATTTTGATTAATTAAAAATTAATTAAATAAAATAAAGATAAAGAATAAAATGAAAAATATTAGAAGTAATTATAAAAAATTATGATATACCTCATACCATTTAAAAACCTAACTTTAAAAAGTTTACCGATCAACAATCTCTGATCTTAATATTTTAGAACCTTTTTCCAATATAACTAATAAATAAAGGTGTGGTAAACTACGCTTTTGAAATTCAATAACATAAACATAAGACTTTACTTGTCCAAATAGTTTATCATCTATTATAATTTCGATTAATTTTTTTACTTTGAAATAAAAGACTCTTGCAACTTGTCAGGTTTATTAAAAGCTGACTGATTAAGTAATAAATTTTCTTAAATTTATATTATGAACTACATGTCATTGTAATAAATAAATCTGGTCTACCATGAAGAGCTACATCATGATCGTTGCATATTGATATAGTTTTAACATGTTACGAGGTGAATCTAAAAATGTTGAAGGCAGTATCAACATCTTTCCAACATGTACATTATTTCCAATTTCTTGATTATCTAAATGATCAATTAATCCTTTGTAAATTTTACTTCTTAATTTTGTTTGATTATTTTTACAAAAACTAAACCTTACTTTTTCAACTTTGACATAATTATCAACTAACAATTGCTGAAACATTCTTCCACAGTATAAAAATTGATTGAAGATATGATCTCTTACTCCTATTTTATATTTTATATAAGCAGATCTGGACACAGTTTCATTTCTGGTTGGTTTGTCACTATCAGTACGAATCGTATCAAGACTTTAACCCTTGCTTCCTAGAGGATAAAGTATAGGATATATCCAAGGTTCAACATTTGGATCTAAATGATTAACCAATTGCAATTGTTGAATCGATGTATTATAAATCGTTACATAAGACTCTGGTATTATACCTTCATCATTCATATTAAAAATAGCAGCAACTTTATTACACCTTTAAAAATTGTAAATTAAATTATTTTTTTTGCTAACGCAGTTTCTATCTCCATGATCTCAGACATCATTAACAAAGACTTTGTATATGCGTTACAATCTCTCAATAATTTGGCAATACTAAATAATATATTCACATCTAAGTTGTCATGTTTACTTAATCTATAGCAAATTGCTTCTTCTGGACCTAACAGGAATAATTGACCAAAAGATGGATCATTATCCATTTCAGGAAATAAGAAATTGTTGATTTGATAATAAATTCGACCTTGAATTATTTATCCAAATGGTCCCCGCCTTTTATTATTAAAATTAACTACATTGGCATTTTCAGATGCAAAAGCAAATGAATTATTGTAAAGTCTTATATTATTCCTAAAATGTCCAGATATCTTATGAGATCCATCTAACAATTTTTTTAATTCATGAGGGTATTTTTCTGAAGGCAACGATACACCTCCATGACTGCATCAATAATGATAAGTTAATTTCTTTTGAACTTTTTCTTTCTCAAAATGTTTAGCCTTGTATCTTTTGCAAAAAAACGACATTTTACCAAGATAATGTTATAACTTGGAACATGTATGCTATTAATATTTTTTTCTGCATAAGTAAAATCATGAATATCAATGTTTTCATTCGCATAAATTACTCCATTTTTTTACCTGTATGTACCGAAACAGCTATTTTTTCCTTATCGATTACGTTTCTTTTTAATTTTAATCTTTTACGTTATTATTTTTATTATTTTGCTTGACTTTTTTCATTTTCTGATCACATGTTCTTATATCTTTCTCCTTCATATCGTTTGAATATAGTATTTCATTATTTTCATCCTTATCATGGCACATCTTCTCTTTCAATTTCAATCTTTGACGATAGCTTTTTTTAATATTCTGCTCAACTTTTTTTTAATTTTCTGATTAGAGATGTTAACAATTTTTGTCTGGCTCACTATTCTTTCTAATTTCTTATTCTTATTATCTCCTCCTACTTCTTTAAGATACTTTAACTGACTTTTAATATTTTTTGATATTCTGCACAACTTTTTTTACTTGTCTCATTACAATCGCAAGAAATTATTAATTTGTCAGAATTATTATCTATTTTTTCTTCTTTAACACCACTATCTATGTGTTTTTGTTAGAAAAATTTAAATCTGTTTCACTACTTAAACATACATCTTCCATAACTGATATTTCTGTTTCTTTGTTATCAATTCTTTTTCGTTTCAATTTCATCATTTCACTATATTCTTTCTGATATTCTGCCTTAGTTTTTCTACTTTTCTCATTAGCATTGCTAAACAATATCTTTTTACTTCTACTGTTTCTAATATTGTCAAATTATTCCCTTTTTTTACTACTTCAATAGAATTTGACGCAGTTTCCAGATGTTTTTTCTTACAAACATTTATATTCTGTCACTATTTACACTTTCCATATTTGTTATTTGTCTCTCTTTCCCATCTCTCCTTTTAACTTACGTCTTTTACAGTACATTTTTTCATATTTGGTACTGCTTTTTTTAGTTTCTTAGTCAATAAAATTAACAACTTTTTTCTGTCCTATTTTTGTATGTAATGAAGGACTACTTATCTCCTTTCATTTCTGTAAAGCCGTCATTAGTTTAATAATCTAATTTTCTCTTCTGTGTCGCATATTTTACATTCCTCACATGTAAATTATTGTTGTTTATTTATTCGATATTGCCAATTCCAAGTTTAAACAATTTTGTAAAATTATCCGAAAATGAGATGACACATTTTTTTCAAATATCATATACAAATGAGTTTTCATTAAAGCATGATTATATACAACATTTTCATGGTTAATATTAAAATATAAAGAAACAGCAAACGCAATGGCGTATAGTCCACAGTCAACAAAATTTGGTTGTTTTTTTTACTCTTAAAAAACTACATTAGGGTTAAAAGGATATAACTTGCATAAATATTCCCTTTGATCATCATTTAAACAACCTTCATTAAGACTATCATAAACAAAAAGTTCATTTCCATCATGGTAAGTACCAATCCAGTGACCCAAAAGCCGATTTCCACTAAACAATATTTGAATATGTAACTTATTCTTATTAATTGCTTTTATTTATTTCATCTAACATTTCTAAATATCCTGTAATTTGTTTTTGGAAGCTACCACCTGATGCAAGTTCCAATAATTCCAGAAACTTATACATGTGATTGTCATTTAGCATTTACCAATTACGAATAATATCCTAATCTTTATTATTTTAATTGAAATATCTGTTCTTTAACTGAAAACTCATTTTTCAGAAACAACTTTCAAAAAAAATTATCAAAAATTGAATTTTTTATGACTCACGATCTAACTCCATAATGACCTTTTGATCCTACATGTCATCAAAGTATCTTTATATTTCAAGTCTTAATGTTTTTTTGTTTCTGTATCTAATATGTTTATCTCATATTTATTTATCTCATCTCATTATCTCATCTCTTTACCTGATCTCTCTAATTGTTTCACATGTTTATCCCATAAGATTGTCTCATGCTATTATCTCATATTTTTACCTTATTTCTCTCATTGTCTCATTTGTTTATTTTATATTATTGTCTCATATCTTTATCTCACCTCTTTTATATAATTATATTATTAATACTTCTTTTACACTGTAATGACTCTTTAGAAACATTATAATCACTTTATTATTTACTAACTATTCACAATTAATTTATTCATTAAAGTTATCAATCACTTGTTTAATGAATCCACAATCGCATTTTTTGGACACTTAATATTTCATAACACTAACTTTATTGAATATAAGAAGGAAATAAAAAATTTAAACACTTTCTAAATATTGTTACTTTAGTCAACACATTTTGCACACTTTCATTTAAATCACTGTCACTTTTCACATTTAATTTTTACTGTATATTTACTATTAGAGTCACTTTATTATTATTATTATTATTTAACAGTTACAGTTCATTTCTTTAATAATCACTATTTGTTTACCGTATTAAGAACTATTTAACACAAACTCTTAATAAACAGTAAGCATAATAATACTATACACTTTCACATTAAACACATTTCTATGATAAACACTTAATAAAAAATACACAATAATTAGCATTATTCACTTCCACATTATACACACTCAAGTTCTATTCATTAATATAACTTTCACTACCATGCACTTCTATACCACGCACTAATGTATTAATCTATCTTTTCGTTAAAGCTCGCAAATTTTTTCTCTTTTCCAAAACCAATTATAACCCTCATTATGCAAGGGTTGGCTCGAAAAATGATGGGCTTATTTAGTCTATTGTTCGTATTTAAAAAGAAAAATTTAAATTTGGAGAATATTTGAACAATGAGGTAAAATTTCAGAATTTAATTTAATTTCTCTCTTTTCATTTAAACTCGAAAATGTTGTCTCTTTTCCTAAAGCCATAAGCTCTCATTATACATGGGTTTGCTCAAAGGATAATGTCATCCTGAAGGTAGTCTATTGTTTGTATTAAGAAATAAATTTTAAATTTCAAGGTAATTTGTATAATGAGCAGTGGGTTTCCTTTTCCGTTTACTTTTAACAAATACCTTTTCTCTCTAACCAAGGAACCAGGTATAAAAGTATCCTTTTGCGTTAACTGTTAACGCTTTTCTGTTAACTTTTAACGCTTACCTTTAGTACTTGTTTCTTATGTAGGATGACTCTCTGAAGAAGGAGAGTTCTCACCGTAAAACGCTTTTTGAGAGCAAACCTTCGAGAAATTGCCGTTAACTCATAAAGTATTAATAATTATTTAATAAAAATTACACGCAATATTAACGAAAATATGTACAATAGAATGGAAAAAGATTAATAAAGATTTACCCATTCGTTTAAACGAAAAAAAAATCTTAAAAATCATCGATTTTTTCGCTTTGTGACTGCGACCCTTTAAGATCAACATTTTTTATTACAGTTTTTTTACAATAAAATATAATGTAACGCAACATAAAAGATAAAAATGCAAAAAAATTACATTATTTTTCATATCACATGTGATATTGTAAAAAAACTTTAATAAAAAATATTTATCATTAAGAGATTTTGTTCATAATACAGATAGTTTATATCTTTTAGAAAAAATTTAATATGCATCCGTGCAAAGAACTTAGACATTTAGCGACAAAAAGGGCCCCTGGGCCAGTCAGTATACAAAACATATTTTATGAAAACTTGCCAAGAAAAGCCATAGTAAGTCAGACCGGGGTAAGTCCAGTCACTTTTGGTCAGACATGTAAAAATAAGAAAATTATTCTATAAATCCAAGTTAATTTATATCAATCAAAATCTTATCATTTCTACTACCAAACAAAAATTGTTTTTTATTAAAATCAGTTTGGGTAATGAAAAACAGAATTCCCGATTGTCACCAATAACGTAAGTTTTTTATTTTAAAAGAAAATACGCAATGAGAAATTAACGATTGGCGCAATAATGGGCTAATATTGGGAGCCAGTGATACCAATATTGGCCTCAATAATGGTAACCAATATTGGACCACAGAAAGGTCACACTTATTAATTTTGTAAGGTGACTATTTGCCCAGAGGAACACTGGACCCAGCAATGCCCCTACACACTCTTTTATAAAAATTTCCTTTAATGAAATTCGATGTTATCCCTGATAACAGCGGATATTAGGCAGATAATTATAAAATATCCCTCGATATTCCTAGAATATCCTAGGGATGTCTAATAAATATTTTTAGAATATCCGAGAGAATGAAAAATGCGACATATCAATTGAATATCGTATGGATATCTGAGAAGATGTATAAGATATCCTGTTAGTATTCACAAGTAACGTACGCTTAATACCCTCAGAATATGGTATGAATGTCCTAAGGGCATTCAGAAGATAGCCTCAGAATATGATTAGAATATTTAATATTTATCTCGAATTTCAAATATCCAGAAAATATCTCGGATATTTTCCTGGTGAGCGGAAATTTTAATATCCATTGGATATTCTAAGCATGTGCAATCATATTTGGAAGACATTTTCAGGATATTCTACTGAATCGTCAGTCATCCATCGGATATCCGACTGAGATTCTTCTAATATAAGGATACCTTAACAAGAGTCTTAAAATGTTATATATTTCTTGCTTAATATATTTGTTAGGTAAGTAGTAAATAAGGTCGGAAACAAGAAATTAATTTTGTGAGAGAGAGGGGGCAACCACTAAGAAATAATTACAATTGAAACAAGACAACAAAATTTTCTTTTTATTTCATAAACGACTTGCTTCTGACTTTTTTAAAAATTGAAAATTTCGAGTTATTCTTTAATAAAATGAAATTTGTCGAAATTATTTTTAATATTTACTGCTGCCATCGAGCAGCTCCATTTTCTTAAATAAAATGTGTAACAAAATTTTTGATTTCGAAACATCAAATTGGTTTAAATATTTAAAAAAAAAGTTAAAATTAAACTCTGGATCCTAAAGCCGACTCTCTGACGAGTAATTGCACCTTTATAACGTTTAATTTGGACAACCCTAGCCCGTTACAAGACTACTCTAAATTACTCTTTTTCTTTTTAATTTTTGCACATATGTCACTATCCATGAGCAAACGGCCTTAGCTCCCAAACGTGAACTTTACAGGGTGAGCGTTTAAAGTTGCATCAATGCATTGAAGCCAATGTAACGTGCCTACTCTTTTTATTTAATAACACTGAAATGTCTTCAAAACAAACATTTTTTATTTTTGGAAATGAAAGAGCAAATAAACATTTGTCAGTTCGCATTAAAAAATAAAATGATTTTTTTTTTAGCTAAGGCACGTTTTGTCATGGACAGACACATATAAGCACCTTTCCTTATCAAAAATAAGTATTAGATTAGGTATTCGGTTTAAGTATTGGGATTAAGTATTGGTCAAAGTACTGAAATAAATACTGGTTTAAGTATTGGAAACCCAGTACTTTTTTAGTTCACAACAAGTAAAATTTTTAAGAATGTTTAACAAAATAATTATCTGAATTTCCAATACTTCAACCATTACTTATTCCATCAGTCAATCCAATATTTATTTCCGTTGCATACTTTCAGCACATAATCAAATAATTAATCCAATACTTATTTTTAATTATGTAACATCCATGTTGGACAGTTTTATCGATAGAAAAATTTTTTATGATTCATGTCAGGTATTATCAATTGTCAAATTATTATTTTGTAATAAAATGTACAACTATTGGACTGTTGTTTAAACAAATTAAATAGAGTAGGCAACAACAGTAGGCATGCCCTATAACTAAAAATAAAATAGTTAAGGATTAACAATTTCTTTATAATAAAACTCAAACTTGAAGGTTGACAAATTAATTAACTATAAAAATATTACAATTTCATATTAAAACATACTGACTTCTGTGATAAGTTTAATAATTGTTAAAATAAAAAAAAGTTTTAATTTTATTTATTTTAAAAATAAAATTAATAAGTAACACAAATTGTACATAAAACTAGGAATTTTTAATTTTACTGCTGACAGTTGGTAACAATTTAAGTTACAAGGCACATTTTTCCTTGAAATGTGGAATCCCGCTAAAAATTGACGCGTCAACTTTGCCTAAGTTGCGATGAGAGATAGAAAAATCTATGGCGATTTTATTGGATAAAGAATCTTGATAACTAACATTTTCAAATGAAATTTATCATTATTCAGCTGACTGAATTTTCACAATCCTTGAAATATAAAATATATATTTAATTATTTACAATAAAATAGTTTTTTAAATATCAAATTTCTTATAATTTTGACAATTTTCCTCTCAGAGAGGAAAATCTAATAATCTACGTACTAATTTTACAAATGTACATAATAATTGATTTGTAAATCTTTATTGATATGTATGTTACAGTAGTTCATTTCTTACAAAATGTTGAGTAATAATGTACGTTTAAAATTTGTATAATTTAATGTAACATTAATTCAGTTTTTTTTACGAGGTTTGGAAAATGCATTTACGCACCATAAGAAGCACCTTACAATAAATGATGCAAGCATCATTTAAAGAGGGCTCCTCCCGTGTGTGGGAATCGAGTCCAGAGAATAGTTTACTTGGGAATGTGAATATTCCCACGTAAGTTTGTCTCTGGGTATTCCTTACTAAGAAAGAAGTTATATGCAAATGAGTTACCAAGTACCGTTAGATGAGTTAGGAAGGGCCGTTAGAAAGTAACGCTTCTCTTTGGAGAGAGTGAGAAGCTAATATTTTTGCAGGTAATGAGAAAGAGAAAAGCAAATTTTATTTCTTCTCCATTAAAGTTCGACATTTTCTCCTCTTTTCCTAAAACTATTAACCCTCATCATGCAAGGGTTCGTTCAGACGATAATTGGCCTAGCAGGAGGTCTATTGTTTGTATTTAGAAATAAGATTTAAATTTGAAGAATATTAATATAATGAGGTAAAATTTTAGGTAAAATTTCAAATTTAAATGTGTGTGTGTGTGAGAGAGAGAGAAAGAGAGAGAGAGAGAAATAGAGAAACGGTGAAACTCAGTTTCTTTTTAACCGAGGGTCTTTACCAGGACATATGTAAAAGAAAAGAGCACGCATAGCGCGCCATTGTTAGTGCTACTATCCATTAAACCTTCCTCGCTTTGCAGGAGTATTTAACACTCATTGGGACGACTGTGCTAGTCAACCAACATCGCCGAGTGCTAACTTCACCTATACACATAGATGCCTTAGCCCAGCTTCAAATCTCGATCAGCCGACGAATCGAGAGGTGTAAGAACTCCCTCCGATCAACAGCTGATTTCGAAGTGAAGAGCCACGAGTCCACACTTCTCAACATAAGGTCAATCATGTTTTCGGGGTTGAATTTAGTGCCAACCACCCGAAACGTATGGGCCTTTTCAAGTCAGAACTATCAGAGTTGGCAAAGGGTTAATTGATTTTCTTGAAACTTTGTGGTATCATACTGCTATATGAGAAACTTTTTCCCTCCAAATTATTTTTAAAAAAATTTATAATTATAGAAGACACGCCATTTTGAATATCAACATAAATTTAACAAAATTGTTAATATCTCAAAATATTACAAATGGATTTTAATAAAACTTACACATGGTTTAGGTAAAAATATATACTTTTAAATAAAAATAAAATCAATAAAAAAAAAATTTATGCAAAAAAATTTATGCAAAAAAATTTATGCAAAAAAATTTTAAAATAATTTTTAAATTAATTTTGTATTTATTTTCTACTCTCTGACAGATATTTTATTAATATTATTCAATTCCTTTTGAAGTTTCCTTTAATTTAAAAATAAAAGTTGATGGAGACTATATTAGGTCCCGAGATATTAGAGTTTTTGTACAACCTCAACCATTAAAAACCTGTTCATACTTAGTTTTCTGCATATTACTCTCTTCCAGTACATGTAAACTCAAAATTTTCTGTAAATTAAAAAAAATTATACACTTTATTTTTAAAAATTTATAAGTTACAACTTTCTAGAATCATTGTTTTGCATAAAATTTCTTAAAGAGGAAACAAATTTTCAGTTTTTAAGAAGTAAATAGTTTTCTATGCATCTAACATTGCTACTGCAAAAGATAAAGTAAAGCTGGTTAACTTTTGAGCAAATTAAAAAAAAGAAAAGTTGTCTATCTTCATTAAGACTAAACTTATGGTCTTTTAAAAATGAACATTTTTGTTTAATTTTGATAAATATTTCTTTTCGGCAGTTCTGGTTAGTTTTAAATTACCTATATTTTACAAAATATTCGTTGCTAAGGGTAACGATTTTATTATTTTAAGATATTTTGTTCTTAATTAATATATGTATCAAAATTTCGTCGTTCTGTCATACAATAAACTTCATTCATTCTAAATATTAAAGGTGTTTATAAAATGTTCATTAAAAGTTTTCTGACTTAGTGTCTGACTTCTATCAATTCTTTTTTAAAATATTGGTAATTTAAAACTAAGTAGAACTCATAAGAATAGTATATTGTGCACCGAGACGCAAAACGCACGTTCCTCGTCCGAGCTATGTTTGCAGTACGAGGCGAAGCAAAGTACTGTAAAAAAGCTCGGAAGAAAAATGCGTTTTGAGTCGAGGTCCACACGATGTTTTATGTAAATGGAGTACGTTTTTCTCGGTTTTTTGGCGAGGTTTTGAAACCCAAAGCAGACCATTACATCAGGCAGAAGGTTTGCAGGCAACGGCAGGCAAAGGAGACTTTGGAGTCCTAGGCAAAACTACTGGCTGACGTAATGGTCTATTGTGGGTCTCAAAAGCGCGCCAAGAAACCGAGCAAACCGTGCTCCCGCTTACATAAAAGATATTTATCAAAAGTAAATAAAAATGGTTATATTCAAAAGACCATAAGTTTGGTCCTAATCAAGATAGACAGCTTTTCTTTTTTTTAAACTATGTATTTCGCAAAAACTGAAAATTTGTTTTCTTTTCAAGAAATTTTATGCAAAACAATAATTCTAGAACTTATAAATTTCTAAAGATAAAGACTTTAATTTTTTTTTAATTTACAAAAAATTTTATACGATTTATTTTTTGTATAGAAAATTTTTGAGTTTACATGTACTGGAAAAGAGTAATGTGCAAAAAACTAAATTATCAATAGGTTTTTCATAGTTTTCCATGAATTTTTATGGGTTTTAATTGTCACAAGATATTCATCGCTGAGAGCCTTTTTTCTACTTATGATTTAAACAACTTAAGCTAATAAAGTGCTTACTTTTATATATTTTCTTAAAAATAAGTTGACTAATGTTTAAAAAAAAAGGAAAAATGTGTTTTCTGAAAAACGGCTAAAGCGATTTTTTCTTTTTTGGCTGAAAATGATCAAAAGGCATCTCAGAAACAAGTTCAAGAAAAAACCCAAAGTGCAAGCATGTTTGGGTTGAACTTAGATCAAGGTAGAAGTTTAGTAGGGCAGGACGCCACGCAGCGTCTTGCTTGCGCAACTACGTGAGGTTGTACAAAAACTCTAATATCTCGGGACCTAATAAAGTCTCCATCAATTTTTATTTTTAAATTAAAGAAAAATCCATAAAGAATTTAATAACATCAATAAAATATCTGTCAGAGAGTAGAAAGTAAATAAAAAATTAATTTAAAAATTATTTTAAAATTTTTTTGCATAAATTTAATTTTTATTGATTTTATTTTTATTTAAAAGTATATATTTTTACTCAAACCATGTGTAAGTTTTATCAAAATCCATTGTAATATTTTGAGATATTAAAAATTTTGTTAAATTAATGTTGATATTCAAAATGTCGTGTCTTCTATAATTTAAAATTTTTTAAAAAATAATTTGGAGGAAAAAAGTTTCTCATATAGCCGTATGATACCACGAAGTTTTAAGAAAATCGATGAACCCTTTGACAACCATGATAGTTCTGACGTGAAAAGGCCCATATGTTTCCGCGGTGTCCACGAGGGCATCGCAATAGGAGCACGATCCCTCTCTTTTTAATTTAAAGCGTTTCAAATACTCGTTGAAACAACCGTGACCTACTAGCGCCTGTGTAAGGTAATAGCTAACTTCTCCGTGTCCTTTTTCTATCCATTTAGCGAGGTGGGGAATGAGGCGGTAAGTCCACCCTCCGTTGGATTCCCCATTCCATCTCACCTGCCACTCCTCGACTAATCTACTCTTCGCGAGTCTACGAATCTGGGCCTTTAGTCACCGTCTGTCCTCCTTTGGGAGCGAGCTTGTCCGATCCTTAGTGACGGAATAGACGTATTGTCTTTCTTTAGCTAAAAGAACTATCGGCGGAACACTCGCTAGGACTTGCACAGCGCTAGTAGGTATAGTCCGGTAGGCTGAGACTATTCTCAGCAGTACTATTCTTTGAACTGAAAGTAGTCTCATAGAGATGGCGTGTTTTTCTAAGGCTGATGCCCACACTGGAGCAGCATAAAGCAGTCTCAAGTTTACCACGCTCGTTACTAATCTTCTTTTTGCTTCCCTGGGACCATCAATGTTTGGCATAAGCCGAGAAATATTTTCTGCACATTGGACGGCTTTAATCGTCGCAGATGTAAAATGTTGGTTGAAGCTAAGCATCTTATCCAATTCGACGCCCAGGTACTTTATGATCTGTCTCCATTTAACTTCAGTCCCATCAATCTCAATAGGTGGGGCCACAAATGATCTCCGATCTGTGACGAGCAGGGATTCGGGTTTTTCCAAGGCCATTTCCAGGCCATTGGCGTCCATCTAGAGTTTGACGCGTCGCAGATTTTCATTGACCCTTATGCCAAGGATTTCTGTAGTTTGCGCACGGCATACGATAATATTGTCGTCCTCGAAGCCAAAGTCTCTGCATGACCCTGAAGTCTCTAGAAGTTTACCCATTGTGTCCAGAAGACAAATAGGTGTATAGGATGCCGTCTTATCTAGAGGCTTGTCTCCTTTTCTAAGGAGAACTAAGTTTTCCTTTTTCCAGTCCATAAAGAACCTTGAAGCTTAGAGGCAGTCGTTCAAAGGGTGAAGGGGAAGTTCGGTGTACACATCGATCACCAATTTCAGGATTTCGTTGGGTATTCCATCTCTTCCTGGCACCTTGCTAGATTTTAACCCTTTTCCCGCAATTCTTAGCTCCTCAAGCGTGCAAGATCTTAGCACCGTACTAGCCCTCTCGAGACCATGGTTCCACATTTGGGAATAAGGCTCTTATGATCTGTCGGACCCAATCAGGTTTGTCTCGACCCGGGAATTGTTGTTTAATAACCAATTTCTTGGACACAATCTTAAACGCCAGTCCCCATGGGTCGTTTTCGACGTCGCTGATTAAGTCTTTCCAGCATTTTCGTTTACTACGCCTTATTCCCTGCTTAAAAGTCTTTTTTGCTTTATGCTATTTCTGCTCAAGCTCGATGTCCCCTTTTGAACAGGTATATCTCCGTCTCGCTTCATGGCACTCATTTTTCAGAGTTGCCAATTCTTCGTTCCACCAGTATTTTGAGTTCCTTTTAGAGCAATCGCGTCTACGTCGGGGCATAGAGTGGTTGCACACTGCAGTCACCTCACGCCTCGCGGCACGCACCCTCTCCTCAACCGTTTCCGGTTCCTTTTTCCAACCAAGTTCGGAGATCAGCTTGGCTTCTTCCAGGTACTTTCTTGCCTTATTTTGATTAGGCTTACTGGTGTTCCATAAGAAAACATCACGTCCATAAATCACGTGAGCCAACAAGGGGGGTGGGGGGTCATAAAAATTATCACGGTTTATCAACTGGGTGGGTGGTATTAATAATGGTATTAATTATAATAAATAATTAATATAAAGAGAAAATACCAAAAAATTAATATTAAACTTAAAAAGGGTTTTTCTTAAAGAAAGACGTTATCGATTTTTTTATTTTTTTGTTTCGAAATAATCATCTATACGTAAGGAAGTTTTTTCCGGTTATAAAAAAGTGGCGTTTTTTTCGTCAAATTGTAATTTATACTTTTTTAGCCCACTATACGCATTCTAGAGGTGAAGTTTATATGTATATAATGTAGTAACTAAAAAAAATATAATATTGCGTATTCTCTCTTGATTTGACCACCCCCCTGCGCATTTTAAATAATTAGTAAAATTAGTTAATAAAATCTAATAATATCTTAATTTTTAAGATAAAAAGAGTTACTATAGTTTAAAATTTTCGTCAAAACATAAATTTTTTTATGTCGTATGGTTTTTTTTATTTCCAGTTAAGAGATGCAAAATATCACGCATAAACGCTTAAAACCTCTAAAAAATATATGAATTGTGCGAAAAAAAAAGAAAAACTTAAAATTATTAGTCTAAATTACTAAGAGATTTACATAAAATATTTAACAGCATTAAAAAAAACCTTAACAAGCATTATAATAAGGAAGAACCCAGTTAATAATTCCTTTAAAGGACCTTTAAGGATTCTCAAAGGTTCTGCAATAATATCTTAGAGGATTCTGACACGATCCCTTGACGGAATTTTAAACAACGATCGTTCACAGGTTCCCGCGAAGGAACGCACAATGTACATTTTCTCATGCAGCTTACTTATGTTCCTTTAACGAGTCCCTCGTAGAATCATAATGCAGCTTGGGATCCTGTACAGGTACTCGCAGGAACCTGTGAAGGATCGTTGTTCAAAATTCCGTCAAGGGATCGTGTCCGGATCTTCTAAGGAATTATTGCAGGACCTTTGAGAATCCTTAAAGGATCCTTAAAAAACCTGTCCCGATGCTTAAAGGAACATTTGATGTTCCTTAAAGGTGCATGACACGATCCTTAAAAGTTCCTGTAAAGGAATTTTTAACTGGAAACCCTCAAAATCATCCCCTAAACATGAATTTTTAAAAATTAACAAATATTCTTAAACAAGTAGACAGAAACATTCTTTAGAGAATTTACAAACTTTAAATATTACTAAGAATAAAAGTTCTATGAAACTTGCCCCTTCTGCGTCAAAAACCACCCTTAAAAATCTTCTCTTAATCTTTAATTCAAAAACTGGACAATTTTTATTAAACATATAAACTAAAACAATTTTGAGAGTATTCTCCGGCTTTAAAAATTGCTCAGAATGTATTCCTATGTAAGGTAAAAAGGAATAAATTTTGGGCGATTTTTTTTTGGTCAATTTCTTTATTTCAGATTAAGGGATGATTTTCAAGCCTGTTTTTCGATGCTAAAGGGGATAAGGTAGATAAGAATACATTCAAAGCAAGGTTTTAAGTAATTAAGGAATGATTTTAAAGGGTGGTTTTCGAAGCTACTAGGGGTAAATTTTATAGGTTTTTTATAATGCTTGGTAAGGTATGATTATTTCTTTGAATGCGATTAAGTATTCTATTTAAATCTCTTATTTATTTAGACTAATATTTTTATTTTTTCGTTTATTTTTAGCATAATTTTTATATTTTCTGTGGACTTTTTTTTTACTTTAAGCATGATAATTTTTAAACCTTAAGTCGAAATGAAAAACACCGTACGACATCAAAAATTTGATATTTTGGCGAAAAATTTAAGCTATAATAAAGTCTTCTATCTTGAAAATTAAAATGCACAGAGAGGTTGCCGAATTGAAAAAGAATGTCCCATATATGAAAAAATAAAGAATATAAAACGGACTTCTAATTTAAACGTACGAGGAATTTGCAATAAGCAGTCTGTGAACTTATTGTTTAAATGCCTTCAGTATTTTAAGTAATTTTTATAGCTATTCAAGGTCACGTGATAATCAAGGGAGGGTGGGGGTTGCAGAGAACATCACGGTTGCCCACGTGGGGGGGTGGGAGTCTAAAATTAGCATAAAACCTATCAAGTGATTTATGGACGACCCCAGAGGTTCTTACTAAGATTACCGGGTCTTTTGCCCCTCACCAGCTATACCATCGAGATAACAAACTCAATATCCTATTGATCTCTCAATGTTGTTTCATCGAGCACTTCCCAGTCCCTGATCTTCCGTGCCAAAACTGGTGAGGCTATTGTGAGATCCAAAATTGATCCCGATTTACCTCGCCGAAATGTAAACTCCTGGCCCGGTTCACTACGACCAGTTTATTTCTGGCCACCATTTCGCTTATCAGAGTGCCCTTCTTGTATAAACGGAATTCTCTCCACTCGGGACACTTACCATTAAAGTAATGGTATGAGTAACGTTATGAGGGTCCTCCTACCGAAAGCTTTTATGCTTTCTTTAAGAGATTGCACTTTGGCCTCGAAATCTTTAAAGCGATCGTTCGTAGAGAAGTAGGAGCAATACATACGTATACCCGACACCTCTATCCAAACGAACCCATTATCGGTCTCTAGAAAATCGCTGACGTTCAGATACGGGTAGCAAACTTGAATCACAGATCTACATGTTTTGTTCTGGTACCAGACAGAGTGGTCCGGTATTAAAAAACAGAATATCAACCTCCCCCTGAATGGCCGTTAAAAACATGAGATCTTTTGCGAGCTTTCCCTTGTTAAGGTTAATCTGAAGACACCTTAGCTCTTTCTTTTTAACTTCTTTAGTTCTGCACTGTAGACAGGGCAGAACCCACTTCCTGGACGGTGTTTGAAATCCGTCATTCCTTTATCCGAGCATGTGGTGCAGTGGAACGCCACAATACATCCCTTGCTCTGATGGTCTGGTTCTGAGCACAATCAACAAGCGTTGCTCCTGTCAGGGCTACTGCAGTTTTTGGTCAGATCGCCATATCCGAGGCACTTATAGCACCTCTCAACTTCCAGCCCGGCCCGGACTCTGCAGTTTATCCATCCTACTTTTACCCTACCTACCTTTAGCAATGCTCTAGCTGATGCTTAATGAAGTTAAAGCACCGCTATTTTGCTTCCGGCACTAAGGGAAAAAAAGCGGTATGACACCTGCTGGTCGGTCCTATCCTGTGTCTTTTTTACAGCTTTCGCCACTTCGTCCACCTCTGTGAACACATCTAGATCCCTGATTTCCACGGACCCTCTTTGTGACCACAGTAGCGATTTCTCCTTTCTCCTGAAAAGCAGAAGTCAGTGCCCTACTGATTTCTGAGCGATCCTCTCTTCCCTTGAGGACGAGAAGCATGTCGTTCTTCAACGTCTTCCGGATCGACAGGACCTCCGTTTGAGAGTCAGCAGGGTTGACTACCGACTTCATATGCTTTAGGGCGTCATCGAAGGAAACGTTATCCTTTAGTGACACCCTGATAGCATCATTTCTCCTTTCCTTACCGTGCTGAGAGGCCTCCTTTTCGCCTCTGACTCTTTCTTCTCCTTCGCGGATTTTGCCTTCTCTTTCTTCTTTTCCTTTTTTTCTTTTTCCTTTGAGTTTACTATTGTTTCGATGAGTCCTCGGGTTGCCACAGAAAAAGATCTATCGATCCCGCCCTGGGATCTTCCCTTTTTTCAAAGACCTTTCTTCGGGGGTCCTCGAAGCTTCTCGCTTTTCAACTCTTTTTTCTCCATTACCCTTTGATGTTGTGGTTTCTAACTCATTGGGTTTTGGGCGAAGGGGAACCGTTGCCTTTCCCTTTTGTTTGGGGACGCCTCTCAGCTTTCTCAGCATCTCCTCTTTCAGGTCTTTATCCACTTGTTAGAGGCATTTGCTATACTCCACTGCCGTGTAATTGATTTCTTAACCGGCTTCGCATTGTTTTCCAGCCGATTTGACTGCACGTACAACAGCGAATTCGTTAGTTCCTGGGTAACAATCACTTGCTATTCAAAAGCCGAATGATGCCTTCCCGTCTGTCTGCTCTCGGAGGAGCAGCGCTCCACCCTTTATACAGAGTCTTCGTTGCACAGGCAGCAAAAGTAGCTGTACCTGCCGATGTGGAAGGTTCCGGCACATCTGAACTCTCGTTCGTCTCCATGTTTTCGTTAAGTTTTTCCATTAGGCTTTCCATTCGTTTGATTTACCATCGCATCGTGTAAAGAGGGGGGGTCGCCAAGGTTGAGAACGGGTGTACCCTCGGACACGACGGTCCGACCCCAGTTACCTGAGGCCCAACCCTGACTTCGCATTACACATTACTTCCCGTGCCCTGCAATACGTCGCCAATCGCAAGTATTTGTCCCGCGGTAGTATATGATGCTCCCATTGAGATCCTCATTTATTATTCATATATACCCTTAGACTCAAGTTCCATTTTCCGTCATTCACACTGGTCTCTCTGGATTTCCGCAAGGAATCAGGTTCACAAATCGTGAATTTGATGACGGGATTGGCGACCCCGCGGTGCCTGAGCTAAGCCGATAGGGCCACCTGATGAGAGATTAGCTTCAGTTTCTGTCGCGTCTCTTGGGTGAGCTTTAGCATTGATCATGCGATCGGCGCTGCCCTTCTCGTTGTGGTGAAGGGGCCTTCTGGCTTGCTAGAGGGCGCTGTGTAAACAGTCAGTAACAAGTATTAAGCGTCCCAAAATACCGCCTGGTGTCAACGTGAAGAAGCCAATAGGTATATGGTTAATGGACGGTGGCAGGTACAGGCTCGTGTAATATAAGATCCTGGCGTTGAGGTGCAGGTTCTCTGTATCTCTCCTGACTCAAGGGTATGAGTCCTGTATGTGTCACAGCTAGGACTACGGAAAAGTCTTAAGGGTGAGGGCGAGCCAGTGCTTGATCACTTGGTACTGAAAGGAGTAGGTCGGCACGGGGTCTGTCCTTGGTACAGTCCCGTCCACTGAAACGAATAGGTCCAGTGGCTCGTGCTGGCAACCCATATCCCCGGAAGACCGGTACCGATCAGTACCAGGATACTATGACTCTCTAAAAGGAGTCCGATTCTCTGGCTACTGGTCGTGCCCGAAGTCGTAGTGATAGAGCAGGTCGCTCGTATGGAAGGCGAGACTCCTCGTTGAAGGTGAATTGAACGTAGTAATGGAACGCGCTGGAACGCAGAGCTTCGTCCACTCTGTCAGTACACGTTAGTAAGTGCACCAAGTAAAGGAGGCACAACCTGGTAGTTGACCCGGAAATATGAGGGACTGGACCGAGTAGAGATCTGGCGACTTATGCAGCATATCTGAAAGAAACGATTGGACCACTGTCCAGATCGTCGAAACCGCTCCTATCACGATTCCTAGTACTGAGTGAGCACACTCGCTACGGCGGTTGCTGGGAGAAGGGCCTCCACGAGGTTCCCCGCGGGTCCTGCCCTTGGGAGCGTTTAGCATCTCGTTGCTGAGCACTAACAAGGGTTGCTAAATACTTCTCCTTCCCGAAAGGGACACTCGGGTCTTCTAATTTCCGTTTGGATGTCACAGACTCCGCTAAACGGTAATTTTCCACGCCCCTCCCTTCCCGGGATTGCAATGTCTATGTTGCAATCGTGGGCAACGCAGTGTATTCGTTAACCCTCCTACTTCCTTCCTCTTTTCTCTCTCTCTCTTCTTCCTTCCTTTTCTGCCCGGTATATAGCCCCTGGGGGCCTAGGTGACCCTAGGAAGACTAGAGTCTTCCTAGTAGTGGCGCAAATCTGTCTTGTCTCTCTGGATCAATCAATCCTTCTTTTTAAGGGGACGTGAAACACATTAATACAGGAGAATAAACCTTCCTAAAGGCTCCTCTCTCATACCTCATTCAAAGCGTTACACTCAGAAAGAGTAAGCTATCCAATCAAGAAAGGAGACTTTTATAGTCTGCATTTCTACATTTATACTAGTCTCCTTTTCCCCAAAAAAGCTACACACTAGGAAAACGACTTTTTTGGCTCGCTTTTCCCGGTGCATTCTCGGCACATGCAATCGAGTTTATGGCTCGCCTTCCACGGTTAGCTGCCGCAATCTTGTGAGAAGGAGACTACCCGTAAAAGGAATAGGCCGTTCATAGGCTACTCTTATTCCGTACTTATTCTCTCAAGCAACCCCATTTTTGGCTTTCCGTTAAAAAATATAAGGGAGGCCATCCAGCCAGGAAGGGAGCCGTTTATAGGCTTCACCTTCTTCTTTTATACTCCTCGCATGACGAACCCTTTGGTTCTGGCTCTCCTTTTCCAAGCATTAGGACAACGAGTTTATAACGCGCCCAGGATTCACCCCTTTCATTCGAGACATCACTCAAGCGCATATGCCTTCCTACCACGTCGAGGTTCTTGACATAGGAAGGATATTCAAGGTCCTTCCTTTCGGGAAGAAACATTAATTCAGTTAAATTACTATTAAAACTAATATTATTTATTTTAAAAATATATGAGGGCACGCGAGAAAAGGTACTTATCTACTTATTATTTCCTTGACTTTTTTTTTCATACATATATGTGTTCGTCCACATGAAAAGAGCTCACTTTGTCTATTTTATTTTACGAGATATTTGCATTTCTTCAAACAAGGTTCAGGTTTTCGAATTTTTTTCTATTTCTAAAAAACAAACTACATAATTACCCACGATGAATCATGCGTTTATTATAACTTTCTCGTAATTCAAAACTCAAGATAATCTTATTTTTGATTTTTAAAATGTATGAGCGCTAATGGTAATCTTGAACTTTCCACTCATTTTTCACAAAACCAGAATTTAGACACTTCTAAATTCAACTAAAGGAATCCAAGACGTCGCAAAATTTTATAAATTTAATTAAGAATATTGTCATATAGAGAAGTCCAATAGTGTCAAAGTGGGACCTTTCATGCGGGCGTACACATATATTTTTTAGTTTGAACTGAGTTAAGTAAACATTATTAACGTTTTTAAAAATGTATATTACATCCTGGAAAAACAATTACATAGGTATTCAGTTGACAATCCCAAATTGGTTAAACACTGAAATGAAATAGATTTTACCAATCAGATGATTGCACTTTTCGAACACGATCTGTGATTAGTTGATTTTATTCATCTAGCAAACAAAACAAACAAACGAGGAAACATGTAAGTTTTGGAAATTTTTGCAAAAGTTAAAACAATTTTTTTCACTTATGAAAAAAAGTACTTTTAGCGTACTATATAACAGTCATATAATATAATGTACGTTTATTCGAAATATAGTACAATACTCTATGTGTTCAGAATTTCAATTCTAAATCCAGTCCTCGAAATAAAGTCAACTTATCTTAATCACAATTTCTCGTTTCTCAATTTTTTGCTAAAATCTTGTTTCGAAGAATTGAGTAAATAAAAGTAAAACTCACTTCAGTGACCTCTAAGAATGATCGAAGAGTTCTGAGCTTGCTTTTCGCCTTGTCGAGTTCAGTTATCTCTGTACAGCCTACAGACGCGATTGAAATTTACTTTTGTAAAATTATGTTTTGATTATGTTTAAATAAATAGTTGGTTTTGTTTATTGTTAATAGAATCTTTTGTGTTAACAATTATTTTCCTCTTTAATCAACTATCCTAACTACCAGTACCTATGTTCTCATATTTAGTGTAATATTAAGTTAAATGCTAAATATTCCAATCAATGGTCCTTCGAGCCGGATTGTTTTCAATAAAAAACAGTGCAACGAAGTAACAAAAAACTAAGTGATAGTGACAGAAGTGCATCATCTTTAACAAAAAGAAAGAAAAGAATCATTGAGTTTCTAAAAAACTTAAAGAACAGTGATGAGTGTTGTTTTCTCTGTTGCACTAAAGCTATTAAGTGTGTAACATATATCTTTCCTCTCTCTCATGGGTGCTACACTTATCACCTTAATTCTCCACTCTTTGTAACACCTGATCATCAGTTGCAGTGTACTTTCTCTATCATACAATCATCTCTCTCTTGGTAGATGGGTGCTCTTCCCCTCACGACACCTTATCATCAGTCGCAGTGGAGCTATTTGTTTCTCGCCTTGTCTTACTCTTCGTAGACAAGCTCTCTACCCCACGCCTCTCATCATCCTGAGTAGTCGTGGACTTTCTTCAATCAATAACTCTCTCTCGCTGTTTACAGCGCTTCTGCTTTGTGCGATGCTTCGCAATTGTAAACTCAAGTAACAGCTAGCCACATGGTTATGACTGATTCTTACAACTAGTTCTATATACCAAATCACACTTGTATTTAGAAAATTATAAAGATTAATCTAATATCTTAATAATTCGTTATTTCATACAAATATCGCGTCTCTATATATTATTAAAGAATTTTAACAGTATATTCTTTAAAACAATGGCTCTACCAAGCAAAAAGGTTTCAAAGTTATTGATAGAACAAGAAGGTGTGATGCACTCTATTAGTAATGTTGTAACGCATCTTAAAACACAAAAGTCCTCATCAGCACTACTGCTACGAGAACGTTTGAATTTACTAAATCTCAACTGGGAAAAATGTCGTCAACTTGACGTCGCTCTTCAAAGTGCACAAACTCAAGAGGATAGGGAACTCCCTTACTTTAAAGACAATCTATTTCAAGACATCGAAGACGTATATGAAAAGACTGTCGACTATATTTTGGAAAGAATCCCGAGTGAACCATCAACATCGTCACATCACAATTCAGTTCTTCAACACAGTATGAGACTGCAGAAGCCACAGCTTACTTTACCATCGTTCTCCGGTAACTATTCAGAATGGTTGTATTTTCGTGATTTATTTACTTCCCTTGTAATAAACGACAAATCTCTTGATTATATTGAGCGCTTGCATTATCTTGTCACTTGCCTAAGCGAAGAGGCAAGTATTATTGTAAAAGACTTAGCTTTAACCGGAGATAATTTTAACGCCGCTTGGTCTAATTTCAAGGATCGGTATGATAATAATCGTTTTATTATCGAAAATTGTATGACGAAATTAAGGGAACTACCGGAAGTAACTTCTGATTTTTTAAAGGGTTTAAAAAATTTACGAGACACTACTATTTCTGCTCTCACAACATTAAAAGCATTAAAACGGCCGGTTGATAAGTGGGACGACTGGTTGGTCACTTTATTAGCCTCGCGATTTGATAAACAATCCAGGCGCGAATAAAAAACTCTTATAGGTAGTTCTACTGATATGCCGACTTATGATAAAATAGAAAGTTTTTTGCAAACTCGTATTCGAACTTTAAAAGCGTTAGAAAATTGTGCAAAACCAATTGAAAATAAGTTCAATAAAAATCCCGTTAAACAAAACAAATCGAGTTCGGTACATGTACATCAAATATCGAAAAAATATTCGTGTCCAGTATGCAAGAATGAACATAAAATTTACACTCGTAGAAAATTCCAAGACATGTCATTAGCTGATAGAGAAAATTTCATAACTCAAACTTTCCGTTGTACTAATTGTTTAGCGAAAAACCACTCAGTTACAAATTGTATAAGTAAATTCAATTGTAAAGTTTGCAAAGAACGCCATCATTATTTGCTGCATAACGATAATGATAAACATTCCAATACTGCGGCACAATTAAATTCCTCGGTTCAAGAACCATCTATGTCACGAGTCAACTCACACTTAAATTCTAATTCAAAAATTGTTTCACCAGTATTACTTGCGACTGCTCGCGTAATTATTAAATCAAATGACGGTCGTCAAATTTGTGTACGATCATTATTAGATCAAGGATCTGAAGCGTCCTTCGTATCTGAATCAGTGGTACAAACTTTACGACTACCACGTTTACGCGTTTCAACTTCAATCTCAGGTTTAGGCGGAAAACACGTCGGTAATGCATCAAATTTTGTTGAATTTTTAATTACATTAACCATGTCATCTGAGACTGAACTTAAAGCCAGAGCTCTCGTCATACCAAAAATTACTAATTACGTGCCGAAACAATTTGCCATGAGTCAAGACCTTAGTCATTTACACAATTTAAAACTTGCTGATCCCAGCTACATGATCGGAGAACGTATTGATCTTTTAATCGGCTCAGATCTTTATGGTTCAACTTTACGAAATGGTGTTAAACATGGACCATTTGGAACACCTACAGCTCAGCTGACCATGTTCGGATGGATCCTTTCCGGACCTTGCCATTCTAAGCAAGGTCACTCCACTTCCATACAAATTCATCATGCCTTTCAACCTTACTTTAAATGAAAGTTTAATGAAATTTTTGGCAATTGAATAAGTACCCGAGTCTGTCCCACTTTCGACATTAGAACAAGAGTGCGAAACTCAATTTCAAAACTCTCATTATCGTCTCCCAGATCGTCGGTTTGCGTCCGTCTACCCTTTCATTCATCCCCGTTAGAATTAAAAAATTCTCGCAGCAATGCTCTCTCTTCCCTCTTCCGCTTGGAGAATAAATTAAAACGGAATTCTGAACTTGACGAAATCTATACTGATTTCCTTGAGAAATATAAGTCACTTGGTCATATGACTCGGCTTAATTCTGATCAAATGACTGATCCTACGCGAATTTTTATACCTCATTAACCCGTGCTCCGAGATTCAAGTATTACTACTAAATTGAGAGTAGTTTTTAACGCCTCAAACACTTCCTCTCAAGGAAAGTCTCTAAATGATATACTGCACATTAGTCCAAAATTACAGTCAGATTTAACCGCCATCATTTTCAGATGGAGAACACGTCGGTATGTTATGTCTACAGATATAGCAAAAATGTTTAGACCAATTGTTGTAGATCCCGAAGACCGAAAATTTCAATGCATCTTTTGAAGAAATGACCCTACTGAACTCCTGGAAGCTTACGAGTTGAATACCGCACCTTACGGTACTTCAAGTGCTCCCTATTTAGCTAATCGGGTCATTAAGCAGCTTGCTGTTGATGGAGAAATTAAATATCCATTAGCAGCATCAACATTGCAATGCCATACGTACGTTGATGACATATTCTTTGGAGCTGAGAATATAAATTTAGCTAAACAAACTCGTGATCAACTCGTTCAATTAACGTCAACAGCCGGTTTACAGTTAAGAAAGTGGTCAAGTAAATCACAAGAGTTCTTGTCAGACATAGACTCATCTGACCATGGTTTAGCTCTCGAACTTCCCTTTGATACCTCTTCTGAACTCAAAATTCTAGGCATTACGTGGTGTCCAAATTCTGATGAATTTAAGTTTAAAATCATTCGCTAATCAGATACTATTCCGACCAAAAGATTGCTTTTTTCATCTATCGCTAAATTGTTTGATCCTTATGGTTGGTTAGCGCCTGTAATAATTAAAGCAAAAATTTTAATCCAATCACTTTGGCTCATGAAACTCTCTTGGGACGAAACTCTATCACCAGACGTCGTTCGATCTTTGAAAAATTTTTGCTCTGAATTAGACAGAATTGCTCGGATCACAATACCTAGGTGGTTAAAATTATGCAAAGATTTAACAAGATTTGAACTACATGGTTTTTCTGATTCCTCAAAATCTGATTATGCTGCAGTAGTATATTCTCGCGTTATAACTCACACTGGAGATATCCACGTAAATCTTGTTACCGCAAAAACAAAGGTCGCCTCTCTTAAAACCCTAAGCATCGCAAGACTTGAACTATGTGGTGCTGCACTTCTTGCTAAACTAATGATATTTGTTCAGAATAGCTTAAGAGTACCAAATACAGAACTTTTTTGTTGGACTGACTCCACGATCGTTCTGTGTTGGTTGCAAAAGCAACCATCCACATGGAATGTTTTTGTAGCTATTAGAGTTGCTAATATTCAAACGACACTTCCTCAAGCTTCGTGGCGACATGTTTCAACAAAAGACAACCCCGCCGATTGTGCATCTAGAGGTGTGTCAGCTACTGATTTAAAAAATCAACCTTTATGGTGGAAGGGTCCTAAATGTCTTTCCACTGCAGAGGAGAATTGGCCTAAAGAGAAATTCTCTTCATCCAAAGACGATTTGGAGATGCGCGTAACGGTAAACACACATATTGTCTCTGAAAGTTGGGATTTATTATCTCGCTATTCATCTTGGTCTCGACTTCTGCGTGTTACTGCTTATATATTACGCTTTGTGAATGCTTTGCGTAAGATTGATATAAGCTCTGCTCATTTATCCGCAGCTGAAAAAAATACAGTATCTGACTTTTGGATAAAGAACGAACAAAATGGAGCATTTCCTTTAGAAATTAAATGTATTCTCTTAAAGAAAAATTTACCAAGTAACTCCAAGTTAAAGAAGTTAAATCCCATCTTAGATGATCAAAATATTCTTCGAATAGGAGGAAGAATCAAACACTCAAACTTATCCTTCCAACAAAAATTCCCAGTGATCCTTCCAAAATGTCAGTTAGCAGAACTCATTGTTAGACAATTGCATAGAAATCTCTTACACTCTGGTACTCAATTAACTTTAGGCATTTTGCGAGAAAAGTTCTGGATCATGAGAGCAAGATCTTTAGTAAAGTCTACAATACATGATTGCGTAGTTTGTACTAAAAGTAGAGCTAAAACTGAGAGTCAGTTCATGTCAGATTTACCTACGGCAAGATGTTCTCCATCTCGCGCCTTTTTGCACTCTGGCGTGGATTACGCTGGTTCCATTTTGATACGAACGAGTTCTGGCCGAGGGCACAAGTCTCATAAGGCATACATCGCCATTTTTTTATGTTTTTCAACCCGTGCTAAAAGGTTAAATATTAATGGATTTTTATAATCCTATTTCATGCCAAAGCGGCACGTGCATAGAAGAATCCCTGAAAATTTGAGATCAATCAGTTCAATAGTTTTTTTTAAATCGTGTCGACCAGGTCGAAAAACGTTGTTTTGAGAAAAACGCGTTAAACTTTCGCGCCACCAAAGGCTGCTCGGGCCGGTCACACAATATAAATATTCTATTGCGCTTTTGATTTATGTGGTTAAAACGACTTAAATACATAAATACTTTTCTCTAACATTACAGTGTATGATCAAATAATAAATTTTACTGATAATGTTACAATGACATTTGTTTAAACAATTTTTCATTGCCATGTTATTCACCGTTATGCTTCTGCAGTATCGCGTTTTTAGCATTTTTTTTAACTCTACTATCTATATATTAGTTTTAACCTTATTTCTACAGGTATATAGGATACGAAATTAATGTTTTTGAAAGAGAAATTTTTTTAAAAAATAAATCCATACTGACCCCTTAAGGAGTTTACTGTGTCAAATTGCGATATTTTAATCTCGCAAGGCCGGAAGTATGTTCAGAATTTCAATTCTAAATCCAGTCCTCGAAATAAAGTCAACTTATCTTAATCACAATTTCTCGTTTCTCAATTTACTGCTAAAATCTTGTTTCGAAGAATTGAGTAAATAAAAGTAAAACTCACTTTAGTGACCTCTAAGAATGATCGAAGAGTTCTGAGCTTGCTTTTCGCCTTGTCGAGTTCAGTTATCTCTGTACAGCCTACAGACGCGATTGAAATTTACTTTTGTAAAATTATATTTTGATTATGTTTAAATAAATGTTTTGTTTATTGTTAATAGAATCTTTTGTGTTAACAATTATTTTCCTCTTTAATCAACTATCCTAACTACCAGTACCTATGTACTCATATTTAGTGTAATACCGAAAGGACGAGACAAAGACCTGACAAACGTTAGGTCCTACAGACCCGTGTGCCTACTCTCAGTGCTTGGGAAAATATTCGAGAGACTCCTCCTGGGAAGGTTGGGGTACTCTGCGCTAGCTCCGGACCGACTGTCGCGCTGGCAGTTCGGATTCGTGAAAAACAAGTCAACTGAGGATGCCATTGTCGAGTTGCGAAGGATAGTCGATCGGCGGGGGGAGAAATATGTTCTTGCCCTTCTGTTCGACATCACTGGTGTCTTCGACAATCTGAGGTGGCCGCATGTACTGAGAGGCTTCGAGATAAGGCGCTGTCCACTGAACTTATTGAGAATCATGGGAAGCTATTGTGATAGCCGCTCCATGACCATTTCTTGGATCGGAGGCAGCACTACCAAAACACCCACCAAGGGTTGTCCAGAGGGTTCCGTTTTGGGCCCCTGTGCATGGAATGTTGCCTTTGATGACCTCCTGCGAGTTCTAGATGACGAGCTTGGTGGGGACTTCGTCACCTATGCCGATGACCTCAACAAAGTTGTCACTGGGAAATCCAGATTAGAAGTCGAGGAGAAAGCTCAGAGGGTAGTGGACAGAGTGGATGGCTGTTGTCGTGCGAGCGGTCTCAGTCTGTCCAAGACTAAAACAGAGATGGTATTCCTCAGACATCCCAGGCTCCCTGGAGGGGGAGCTCGGATCAAGGGAAATCGGAAATACGTGGAGAAGAGATACGACTCTGACTGGAACCTGAGAGAACCTGTCGTCAAGCTGGACGGGGCGTCGCTCCCTCTCAAAAGGTGGGTGCGCCTCCTTGGTGTCCATATTGACCAGGGCCTTAGAGTTGAGACTCACTGCACTAAGACGGCCAACCGACTTAAAACTGACTTTGCGACCATCCGTCGAGTCGCTCCTGCATCTTGGGGACTTACCTTTGATACAATGAAAGCATTGTATCGAGGATTATTTCGATCCATCGCTGGATACGCCTCGGCTGGGTGGTCTGACCTTATGACAGGAACAGACAAACGAAAACTATTTTCGGCACAGAGACAAACGCTACTGACACTTAACAGATCGTACAGAACGACTCTGTTCAACGCGCTTTGCGTACTGGCTGGGGAACTACCGGTAGACCTCCTGCTTCAGGAGCGGGCTGCCCTATTCCGCGTCAGGAAAAGAGAGGGATTCTCGCATGACTCCCTTGATGTCGCAGCTGAAGATGTTGGCCGGGGCACGGCTGCTCTGGTTAAACAAGAGACAATTAGACTCTAGCAACAGACTTGGGACACGGACGAACTGGGACGAAAGACATACGCCTACTTTCCGGACGTGAGTGTCAGACTCAAAGAGCGCCATGTCACTCCAGGGCGCCACACCTCGCAGTTCCTGACCGGTCACGGAGACTTTACCGCCTATTTATGGCGATTCAGTCTCCGTGGCGGGGCCAGCTGTGCGTGTAGAGCCCCAGAGGAGACCGCTGCTCATGTCTAGACCTCATGCCCAAACCATACAACAGATGGACTAGGACTTGAAAAACACCTTTTCGGGGCCATCGAGTGGCCCGCAGATGCTCCGCGCCTCATTGACAAAAAAGTGTGGACACACTTCGCGGGTTTCGCGCGCTCCTGTCTCGCTCGGAAAGAGGAAGGAAGTCGCAGAGCTGTCAACAATGACTAGGTGAAACTAGTCCATGACAGCTCAAAAACTGCGACAAGTGCGTGTGTGCAGGAATGTGTGTGTGTATATTTGAATGTGCGTGAGCGTGGGAGGGTGGATGTCAGCGGGAACTAGGCTTGAAAACCTAGGCCCTGCTTTTTTTTTCGGGTGTGATGTTGGGTTTAGGCTCTCATCATGGGTGGAACCTCCACGCGATCTCCGCTGGGTACTTCGCTTGGTGTGTCCTGGTCAAGTAACATTGACTAGGCCAAAACAAGCGATGCTAACCACCCCCTCCTTTTGGGGCACTCGGTCTTCTTCGTCGCTTTGGACTTAATAGTCCTTACAGCTACAATTTTTCCATACCCGTGACCTTCCGGTGCAACTCGGATGATTTAGATCAGCCGAGTTTCATTATGTAAAGGGTTAGGTGGGTAGTAAGTAGTCAGTAGATTTGTAGCCATTTGGAGTATAGCCCCTGGGGGCCTAGGTATCCCTCGGGAGATTCGTCTCTCGAGTAAGGCACAAATCTGTCTTCGTATTATATTTATTAAACAGCTTAACATTTAATTATCAATAAAGGACAAAATTATTATTAAAACATTTCTTAACTATTTCACATAAGAAAATACTATAATTTTGTACATAAATTTAATATAAAAAAAATATTTAACTACTAAAACAGCAATTCAGTATGTCCTTACCTCTGAGTACCAAACTTAAAAATGATATAACTCATAAAAACAGAACTATATTTAATTATTCAATTAATATTTTTAAAGTATCACTCAAAAAGTTTAATTTTTATCAATGCAATTTTTCATTACATCAATATAATTATTAATAATAATTAAAATATAAGTTTCTTTAAAAATCTTCATGCTAGCACGACAAAAGATAATCCTGTATAAATAAACTGTAAGACGTGCACTTTTTATCTCAAAATTATCAGTAAGTCAAAGAAAAAACATAGTTATTCGCAAATCCTCAAGAGAAATTGTGAAATAAATAATATTTTTTTTATTTAAAAATAAAAACAATAGAAACACACTGCGTATTTTTATTAGATTCTTCGACGTGCCTTGTCATAATATTGTCATAATATTAATAAAAAACTTATGAAAACTTAAAGATGGGAAGGACAAAACTTTGTGCCAAGACGTTTTTTATTTGCTTTTGTTTAAAATATGTACAAATGGATTTCGTACAAATTTTATTTGTCGTGGAGTCCTCTGTCGTGCAAAAACATTTACATGCAATAGGTGCAAAGCAAGAAAAAAGTAGACACATGTCTGAAAGTTTACTTAAAATTGGTTATAAAGTTAAAAGTTTTCCCCGCTTTATACATTTAATTAAATTTACTAAAAAAGACGATAAAAGCAAATCATTTAACTTAATTAATAATGCATATAAGCAAGAATATAAGTTTTGGGTGCCCCTCGATGATACGACTTTGGATTGTGTTTGAGGTTAGTTCTCTTGTTAATTGTGACAGAAACTTTTTCATTTTTTTATTGTTGTTAAATTGTTTTACTTCTTTAGAAAATATATGTAAAATGTGGCACACAATGTTATTATCTCTAATCTGAGATACGTTTTAAAGTTTTTTATTTATTTCCATCATTAATGAAGAATTAAAAAATGGTACTAAATATAAAAAATACGTTTTTTTATAAAAGTCTTCCAACTGCCTTTAAAATAGTTTTGTAGCGTAATCATTTTACATATAACTTCTATTGATGGTTCTTAGGGATTTAATTAAAATATATTAGTTTTTTATAGAAAATACATAACGAACATGAAAATGACAGATTTGAAGTTATGAAAGCTTTAGGATGGCTTGAAATTCAAATTTACACAAGGTTACGTAAAAAATATTTATAAAATTGTATTTATCATGAATGAAAAATAATCGTATCTAACAAAAATAACTATACTTATAGCGATATTTTCGCATCTTTGGGGATAATTTATTATTGGTATAAAAAAAGAGTAGAAAATAATTGTATTTCTGAAATTTTTTTGTACATAAATGTTCAAATGAACTTATAAAAAAAAGATTATTGTGAAAACTTGATTTAAAAATTGCTATTTTTGAACTTAAAAAAATAATTTTTCTGATTGAAATACTCAGAGATCGTGTACCTATATATATTAACTTTGACGCGCTGGAGTTGCAGAAGAAGTAGTAGAGGGAGAAAACTGACACACAAACATAGGGGATGCCACTTGTACTATTTAATATAGTATTGTACTATATTTCGGATAAACGTACATTATATTGTCTGACTGTTATATAGTACGCTAAAAGTACTTTATTTCATAAGTGAAAAAAATTGTTTTAACTTTTGCAAAAAATTTCCAAAACTCGCATGTTTCGTCGTTTGTTTGTTTTATTTACTAGATGAATAAAATCAACTAATTACAGATCGTTTTCGAAAACTGCAATCATCTAATTGGTAAAATCTATTTCATTTCAGTGTTTAACCAACTTGGGAGTGGCGACTGAATACGTATGTAATTGTTTTGCCAGAATGTAATATAAAATTTTAAAAACATTAACAATGTTTACTTAACTGAGCTCAAACTAAAAAATATATGTATACGTCATTATGCCAATTTTAGACCCCCCCCCCACGTGAGCAACCGTGATGTTCTCTGCGACCCCCACCCCCCCTTGATTATCACGTGACATCACGATAACTATAAAAATTACTTAAAATACTGAAGGCATTTAAACAATAGGTTCACAGACTGTTTATTGCAAATTCCTCGTACATTTAAACTAGAAGTCCGTTTTATATTCTTTATTTTTTCATATATGGGACATTCTTTCTCAATTCGGCAACCCCTCCGTGCATTTTAATTTCCAAGATAGAAGACTTTATTATAGCTTAAAATTTTTGCCAAAACATCAATTTTTTGATGTCGTACGGTGTTTAATATTTCGACTTAAGGGTTAAAAATTATCATGCATAAAGTCCAAAAAAAACGGACAAAAAGTATACCAATTATGCTAAAAATAAACGAAAAAATAACAATTATAGTCTAAATAACTAAGAGATTTAAATAAAATACTAAATCTCATTCAAAGAAATAATCAAACCTTACCAAGCATTATAATAAGGACCAACCCTTCATAATCGTCCCCTAAACACAAATTAAAAAAATGACAAATATTCTTAAACAAGTAAACAAAAAACAATCTTTAGAGGATTCACAAACTTTGTGTTACATCCGAGCGAAGGCGAGGTTATTTAAAATAATATTTTAATAAGAAAGGAATAGCAACAATCTGATCAGCCAGCAAGAGGCTTGCTTTTATATTTATTTTTATTAGGGAACGTTTTCACTAACAGATCTATGGGATCTAAGTCAATAAATAATCAAATATTTCTTACATCATGTTTATTATAGTAATTCATCTGATGTGACAGGATTACAGAAAATACTCAATTTAATTTGATAATATAAGATTGTCAAAACATGAGAAAATCAATCATAACAACTCCTAATATTCATAGTTTTATAATAGACAAATAATAAGTGCTTTTACTGAATGCCAGTATTGAACAAGTGTTCGGCCGATACTGAGCCAGTATTGAAGAGTGTGATTCAAATGAATAAGACAATGTATATGTTTTATTATGTTATCTAAATTGATATTAAATTGTTTAAAGTTCAAATAAAAGAGGCCAATACTGGACCAGTATTAGCCAGTATTGGCTAGACCGAATTATGAATATTTTGTACTATAAGCATTCAATATAAGTAAAATGTTATTCTAGTTATAATTCGTACATAATCGTAATGTCATTCATTCGGTCCAATCGTCATACGTAAATCAATATTCTTTTATAATTTTATATTATTAAACAATATTCATGTCAGTTATTAGATGCGAGATACTTACATAAGATGGTTGGGTTTTTTGGAGACAATAGGAATAGCGTAGGATCGTTGTGATAACCAAGATGTCACTCAATCAATGCCGTATCGTTGATATAAACTATAATGATGTACACTTCACCAAACGCTTTTCCTTAAAGTTATATCTCGTTGGATCACAAATTAACGAGCACGATGCTCCCTATAAAGTCTACGGTATCACTTGTGATTTCCCTAGCAATACGTGATACAAGATGCTGCTTTTAATTTCGATTCCGACGGATCATTTTACAATTAGTTCTTCACCAAGTAAAGACACTTCCTTAAAAGTGCTCGACTCGGACTAATACGGCGGGGCCAATACTGCTTCAACCGGCTCACGGCAACGCCGATTATAACGCGTATGCCAATTTGTAGGCTTGGGTGTAGAAAGCAGTTCTTTCTACAGGTCTACAAATTGGGCAACACAACAGTTACATACTGTTGTTACCGCAAGTCTTACGGTAAAAGCAGTATATGACGCCCGACGGGTCACTCGACGATATCGCGCTTTCAAAGCTACCGGAGTATCAGACAAATTATTCTAAGTGTCGCTTGTATTTAAAGAAAATAGCTACCCTTTCCTAGGAACAGGCGTGTCAATGATTTGAATGCTAGGAGGTAAAAAGAATATGCTTTTTACCCTTTCCTAGAAACAGGCGTGTCTTTAATTCAATTGGTAGAAGATAAAATTGATGAAGCTTTAAAAAGTGCACGTGCGCTCGCACTCGCGAATAACATCGATACTCTCTTGTTTCATATTTCTTTCTGCTTTCCAGAAATGCGGTATTTAATATAGTTTAAACAACTAGCCAAACTCTCATAGACTCGTCTAGATTTTGTTTTGCGTATCTAAGGAAGAATGCACGTGTGATCTTTTACAAAAGTCACGTACATTCCTCACGGTCGTAGGAACGGATAGTATTAAGTTACTAATAGTTTCTACTTGCATTTTTAGACTAGAATATCCTTGAGACTAAACAATGGATTGATATCATTTGCATTTGCTAATATTGTAATTTCATCTATCTTTGCAGCTGTTAAAACATATTAAACGAATTTGCAAAATTAGTGAATAAAATGTGAAACTATATACTGATGAGTAATTTATCTCGCAGCTGCTAAGATGTTTTCAGAAATATAAGCTTTATAATGACATTAAAAAATAAAAATTTGGTTACTGGGATGTAACAGTCCTCCCTCCTTATTTTGTTCTTCGTCCCGATAGAACTCTTCATAGAAATTACATTATTTGCTAAATTATCGTTTTTGGACCATACACACTCATACTTCGTACATTCTAATTACATAGTATATAAGATAATCGGTGTTATGACAATGTCTTCTATAAAACAATTTTGAATAAGAATTAGAATCACAAAGAAGCTTCAAACTTACAAATTTTTTTTAGTGCTTTTGATTTACGCGTTATTATAGTGTTTCAAAGTTTTGAAATTCATGTGGTGTGCTGTAAGTGGATATGGTGTTTCCGTGTGGATCTTAGGCTTTGGACAGGCACGTTGTTGCGAGAATTTTTGAAGATGTCATCAACTTCGGTTTATTATGTAGGGTTGGTTTCGTGACGATGTCAATCAGTATAATTTGCACCATCGACAGTAGAAAGCTTTCAGTACAGACTGTGTTTCTAGACAATTTTGTTCTGGTAAATTGAACTTGTGATTTATCAGTTAAGAAAATTGGTAGTTATTCATAAATTTATTTTTATTAATTGTTTTAAATCAATTTCAGTTGTTACCAGTCACCAATGTCCAGTTTGTGTTGTTGATTCAGAAATAGACAGGATGAGACAAAAGAATTCGTTAGTTATCACTGAACTGACATTCTTGCTGAATGTTGATGTAAGTATGTGATTTTCGGATGTGTTTTTACAACCGTTTCTTTGCCTTAAATTCTGCTTTTTAATATGCACATATACTGGTAAACACATAAGTATATACCCGCACACTAATCTATAGTGCTAGAATTTTTAAATCTTATTACTGATGTTCTTTTAATTTTATTCCAGTCGTCCTGGCCTTTCACATCACTTTGTAAGTATATTCCTGACCATTGGTTTACTTCCTTGAAGCAGGCTTTAATTGGATCCCAAAATCCATCAGCTCCTCGTCCATCCTGATCTTCACTGGATCCACTTACAGAGTGTGATATTTGTAATTAAACAACGTTATGAAGTCTTTAATAAATAAACTGAAATGTATTGTATTAATTCTTTGAAATGTTCTTTCAAATTCCAATTCTTAGTCATGAAGACTTTCCCAGAATACACTATAAATGGGTTATATATAACTATAAATCGGTTTCGAGTTACTTTTAAATCGGAAACATATTAAATCTGGACATTTTTGATTGAAAGCCAAAGCTTGATTGTTATTCTATTCAACTAATACGAATAATAATAATAATAATATTAATAATTTTCCTACGATAGTTAAAAACTATAAATTCGATTCTAGTATATTAATCAGCTAGCATTACTAGACAGTACAATAAATTTTTAATTCAAGCTCTACTATTTTAGTGTATTATTATTATTCGATGTATTTAATAGAATTTTTATTTTATTAAATAGCAAAGCTTATATCCTGCCTTTTAATGTGGTCATGATACGATAATAATAGTCATAAATAATAATATCGCATATCGCATTTTTTTCGGCTAGAATAACAATTCAATAGGTGCGACTTTCCAAAATGCTATTGACTCATTAATGATTATTGACAACAAAGGTTCAATAAAAGCAGGAATTATCATTATCAAGAAACAAATGATATTTTATAATTTCATAGCGTCAAAAAAAATTCTTAAATTTAAGAATAATTGCAAATTATGAGGATGTAAATTTATATATACATATATATATATTTTTTTTAATTTCTTATCAGAATCGATATTTGCCAATAACTAAAGTATTAATTAATTTCACTATTCTTCACAACATAATCAATTTAGGTAAATCAACTAATCTTTTGGAAATTATTTAATAGCATCCCGATATTTAAATAATATTATTTCAACCTGTATTTGTCAATAGTTGAAATTAGCTATTACATATTAATAATTTATGTATTAGTTATTGTTAATAATTTGCTACAATAACTAACTTTATAAGAGAGGAAAAGTATCAGGAGATCACAAGAACAAAGGAGTTCGTTCTTTTAACACGTGATAATTGTTATTACTCATTTCTAATGCCACCTTTTTTTATGGTTTCCATCAACTTCTCCAATCTCGAGGCGCGGAGTAATCAATAGGACTGACCAGTAGATGATGATATATGATATGTTTTATGGCGCTTCTCGGACAGTATATTTGAGACGTGACATATGTTTTGCAGTTGATTCTTCGTTTGTAGGCGAAGAATTTTCGTATAGTTAAAAAATGGCTGTTGCGTTTGCAAAAAATTTTTTTTTTTTTTTTTTTGACGAGCTCCTCCCTTCTTACTTTTCAGAGTCCTCGATGAACTTTGAATTCGATTTTGGGGTATGTTCATCCTGGAAGGCGATTTTCTAATCTGAAAACATTGTTCATACTTTAGTTTTTATTTTATTAGAGTATTAATTTAGTGTTGATTGCATGAAACCATAAATCTAATCATTGATTATTATAATCTTAACAACAACAATAATTATCCTATTCTCAACAATAACAATAACTAATGTAATATCAATAACGCTAATAATAATACTAACAATAATAATAAAACAATAATAATAATAATGTTTATAATTGTAACAATTGTTATAATTTTAATCACGGTAATAACAATCACAACCGTATTTCTAATAGCAATAATAATTATTATTTTATTTATAATTTCAAACAATCTGTATAAATTTACAATTTTGCGAATTTTATTAATTCATTCATGAAATGTGAGGAATATTATTGTCGGGAGCACAAATGTTTGTTTGTTTACAGTTTTTACTTTTTCTTGCTTAAGACTATTTCTCGACAATGTTTTCTCTTTGTGGTGTTGGTGTACTGGTTTTGATTTTTATGCTATAAGTAGTGAGATTGGAAAATCTTTTAATATTAGGGATAAGAATATTAAAATGAGGTAAAGTAAGTCTTCAATTTGTTTCATAGAAGAAACAGAATTTGTTGATCAAGTGCGGAATAATAATTAATAGATTAAACTAGGTCGTTAAAGTTTATTTTAAAATAATTATATAAACGTAATTAAAAGTGGATTTTTAGGCGTTCGGAGTGACATTTGTGCGTAAAGGCCAAATCGACAAAAATTGAGCTAAGACAAAGAGGAACCGGAAACAGGGGTTAAAATTTCCATTTTGACTAAGGGGGGGGGGCAGGGGGACACGACAGATATACAAGGAATACTTGACGGAATATACAATTCGCTTGCATTCAATTAGTGTCATCAATAATTTCTTATTTTATTCATTTAATTATTTATAATTAATTAATAATTTTAGTTGCAATAATTAAAATTTAATATAGGTATCTTATATTAATATTGTTTAAAACATACTTAATTATTTATTTATGGTTATTTGGTTTTAAAATTATTGTTAATATTTATTATTTAATAACTTATGTGTATAATGATATTCAATATATTTATATGAGATATAGTAAATTAAATTAATTGTTTAATTTAACTCCACAAGATGATTATAATAGATTGCTAATTAACGTTAATATTAAAAATAATTATCATAAGCATTATAATATAGAATACAATATATAATATAATTATAAACTTTAGTATTTAAACTACATATATCATAATTCTTGTTATGCTACACTAAAGCATTTTTAGTTTTAATGAATATATGATTAATGTTGCAACTTAACTAAATTATGATAGACTAAATGAATATCATAGGTCAAATGTAATAGTTGTTTAAAGTTTAATTATTTAATAATTGGAATAAAATATAATTAAGTTTTATAAGTAATATATGTACGCTCTGGACTGTAGGTTTTAGATAAATTAATGTAATGATTATGTGGTTATATATAGTTATTTAATTTTAATTACTAATTTTATTATTTCTTAATAGAGTAGCATACTTATTTTATTATTAAGATGCATTATTATTAATTATGAGACAATAGTGATTTTTTTTTTATAAAAATATTAATAAGTAGTTAGTATTTTAATTATTTATTTTTAATCATTTACATTTAAGCATCATTATAAAATCTATACATACTCTTTTTTATTTTTGTTTTAGTGTTTTTGATTAATATATGGGATTATTTTTTTATATTGATACTTAATAGGGGATACTTATATAGGAGATTAATATTGATTTTATTACTTAAGTTGAGGCTCATATTATAACTTGATTAATAAAATATATTGATCATATATTACAAATTACCATAACAAAATGGTTGGTTAATTTTATTGTAAAAAGTATTTTAATGATTATAGTTATTAAATTATATCTTGGACTAACATAGAAATAGTATAATTATTAAATAAAGATACTGATAATGGGCTAATTGTCTAATCGTTAAATTTTCCAAAGGGATATATACTAAAAGGATATTTTTATATTTACATTTATAAGATATATTTTTCTCCTTTTTGTCTTTTTCTATTTTTTTTTGTTTTATTCTTTTGTTTTACTAATTATTATATGTGTATATTTTAATTTTTCTTAATTTAATAGTTTATGTGGATCATCTAGGTCAGGAAATGTTTTCCTTTTCCACCACTGAGAAAACACTGTCGTTCCTCGGGTTCAACAATTTGCGTATCATTGTGAAAACTTAGTTATAACACCAAAAATGGTGCTGTAGAGTCCCCAAATCCAATTTGTGGATAACACAAATACGTAACATTGTGTCAGTCACAAACCGACCTGTAAATTCCACAAATTTATTTGTGTATTCCACAAATTTTATCCCCACATTTCACAAATTTATTTGTGTATTTCACAAACTGAGCTATTTGTAGAAACCACAATCGCCATTCGTAGATGGCACGAAAGTTTCTGTGGATTACACAAAAGATGTTTTTTTTCGTGAAGATGGTCCTGACTCATCATATAAGATATAAACATTTTTGTCTACATCATATTTGGCTGTCAATTCCTCCAGAATAGCTTTAGACATTCGAATTTTTGCTATACTCCCTTTTGGAAATATAGTTCAGGTAGCCACCTCCGCTGATAACGCAGGTGTATCATCCTAGAAACAGAATTTCTATTAGCATCTCGTAAAAAGATTAGTTGAATTAACGCAATTTACTAATGGAGCTTTAAAATTAAATCTAGGAAGTTAGAAAGAATTTAACATTATAAAGAGTAATCAAAAAGGATAATAACAGTTGCAAATAAAAATTTGAAAATTTAAAGTATGTTTCATTCTTACTTCAGAGAATATACTGAGCATTAGTAGAATACTTAATAAATAAATAACAACAATTAGGGATTGCAATCCCGCACAGTTTTCAATCCCGCGGGATCCCGCAGTGTTTTTGGAATTTTTCTGGCGTTCATGGTTTTTTCTGCGTGTAAGTGCATGATTTAATAAATAAATTCTGTTAATTAGATAATTCTAATATGATGGGAACTTCAAAATTTAAACTATTTTTATTAAAACAAGTTACTAATAAAAAGACTATTGTACTGTACAATTAGACTCACTAATTTGTAATCAAGAAAGAAAATATGTGTGTTTATGTTTAAGTAATAGGTATTTATTGAGATTGGAAATTATAATTATAATCTGTAATTTTTTTATTCGTTTAACTGAAAATATGATCTCAAAAAACATATTATATTAATGGTTTCGTCCCCCAACCTGCTTCTTAAGGAACTACAAATGTATCCTGCTGCTGAAAACGCTCTTTCTGCTTCTACACTGGTTGGCGTTATAGATTTTAAATAGTCGTAAACAATAGACAAATGTTTGCCCTTTATTCATTAGGTGATGTAAAAAAAAGAGTAAACAAGACACACTCATATTTAAGTTTAAGCCAATCATGCTTAAACTCGAGGTATTAATATTGAGGTATTTATATATTTTTTTGACCAAAAAAATGTTTTTTTTTTTTATACATATCACCAATCGAAAAACCATGAAAAACTCTATCGAAACTAAAAGAAGAAAATTTTTTTTAATTTATTGTTAAATATAAAACTAGGTGAAAATTATGTCCATTTAATGGACATTTCGCTTCCAAATAAGCAAAGTAATTTGCTTCCTCATAGAGGAACCAAGAAATTAATAATATTTTACGAATTCTTGATTAATTATAAAAGTTATATAGGTCAATCGACTCGTTTTGAGATAAGGAATATGATTTTTGTATTCATTAAGTTGTATTTTTAGCATAAAAAATTTTTTTGGCAAAAACCAATTTTTATCGATAAAAAATAGTGCTCAAAAAAATTTGGTTGGGTATTTTCAAAAATCCTTGTGTAAAAATTTAGATATTCATGAGCTTAATAAGTCATCCAAATTTTATTGGAATCCGTTTAAGCGTTCTCAAGATATCTTGTACACAGAAAACGCTATACACACACACACAAACACATACACACATACATACACACACACATACACATACATCTAGACATTCGCTTAGGAATGAAAATTTTCGCTTTTTAGATAAAAATGAGTCGATTTAGACTATTTTTGGAAAATCGAATATTTTAACGATCACAAAGCTTCCTCTATGAGGAAGCAAAAATTACTAAAATTTGCGTTGTACCGTAAAACCCAGAAAGATTACCCCCCTCCCACTCGGAAAATATTGGACAAAAAAATCACCAAAGATTACCATCTGTACGCACTATAAATACTTCGAATTTAAGCATGATTGGCTAACAATTTTTTTTATTTTGATCACTTCATATAAAATCTCTCATATAAAAAACTAATGTCAGTTTTACTGATCCCGCATAATTTTGCGGATCCCGCAAAATATTATGCGGGATCCGCAAGCCATCAAAATGTGCGGGATCCCGCGGGATTGCGGGATTGCAATCCCTAACAACAATAATAGCAATTTAATAAAACAAACTTTGAAATTAACAAAAAAGTAAACATAAATGAAGAATAGAATTTTAAAAGTTTGGTTCTATGTAGAATTAATACAATAAAAAGCTAAAATCTTAATAGTTTAAAGATGGTGAAAACTTTGTCAAACATAATTATTAAATTTATAAGTTTAACCCTTTAACACCCGAGTAAAATTAAGAGTAGGTATGAAACAATGAAACACCATTCTAGGGGTTTTCGGGGTCGCTGATTACGAATTTGATGTCAAATTGACAATTTGACAATTGACAGCTGTCAATTCAGTTGTCAACTTTTCTAAAACGTGATTATTGTTGATGAAAACTTTCTCCCGCGGGTTTTTGGGGTCGCTGATTAAAAAAATGATGTCAAATTGACAATTTGACAATTGACAGCTGTCAATTCAGATGTCAACTTTTTTAAACAAGAAAGCAAAATAATTTGCTTCTTCATAGAGGAAGCAATAAATTTATTTATAACATAAAAAATAATAATTCAATTTTAAATTAATTATTATTTATTTTTATGCAAATAAGTAATAATAATAAAATAATAATAAATCAATATATATATTTTTTTTCTATATTCCAAAACTTTATTTATTTATTTATTATAAATAAATAAAGTCAATTATTAGTCAATTATTTTTAGTCAATTCGTTTTGAGACAAGGAATATGATTCTTTTAATTCATTTGTTTGAATTTTTAGCAAGAAATTTTTTTTTGGCAAAACACGAGATTTTTTAATAAAAAAAAATTAAAAATTATGAATTAATACGTGAGTTTTTAGTCAAATATAAAATTTATATAGGTCACTCGATTTGTTTTGAGACAAGGAATATGATTTTGTAATTCGTTTGGTTGGTTTTTTAGCATGAAAATTTTTTTTGGCAAATCGCGAGATTTTTCGTTGAAAAAAAATGAAAAATCATGAATTATTACGTGGGTTTTTAGTCAATTATATATTTTATATAGGTCAATCAATTCGTTTTAAGACAAGGAATATGATTTTGTTTGGTTGAATTTTTAGCATGAAAAATTTTTTTTTTTTTTTAAATTTCCAAAAACGAGATTTTTTGATGAAAAAAACTGAAAAATGATGAATTATTACGTGAGATTTTGGTCAATTATATACTTTATATAGGTCAATCGATTCGTTTTGAAACAAGGAACATGATTTTTTCATTCATTTGTCTAAATTTTTAGCATCAAAAAATTTTTTGCCAAAAAACGATATTTTTGATGAAAAAGGGTGCTCAAAAAAATTTGATTGGGTATTTTCAAAAATTCCTGTGTCCAAATTTAGATATTTGTGAGCTTCATATGTCATCCAAATTTTATTAAAATCCGTTGAAGCGTTCTCGAGATATCCTGGCGACAAAAAATTTACCACATACACACACATACACACACACACACACATCTGGAGATTTTCTCAGGAATGAAAATTTGAACTTTTCAGATTAAACTGCGTCGATTTACACTATTTTTAGAAAATCGAAAATCTTAACGATCACAACGCTTCCTCTATGAGGAAGCAAAAGTGATCATTTTTGACAAAAATAACAGTATAAGGGCTTTCGGTGTCGCTGATTACAAATATGATGTCAAATTGACAATTTAACAATTGACAGCTGTCAATTCAGTTGTCAACTTTTCTAAAAAGTAATTATTTTTTACGAAAATGACAGTATAAGGGTTTCAAATTGACAATTTGACAATTGACAGCTGTCAATTCAGATGTCAACTTTTCTAAAAAGTGATTATTTTTGACGAAAATGATATTATAAGGGTTTTTGGGGTCCCTGATTATGAATATGATGTATAATTGACAATTTGACAATTGACAGCTGTCAATCCAGTTGTCAACTTTTCTAAAAAGTGATTGTTTTTGACGAAACTGACAGTGTAAGGGATTTCGGGGTCGCTGATTACGAATATAATGTCAAATTGACAATTTGACAATTGACAGCTGTCAATTCAATTGTCAACTTTTCTAAAAAGTGACAAAAATGACAGTATAAGGGTATTTGGGGTCGCTGATTACGAAAATAATGTGTATTTGTCAGCTAACAGCTATCACATAATCAAAATCAGCCCAGATAGTAAAAAGCAGAAAAAAAGTTTACGCATTGTACAACCTGTCTTTTCGTCAGTTGCTGAGTGATTTGTCGCTCGCAGATTTTTTGGATTTTTGACGAAAGTTGATAAATCCAGTCTTAACAAAATTTATGAATACATACAAGTATTATAAATACATTTCACAAAAAGTTTCTATTAAAGTTACATATCTGCATACAGATAATTTGTTTTGTTGCATTTTTCTACGATTTGTTAAATACCTATATATAACATGTAATGTCCTTTTCTAAATTGCTATTCAAAATCGTTCATGAAAAGAAGGAAAAATAATCATTAAAAATGTTCTTATATGCTCTTATCCTACATTTGCTTTGACAGCTGTCAAATTGTCAAATTGACATCATATTTGTAGTCAGCGTCCCCGAAACTGATATTCCTGTCATTTTCTTCAAAAATAATTACTTTTTAGAAAAGTTGACAACTGAATTGACAGCTGTCAATTGGAAAATTGCCAATTTGACATCATACTTGTAATCATCGACCCCGAAATCCCTTACACTGTCAGTTTCGTCAAAAACAATCACTTTTTAGAAAAGTTGACAACTGAATTGACAGCTGTCAATGGTCAAGTTGTTAATTTGACATCATATTCGTAATCAGCGAACCCAAAAACCCTTATAATATCATTTTCGTCAAAAATAATCACTTTTTCAGAAAAGTTGACATCTGAATTGACAGCTGTCAATTGTAAAATTGTCAATTTGACATCATATTCGTAATCAGCGACCCTAAAAACCCTTATACTGTCATTTTCGTAAAAAATAATCACTTTTTAGAAAAGTTGACAACAGAATTGACAGCTGTCAATTGTTAAATTGTCAATTTGACATCATATTCATAATCAAGCGACCCCAAAAACCCTTATACTGTTATTTTTGTCAAAAATGATCACTTTTGCTTCCTCATAGAGGAAGCGTTGTGATCGTTAAGATTTTCGATTTTCTAAAAATAGTGTAAATCGACGCAGTTTCATCTGAAAAGTTCAAATTTTCATTCCTGAGAAAATCTCCAGATGTGTGTGTGTGTGTGTATGTGTGTGTATGTGGTAAATTTTTTGTCGCCAGGATATCTCGAGAACGCTTCAACGGATTTTAATAAAATTTGGATGACATATGAAGCTCACAAATATCTAAATTTGGACACAGGAATTTTTGAAAATACCCAATCAAATTTTTTTGAGCACCTTTTTTCATCAAAAATATCGTTTTTTGGCAAAAAATTTTTTGATGCTAAAAATTTAGACAAATGAATGAAAGAATCATGTTCCTTGTTTCAAAACGAATCGATTGACCTATATAAAGTATATAATTGACCAAAAACTCACGTAATAATTCATCATTTTTCAGTTTTTTTCATCAAAAAATCTCGTTTTTGGAAATTTAAAAAAAAAAAAAATTTTTCATGCTAAAAATTCAACCAAACAAAATCATATTCCTTGTCTTAAAACGAATTAATTGACCTATATAAAATATATAATTGACTAAAAACCCACGTAATAATTCATGATTTTTCATTTTTTTTCAACGAAAAATCTCGCGATTTGCCAAAAAAAATTTTCATGCTAAAAAACCAACCAAACGAATTACAAAATCATATTTCTTGTCTCAAAACAAATCGAGTGACCTATATAAATTTTATATTTGACTAAAAACTCACGTATTAATTCATAATTTTTAATTTTTTTTTATTGAAAAATCTCGTGTTTTGCCAAAAAAAATTTCTTGCTAAAAATTCAAACAAATGAATTAAAAGAATCATATTCCTTGTCTCAAAACGAATTGACTAAAAATAATTGACTAATAATTGACTTTATTTATTTATAATAAATAAATAAATAAAGTTTTGGAATATAAAAAAAAAATATATATATTGATTTATTATTATTTTATTATTATTACTTATTTGCATAAAAATAAATAATAATTAATTTAAAATTGAATTATTATTTTTTATGTTATAAATAAATTTATTGCTTCCTCTATGAAGAAGCAAATTATTTTGCTTTCTTGGAAGCGAAGTGTCCATGAAATGGACAGAATTCACACCTAGTTTAGAAAAGTTGACATCTTAATTGACAGCTGTCAATTGTCAAATTGTCAATTTGACATTATATTCGTAATCAGCGACCCCGAAAACCTTTATACTGTCATTTTCGTCAAAATTAATTACTTTTTACAAAAGTTGACAACTGAATTGACAGCTGTCAATTGTCAAATTGTCAATTTGACATAATATTCGTAATCAGCGACCCCAAAAACCCTTATAAACATGTGTCACTTATTTATAATTATTGTTACTACTTGGGAAACACAAGATATTTTTTTTATGTTTGAGGCGCCATCTAGGATACGCCATTTTGTATTTTTTACTTTGTTACCAGATTTGTATTAAGTAGTTAAAAAACTTTTATATTCTGTGTCCCAAAATTTTTTTTTTACTTTGATGTCCTTCTTGGAGCTAACTGATTTTTGTCACGATTTCTGAGATTTGCATAAACATTTGGTTATTTATTTATAATAAAATAATTTTTTTTTATTAGTTGTATTTTTTGCTAGATACTTGCATTCATACTGAAGAAAATAAGCCAAACCGCATTAAAAAATATTGATATTCAAGAAAGTTATAGGCGTTTTTGCAAGTGGGACATATACGTCCCGCAGGCGTTAAAGGGTTAAAATTGAAATATTTATAAATAAGTTGTTCGAAATTAATTGAGCCAAAATAAATCTTTAATTTTCTTTATATTTAATTTTAGTAATAAAATGTTGTTCAAAATGTATAATAACGCTTTTAAAATTTTTAAAATAAAATTTCTCATTTTAGTTTCCAAAATCAATGTTTTTAATTAAACCATTTTCTTTTTTTATAAATTATTTAATAATTATTTTTATTTGTTAATAATTATACTTATTTTTATATTAAATTCTGAAGTTATGCATCCTTTATTTATTGAGAGAGTTACATCAATAATTTTTATTTCGTACATTTTCTCATGAAATGATCAAGAGAACATCAAGATTATCATTTAATAAAATTTTTGTTTGTTATGTGTATTTGTTTTTATTATAACCAATGAAACGTTTATTCAATTGTTTAAATTATTATTGTACATGATTACGCATATATTTCTTTTTGTTGTTGGTTAGAAAAGCACAATACTTATTCCCATGCTCTGCTATGCGTTTTTAATTTTCTTTTATTAGTTAAACACGAAACTTTCATATACATTTTATTAAAATTGTAATATGTTGCAAACATTTTTATTCTGTATACTTATGTTTTTATTAGAATTCATTTTAAAATCTCGACAGTCACTATCAGTAAAATTTTATTTCAGTTTTAAGTCAGTACTGGTTCAAAACCGAGAGATGCTTTAAACTATTTTATCTGACAGTACTAAGGTGTTAGCGCATGTCAATATTTACTAGTGTATTAGTACTGTAATACGCCAAATGTTGAACCTTTATAGGAGAATTTTTATTTTTTATTTTGAAACGATATTTGTAAAATTTACGATTTTAAAAAGCATAAAATCGAGCAAACGATATGTTAAGAAGTGTACTAATTAATTAGTTAAACCTTTTTACACTTTAAATAAATATTATTAGTTTTCAGTTTAGTTAAAAAAAGAAACAGAACTTGTAAATCATGTGAAGAATAACAGTTAATAAAATAAATTAGGTCATCAAAATCATTCAAATCCCAAGCCTGTAAAATTTGATAGAAACAATAATTGTTTTTACTCTCAAATATCTTAAACAATCGTTTTATACTAAATAAGCAATTATTGTTTAATAATAGTTTAAAATGGATTTAAAAATCAATTTCATCATTGATAATTAATAATTATTTATTGGTAAATGGATAAAAACAATAAAAAAAATATTTCAATCTCCTAGGATTCGATCCTGGGACGGTCATGTTGCGGGTCCGGTAGGCTGCCAGCCTTGCCGCTGAGAATTGTTATCAGTTTCTCGATTGGCATATATGAGCTATAGCGCGAGCCGGCAGACTTCTTATTGCAAAGAATTCACTATATCGCTGGCCGGAAACCCCGCGGACATCCGCTCGAATGATTTAAAATTACAGATTGGTGACTCCGACGCATGGATAGAGAGATGCGTAGAAACGAGGAAAGAAAACGGAGAAATCCGCATGATAAGGAATTAGAGAGAGGAGCAGGTATTCATTCTGTGCTGATGAGACTTTTCAATTAATAGAATCCAACAAATTATATTAATTAACAATCAATAGTTTTAGAACTATCAAAATTTTTTTATGATTATGCTATAATTTACTCCATCTCGTGCATTTAAAGCGAAATATATAAATCACCTGCGTTTAATTAATATCAATAATTTAAAATTTTCAATTAAATTAAGCATTTATGTTTCACTTAATTCTTAAAATATTAAAAGTAAAAGAAATTTTTATTTTCTTTAAAACTGTACTTATATTTCAATCGAACCTTTAATTTATAATAATACTTATTGAAGAATAAAAAGTAAAATTGATTATTAATAGTACAAATTTCAATTATTAGTATTTTACTCAAATTTCGTATTCTTAGAATATTTAATATAAAATGTTTAATAAATTTCCTTAATTCATGAATATCAAAAAGATTGTGAAAACTATTTTGTGTTATGTGGAAAATTTACACTAAAAAGCAAATTTCTGATCCAGCAAATGTATCGCAGGAACATTTACAATTATTATCTTTATCCTGTTTCTGCCGCCTTGAACTCGACGAAACATTCCTTTTTGGGAAATATTTTCAAAATAACTTTTGCTACACAAAACATAAAAGGAAATCTAAATCTTAGAATATTCCAATTAAATAATTGGCATTTAAAACATTATTTTTGATCAAAGTGAATTTAAGATTGTGAAAACAACAATTTCGTTTATTTGAAGTTTTACTTATTGTGTTTATACGATTATCTACTTTTTTTTTAATCTAAATATTATAAAAATAAAATAACATTTTGATGTTATACTTTGCACAATTTATTATTTTATAATATCCCATTATAAATGAAACTTAATTTATTATTAAAATTTATAGAGCGAATGAGTTAATTAGAATGTAAGTGTTTTGAACTTTAAATAAGTTGGTAAAAACCCTTGGTTTAAAAGTAATCGACAAAAATAACTAATTTTGAAAGAAAATTATTAGTTTAGAGATTCAATTTAATAATATTACGCAAAATAAACATTTTTAAATATTTTCTTTTTAAATAGTATAATACGTTTCAGTATAACCTTTTTATGGGTTTAATGGTTGCCAAATGAATATATCTCTAAATTAAATATTTCATGAAACTGGCATTATCTAATATAAAGTTTTGCAAAATAAAATTAACATTTAATGAAAAGTTTAATTCTAATGTTTAATTTAGATATATTTTTTAATCTTAGCAATTAAGAATTAAACCCATTTCAAGTTTCGTAATTAAAAGACAAATTCACAAATGAAATGTTAAAATATTGAATTTTGAGAATAACAATAAAAGAACTTTTATTTCAGTGTTTACTTCTTATCAATACTATTTGAGTAATTTTTATTTTTGATTATTTAAGCAATTTTTAATACAGATTAAACATATTTCTTAAAAACAAATAAGTAATCTGCCCTTTAACTGAAATAAAAACCAAATATTGAATTTCGTAAATTTTGAACTAAAATAGCGTGTTCGTATTATCTAAGCGTAAAATTTTGCGTCCAAAGGGTTCAGGGTTCGATCTCAGCCCTTCATACAATTTTTCGTTCTATTAAATATTTTTAGTTGTTTAGATCTAGTGAATGTTAACCATATATGCAAAATTTTGTTTAAATAAATTAAATTAACCAAAAATTTTTAAAATAAAAATTAAAAGTGACGTTTTCATTCAAAGATAAATAATACAGTTATTTACTGAAAAATTATTGATAAAGCAATAATTTCAATACTTAGATATTTCTTTTTAATTAAACAACTAAATTTATTAGAAAAGCAAATTTGACAACGCCAGTACTTGCCAGGCACTGACACAACACTGAATTAATCCAGTACTGACTCTACACTGACTACCAGTGCAGAACGTTGCCTATATTCTAAGGAAGGGTCTGCCAACGTTACTCTCGTACTGACCCTCTGCACCACGCCAATACAGTCAGCATTGGCGCAGCACTTCGACAATTGGTTCTCTTGTTTTTCATTGAGAACTTCTGATTTTCTTGAATTTCGTCAAGAAATTTTAGAAGAACAATATTAATAACATTTTTTTTAATATAGCTGATTGATAACTGATTTCAGTCTCTAATTGACTTCAAAATAAAATAGTATAAAATTTGATTATCTTGTTCCATACGTATGAAATTATTATAAAAAGATTCAAAATTAATGAAGTTTTAAAAAGGGTGTACATGCATAAGAAAAAGCTCATGAATGAAGAAGTTGTGATGAAATAATATTGCATTTGATTAAATTATAAGTGACATATAATGCTAATATGCACAAATGCAACTTCAAATGAATTTTATTAACAGAAGTGAAATCGTACCAAATCAGTGGTTAAATTGCACTTAGTTTACTGTTAAAACATCTTTAAATTTACTATATTTATGAATGTTAATTTTTGAAAACATTTTAATTATTCATTGCACAAAAGTGAAAATCTTACTAAATCAGTGATTAGAAATACTCTTATTTTAGTTTAAAACATCTTTAAATATACTATTTTTATAATAACAATTCTTAGAGAAATATTTGATAATTCAGTTGACAAAAGTGAAAATCCCACTTCTGACACCAAAGCAGCTGTTACATCCGAGCGAAGGCGAGGTTATTTAAAATAATATTTAAATAAGAAAGGAATAGCAACAATCTGATCAGCTAGCAAGAGGCTAGCTTTTATATTTATTTTTATTAGGGAACGTTTTCACTAACAGATCTATGGGATCTGAGTCAATAAATAATCAAATATTTCTTACATGATGTTTATTATAGTAATTCATCTGATGTGACAGGATTACAGAAAATACTCAATTTAATTTGATAATATAAGATTGTCAAAACATGAGAAAATCATAAATAAATCAATATTCTTTTATAATTTTATATTATTAAACAATATTCATGTCAGTTATTAGATGCGAGATACTTACATAAGATGGTTGGGTTTTTTGGAGACAATAGGAATAGCGTAGGATCGTTGTGATAACCAAGATGTCACTCAATCAATGCCGTATCGTTGATATAAACTATAATGATGTACACTTCACCAAACGCTTTTCCTTAAAGTTATATCTCGTTGGATCACAAATTAACGAGCACGATGCTCCCTATGAAGTCTACGGTATCACTTGTGATTTCCCTAGCATGACGTGATACAAGATGCTGCTTTTAATTTCGATTCCGACGGATCATTTTACGATTAGTTCTTCATTAAGTAAAGACACTTCCTTAAAAGTGCTCGACTCGGACTAATACGGCGGGGCCAATACTGCTTCAACCGGCTCACGGCAACGGCGATTATAACGCGTATGCTAATTTGTAGGCTTGGGTGTAGAAAGCAGTTCTTTCTACCAGTCTACAAATTGGGCAACACAACAGTTACATACTGTTGTTACCGCAAGTCTCACGGTAAAAACAGTATATGACGCCCGACGGGTCACTCGACGATATCGCGCTTTCAAAGCTGTCGGAGTATCAGACAAATTATTCTAAGTGTCGCTTGTATTTAAAGAAAATAGCTACCCTTTCCTAGGAAAAAGTGCACGTGCGCTCGCACTCGCGAATGACATCGATACTCTCTTGTTTCATATTTCTTTCTGCTTTTCAGAAATGCTGTATTTAATATAGTTTAAACAACTAGCCAAACTCTCATAGACTCGTCTAGATTTTGTTTTGCTTATCTAAGGAAGAATGCACGTGTGATCTTTTACAAAAGTCACGTACATTCCTCACTGTCGTAGGAACGGATAGTATCAAGTTACTAATCGTTTCTACTTGCATTTTTAGACTAGAATATTCTTGAGACTAAACAATGGACTGATATCATTTTCATTTGCTAATATTGTAATTTCATCTATCTTTGCAGCTGTTAAAACATATTAATAATGACATTAAAAAATAAAAATTTGGTTACTGGGATGTAACACTTTGAAATTTAATAAGAATAAAAACCTATAAAATTTACTCATATTATCTTCGAAAACCACCCTTTAAAATCATCCCTTAATTACTTAAAACCTTGCTTTCAATGTATTCTTATCTACCTTATCCCATTCAGCATCGAAAAACACGCTTGAAAATCATCCCTTAATCTGAAATAAAGAAATTGACCAAAAAAAAATCGCCCAAAATTTATTCCTTTTTACCTTACATAGGAATACATTCTGAGCATTTTTTAAAGCCGGAGAACACTCTCAAAATTGTTTTAGTTTATATGTTTAATAAAAATTGTCAAGTTTTTGAATTAAAGATTAAGAGAAGATTTTTAAGGGTGGTTTTTGACGCAGAAGGGGCAAGTTTCATAGAACTCTTTTTCTTAGTAATATTTAAAGTTTGTAAATTCTCTAAAGAATGTTTTTGTCTACTTGCTTAAGAATATTTGTTAATTTTTAAAAATTCATGTTTAGGGGTTGATTTTGAGGGTTTCCAGTTAAAAATACCTTTACAGGTACTTCTAAGGATCGTGTCATGCACCTTTAAGGAACATCAAATGTTCCTTTAAGGATCGGGACAGGTCCTTTAAGGATCCTTTAAGGATTCTCAAAGGTCCTACAATAATTCCTTAGCAGATCCGGACACGATCCCTTGACGGAATTTCGAAAAACGATCCTTCACAGGTTCCTGCGTGTACCTGTACAGGATCCCAAGCTGCATTATGGTTCTACGAGGGACACGTTAAAGGAACATAAGTAAGCTGCATGTGAAATAGTATATTTCTTAACATGCGTGACAAGCAGTCGTTTCTGAAACGAGAGCAATGTTTTTGCAACGAGTGAAACGAGTTGCAAAAATTGCGATTGTAACAGTTGTTCCTCTCTAGATTTAATTTCCGCGAGTTTACTTTCGATATCTGATTCAGCCATTTTGGAAAGATTTTGTTTATTTGTTGAAAACTAAAACTTAAAAGAATTTTGTGATATGACACTTTGTAGATGGTCAGATGTTTAAAATTGTGTGAAAATATTTTTTAAAGTTTTCATTAAAATTCCGGTTTTTTACACAAATTTATTGGTAGGATAGACGAGATCCCACTGAGCTGTCACCAAAAATTATGTTACGTCTCGGAGTGAAATTTCGAAACTTTCAAAAGGCTGGTTTCAGTTATCCGAAAGGCGTATAGGGTTACCATGAATTCTTCTTAAATTTAATTTAAAAAGTTTAATTTTAAGGAGTTTTGAGAAAAGTCGAAATTTATATAATTCAAAGAATCTTAAATTTAGAGGGCAGCGCGCGTCACCACTTTCCTTAAGTTTTGAGTCGTAGGAAAGTCCGACTTTTATTAATTAATTATACTTTTTATGCGAATTAAAGTTTTGGGTGGATCTCGAATAATATGTAAGACCTTCACTTACCTTTGATAGTTGGCCTTGGTAAGTTTCAGTCAGCAATCGAACTCAGCAACACGGCAGATTCCTTGATGATTCGTTCTCTCTTTTGATTGGATCGATTCGATGATTTTTGATTGTCGACCAGGCTCAGCAAACAGTTGATTTTATTTTAGGATCTTATTCCATGTTTTGTTAACATTCTTTTGTATAAGTTTCGCAATAATTCAGAATTTTCAAGATTTTATTAACTTTAGACCAAAATTTAAGTATTCTTCTTTTCTATTAGAAATTTCCTTTTATTTGAATTTTGTAAATTAAAATTTTGAATTTTCTTTGATTTTCTTTTTTTTTAGAAAAAAGAGGGTCACAGATTTATCAACGATAAAAGTCTTTAAATTTTCCTTTCTATAAGTTCTTAAGTCTATACATCCTTTGGTCCGAATAATTCCATTGGATCGGAAGGATTAAAGGCACTAAGGATTCTTTTGAATCATGACACACAATTTCACTATAACGATATCTAGTTTATTTATCACATAAATGTTAAAACTTCTTGAAATTATATAGATTATTACACAAAGTTCCACATGTTTATTTGTCACATAAATGTAAAAATTCTTTGAAATTGTATAAATTATTATATAAAGTTTCACATTATTCTAGTATTGTTTATATAAGATTTATTCATCTCGTACAAATATATATCAAATTTATTTAGTGCTTTCGGCGGTTAAAAACTAAAATGACGATTTAAGCTTATTATCTAATCCGACGTTTAACGACTAATTAATAAGACCGATTCTATCTGACTGGCTAATTATCTCTCATAATCATACCAGGAAGCTACCAAACTTCCCTTTCTTCCACTCTCATCAAGGCGGGACTAATTCCCTTTCCATTTCTTTTATTCTCACGCTATTTCGTACATTTAATTTTAGTGATTCCAGATTTATAATTTTTCATTTAATATTTATTGATGAAATAATAATAATAACCATGATAAATTATATATTTTAATTATTATTTAATTATAATTGATAAAATAAAGTAGACATTACTTCACTATTATCAGTAGAATAAAATAAAATTATTAATATAATTTATAAAATAATTTTCAGTAAAGGTTTTGAAATTTTATAATAATGAAAATTTTAATAATGATTTTTTTTTCTTATTCTATAAAAAGTTTATAGATTCAGACGCTTGTTACTAAGCGGGTTTCTGCTGATTAGGCAAACAGTCTGTCGCAGGCATCCTTCGTGTTTGTTCGAGCGAGAGATCAACCTTTTGTTTGAAATTAAAATATGTTTTTATTAATCTGTCAAGATTCAATTTAAATCAAATAAAATAAGTAGTGGTAGAACATTCAAGGGTTTCGAAATTGGGTTTACAATTTATGGTTATTAGTGATAAAGTGAGTGTGTTTTTAAAAGTGAAGTGAGGTTTATATTTGTGCAAAAGTATTGGATAATTGATCTTGGATGTTTTTCGTTTTGAACAACTGTAAAGGGTACAGAATTAGTAAATTATATTTTCTTTAGGATAAAAATTTTAAGTTTTATCGGATTGTTATTAATATAATAATATAAATAATATTTAATTTATTTGGAAATTATTCTTTGAAATTAATTGAATTTAAATTTTATTTATAGTTTTAAATTGTTTATAATGTTATTATAATTTATTATCAATGTTATTAAATTTATTGTAGAATGTATTGTTAAATTGTTATTAACATTTGTAATTAACTTTTATTATTTAAATTGTTATTAATATTATTGTTAAAATTCATTATTTAAGCAATTATTCAATTTGTTGTTAATATTATTATTTATGTTTATTATTAAATTTGTTGTTAAATCATTATTGAATTTTATTATTAAAATTATTATTAAATATTGTAAGAAAATTGTTATTTAATTTATTTATAATATTTATTATTGAATTTTGGGTTTAAATAATTTTTAGTTTGTTTATAAGAATCAAATATTGTATTCTTAAATTTATTGTTTAAACAAATTTCATATTAGACATAAATTAATTATTCGTTCAGAAATAAAGTATTATTTGAAAGGAATAAAATACATTTAATGGTCAATTGGCCACCTGCAATTTGTCTCAGGAATGCGACGTGCTGATAAGCATTTCCTGTCTGAGGTTGACTTTGCAATACATTGTGCAAATTTTAGATTTTAGATTCAAATAAAACTTGTGAATGAATTTTATGTTTGTTATAAAATAAATGCTTTGAATAATTAGATTATTTACAATTAATTATTATTAATTTATTTAAACATTTATTACGTTAAATAATAAATTAGATTTTGTCACTAAAATAACTATTGAAATAAACATTTAAGTTGTGATTTAAATTGTTGTAAAAATTATTATTTAAAATTTTTATGGATTTTGTTATAGAATTTGTTGTTAAGATTATTATTTAGATTTATTGTTGGGATTGTTATTTAATTTATTATTTAAATTATTATTAAAATTTATTGTCAAAATTTATTATTTAAACAATTATTCAAATTGTTGTTAAAATTATTATTCATGTTTATTATTAAAATTGTTATTAAAGAATTATTGGAATTTATTATCAAAATTATTATTAAATATTGTAAGAAAATTTTTATTTAATTTATTTATAATATTTATTGTTGATTTTTGGGTTCAAATAATTTTTAATTTGTTTATAAGAATCAAATATTGTATTCCTAAATTTATTGTTTAAACAAATTTCATATTAGACATAAATTACTTATTTGTTCAGAAATAAAATATTATTTGAAAAGAATAAAATGCATTTGATGGTCAACTGGCCACCTGCAGTTCGTCTCAGGAATGCGACGCGCTGATAAGCATTTCCTGTCTGAGATTGACCTTGCAATACATTGTGCAAATTTTAGATTTTAGATTCAAATAAAACTTGTGAATGAATTTTATGTTTGTTATAAAATAAATGCTTTGAATAATTAGATTATTTACAATTAATTATTATTAATTTATTTAAACATTTATTACGTTAAATAATAAATTAGATTTTGTCACTAAAATAACTATTGAAATAAACATTTAAGTTGTGATTTAAATTGTTGTAAAAATTATTATTTAAAATTTTTATGGATTTTGTTATAGAATTTGTTGTTAAGATTATTATTTAGATTTATTGTTGGGATTGTTATTTAATTTATTATTTAAATTATTATTAAAATTTATTGTCAAAATTTATTATTTAAACAATTATTCAAATTGTTGTTAAAATTATTATTCATGTTTATTATTAAAATTGTTATTAAAGAATTATTGGAATTTATTATCAAAATTATTATTAAATATTGTAAGAAAATTTTTATTTAATTTATTTATAATATTTATTGTTGATTTTTGGGTTCAAATAATTTTTAATTTGTTTATAAGAATCAAATATTGTATTCCTAAATTTATTGTTTAAACAAATTTCATATTAGACATAAATTACTTATTTGTTCAGAAATAAAATATTATTTGAAAAGAATAAAATGCATTTGATGGTCAACTGGCCACCTGCAGTTCGTCTCAGGAATGCGACGCGCTGATAAGCATTTCCTGTCTGAGATTGACCTTGCAATACATTGTGCAAATTTTAGATTTTAGATTCAAATAAAACTTGTGAATGGATTTTATGTTGGTTATAAAATAAATGCTTTGAATAATTAGATTATTTACAATTAATTATTATTAATTTATTTAAACATTTATTACGTTAAATAATAAATTAGATTTTGTCACTAAAATAACTATTGAAATAAACATTTAAGTTGTGATTTAAATTGTTGTAAAAATTATTATTTAAAATTTTTATGGATTTTGTTATAGAATTTGTTGTTAAGATTATTATTTAGATTTATTGTTGGGATTGTTATTTAATTTATTATTTAAATTATTATTAAAATTTATTGTCAAAATTTATTATTTAAACAATTATTCAAATTGTTGTTAAAATTATTATTCATGTTTATTATTAAAATTGTTATTAAAGAATTATTGGAATTTATTATCAAAATTATTATTAAATATTGTAAGAAAATTTTTATTTAATTTATTTATAATATTTATTGTTGATTTTTGGGTTCAAATAATTTTTAATTTGTTTATAAGAATCAAATATTGTATTCCTAAATTTATTGTTTAAACAAATTTCATATTAGACATAAATTACTTATTTGTTCAGAAATAAAATATTATTTGAAAAGAATAAAATGCATTTGATGGTCAACTGGCCACCTGCAGTTCGTCTCAGGAATGCGACGCGCTGATAAGCATTTCCTGTCTGAGATTGACCTTGCAATACATTGTGCAAATTTTAGATTTTAGATTCAAATAAAACTTGTGAATGGATTTTATGTTGGTTATAAAATAAATGCTTTGAATAATTAGATTATTTACAATTAATTATTATTAATTTATTTAAACATTTATTACGTTAAATAATAAATTAGATTTTGTCACTAAAATAACTATTAAAATAAACATTAGAGTTGTGACTTAAATTGTTGTAAAAATTATTATTTAAAATTTTTATAGATTTTGTTATAGAATTTGTTGTTAAGATTATTATTTAGATTTATTGTTGGGATTGTTATTTAATTTATTATTTAAATTATTATTAAAATTTATTGTAAAAAAAATTTAGTATTTAAACAATTATTCAAATTGTTGCCAAAATCATTATTCAAATTTATTGTTAGAATCTTTATTAAATTTACTATTCCAAGGATTATTAAAGTTTATTTATTGAGACCATTATAAAATTTGTTATTAAAATTATTATTTAAAACCTGTTTATAAAATTCATTATTTAATTTATTCCAACTAGCATTCTGGACACACTTTATTTTGGTCGTTAACCCTTCTGGAACTTTACTTGATTTGAACCTTGACAAAGCTTTCCCTTGTATACATTGCATCTAATTCAAAGTTGAAGTTGGTTTCGAAGTTGTAGTAATATATATATTGGTAATATTGTCTAGTGAAATAATATCCATTATTTATTCAATATTTTGACTTGTAAAACGTGCAAGTGGCACGCGACTTTTATCTGAAAGAATGTCGAGGTAAATCTGTCGCATATTTAGACGTGTTTATCTCGTGATTATCATGAGCACAACGGCACGAGACTCGGGTACGCGATAACAATTCTCAATCTCTCAGTCGCGTGGCGATAACCTTGTGTTACATATATCCGGTGTTTCACCGCGTCGCTACTATCAACATAGTGGCACGCGACTGGAGTTTGAGATAACGAGTTTATTTACCTCGGCGTGTGCCTTTTAGAGATATTTCATTATTTTAATGTTAAAGAAGATGTACATCAATTCGAATCGAATATTCGTGTTTTCAATTCTTTATTAACACATGTAATTAACCATACATATATATTCATTATTACGTAATGATAATTCTAGAGTGGTTTCTCTTAGCAATGGACAATAATATTACATAATTTAATTCGTGTTCGCACGTGTTCTGAGCGGCTCAATTTACTTTATTAATTCAAAAATATTTGTTTTAATTATGATTTCTTTTATTATGCCTTGCCAAAACTTATTTGCAGGATTGGACTAATTATTCGTCAACTTGGAATTTAGGTATAAAATTTATCAATGTTTGGTAAGAAAAGAAATTTTTTTTTTTAGGCAAAAATCCTTTACCAGACATAACACCCCCCCGGATAAGAACAAAACCGATTATTTTACGTAATAAAGTAGAGGTTTTGTTTAGTCGTAAATAATTTTAGCGTATTCGTCGTGGTAATGTATTTATAGCTAAATTCCTTGGTGGAACTTCGGGAGGTTCTGTAAGTGGATTATTTGGATTTATATTTTGTTGTGTTGTCGTTTGACAACGACTTCAGTTAAATCTACGTTATCATTCATGATCCTTTCATTTATGTTTCTGTTTCCTTCATTTCGTCTATTCCTTATTTCTCTTGGGTTTAATACTCCTTGTTCGAAATGAAGTAGTAAGTTTGCCAGAGTGCTCCATAATGCTCCTAATAGTTTCACACTCCATCCGTAGATCGTATAGAGTGCGTATCCGTGAAGCAATACATTTACGGCGTATTTAATTATACCGAAAATAATTGCCACGCCGATCATACCTGCACTTATCGATCCAAACGTAATGAAATATGACCATATTCTAGTCATAGCGTTTTCCGCAAATTTCTCCAAAGCTTTGTTGTCCATCAAATTCATTATATCCAGTTGGCTACCGGAAATATCCTCTCCCATGGCGCCTCTTGCCATCTGGTTCAGTACGGCGGGTTTCAATAGTGGGAACATAACCGTTTGCATATATGTTTCCATATCTTCTTCCGCGTAAATTCCGCTAGCAAGATCACCAGGGTCGTTATACCTCCAGGTAGGCTTGGTTAAAGGTTGGAGAATCTGCGGAGTGTCAGCCTTTATCAGTTTCGGCGAAAACTCGTACCATTTAGAGTCAATTTCAAAAATTATTGGCAAAAATTTATTACATTCTACCTGATTTCCTTTCGAAGTTAAAATTAAGGATTTTGAAGTCAAGAATAATGATTTATTGTTATAAGTAACTGGAACTTCGGAAAAGCAAGTAGTGTTAGTGTTCCGAATTTTCACCGGAACAGCTTGACATTGTAACAAGTGAGCTACGTGGCCTGAGAAAACTGCTAAATAGCCAGGTTCTTTCATGATTGTAAATGCGAATTCGTAGGGGGTTTAAAGAGGATTGTGATAGAGAATTTTGTATTACCTTTCGTTCCAATGTGCATCGTTGTGTAATAATGTCTTTATAGAGTGTATTTATTTCTCCTTTTAAATGATGTGCGACGTAAATAATTTTAGTGTTAAAATATGCAGATAATGAAAGGTCTTTTATATTGATTTTGTAAACGTTCGTTGGAAAGGGATTGTTTAAGGAAGTTTCGAAGATATAAATTTTGTCAAGTTCTGTTTTTCTTAGCGTAAGACCGCATACTTGTACGAAACCATGATCTGTGTAAGCAAATTTAGTATTTTCTGTCGAATTAGTAAAATAAATTGTTGGAAGGTTGGTTCCGTTTTCTTGTGTTTTGGTCGCAAAACCTTGATACAAAATTGCATATGAATTGAAATTACAAATTGCAGTTTCCGGTTTATTCCAAAATGTAAAGAAATTTTCCCTATCAACGCATTTGGTGAGTGAAAGGTCACATTTTGTATTGGAGGGTAAGATTATTGAGTTTTCTTCGATTTTTATAGGTGCTTCTGAAGAGAATAGAGAAATTTCTAGATCAGCTTGGATTACTTGGTTTTGTTTTGGTTTAAAACTTCCGCCAACACAATTAGATTTATCGTCGACCGATCCTGCAATCATTTGTGACCTAAAGTTCGTAGTGTTAACTTCGAGGAATTTTATTACTTCTTCATAGAATTTAAACTGTCCATAACGATGCATTTCGTCACATGCATCTCTTGAAATTTTTAACATATAAACTGAATTGTTACTCGAAGAAAGAGAGATGTGTGAATGCATGCCGCAATGAAATGATCTGGTATATATTTTGGTTCTACACTGGTTGATAAAAACGGAGCCAAATTCAACCTTTTGTAATAAGTTTACATAAACCGTATCAGTTTTAATTTCGACGGAATCAAAATTGCAATCGCCGACGTGTCGTAGGGAAATTGTTGTGATGTTGGGCGGGATTTTGCTGCCACAATCGTACCCTATTAGGGCATTTGCGCCTGCCAAATTAACAAGAAATAGAAATGCCAACATTTTTTTGAAAAATAAAATAAATTTTGCTATGTAATAAAAATTTACGAAATACAAAAAAATATTTTTTTTTTTTGAAAGGGGAGAAAAAAAAATTTTAAACAGTAATATTTAACTTCTTATTATTATTAAAATTTTTTTTTTATTAAAATTTTTTTTTTGATTCGCAAATTTTTAGTCTTCGCATTCGCTCGGAGATTTTAATCTTGTTAACCTTAGTTTGTTAGTATGTACAATTCTTGTTTTGTTCTTATATGTAATTTCCACGTTATTATTATCCATTGTGCGCAAGATTTTATAAGGACCTGTGTATTGTAGATCAAATACATTTTTTTTTGGTTCTTTTAATAATAAAACGCGATCACCGACCTCAAATAAACAAGGATTGTTTTTCTTATCATAATAACTTTTGGATTTCATTTTTGCGTTATTTAAATTTTTCTGTGCGAGTTCTTCTATCAAGATTTTCCTACCTTTTAAATTATTTAAATATTCTAAGTAAGTTTCATCTAAATTTTCTTCCAAAGTAATTTTGTCTGATGGTACTCTCGCAAGTTTAGCAAATACACATTCAAAAGGAGTGAGTTTCGTTCCTTCGTGAACACTGGTGTTATAGGCGAAGGTTGCGCACTGTATCCACTGGTCCCAATTGTAGTCAGAATTAACATAACATTTAAAATATTCTTTCAGAACATGGTGCATCCTCTCGATTGAGCCATTGCTCTGCGGGCGGTAAGCAGTAGTTGTGCATTGGTTAATTCTGCAGATTTTGGATATATTCTTCATTAGAGCGCTTGTGAAATTTGACCCTTGATCGGTTAATACAATTTTTGGACATCCATAGGTGAAAACTAAATTATTTAAAAAAGCGGTTGCGATGTTAATACTTGTAGCTTGTATTAAAGGAACAGCTATTACGTATTTTGTGAGAAGGCACTGCATCGTCAGAATATATTTATTTTTATTTGGAGTTTCTGGAAGTTCGACGATATTCATAGACACTTTGTCGAAGGAGGAGCCAGGTGTATCCGTGAGGATCATCGGTTGATGTACTTTCCTTCGAACTAATTTTTTGAGTTGGCAGGTTTTACATTTAGCTATAAAAGTTTGGACATCTTTTTTCAAAGAGGGCCAATAAAAATCTTGTTTGATTCTGAGGTATGTTTTATTTACTCCTTTATGTCCGTTGATTATCGATTCATGAGTGGAGGCAATTATACCCAATCTGTCTTCTTCGTTCGGAGATTGAATTAAACCTTTGCAAATAATAAATTTCGTATTTAGAAAATTGTGAGCAATTCCTTCGATATGTTTTAGTATTGAACTCCATGGTATATCATCGATGTAATTTGTAATAGCTATCCTTAAAGTTTTTAAGTTTTGATTTGTCAGAAAAGTGTTAAGGTTTTCGAAAATTAAATTAAGGGTATCTGGATCTGCCCTAATATCATCATCTTTTTTTAAACAAGCTGAAATATGGATTTTTCTTGAAATATTTTTTGAAATTATTTCACCCACATCTAAATAAGTGTCGGGTAAAAGGTGTCCTGCGGTTGACAATTCTTTTGCACCTTTACAAAGTGGTTCGTTTTGCGAATTTACGAAACACAAAGTATTGTCATCGAAAGTTAGCAATTTATCTCTAACTTCAATGACATTTTCCATTGGTTGATTTCGTCGGTTTATATCGTATTCGACATCATTTAAATCAAAGATATCTGAGGAAGTTAAATCTGAATCAGATGAATTTGTAAAATTTGTTCTTCTTTCAGGACTTTGTTCCATTGATATATCAAAATTTTCCATATTGTTTCCAAAGTCAAAAGCGTCGTAGTTTCGGATTAGATCGTCATCGGTTATCGTTCTACGGGGATTATCAATTGGTGCAGGAGCGATTTCTTCGTAGTTTAATCCATTGTTTCTCTCGTCGTCAACAATTTCCATTCGATTATCTGAGTGGTTCGATGAATTGTTGTCACTTAAAATTCTTTGATTTCTTCGTCTGGGTACGATAATATCAGAATCCGGAGATGAATGATTATTAGTTTCTCTGTTATTGTTGTCATTATTATTATTTATTGTTGGGATTTCTTCGGTTTCTTCCATTTCTTCGACACCACCATTATTATCGATATTAACCGCTCGATTATCAGAAGAGTTCGATGTACTATCGTCTTCGGCATGGACATCTACCCTCACGTTTTGTTGATTTCTAGTTCTGGGAATGAAAAAATCGGAATCGGAAGAGGAAGAGTTGGTAAGGACAAAAAGGTTATTTATTTCATTTTCTGGAGGATTTCGGGATAAGGCGTCAGCAACGTAATTAGTTTTGCCTTCTTTATAAACAACTGTGAATTCGAAGTCTCTTAATTTCAGATAGAATCTTTTCAATCTGGATGTCGGATCTTTCAATCTATCTACCCAAACTAATGGCTGATGGTCAGTTATAAAGGTGAATTTCCGCCCGAAGAGGCAATATCTAAATTGGAAGGCTGCTTTAACCATGGCTAAAAGTTCCTTTTCTATTGTTGAGTATCTCTGTTCCGTGTCATTTAAACTGCGAGAGTAGAAAGCTATCGGCAGTTTACCGGTATGCTATCATTTAACTCGATTATATGCGATGTCATGTTCGTTTTGGCCAACTTTTCGTTAGGTAATTGGAAAACGTCAGCGTACTCATCGCAAATCTTAGCCGTCCTAATTCTATTTTCCAAATCGTATTTTTCCAAATTTATTAAGTTTTTTACTATATCGGAGCGCAAGTTTTCATTTTGAATATTTGAAATAGGTGAATTCGTTCCATTATTTTCAATTTCGGATTCGTGTGCATAAACAATTTCCCGATTGAAATTTAAATTTTCGTTCATGTTGAAAATCGTTTGTCCAATGTCATTATAAAAATTTTCATTTTCTAAAATTGTTTTGTCTGAATCTTTATCAGAATCGTCGTTTGAATAGGTTGTTTCGTCAATTGTGTCATTTTTTGAAAGTGAGTCAAATAGTTCTAAATATTCTGATAGTTCATTTTCTTGGATTTTTATTTCGTTTCTTTGATCAACTTTGATTTTAGGTTTTGCGTCTAAATTAATTTTATCATTTTCGATTTCAGTTTTGTGTTTGTCAATTTTTATTTCGTTTGTCGTTTCTGTTTCATTCATGTCGGTTTTGGTAGTGTTTTTTGTTTTCGCGGTAAAGATTTGGTTTCGGTTTGTGGCAGTCTGTTCAATTTCTAAGTTAAATTTTCCTTTTTCGTTATTAGTTGTTCTTTTTGTAACAAATTCGTATCTAACCTAATTTTACTAAATTCATCGTCATTCGAGGTCCCGAATTTAAGATTTTTAACATTATTTTCATCTATATCATTCAAGCTTAAATCGTTATTCGCATTCTTATCGAAAATTTCAAAATCAGTTTTTTTTAACCCGGATTCATTTCTCTTTTCAATCTTAGAATTATTTATTTCATCATTATTGATAATCGCATCTATTTTAAAATTAAATTCGACAGTTTTATTTTCATCACTTAAACTAAGTTTATCGATCCCGCTTTCATTGTCAGTTTTTACTTCAGTTATCTCGGTTTCAATTCTATTTTCATTACCCGTCTTCAGTTTTACGGTTATCAATATTAGGGTTATTCGTTTCATTATCGTAATCTAAGATCGTTTTTCGTTCTAAAATATTTGTTTCGGTTTCGTATTTTTCTGTTCGTGGTCTATTATCGATTTTATCTAAAGAGCTATCATTTTCGATTTCGTTTTCGTCTTCGTTACTTAATGTTTCTAGTTCGGAATTTTTTGTAAGTTGTAAAAGATCGGAGCTTACGGTCTCGATAAACGGCGAGACAGGGATTCTAATTTTCGCTTCGAAAGGTGTAGTATTATTGATAGGAATATATACTATTCCGTTACTGGTATTCGCACTTTGAGATCCACCCACATATATTCCGGGTATTACTTCCAGAATGGGCACATAACCATTCGAATGACAAATGCGAGTTTGGGCTATTACCCATTTGCATTCATTAGGTAGTAATTTGCAAATTTTTTCCTTTTCAAACGGTACCTGATTGTTTTGATGCGTGAAAACTTCGTTTTTATAGTCTATAATCGATTCATTCTTGTTACAAAATTCGGAACCTAGAAGAGTTCCGGTTCTAATAGGGAAATCGTTAGTGACGACAACGAAATTAGCAGATACATTTAAATTAGAAATTCGTATTCTGGTAATACCGATTGTAGGTGTAAGTCCCTGGCCCACACCAGCAATTCTCGGAGCATGTGAAAAATCAATTTTTGAAAAAGGTGTTAAGTTTCCTATTTTTATTATATTGGGTTGGGCTCCTGTGTCGAGCATACAGTCAGTTATTTCACCGAGAATGTTGTTAGAGACTAATTTAATAACAGGGATTCTTCTGAGGGAATAATCCAGGGAGCAAAGATTTATTACATAAATCACTCCGTCGCCGTAAAGAATATCGGACGGTTGTTCATTTGATTATCCAGGATCCCGTCCGGTCTTTCCTGGAGAGGGTTCGAGTTTCCCTGCATCTTTCGTGCTTCTCTGTTTTCGTGGTTTATACGGGTGTAACACTTTTCTAAAGTGTGGCCTAATTTTTTACAGTAAGCACATTCTATAGGATTTCTTCTAATCGAATTTTCATTATTTTGCGTATTTTGTGGTGGGTAATGTTCGTATTGTTGGGGCGGCAGAGGATTTACGTGATTTTTTTGATTAGAGTGTGATTCATTATTTCCAGAATTTTGTTGATGGGGTGGATTTTCGGAATTCCTATACTGTTGGAAATTTGAGTTTGGTTGTTGGTACCTTGAGTTTTGAGGATTAGGGTTTTCAGGATTTCTATATTGTTGAAAATTTGGATTTGGTTGTTGGTACCTTGGGTTTTGAAAGTTGGGATTTTGTTGTCTAGGATGTAGATTGTTGGAATTTTCAAAGAATCTTGGATGTTGTGAATTTTGATTAGGATGTCTAGGATTAAATGTCGAGGGTTGTTCGAAAGGATTTGTATTTAGGTGATATGTGTGCTGAAAATCTCTATTATTTTGATAATTATTACCCCTGTTTGTTTGCCTGGGGTTTTGGTAGTAAGGATTTTCAAAGCGTCTAGGATTTTGAGAATTTTCGTAATTTTGATTTATTCGAGAATCGTTAGGATTAAAATTTCTCCTGGGATATTTTTCTCTGTCAATCTCGATACGCTTTTCCGCTTTGATTGCCTCGTTAAAGGCGTCGGTCAAAGTGATTACATTTTGATTAACGTAATTTCGGAAGGGAGGGGGAAGAGCGAAAAAGAATTCTTGTACGAATTCCTTTTCTAAATTATCAATTTCCAATCTTGATAAGAATTCTCTACCTTGTTCTAAGCAAGTACAATCGATAATCGCTGTTTGAATGTTATCGAACCTTTCAATAAATTCGAAGATTGGTTCGTTAAATCCTTTTGCAAGATTTGCTAACTGTCCTCTGTAATGATTAGAGGATCTGTGGGTCGCGAAGGTTGTTTTGAGTTTAGTCAGGAATTCTTCTACCGTGTTGAATTCCTGATTTCCTATCGCTATATATGCCCTATCAGTCAATTTAAATTTTAATAATCGTACGATTTCGTTTTCTAAATTTCGAGAGAATTGATTTTTTATTCTACGAACAGTGCGTATAAATTTAAAAACGTCGGTCCCATCGAATTCTGGGACAATAGACAAGCTTTCTTTTAGCAATGCCGACGATGGTATCAGCGGTTGGTTTTTTAGAAAAGGGTTCAAATTTTCATTGGGTTCGGATTCTTGGTTTAACGGATTTCTTATTTCGTCCGAGAAACTTAGGTGTAAATTTGGGTTTCTGGACGGATGCATTTTTATTTTTGGTGTGGAGGCTGCCAATTCGTGTAGGTTGTCATAAATGTTATCGTGATTTTTAAATTTTTGTTCTAATTGATGTTGCATTAAACTAACATGAGATTTATTTAATTCGTGGATTTCTTCTTGTAGTTTAAAATCTTCTACCTTTTTTCTTAATTCGCGTTCAGATTGTAACAGTTGTTCCTCTCTAGATTTAATTTCCGCGAGTTTACTTTCGATATCTGATTCAGCCATTTTGGAAAGATTTTGTTTATTTGTTGAAAACTAAAACTCAAAAGAATTTTGTGATATGACACTTTGTAGATGGTCAGATGTTTAAAATTGTGTGAAAATATTTTTTAAAGTTTTCATTAAAATTCCGGTTTTTTACGCAAATTTATTGGTAGGATAGACGAGATCCCACTGAGCTGTCACCAAAAATTATGTTACGTCTCGGAGTGAAATTTCGAAACTTTCAAAAGGCTGGTTTCAGTTATCCGAAAGGCGTATAGGGTTACCATGAATTCTTCTTAAATTTAATTTAAAAAGTTTAATTTTTAGGAGTTTTGAGAAAAGTCGAAATTTATATAATTCAAAGAATCTTAAATTTAGAGGGCAGCGCGCGTCACCACTTTCCTTAAGTTTTGAGTCGTAGGAAAGTCCGACTTTTATTAATTAATTATACTTTTTATGCGAATTAAAGTTTTGTGTGGATCTCGAATAATATGTAAGACCTTCACTTACCTTTGATAGTTGGCCTTGGTAAGTTTCAGTCAGCAATCGAACTCGGCAACACGGCAGATTCCTTGATGATTCGTTCTCTCTTTTGATTGGATCGATTCGATGATTTTTGATTGTCGACCAGGCTCAGCAAACAGTTGATTTTATTTTAGGATCTTATTCCATGTTTTGTTAACATTCTTTTGTATAAGTTTCGCAATAATTCAGAATTTTCAAGATTTTATTAACTTTAGACCAAAATTGAAGTATTCTTCTTTTCTATTAGAAATTTCCTTTTATTTGAATTTTGTAAATTAAAATTTTGAATTTTCTTTGATTTTCTTTTTTTTTTTTAGAAAAAAGAGGGTCACAGATTTATCAACGATAAAAGTCTTTAAATTTTCCTTTCTATAAGTTCTTAAGTCTACAGATCCTTTGGTCCGAATAATTCCATTGGATCGGAAGGATTAAAGGCACTAAGGATTCTTTTGAATCATGACACACAATTTCACTATAACGATATCTAGTTTATTTATCACATAAATGTTAAAACTTCTTGAAATTATATAGATTATTACACAAAGTTCCACATGTTTATTTATCACATAAATGTAAAAATTCTTTGAAATTGTATAAATTATTATATAAAGTTTCACATTATTCTAGCATTGTTTATATAAGATTTATTCATCTTGTACGAATATAATTCAAATTTATTTAGTGCTTTCGGCGGTTAAAAACTAAAATGACGATTTAAGCTTATTATCTAATCCGACGTTTAACGACTAATTAATAAGACCGATTCTATCTGACTGGCTAATTATCTCTCATAATCATACCAGGAAGCTACCAAACTTCCTTTTCTTCCACTCTCATCAAGGCGGGACTAATTCCCTTTCCATTTCTTTTATTCTCACGCTATTTCGTACATTTAATTTTAGTGATTCCAGATTTATAATTTTTCATTTAATATTTATTGATGAAATAATAATAATAACCATGATAAATTATATATTTTAATTATTATTTAATTATAATTGATAAAATAAAGTAGACATTACTTCACTATTATCAGTAGAATAAAATAAAATTATTAATATAATTTATAAAATAATTTTCAGTAAAGGTTTTGAAATTTTATAATAATGAAAATTTTAATAATGATTTTTTTTTCTTATTCTATAAAAAGTTTATAGATTCAGACGCTCGTTACTAAGCGGGTTTCTGCTGATTAGGCAAACAGTCTGTCGCAGGCATCCTTCGTGTTTGTTCGACCGAGAGATCAACCTTTTGTTTGAAATTAAAATATGTTTTTATTAATCTGTCAAGATTCAATTTAAATCAAATAAAATAAGTAGTGGTAGAACATTTAAGGGTTTCGAAATTGGGTTTACAATTTATGGTTATTAGTGATAAAGTGAGTGTGTTTTTAAAAGTGAAGTGAGGTTTATATTTGTGCAAAAGTATTGGATAATTGATCTTGGATGTTTTTCGTTTTGAACAACTGTAAAGGGTACAGAATTAGTAAATTATATTTTCTTTAGGATAAAAATTTTAAGTTTTATCGGATTGTTATTAATATAATAATATAAATAATATTTAATTTATTTGGAAATTATTCTTTGAAATTAATTGAATTTGAATTTTATTTATAGTTTTAAATTGTTTATAATGTTATTATAATTTATTATCAATGTTATTAAATTTATTGTAGAATGTATTGTTAAATTGTTATTAACATTTGTTATTAACTTTTATTATTTAAATTGTTATTAATATTATTGTTAAAATTCATTATTTAAGCAATTATTCAAATTGTTGTTAATATTATTATTTATGTTTATTATTAAATTTGTTGTTAAATAATTATTGGAATTTATTATTAAAATTATTATTAAATATTGTAAGAAAATTGTTATTTAATTTATTTATAATATTTATTATTGAATTTTGGGTTTAAATAATTTTTAGTTTGTTTATAAGAATCAAATATTGTATTCTTAAATTTATTGTTTAAACAAATTTCATATTAGACATAAATTAATTATTCGTTCAGAAATAAAGTATTATTTGAAAGGAATAAAATACATTTAATGGTCAATTGGCCACCTACAATTTGTCTCAGGAATGCGACGTGCTGATAAGCATTTCCTGTCTGAGGTTGACTTTGCAATACATTGTGCAAATTTTAGATTTTAGATTCAAATAAAACTTGTGAATGAATTTTATGTTTGTTATAAAATAAATGCTTTGAATAATTAGATTATTTACAATTAATTATTATTAATTTATTTAAACATTTATTACGTTAAATAATAAATTAGATTTTGTCAATAAAATAACTATTGAGATAAACATTTAAGTTGTGATTTAAATTGTTGTAAAAATTATTATTTAAAATTTTTATAAATTTTGTTATAGAATTTGTTGTTAAGATTATTATTTAGATTTATTGTTGGGATTGTTATTTAATTTATTATTTAAATTATTATTAAAATTTATTGTCAAAATTTATTATTTAAACAATTATTCAAATTGTTGTTAAAATTATTATTCATGTTTATTATTGAAATTGTTATTAAAGAATTATTGGAATTTATTATCAAAATTATTATTAAATATTGTAAGAAAATGGTTATTTAATTTTTTTATAATATTTATTGTTGATTTTTAGGTTTAAATAATTTTTAATTTGTTTATAAGAATCAAATATTGTATTCCTAAATTTATTGTTTAAACAAATTTCATATTAGACATAAATTAATTATTTGTTCAGAAATAAAATATTATTTGAAAAGAATAAAATGCATTTGATGGTCAACTGGCCATTTGCAGTTCGTCTCAGGAATGCGACGCGCTGATAAGCATTTCCTGTCTGAGATTGACCTTGCAATACATTGTGCAAATTTTAGATTTTAGATTCAAATAAAACTTGTGAATGGATTTTATGTTGGTTATAAAATAAATGCTTTGAATAATTAGATTATTTACAATTAATTATTATTAATTTATTTAAACATTTATTACGTTAAATAATAAATTAGATTTTGTCACTAAAATAACTATTGAAATAAACATTAGAGTTGTGACTTAAATTGTTGTAAAAATTATTATTTTAAATTTTTATAGATTTTGTTATAGAATTTGTTGTTAAGATTATTATTTAGATTTATTGTTGGGATTGTTATTTAATTTATTTTTTAAATTATCATTAAAATTTAATGTAAAAAAAATTTATTATTTAAACAATTATTTAAATTGTTGCCAAAATCATTATTCAAATTTATTGTTAGAATCTTTATTAAATTTACTATTCCAAGGATTATTAAAGTTTATTTATTGAGACCATTATAAAATTTGTTATTAAAATTATTATTTAAAACCTGTTTATAAAATTCATTATTTAATTTATTCCAACTAGCATTCTGGACACACTTTATTTTGGTCGTTAACCCTTCTGGAACTTTACTTGATTTGAACCTTGACAAAGCTTTCCCTTGTATACATTGCATCTAATTCAAAGTTGAAGTTGGTTTCGAAGTTGTAGTAATATATATATTGGTAATATTGTCTAGTGAAATAATATCCATTATTTATTCAATATTTTGACTTGTAAAACGTGCAAGTGGCACGCGACTTTTATTTGAAAGAATGTCGAGGTAAATCTGTCGCATATTTAGACGTGTTTATCTCGTGATTATCATGAGCACAACGGCACGAGACTCGGGTACGCGATAATAATTCTCAATCTCTCAGTCGCGTAGCGATAACCTTGTGTTTTATATATCCGGTGTTTCACCGCGTCGCTACTATCAACATAGTGGCACGCGACTGGAGTTTGAGATAACGAGTTTATTTACCTCGGCGTGTGCCTTTTAGAGATATTTCATTATTTTAATGTTAAAGAAGATGTACATCAATTCGAATCGAATATTCGTGTTTTCAATTCTTTATTAACACATGTAATTAACCATACATATATATTCATTATTACGTAATGATAATTCTAGAGTGGTTTTTCTTAGCAATGGACAATAATATTACATAATTTAATTCGTGTTCGCACGTGTTCTGAGCGGCTCAATTTACTTTATTAATTCAAAAATATTTGTTTTAATTATGATTTCTTTTATTATGCCTTGCCAAAACTTATTTGCAGGATTGGACTAATTATTCGTCAACTTGGAATTTAGGTATAAAATTTATCAATGTTTGGTAAGAAAAGAAATTTTTTTTTTTAGGCAAAAATCCTTTACCAGACATAACATATGTCACGTCAGAGTGTACACAAATACAATCCAAATTGAATGTCTCACACTTTTTTACTTGTCAACACGCCGCGCTAGTGATACGGTCAGGTTAGATTTTGAAGCTGTACTACTCACGCTAAAGATATCGACTCTGTTCTGTTGGTCAAACAGTGCGTGCAAGAAAAGTAGAAAAGTGGGGGACATGCAATTTGGACTGTACTTGTTTGCACTCTGACGTCACATAGTGAATCGTTCTTAAATCTGCAACTTTCTGGTTATCTACAGAGAACCGAATCACGCCATTTTTAGGACTGCGTTATAAAAATGTACATTATGCGTTCCTTCGCGGAAACCTGTGAAGGATCGTTGTTCAAAATTTCGTCAAGGGATCGTGTTAGAATCCTCTAAGATATTATTGCAGAACCTTTGAGGATCCTTAAAGGACCTGTCCTAATCCTTAATGGAACAGTTAATGTTCCTTAAAAGTTCATGACACGACCCTTAAAAGATCCTTTAAAGAAATTATTAAGCGGGTTCTTTCTTATTATAATGCTGGTTAAGGTTTTTTTTTAATGCGGTTAAATATTTTATGTAAATCTCGTAGTTATTTAGACTAATAATTTTTAGTTTTTCGTTTATTTTTCGTTTATTTTTCGCACAATTTATATATTTTTTGGAGGTTTTAGGCGTTTATGCGTGATATTTTGCATCTCTCCACTGGAAATAAAAAACACCATACGACATAAAAAAATTGATGTTTTGACGAAAATTTTAAACTATAGTAACGCCTTTTATCATGAAAATTAAGATATTATTAGATTTTATTAACTAATTTTTCTAATTATTTAAAATGCGCAGGGGGGTGGTCAAATCAAGAAAGAATACGCAATATTATATTTTTTTATAGTTACTACATTATATACTTATAAACTTTACCTCTAGAATGCGTATAGTGGGCTAAAAAAGTATAAATTACAATTTGACGAAAAAAACGCCACTTTTTTATGAACAGAAAAAACTTCCTTACGTATAGATGATTATTTCGAATAAAAAAAAAATAAAAAAATCAATAACGTCTTTCTTTGAGAAAAACACTTTTTAAGTTAAATATTAATTTTTGGGTATTTTCTCTTCATATTAATTATTTTTTATTGCACATATCGAAAGTTCGAGAAATTTCCAATAAATTTTGTTTTTAGCATACTATTACTCATTTTTTTGTTATTAACGGAGAAAAACGAGTTTAATAGTTTATGACTTTCTTAATTTTTATCAAACCACAAACTTAAAAAAAAAAACACGTATGTTGATGCTCCAATAAAGATTAAAAAAAAATTATTCCAAGCAAATCTAATTTTTGAATGAAAATAATCCGAAGAATTCCCGGGAATGTAGAACCAAAAAAGTCTCTGTTTTTAATAAAAAGTTGCAGTTAAAATATCACGTGATCAGAGGGGAAATCCCCTACCCCCCAGTTGATGAACCGTGATAATTTTCATGACCCCCCACTCCCCTTGTTGGCTCACGTGATTGATGGACGACCCCTTACAGCCCATACATTTTAAAAATCAAAAATAAGATTATCTTGTGTTTTGAATTACGAGAAAGTTGTAATAAACGCATGATTTCTCTTGGGTCATTACGTAGTTTGTTTTTAATTTCTCTTGTTTAGAGAAATACAAATATCTTGTAAAATAAAATCGACAAAGTGAGCTCTTTTCATGCGGGCGTGCACATATATGTATGAAAAGGAAGTCAAGAAAATGATAAGTAGATAAGAACCTTTTCTCGCGTGCCTCATATATTTTTACAATAAATAATATAAGTTTTAATAGTAATTTAACTGAGTTAATGTTGCATTAAATTATACAAATTTTAAACGTACATTATTACTCAACATTTTGTAATAAATGAAGTACTGTAACATACATATCAATAAAGATTTACAAATCAATTATTATGTACACTTGTAAAATTGGTAAGTAGATCATTAGATTTTCCTCTCTGAAAAGAAAATTGTCAGAATTATAAGAAATTTGATATTTAAGAAACTATTTTACTTTAAAAAATTAAATGTACATTTTATATTTCAAGGATTGTGAAAATTCAGTCAGCTGAACATTGATAAATTTAATTTGAAAATGTCAGTTATCAAGATTCTTTATCCAATAAAATCGCCAGAGACTTTTCTGTCTCTCATCGCAATGCAGGCAAAGTTGACGCGTCAATTTTTAGCGGGATTCCACATTTCAAGGTGTCGTTTCCATTTCAATTCAGACAGGCTATGTATGTTAAAGTTAGGGAATCATTTCTCATTGTAATATATTGTTTTTCAGACAATATTAGACGACACGTATTTTCCCGATTTGGTCAAAAAAAATTTTTAACGAAGTTATGCGGATTTCAATTTTTTAAGTTGAAAAGTGAGATTACAAGAAAATAACATTAAATTTTTTTAAAATTATTAGATCTTTTTTGCTATTGTATATATTAAAATGATGCTTTCTGTGTCTAATTAAGGCTTTCATGTTCTTTTAAATTCCATACGAGAATTAAAAATATTTTCAAATTTAACAAAATGGCGGCGTTTTTTCGAAAAGAATAAAAATTAGATTTTCTCAAAAACCCCTCTGTTTTTTTTCTCTCGATTTTTGTACAACTTTCTGGAAGTATAATGATTATTTTCTATAAGAATTTATTGAAGTCCCGCTTCCTAGGGAAGAATAAAAAAAATCCTTTTTAAGAAAAGAAAATTCAAAGTTTTTCTAAACCCTCTACTAGATACAACAAAAGTCCAAATAGAAAAAATGTTCCCATTAAAAAGTAGAGTAAAAAAGTCTTATGACTTTTATCTCTAAATTGCAAATCTTTCGAATTATTAAAATTTTTTGCATGTTTACAAGTAAAAATTATACTTGCAGAAATGCAAAAAATTTTCTTTTAATTATATAACCATAAAAACTAGAAAGTAGTAAAATAATGGAGAGATAATGTTTTGAATTTTTGTAAGTATAACTCAGTGGATCTTCTCGCGGGTAGGTTATCAGAATCTATTTTAAAAACGGCCCGTGAATTGCAAATGTTAAGTACCCCAACTAAGTATTGTAATACTGTTAAGCCATGGTTTGATACTGATTGGAAAAAAAGTAAAAAAGAGCTTAATAGATTACTAAGAATATGTAAACGCGCTAATTGGGATGAAAACTTGTTGTTAAAGTATAGCGAAGATAGAAAAGTACATATGAGACTGGTGTCAGTTAAAAGGAAAGAATATGAAAAAACAATTTTAGACTTTCTTGCATCTACAAAAAACTCTAAACAGTTTTAGAATATTATTAGAAATTATAGTTGTAAACATACTTTTCAGAAATATTTAGATGTAAATACGTGGTCTGAATTTTTTCAGTTGATGTATCCTTCTCGGGATTGCAATAGCTACGTGTATAACTTTAATAATGTTCCGAATGGTTATTTAGACTAACAAATTACGCTCGATGAGACATTAGCTAGTCTTCAAAGATGTAAAAGTGGAAAGGCCGCAGGCCCAGATGGCATTCCATATGAATTACTATCAAATTTGACTCCAAATTTAATTCTTTATCTAAATTCGCTATTTAATACGATTTTACGTGATGAACAGGTTCCAAAAGCGTGGTCCCAAGCCCTGGTGAGAATGATCTTTAAAAAAGGAAACCCCTCGGACACCTTTAATTACCGACCTATAGCCCTGGTTAATTGTACAACTAAAATATTTACGCAAATTTTGGCTAACAGACTAACGAGATGGGCTGAAGAGGAGAATATTTTTCCAGAATGGCAGACAGGTTTTAGAAGAGAAAAGGGGATGTATTGATTATATTTTCACCTTGAATTCTATAATTCAAAATAGATTAAATACTCGATAGGGAAAAGTATTTGCTTTATTTGTGGATTTTAAATCAGCATTCTCATCTATTAACCATGGGCTTCTTTTGATAAGATTTTCTCACTAGGATGCGGTTCTAAGTTCACTAAAATTATCATGAGATCATTATCATATTACTCAAAAGTTGGTTTTGCGATTAAAACAAAAAATGAACTGTCAAGGATCATCGACGTAAATAAAGCAGTGATGCAAGGAGAGGTTTTAAGTCCGACTCTGTTCGCCCTATTTATCATAGAATTAGAAGAATTTTTAAAAAACAAAGGTATAAGAGGAGTTGCAATAGACCATCTTACGGAAATCTTACTAATTAGCCTACGCGGATGATCTAGTTCTACTTGCTAACTCTCAAGTTGAAATGAGAAAAATTCTAAGGGCTCTTTATAAATATTGAAAAAATAATCGCCTTGAAGTGAACTTGAACAAGACAGGCATTGTAATATTTAGAAAGGGCGGTTTTAGTAATAATAAAAAGCTCTTACCCTTTAAATATGGTGACGAAGTAATCTCAATTGTTAGTGCTTACACTTATCTTGGAATATCTTTCTCTCAATCTGCCATATTTTCAAATGCAAAAGATGGAACCATTCGAAGCTTAAGTATTGCCTTGAACTTAGTAGTTTCCTTAATTCAAAGGATGAAACTGGACTCATGGAATACAGCAATTCGATTATTTCATAATCTTGTGTCAAGTGTAATTATGTATGGTGTTCAGGTATGGGGTGTTAGATACATGGATCAGATTGAGATAATTCAAAGTGCTTTTGTTAAAAGCGTCATGAACCTACCAATGAATTCCGCAGGATACGCGATTAGACTGGAAACGGGACTTTCCAAGCTCTCGATAAAAGTATTTGGTCTAATTCTTAATTGGATTGAAAAGATACTAAAAATGCCTGACAACAGATATGGGCAATTCTTACGTAGCTGCGTTACTTGGCGGCGTTGAAAAAATACACCTAAATTAAAAATATATTCTGAAGTGTATTAGTGAATTTTTAAGGTATATATGAGAGTAATTGAAAACTAAATATACATAAATATATATTATAACTTCTATTATACTGCACTATCACCGCTGAAATTTCAGCTTCGTGGCGTGTCCCTTTTGCAAAACCTTATAATAAGTTTCTCATTTTCATGTGAAACAAGCGATCTTCAGAAAGAATAGATTTATTTTGCAATATTGTAGAAGTGAGGTTAGAATAAATGTCAAATTTCAGCTCCATGGTATCACGTAAAATTTCAGCTCCATGGTCTATATAAAGTGTTCATTGTGCTTCATGCAGAGAAACTTTTTTATCTGTGGTGGTTATTTTAAAATATTATTCTATAAAGTAGTTTAACAATGCCGGATTACACTGCTCGATCTCGATTTCAAATTATCCAAAATATAAAACGAAATATTCATTATTAAATATTGTATTTGCTGTTCTTTTATAAAATTTTATATATGTTAACTAATATCTATAATACCCTGTAGAATATTAAATAATTTATGAATTTATTATTTATTTTCGTTTTAGCAACATATCAAGAAGAAATTTTTATTTTGTACAATATATTTGCAATAAAAGGATGCGGTTCAGCTCGACATGGCAGCCAATTTTCAAAAATTTGCTATTATTTTCGTATAAATATAGTTGTAGTAAAATCGTTTAAAATATAATTATATTATACCTTAATAAGAAAAATAAATGCAGAGAAACATTGAATAAAAAAAAATTTCAACCAAAACTTATTAATTAATTATTATTTAATTGGGCTAGTCAAATTAAGAATATTTTCACAAAAATTGGGGAATTGGAGAATTGGAGAGACCTTACTCTAGCTTAGAAAAAAAGAAATTAAAATGGATTAAGAAATATAAGTATAACTTCTCTTCAAAGATCTAGAAAGTGCCCTGACTTTGTACCCGCATTTAGTTAAGTCATAAGTCATAACAGGATGGTCCCCAAAAATATGTAAATTCAATATATGTACCACTTAGGTATATTAGAGTCATTATACAATTGAGATTATTTAACAAGTTTCAACCAAAACTATGTGTTAAAGGAAAAACGTGTAGACTCATCCAGACTGAATATTGCAGTCTTTGTTTTGGGAAAATTTTTTGTGATGACTACTTGTATCACTTACTCATTAAATGCCAAAATTTAAATTGTAAAAGATTATTGATTAGTGTGTGTTCTGATAGGTAAAGGTTTAAAAGATGTTTGGTTAGAATTATTGAAATTGACAGAAAAAATTTTAATCAGAAAGATTGTATTATTCATTGAAGCAATTACTGACTCTATGTCATTATAATTTGTTTTCGTTAGTTTTAAACAGTTATGTTAATTATTTCTTGTTATGGTCGAGTCCATACCAAGTGATCACACCAATTTCAGTCATATTGAGTAATATTTACGAAATTGATATTTTGGGTTCCTTTAGGAGTAAAAAAAATAAATTTTAATTATTTTTAAAAAATTCAAAATATTTTCGAAAATATTCAAATTCAAAATCTTGAGTACTATTTTTTTTGTTTTATCATAACTTCTGTAATTTTGAAGCAATTGAGATCATTTTTTTTTAAATTACTCGTATTTAAATACTCTTTCAAGAAAAATTATAATAATTAAGAAATTGTTTATAATTAAATTTTTATTAAAAAAATTATATTATTTATTTAAACAAAATCTAAAGTATATCATCGATCTTTTTCAAAAAATTCATAAACATAGCCTATAATGTGCTTAAAAATTTAAGCCAAAGAAAAAGATGGTATGTATTATAGTTTTTGAGAAAAAAATTATTAAGTTATGCTAGCGCGGCGCAGACCGGTGTCACCGCTACTCAACGCGTAGTTCCGTAGTAACCGAAATGTATGTATATTATTACATAATATAAATACAGTTAATCGTCATGTTTATTTTTTTATTTTACAAATTGTGCTGTGCACAGAATTTGAAAAAATTTTTGTTTTAATTTTATTCTCAAGGGGTACGAAGGAATGAAATTTTTGTGTACCTTTAATGGTCATAGCTTGATTAAATCTTTCAGTTAACAATTGTTTTTCAGCTTCATATTCTGCGTAATTACAAAATTCTACATTAATTTTCTCTAAACTGGATTTTGCCCACTCGTATAAGTCAAGAGGAGTAACAATTTGATTGTTTAATGGTCGTTGTAAACTTGCTTGAGCCGCTAATCTTTTGATAGTGCCACCAATGCCATCACATGGTCCCTTACCATGTGATGTAGCAAAAAAGTGCCATTCTGCTTCAGAAGCAAAGTCCTCAATATGATAAGTCAAATTTATAAAATTTTTTTTATTTTTTTATTGAGCAGCTACTCCATCTGAAAAATAATAAATTTTCTTCACATTCTGAGATACTTTCTCTTTAATAAAATTCAATAATTTTTTCTGAAATAAGTGGACAGAAATTGTGTTGTGATCTAAAACTTCACTTATTATTGCAAAACTAATATGATCTAATAATCCATTATCCTGCTTGTAATAGACCACAAAAGGGTGAATAGTTGCTTGACTGTTAGACCAATAAAAAGATTGCACAGCATCTTGAAGAACAAATGAATAGTTCTCTGCAAAATCGCCCAAAACAATAAATTTTCCAATTTGTAGATCAGCCTTCTTTTCTTCTAAAAAGTTTTGTTGCTCTTTTGCAATAAAATCGTGTATTTTAAGTTTTTGAAGCATATCAGCTAACAGGTCTACGAATTCATCAGCTGGTTTAATAAGTGTTTCTAAGTTGGACCTGTCAACTGTTACCCATTGTTTAAAAGAAATACTTTCGATTAAGTTTTCTGAAAGCAATTCTTTAAATTGATTCCGTAGGTTTTCATCGCCTGGACAATATTTACAATCTCCAAGATAGCAAATTGGTTGTGCAGGATTACACATCATTTGAGAGATCCAATCTTTATAAGTCAAAATTGTAAAATTGGGATTCTCTGCTACTAATTTGTTAAGCTCAACTCCTGCGAACATTAATTTTACATTTTGGTGAGAAACACATACACATATTGTATGCGTTCCACTTGCACCAGCTAGTAGGCACTCCTTCGGTCTTAATTCTGCAAATTTTGAGAAACCCACTTTCATATTAGGATATTTGTCTTTGAATAATTTGTACAATTCTTTCAAATTACATAAAAATAAACGTTTTTGTACTTTTTCCTTCTTACCGTCTGTTTTAATTATGACAAAATCTCTTTTTCCGGGCATCATCCGACTGTTACTATCGCTTGTATAAAAGCTTTTTACACATGTCACGGTTTCTAAAGGCAGACTGTTTCCTAATTTCCGCTTTCCAGAACTGAAAAATTTCCCTTCTGCTATTAATTTTATCGCTGATCGAGCCATACGATTTGGAGCACCAAAAACTGTTTCTATTTTACTAAGAGACCATGATTTTGGAAGAGTAGTTAAAACTTTCAGTTTAAATGATCGATCTTCAGCATTAGAAAATTTTTCTTTTAGATGACTTATAAATTCACTGGCATCGTCTTTCAAATCTGGCAAATTAAACAATTTATTTATTAAAATTAAAACAATATTTTGAAAATTTTCTCTTTTTTTAGTCACAGAAGATAGATCATTAAAATCTATAGCAGATTCTCCTAAGACTTGTAAACATTTATTTAAATGCGAAAAAGCAAGCTCCTTATTTACTTTAAAATCACAAAAATCTAAATCATCTTCTGAAGAAGAATCGGACTGATTTAAGTGATTCTGATCAGTAGTTTCATTTTCTTCTCTGAAAACATTATTCTGAATTTCTAGTGTAGAACTAGTTGTTAAATTCAATAATGGAAGTTTCTGGGATAAAACATTTATCCTACATGAGTTGCATATAAAATATTCATTTGTTAATGATGGAAGTACTAATAATGACCCAAATTCAATCACTTCAACTACAAACGCAAAACGATAAAAAATCAAAGGATACAAACCTGTATATAAGTGAATTTTTAATTAAAGCTTGCTTGCTTATATAGAAAATACTCAACGATCTCTTTTTCGAGAAATACACGCACCTAGCGGCAAGTTAAGAACTACAAATGTTAGCGGCAAATTCGAAATCTTTAAAATATTAAATATTGAATTTAATTATAGATATCAACACAAATTCATATAATTTTTTCTATTATGTGAACTTATAAGATTAATTTGAAATTTTTTTTCACAAACATTGATTAAAAATAGTTATTTATAATAATCTTCAAATTTTATTCATTAATTCAATCTGTCAACACCTGCGAAGTTTGTCAGTACTTCGGAGTACTGACAAATTTTATGTTTTATACTTTATGTTTCAAATTTTTAATCATTTTTCTCCTTATAAAATTTTGTCATCTTTTAAATTTATTATAGTTTTCATTTCTTTCAACTATTTTGAAACTATTTTTATCATTCTTTAAGGGGAGAGATAGGTGAAATTTTAACTCAACAAAATTTTTGATGCTCAGAGGTGTCATTTTTTTTCTTACATCAATTAAGATGTAGAATTATGGTATTACATAAAAATTAAAAAACAATATTTTTTTGGTCATTTTCGAAATTTTATTTTTCAAAATCCATACGATGGATTGTAGAAAATCATTTAAAAATCCCACAAAAAAATTGTCGATGGAAAAAATGAAAATTGTGAAAGAGGTTTAATTTTTAAAATTTAAGTTTTTCTTAAAATAAATTTCTCAAACTTCGCAATTTCTTGAAAGAGTATTTAAATACGAGTAATTTAAAAAAAAAATGATCTCAATTGCTTCAAAATTACAGAAGTTATGATAACACAAAAAAAATAGTACATAAAATTTCGAATTTGAATATTTTCGAAAATATTTTGAATTTTTTAAAAATAATTAAAATTTATTTTTTTACTCCTAAAGGAACCCAAAATATCAATTTCGTGAATATTACTCAATATGACTGAAATTGGTGTGATCACTTGGTATGGACTCGACCTTATATAAAACTGAGCTGTAACCTCTTTGTACAAATCATTTGATTTAACAAATATATTATTATTATTAGTATTAGTTGACTCAAATTAATTTTAACGTCGATTAATTCAAAATTTTATTTATTGTCTATTTCTTAATTAATTTTTAATTAATCAAAATTTTAATTGTGTAATTCAAATTTGAACTATTATACACTTTACATATTTTCAAAGTCTAACAATGCATATTTGAATGATTTTAAATATTAACCATTATATAAAAACTTCTAATTATACAAAAAAATTTCATTGTATATTAATCAGTCCATATTTCAAAATAATAATTTAGACTATAATTTAAATCAATGAAAATTGGGCCTAATAGAATTTGAAATTAAGTGAAATTTATATTTACAAAAAAAATATTAAAATTGTGAAAAGTTTAGTTTGTTTAATTATTAATATTCAGAATAATAAAAACGCAAGGATTGATTAAAATTTATATAATTTAAAGCCTTCAAACCACTAAAAAACTAGATGAATTCAAACTTCAATAAATTAAAACTTAAATATATGTTTATTCTTAATTACTAATTTAGATTTTCATTAAAAATAATTATTTCAAAATTTTAATGATCTCAATTTTCAATCCTATATAAGAAACGAGTACTGAAGGTAAGCGTTAAAATTTAACGGAAAAGCGTTAACAGTTAACGAAAAAGGATACTTTTATACCTGGTTCCTTGGTTAAAGAGAAGGTATTTGTTAAAAGATTACGGAAAAGGAAACTCTCAGCGCATTATACAAATTACCATGAAATTTAAATTTTATTCCTTAATACAAACAATAGACAACCTGCAGGGTGTCATTATCGTTCGATCAAACCCTTGTATAATGAGGGTTAATGGATTTAAGAAAAGAGAAAAATTTTCAAGTTTTAATGAAAAGAGAAATAAATACATTAGTGCGTGGCAAAGAAGTACATGGTAGTGAAAGTTATCAATAAATAGCAATTGAGTGTGTATAATGTGAAAGTGAATAATGCTACTTATTGTGAATTCTTTATTAATTGTTTATAATAGAAATGTGTTTAATGTAAAAGTGTAGAGTATTAATATGCTTATTGTTTATTAAGAGTTTGTGTTGAAAAGTTCTTAATACAGTGAACAAAAAGTGTTTATTAAAGAAATGAACTGTAAGTGATAAATAATAAATAATAAAGTGACTCTAATAGTAAATAAACAGTAAAAATTAAATGTGAAAAGTGACAGTGATTAAAATGAAAGTGTGCAAAATGTGTTCACTAAAAAACAATATTTAGAAAGTGTTTAAATTTTTCATCTCCTTTTTATTTTCAATAAAGTTAGTGTTATGAAATGCTAAAAGTGTCCATTAAATGGGATTGTGGATTCATTAAACAAGTGGTTGATAATTGTTTAATATATAAATTAATTGTAAATGTTTAATAAATAATAAAGTGGTTATAATGTTTCTAAAGAGTCGTTACAGTGTAAAAGAAGTGTTAATAATATAATTATATAAAAGAGGTAAGATAAACATATAAGACAATAACATGAGACAATTACATGAGACAATGATATGAAATAAACAGACGAGACAATGAGAGAAATGAGGTAAAAATATAGGATAATAGCATGAGACAATGTGATGAGATAATCATGTAAAACAATGTGAAAAATCAGGTAAAGAGATGAGATAATGAGATGAGATAAATAGATATGAGATAACTATATGAGATACAGAAACAAAAAAAACATTAAGAATTGAAATATAAAGATACTTTGATTACATGTAGGATAAAAAGGTGATTATGGAGTTAGATCGTAAAAATAAAAAATAAGATTTATTTTTTGTTAATTTTTTTCTTTTTTTTTAAAGTTGTTTTTGAAAAATGAGTTCTTAGTTAAAGAAGAGGTATTTCAGTTTAAATGATAAAGATTAGGATATTTCTAATTGGGAAATGCTAAATGACAATCACATGTATAAGTTTTAGGAATTATTGGAACTTTCATCAGGTGGTATTTTCCAAAAACAAATTACAGGATATTTAGAAATGTTAGATGAAATGAAAGCAATTAATAAGAATAAATCACATATTCAAATATTGTTTGGTGGAAATCGTTTTTTGGGTCACTGGATTTGCACTTACTATGATGGAAATGATCTTTTTGTTTATGATAGTCTTAATGAAAGATGTTTAAATAAAGGTCAACGAGAATATTAATGCAGGTTATATCTATTTAAACCTAATGTAGTTTTCTAAGAGAACAAACACAACCAAATTTTTTTGATTGTGGTGCATTCGTCATTGCGTTTGCTGTTTCTTTATATTTTAATATTTAACCTGAAAATGTTGTATACAATCATGCTTTAATGAGAACTCATTTGTATATGATGTTTGAAAACAATGTGTCATCTCATTTTCGGATAATTTTACAAAATTGTTCAACTTGGAATTGGCAATATCGAATAAATAAACAACAATAATTTACATGTGAGGAATGTAAAAAATGCGACACAGAAAAGAATATTAGATTGTCAAACTAATGACGGCTTTACAGAAATAAAAGGAGATAGTAGTAGTCCTTCATTACATCAAAAAATAGAACAGAAAAAAGTTGTTAATATTCCTGACTAAGAAACTAAAAAAAGCAGTACCAAATATGAAAAAATGTATTGTAAAAGACCTAAGTTAGAAGAAGGGATGGGAATGAGAGACAAATAACAAATATGGAAAGTGTAAATAGTGACAGAACATAAATGTTGGTAAGAAAAAACATGTGGAAAGTGCGTCAAATTCTATTAAAGTAGTAAAAGAAGGTAATAATTATAAAATATTAGAAACAATAGTAGTAAGAAGATATTTTTTAGCAATTCTAATGAGAAAAGTAAAAAAACTAGATTAGAATATAAGAAAGAATATAGTGAAATGATAAAAATAAACGAAAAAAATTAATAACAAAGAAACAGAAATATCAGTTATGGAAGATGAATGTTTAAGTAGTGAAACAGATTTAAATTTTTCTAAAAAAACACATAAATAAGGCTGTTTAAGAAAAGAGGGATAATAATTCTGACAAACTAATATTTTCTAGCGATTGTAATCACACAAGTAAAAAAAAGTCGTGTAGAATATCAAAAAATGTTGAAAGTCAGTTAAAGTATCTTAAAGAATTAGAAGGAGATGATAAGATTGAGAAATTACAAAGAATAGTGAAACCGACAAAAATTGTTAACACCTCTAATCAGAAAATTAAAAAAAAGTAGAGTAGAATATAAAGAAAGCTATCGTCAAAGATTGAAATTGAAACAGAAGATGTGCCTTGATAAGGATGAAAATAATGAAATACTATATTCAAAAGATATGCAGAAGAAAGATGTAAGGATTTGTGATGAGAAAATGAAAAAAAGTCAAGCAAAATAACAAAAACAATAACGTAAAAGATTAGAATTAAAAAGAAACGTAATCGATGAGGAAAAAATAGATGTTTCGGAACATAGAAGTAAAAGAATGGAGTCATTTATGAAAATGAAAACAACATTGATATTCGTGATTTTGTTTATGCAGAAAGAAATATTAATAGCATACATGTTCCAAATTATAACAAACATTATCTTGGTAAAATGTTGTTTTTTTTGCAAAAGATGCAAGGCTAAACATTTTGAGAAAGAAAAATTCAAAAGAAATTAACTTATAATTATTGTTGCAGTCATGGTGGTGTATCGTTGCCTTCAGAAAAATACCCTCATAAATTAAAAAAATTGTAATGAAGTTGCTGTTTTTTTTAAGGTAAAAGTCCTGGTTGTAGAACAATGACCAGTTTTGAAACACTTTAACATATAATGTTATTTATACATCATTGTAGTGAACATTATTAAAAAAAGAATTATTTTTGAATGCATGCATAATTAATAATTCAGGTTAATGAATATAAAAAATTTCGAGGAAATATTTATATTATTAAAAATATTAAATGTCAAATTAACTTTTTTGTACAATTAAATCATCGATATGTTCGGAACGCTTAGTAATAATGCATAAACGATATTGTGTAATTAAATGAAATGAAGGATAAATTACATATGATTTATTGATTAAACATAATTCGATATCTGCAGTTTAATTTTTTAAAACTATTTTTCAAAAATAGGCAATACTTTTAAATTAATTAGCTGTTTAATATTCGATACGTTAAATTTGAAGTTAGTCCGTATTGTAAAACAAAAAATGGAGTGTTCCAAACTTTAGGTACATATATTTTCCATTGGTGAACCTATTGTGAAACATTTAATGTCAAACGAGTTTTCTTTCAGTTTTATTAACATAATTAAATTAACCTTTAATATTTCCGTGTATAACAATTGTTAATATCTATCAAGGATTCTGTTTAATATATTTTCATAAAATAATAGAGGTAAGTATCTTGTGTTTGAAAATTATATACATGAAAATATAATTTTAGCCTGCTCTTGAGTATAAACAAACATTAGAAATACATAAAAATAGCAATAAAATTATTAAAATAACAATAAGTACTGTAAATTATTCATTTTACCAAAAAGATTATACAATCTCTTCATTTTTAATAGTTGGAGACTCTCGATGGTTACAGCTAAGAAAAAGGTTACAAAAGCTTCAGCCAAAAAAGAAAGAGCAGTAAAAATTCTAATTTAAAAGGAAAAAATGGTGTTAAAACTGAAAAAATCAGTGGAATTACTACAAAAAGAAATTCAAGAAGGCCTAAAAAATTATCTCCGATTTAGAATTATTCTGCAGAAGACGTTCAAAAATCTCTCAAAGCCGTCAGCGCAGGAATTTCTGACAGAACAGCAGCGAATACTTTTAAAGTTCCTTTATCAACACTTTTCAGAAAAAAAGCAAATACAGAAAAAACAAGATCAAAACCTGGACCACTTCCTGTTTTGTCAGAATTAGATGAACAAAAAATCGTTGATTGGGTTATATTTCGAGCACAGAATGGGTATCCAGTAAACAAATCCGAGTTGTTAGATAGTGTACAGTTTTACGTAATAAAATTAATAATACTTAATAAAATTAATTAATAAATTAAATTTTTGTTGTTAATTAAATTAGAAAAAGACAACACATTCGAAGAAAATCGACCTGGACGTCATTGGTATGAAAACTTTAGAAAGCGTCACCCTGGTTTGTCAATAAGAACAGCTCAGCATCTTACTCTCAACCGTGCTTCTGTGTCTGAAGAGGATTTAAGGAATTGGTTCAATGAGACGGAAGATTATTTAAAAGGAAAGAATTTATTAAATATAGACGCTTCTAGAGTGTATAATTGTGACGAAACGAATATTCAACTATGTCCAAAACCTGAGAAAGTACTAGCTCAGAAAGGATACTGTTCTGTCTACAAAATTGTAGACGCAAACGAGAAAGAAAGTCTTACTACACTGTTCATGTACAATGCAGAAGGTCAGCGAGCATCTCCTATGATTTTATATAAATATGCAGAGCAAGTGCCTAAAAAAGTTGTGGAAAACTGTCCAAGTGCATGGGGAATAGGAGTATCAGAATCAGGATGGATGACAACCAAGACTTTTTATGAGTATATCACAAACATTTTTTACCCATGGCTGTTGGAGAAAGAAATAGTATTCCCTGTGATAATTTATTTAGATGGTCATTCGTCTCATGTAACTATTCCTTTAGTAAGTTTCTGTAGGGAAAAAAACATTGAGTTAATCTTACTATTTCCCAACGCAACTCACGTTATGCAGCCTCTTGATGTGTCATTTTTTCACCCATTCAAAGATATTTGGAAGAGAACTGAACCTAAATGGAAAATTTAAAATAATGTATCTAGAGTAACGAAGGAAGTATTTCCTGCAGTTCTAAACGAAGCCCTTAATTCTTTTCATGAAGAAAAAAGGACAATGGGTAAAAATTTCTGAAGTGGCCCCCTGATTTGCAAACATGTAATGAAATTTGAAATTAATGTTATATTCCTATACTACTAAATGAGAGATAGTTTGCATATAAATAGTTTTTTTTAATTTAAATAATGTCAAAAGTTATAAACAAATGAAAATTTTTGCATCATTTTATTTGAAAATTCATATCTTTTTTTTATATTATTGAAAATTAATAAAATTTGTATGACTTGTGTACAAAAGTATAAACTTTAAGATAAAAATAATTTCGATCACGTGTATTTATTTTTTAATGCAAAATTAATGATTTTTTATAAACAATTAAAAAAAAACATGTTCTGGGCCTGCGAACAAATTTGTTTAAAAACGTATTGATTCAGTATGAATTTAGGTTTATTATACAAAAATAAAAGTTTGGTTAGGTTTATATTTAACAGAATAGCGTTAATTTGTTTATAACGCTCCGGAAACAATATCAAGCGGCACTGGTTCGTTCGCAACTGCGCCTTCCGTAGTCCCTCCTATAATAAGATATGAAATAATTATGAAGTTAAATCAAGTCAAATGATTTAGTTAAACATAATAAAAATCACTTTTTTCATTTATTTATATAAAAAAACAATATGTAATTAATTAAATACGCAATAATGTTAAAGTACACTATCATTAATACTAATAACTAATAACGTTAATAATAAAGTTAAAAAGTGCAAAAGCCAAATTTAATTTTGTGGAAAAATTGTGCTGCCCATTCAAACAAACTTTTTGGTGATGTGATATATTTCCCATCTACAAGAAGTTGTAGATAATATCAATATATTACATCACCAAAAAGTTTGTTTGAATGGGCAGCACAATTTTTCCACAAAATTAAATTTGGCTTTTGCACAGAAGAGGAACATGCAATTAACGAAAATAATTTAGCGCCCGAAATGCATGTGCAAAAACTGTTAGTTGTACACGACAGTACCATTCGTTTCAGCCAACTGAAAAAGATCAGCTAATATCCCGGCAAGAAGGGTGGAATAACCTAGAATTAATTTTATTAATTCTACTTAATACTTGAATTTCCCTTCATTTTATGATTCTGCATTATGAATTAAAAATAACAAAATTCTATTCCTTATAATTCAGTTTTTGAAAAAATTTTAATAAATATAAGAATCGATCCCCAATTTTTATGTTACAAGTCCACGAAAGTAACCACTGAGCTACACGTGACTTGAAAATACAAACATAAATGAACCTTTTGAATTGAATGTGTGAAGAGAATTGCCAGGGAAAGAAAAAATGTCAACTGTATTTTCTATTACGGAATTAAATATTTTGTAGACTCAAATCAGAAGGAATTATTGGGAATAGAAAAATCATGAATGCGTATGCTGTTTTACAGAATAGAAGAAGTTTCTGGAATTAAAAACATTTTAATTCTATTCTGATGCATGGAATACAAAATCATTTTAGAATAAAGGAGAATCAATTTCAAAAATATTCTTTTCTACTTCTGGAACTAAGTATTTGAGGGAAATTCAAGTATTTAATATAAAAGAAATCATTGCGATTTTGAGTAAATGTCAAATAAATGTAATTCTTTTCTTTTCAAGGCTTCTTGTCGGGATGCAAAATATTTTCTGAGGATTCAAAAATAAAGACTCATAAGGTCACAAAAAATCGACGACAATAGAGTACAAAAAAAATTAAGCTTTTTAACTTTATTATTAACGTTATTAGTTATTAGTATTAATGATAGTGTACTTTAACATTATTGCGTATTTAATTAATTACATATTGTTTTTTTATATAAATAAATGAAAACAGTGATTTTTATTATGTTTAACTAAATCATTTGACTTGATTTAACTTCATAATTATTTCATATCTTATTATAGGAGGGACTACGGAAGGCGCAGTTGCGAACGAACCAGTGACGCTTGATTTGTTTCCAGAACATGTTTTTTTTTTAATTGTTTATAAAAAATCTTTAATTTTGCATTACAAAATAAATGCACGTGATCAAAATTATTTTTATCTTAAAGTTTATACTTTTGTACACAAGTCATACAAATTTTATTAATTTTCAATAATATAATTATATATATTTTTCAAATAAAATGATGCAAAAATTTTCATTTGTTTATAACTTTTGACATTATTTAAATTAAAAAAAACTATTTATATGCAAACTATCTCTCATTGAGTAGTATAGGAATATACCATTAATTTCAAATTTCATTACATGTTTGCAAATCAGGGGGCCACTTTAGAAATTTTTACCCAATTGTGAATGGATTCAGAACATGTGGACTAATGCCATTTGATTCTAATTCCGTTGATTATAATGTTCTGTCGAAAAAAAGAGAAACATCGGGAACGAAAATTGCATAGCAGTAGAAAATCATCCACCAAATGTGGATGTTCTATTTGAAGAAAAAAATTGCCATTTGAAAACCTTTGAGAGTAATTTAAGTTCTTAATTACTCCAAGAGTTTGAAAACCCAAGGAAAACTGAAGAATGGCCCGGAAGTGTAGAAAAAAAAGGCTTGTTTGAGTATTGGCTTACGATTAAGAAAGCATCTTTTGATATACATATAATTTAAATTAAAGTCTATTAGGTTTATTTATAAAATTTGCTTGTTATTTAATAAGTTATATTTTTCTATTATGCTTTTACGATATTATTTAATATTTGCAAAATTATTCTGCTATTTACAATTTTATTTAATGCATTTGTAATTTAATATCTAAACAATTTAGTATCTTATTAACAATTTTATATATTCTATCAAGTAATGATGCCAAGAATATTTCAGATATAATAATATTTTATCTTACAACAATTTTAAAAAAAGAATATAAATTCTTGATATTTTTTTTTCCTGTATTAATTATTCTTTTAAATAATGATGTTATACGATGCTTATTAATAATTTAGATCAAACAACACAAGCAATACCGAAAGAAAATAGTTTTCAAAAGGTAGTTGAAAATGAATCAACACAATTCAACAGGCTTCCAACAGAAAATCTTAAATTTTAATCCACTGATCAAAATCTTTAGCCACACATATTATCAGACACTACATCACAAGAAAATATTGGTCAAGTCTATGAATATGTTTGCAAGGAGTCAGTTTCTAATCAAGTTATAGTACTTGAACCAGATTTTCGTAAAAATATGCAGATTATAAAGGAGCATAGCAAATCAATAGAAGTGTCATCATTTAACATTAGGGTGGCCCAAAAAAAAAATATTTCGATTTTCATAAACCTTACCCCCAAATTTTGTTCTTTGGCGAAAAATATGAGATACGTATTTTTAATTTTTTTATTTTTTAATATTAAACCGTGACGCAAAGCCCTTAAAAATTACCATTGAATTCCCATAGGAAAAATTCACTTTTTCGTAAATTTGACATAAAATCGTAAAAAATTGACCTTTTTCTTTCTGTAAACGATATTTTTGTTCATTAATGTCCAAATAATAAAAATCTGTCGTATATTTATTAAATAAATTATTTCAACTATTTTTTATATGACTGTAAACAAACCCCATAAACGTAAAAAAACCTGGAATTTATTAAAAAAAATATTAATTATTATTTTAAATGCTTTTTCTTCATTCATTGCTGTTATTATCAAAATATATATTATTGTTTATGTTTTACAATGTTACATAATTTGTTTAAACAATTTATTGTTGTTATTTCCTCACAAAATGACAAATAAATCGAGCGTTTTTGCAATTTTCTTAAACTTTCTAACTTTAGACGCCTAATAAAAACATAAATTTATATATATTTATGTTATATAAATATTTATTATCAAATTAAGACGCTAACAATTGTTTAAACAAATTATTGTTGTTATTAATTAACTTTTTCAGAATTGCTTAAAAAGAGTTGTAGTTTTTTCTTAATTTTGCAACTTGCTTTTTTTAAATTAACAACATTTTAATAAAATAAAATAAAAATATTATTATAACAATTATTTAAACAAATTATTGTTTAAATAATTATTGTTAATTATTAATTATTATTGTTATTATTTTTAAACAAACTGTTTAACTCTTTATTTAGCATTTATTAAAAATTTTATAAATAACAACAATAAGTTGTTTAATTGTTATAATAATAATTTTAATAATTTTACTTACATGTCGTTGGTCTAATAAAATCAATTTGCAAAATTGAGAAAAAACTAGAACTCATTATAAACATTTTTGAAAAAGTTAAAAAATAACAACAATAATTTGTTTAAATAATTGTTATAATAATAATTTTTATTTATTTTATTAAAATGTGGTTGATTCAAGAAAAGCAATTTGCAAAATTAAGAAAAACCTGCAACTTTTTTTAAGCATTTTTGAAAAAGTTAATAAATAACAACAATAATTTGTTTAAATAATTGTTATAATAATATTTTTATTTTATTTTATTGAAATGTGGTTAATTCAAAAAAAGCAAGTTGCAAAATTAAGAAAAGACTACAACTCTTTTTAAGCAATTCTGAAAAAGTTAATTAATAACAACAATAATTTGTTTAAACAATTGTTAGCGTCTTAATTTGATAATAAATATTTATATAACATAAATATATATAAATTTATGTTTTTATTAGGCGTCTAAAGTTAGAAAGTTTAAGAAAATTGCAAAAACGCTCGATTTATTTGTCATTTTGTAAGGAAATAACAACAATAAATTGTTTAAACAAATTATGTAACATTGTAAAACATAAACAATAATATATATTTTGATAATAACAGCAATGAATGAAGAAAAAGCATTTAAAATAATAATTAATATTTTTTTTAATAAATTCCAGGTTTTTTTACGTTTATGGGGTTTGTTTACAGTCATATAAAAAATAGTTGAAATAATTTATTTAATAAATATACGACAGATTTTTATTATTTGGACATTAATGAACAAAAATATCGTTTACAGAAAGAAAAAGGTCAATTTTTTACGATTTTATGTCAAATTTACGAAAAAGTGAATTTTTCCTATGGTAATTCAATGGTAATTTTCAAGGGCTTCGCGGCACGGTTTAATATTAAAAAATAAAAAAATAAAGAAATACGTATCTCATATTTTTCGCCAAAGAACAAAATTGGGGGCTAAGGTTTATGAAAATCAAAATTTTTTTTTTTTGGGCCACCCTATTTGACATTCAATCAATGCCTGTAGATATAATTGATTTTTTTCCTCAAGAATATAGTACTGCTACAAGCCTCTAAAACGGTTTGTAAACAAAGTCTCAATACTTAATTGTTTAATGTGTAATTACCTTATTTTTCATTTAATATAATTTTAAACACTGCTCTTTTTAGAAAATAATTTAAGCCTAGCTGACAAAGTTGCTGATACAGTTGCAGATTTTCATTCCCGTCCTGATGATTCAAATAAAGAAAATTCTGCCAATTTAACAAATCAAGATGGTTCGTTGTCAATGACTTTATCACATAAAATTATTTAAAGTGCAATACATTTTAGAGTCAAAGTTGAATGTTAATGGATAATAGTAAAATAAATATTAATTTTCAGTTACTAAAAAATCTAAGGCTGACAGCTTTTCAGAAGCCTTTAAGTTGCCACCAGAATATTTATCTAAAAAGAAAAGAGCTAAATTAGAAGGTAAAAAGAAGACTGAATTACCATCTGCTGGAACATCTGATGCATGGTGGAATATGCATCTTAAAAAAGAAGAAAAAAATAGGAAAAACAAAGAAAAAGCATTAAGAAAAAAGTCATTACAAAAGAAAAAAAAGAAATTAGCAGAAGAAAAAAAAATTTACAAAAAAAGATGAAAGAAATTCAAGAGACAATTAAAAAAGAATCGAAATAATATATTTGAAATTCCTTATTAAAGTTCAAATTCCAATTTAATTATCAAATTAAATGATAATTATTGTTTACAAGTTTGAAAAATGTTAGTTTTGTCAGATTTTATGCGCGGTTTCTAAAACTAAGTGTTACGTTCTATTCTTTGTTTCATAATCTGCTTGTGTCGATATATGTAAAATGTATTAAAGTTGTAATAAAAATGAGATAAATTAATTATAAAAATTTTTTTGTATTTTTATGAAAATAGTATTTTAAATTTGATTCATTGTATTGACATAAAAATTAAACAACTGGTACATTCATCATGGAGAGCGCTCCACAATACGTACATTTAGGTCTCTTTAATTTTTTATCATTTTAGATAATTAATAATAATACAATTAATTTTTAAAAAATATTATTGCTACAAGAAAGCTTAAACTAACGAAATACAAAAGAAATTTTAAACAATAGTGTTTTTATTGGATCCAATTTGATAAAAGTGTCCTAACCTATCAGAAATTGATTCAATAACTGGGACTTTTACCTTAATATGAATGCTGAAGGTTTAATACCAGAGTCTTATGTAACGATTTATAATACATCGATTAAACAATTGCAATTGGTTAGTCATTTAAATCCAAATGTTAAACTTTGGATACATCCTATACTTTATTTTCTAGAAACCAAGCGTTACCGTCTCGATATGATTCGTACTGATAGTGACAATCCAACCAGAAATCAAACTGTGTCAAGATCTGCTTTTATAAAATATAAAATAGGAGTAAGAGATCATACCTTCAATCAACTTTTATATGGTGGAAGAATGTTTCAGCAATGGTTAGTTGATAACTATGTCAAAGTTGAAAAAGTTAGGTTACATTTTTGTAAAAATAATCAAACAAAATTAAGAAGTGAAACTTTCAAAGGAATAATTGGTCATTTAGATAATCAAGAAATTGAAAATAATGTAAATGTTGGCAAGATGTTCATACTGCCTTCAACATTTATAGGATCACCTCGTAACATGTTAAAACAATATTAATATGCAACAACTATTATGTAGCTTTTCATAGTAGACCAGATTTCTTTATTACAATAACATGTAGTACAAAATAAAAAGAAATTTAAGAAAATTTATTACTTAATCTGTTAGCTTCAATAAACTTTACACGGTTGCAAAAGTCTTTCATTTAAAAGTAAACAAAATAATGAAAACTATAGTAGATGATAAACTATTTGGAAAAGCAAAGTCTTATGTTTATGTTATTGAATTTCAAAATCGCAGTTTACCACACATTCATTTATTGGTTATATTGGAAGAAGGTTCTAAAATATTAAGAGCAGACAGTGTTGATCGGTAAACTTTTTAAAGTAGAGTTTTTAAATTGTATTAGGTGTATCATAATTTTTTATATTATTCTTGATATTCTTCAGCTTTATTTTATTTAATTAATTTTTAATTAATCAAAATTTGTAAATTTATATACACGATTAATCAAAGATCACATCAATTTAAATTTATTGCAATGTCTTCTTATTATTAATTTTCTATTTTTATTATATTATGTATTCCTTCTATTTCACATAATTATACATAAATGAAACATTATTTTAAGAAATAATAAAATTTGGCGTGCGCTTTAGTGCGCGCTTTTGATTCTAGTATTTCTAAATACAAAGAATAGACTACCTGCAGGGTGTCATTATCCTTCGATCAAACCCTTGCATAATTAGGGTCATTGGCTTTAGGAAAAAAAAAATTTTCGAGTTCTAAGGAAAAGAGAAAAATTAAATTAAATTCTGAAATTTTACCTTATTATTCAAATATTCCTCAAATTAAAATTTTTCTTTCTAAATACAAACAGTAGACTAAATAAGCCAATCGTTTTTCAAGCCAACCCTTGCATAATGAGTGTTATAATTGGTTTTCGAAAAGAGAAAAAATTTTTGAGCTCAACGAAAAGAGAGATAAATACATTAGTGCGTGGTATAGAAGTATCATGTGAATCATGTGAAAGTAAATAATGCTACTTATTGTGTATTTTTTATTAAGTGTTTATAATAAAAATGTGTTTAATGTGAAAGTGTATAGTATTAATATGCTTATTGTTTATTAAGAGTTTGTGTTGAATAGTTCTTAATACGGTGAACAAAAAGTGTTTATTAAAGAAATGAATTGTAAGTGATAAATAATAAATAATAAAGTGACTCTAATAGTAAATATACAGTAAAAATTAAATGTGAAAAGTGACAGTGATGTGCAAAATGTGTTGACTAAAGTAACAATATTTCGAAAGTGTATAAATTTTTCATTTCCTTTTTATTTTCAATAAAGTTAGTGTTATGAAATGCTAAAAGTGTCCATAAAATGGGATTGTGGATTCATTAAACAAGTGGTTGATAATTGTTTAATAAATAAATTAATTGTAAATGTTTAATAAATAATAAAGTTATTATAATGTTTCTAAAGAGTCATTACAGTGTAAAAGAAGTGTTAATAATATAATTATATAAAAGAGGTGAGATAAGGATATGCGACAATAACATGAGACAATAATATGAAATAAACAGATGATACAATGAGAGAAATAAGGTAAAAATATGAGATAATAGCATGAGAAAATCTTATAAGATAAACATGTGAAACAATGAGAGAGATCAGGTAAAGAGATGAGATAATAAGATGAGATAAATAGATATGAGATAAACATATAAGATACAGAAACAAAAAAACATTAAGACTTGAAATATAAAGATACTTTGCAGAAATGTAGGATAAAGAGATCATTATGGAGTTAGATCGTGAGTCATAAAAAATTCATATTTTGTTAATTTTTTTTTGAAAGTTATTTCTAAAAAATGAATTCTCAGTTAAAGAACAGATATTTCATTTTAAATAATAAAGATTAGGATATTATTCGTAATTGTGAAATGCTAAATGTCAATCACATGTATAAGTTTCAGGAATTATTGGAACTTGTATCAGGTGGTAGTTTCCAAAAACAAATAACAGGATATTTAGAAATGTTAGATGAAATAAATAAAAGCAATTAATAAGAATAAGTCACATATTCAAATATTGTATAGTGGAAATCGACTTTCGGCAGGCGCGGATCCAGCGGGGTCGATAGGGTGCTCGCTCCACCCAAAAGCCTTAGATTATCATATGAAAGAGAAAGAGATAGCACTATATTCTTATCTCTTTCTATCTCATATATCGTCTTCTCCAAAAACCTCGTCTGGATCCGCCTTTGACTTTTGGGTCACTGCATTTGCACTTACTATGATGGAAATGAACTTTTTGTTTATGATAGTCTTAATGAAGGTTGTTTAAATGATGATCAAAGAGAATATTTATGCAGGTTATATCCATTTCAACCTAATCTAGTTTTTTAAGAGTACAACAACAACCAAATTTTATTGATTGTGGAGTATACGCCATTGCGTTTGCTGTTTCTTTATATTTTAATATTAACCCTGAAAATGTTGTATATAATCATGCTTTAATGAGAACTCATTTCTGTATGATGTTGGAAAAAAATGTGTCATCTCATTTTCGGATAATTTTACAAAATTGTTCAACTTGGAATTGGCAATATCGAATAAATAAGCAACAATAATTTACATGTGAGGAATGTAAAAAATGCGACACAGAAAAGAATATTAGATTATCAAACTAATGACGACTTTACAGAAATAAAAGGAGATAGTAGTAGTCCTTCATTACATCCAAAAATAGAACAGAAAAAAGTTGTTAATATTCCTGACTAAGAAACTAAAAAAAGCAGTACCAAATATGAAAAAATGTATTGTAAAAGACCTAAGTTAGAAGGAGGGATGGGAATGAGAGACAAATAACAAATATGGAAAGTGTAAATAGTTACAGAATATAAATGTTTGTAAGAAAAAACATCTGGAAACTGCGTCAAATTCTATTGAAGTAGTAAAAAAAGGGAATAATTTGACAATATTAGAAACAGTAGTAGTAAGAAGATATTTTTTAGCAATGCTAATGAAAAAAGTAGAAAAACTAGAGCTAAATATCAGAAAGAATATAGTGAAATGATGAAATTAAAACGAAAAAGAATTGATAACAAAGAAACAGAAATATCAGTTATGGAAGATGTATGTTTAAGTAGTGAAACAGATTTAAATTTTTCTAAAAAAAACACATAGATAGTGCTGTTAAAGAAGGAAAGAGAGGTAATAATTCTGACAAATTAATAATTTCTTGCGATTGTAATGAGACAAGTAAAAAAAGTTGTGCAGAACATCAAAAAATATTGAAAGTCAGTTAAAGTATCTTAAAGAAGTGGAAGGAGATGATAAGAATGAGAAATTACAAAGAATAGTGAGCCAGACAAAAATTGTTTACACCTCTAATCAGAACATTAAAAAAAAACTAGAGCAGAATATAAAAAAAGCTGTCGTCAAAGATTGAAATTGAAACAGAAGATGTGCCATAATAAGGATGAAAATAATGAAATACTATATTCAAAAGATATGCAGGAGAAAGATGTAAAGATTTGTGATGAGAAAATAAAAAAAAGTCACGCAAAATATTAAAAACAATAACGTAAAAGATTAAAATTAAAAAGAAACGTAATCCATGAGGAAAAAATAGATGTTTTGGGACATACAGGTAAAAAAGTACCGGGAAAGTGCGAGTCGGACTCGCGCACAGAGCACGGTGCTCTGGAGCGGATTTAAATAAAATTTTTAGGTAAATAAAATTTTTAAATGGATTCTGTTTCTAGGTGTTATTAAAAAGAAAATAAAGGTAAATTATTTACTTGAAAATTTTATTTACTTTAAACTTTTATTTAAATTCGCTCCAGAGCACCGTGAGAAGTTTCCGTACAAGAACTTAAAATCGATTGAAAAATTTTTTTCTATTACTTATTTTTAACGATTTATTTCAATTATTGATTTGATATTCAATATTTGGATTATTTGAATAATAATAAATTCAAAACATAATTTTTTTACTTTTATTAAAATTCGAGTATAAACTTAACCATTTTTATAAGATTACAAATTTCCAATTAAATAGACTGAGCTTCTTTATATAATTTTGAATTTAAGGCTCATGTAAAAGCAAAACATAACCTAAAAAACTCACTTGAGAATTCCGCGACAAATGCAGGCTAAACGGAAAACCCCGGTTCGGCAAATCCTTTCCCCAAAAAAAGTCCAAATATGCATTTAGGGGGGAAAGTCCATTTCGCGCACTATCACTCGCGATTAGTAAAAAACTAATTAAAATTAAAAAATTTGTCAAACTAAACAAAACATCCATAAACACACATACAACAAAAACTAGATTTCATTACAGTACATGCCCCCTGCTCGCATAAAAAGGAAGTATAGTTGAACGCCGGAACGGAATATGGAACACGTGGGAAATTCAAATGGGATGCAGATTTAAAAAATAAATACAATGACAATCAAACAAATAGAAACGAAGAAAATTAATCTAAAGTCCAATTATTGAAAAAAAGGGAAGTAAAGAAAATTATAATCGAATTTATATGGTTACATCCAATGAATGAAAAAAGTAACCTAAGTATAAGAAAGAAATAAAAAAACATTAAAAAATGAAATCAACTAACAAAATTAGAATAAACACAAAAATTTTAATAAAAAAGTAAAGTCTCAAAACCAAAGTAGAGAAGAAAAATCATAATCAACAACAATAACAACATTTTTAAAAACGTAAATATAAAAAACATAATTTATCAATTATTTAGGAAAAAGAGTTCTGTCAAAAGTAAATATAATAGATTTTTGAGTTTCTTACATTTTTTAATTCATCACATTGCCCATATAAAATAAATATTTTACCCATGATAATTTGCCTTTCTTTATCTGTATTGCATTTCACACTAATTTTTACAGAACTAAAATAAAAAGTAAAGGGATATATCATCAAAAAATAGGTAAGTGCAAAAAATAAATACGTAAACGCTAAAAAATATACGTCTTACAAATATATATATACCTATAAATAACAAACAAAAATCAACAAAAACAAAATTTATCCATTATTTACCAATAAAATTAAAAAAAATTCTAAAGACAATAAAAATCGTTTCTGAATTATCACATTTATGAGAAGAACAAGTCCAAAACAATTTATCATTCCATCTATTCATATAAAATTCCCTATTCGGGAAGGATCCTGAGGGATACAAGTTTTTGATATCACCTTGAAAAATTATGGAATATTTTACTAAAGCTTTCCAGCCAATTTGGACCATGTGTGATTTCTTTTGTGAAAAATAGTAATTGATTTCAAAATTTTATAACCTCCATTTTGTTAGGGGTGGTTTCTAAGGGATGAAAATTCCTGCTATGGCCTGGAAAAATTATGGGACAGTTTCCTGAAGCTTTCCAGTCAATTTAGACCATGTGCGATTTTTTTTGTGGAAAATAGTATTTGATTTCTAAATTTTATAACCTCAATTTTGTTAGGGGTGGTTTCTAAGGGATGAGATTTCCTGCAATGGCCTAGAAAAATTATGGGACAGTATCCTGAAGCTTTCCAGTCAATTTAGACCATGTGCGATTTTTTTTGTGGAAAATAGTAATTGATTTCAAAATTTTATAACCTCAATTTTGTTAGGGGTGGTTTCTAAGGGATGAAAATTCCTGCTATGGCCTGGAAAAATTATAGGACACTTTCCTGAAGCTTTCCAGTCAATTTAGACCATGTGCGATTTTTTTTGTGGAAAATAGTAATTGATTTCAAAATTTTATAACCTCAATTTTGTTAGGGGTGGTTTCTAAGGGATGAAAATTCCTGCTATGGCCTGGAAAAATTATGGGACACTTTCCTGAAGCTTTCCAGTCAATTTAGACCATGTGCGATTTTTTTTGTGGAAAATAGTAATTGATTTCAAAATTTTAAGACCTAAATTTTGTTAGGAATGGTTTCTAAGGGATGAAAATTCCTGCTATGGCCTGGAAATATTATAGGACAGTTTCCTGAAGCTTTTCAATCAATTAAGACCATGTGCGATTTTTTGTGTGGAAAATAGTAATTGATTTCAAAATTTTATAAGCTCCATTTTGTTAGGGGTGGTTTCTAAGGGATGAAAATTCCTGCTATGGCCTGGAAAAATTAAGGGACAGTTTCCTGAAGCTTTCCAGTCAATTAAGACCATGTGCGATTTTTTTTGTGGAAAATAGTAAATGATTTCAAAATTTTATAACCTCCATTTTGTTAGGGGTGGTTTCTAAGGGATGAAAATTCCTGCTATAGCCTGGAAAAATTATGGGACACTTTCCTGAAGCTTCCCAGTGAATTTAGACCATGTGTGATTTTTTTTGTGGAAAATAGTATTTGATTTCAAAATTTTATGACCTCAATTTTATTAGGGGTGCTTTCTAAGGGATGAAAATTCCTGCTATGGCCTGGAAAAATTATAGGACATTTTCCTGAAGCTTTCTAGCCAATTTGGACCATGATTTTTTTTGTGGAAAATAGTATTTGATTTCAAAATTTTATGACCTCAATTTTATTAGGGGTGCTTTCTAAGGGATGAAAATTCCTGCTATGGCCTGGAAAAATTATGGGACAGTCTCCTGAAGCTTTCCAGTCAATTTAGACCATGTGCGATTTTTTTTTTGGAAAATAGTATTTGATTTCAAGTTTTATAACCTCAATTTTGTTAGGGGTGGTTTCTAAGGGATGAGAATTCCTGCAATGGCCTGTAAAAATTATGGGACAGTTTCCTGAAGCTTTCCAGTCAATTTAGACCATGTGCGATTTTTTTTGTGGAAAATAGTAATTGATTTCAAAATTTTATAACCTCAATTTTGTTAGGGGTGGTTTCTAAGGGATGAAAATTCCTGCTCGCCTGGAAAAATTAAAGGACACTTTCCTGAAGCTTTCCAGCCGATTTAGACCATGTGTGATTTTTTTTTTGGAAAATAGTAATTGACTTCAAAATTTTATAATCTCAATTTTGTTAGGGGTGGTTTCTAAGGGATGAAAATTCCTGCTATCGCCTGGAAAAATTAAAGGACACTTTCCTGAAGCTTTCCAGCCGATTTGGACCATGTGTGATTTTTTTTTTGGAAAATAGTAATTGACTTCAAAATTTTATAATCTCAATTTTCTTAGGGGTGGTTTCTAAGGGATGAAAATTCCTGCTATGGCTTGGAAAAATTATAGGACAGTTTCCTGAAGCTTTCTAGCCAATTTAGACCATGTGTGATTTTTTTTGTGGAAAATAGTATTTGATTTCAAAATTTTATAATCTCAATTTTCTTAGGGGTGGTTTCTAAGGGATGAAAATTCCTGCTATGGCTTGGAAAAATTATAGGACAGTTTCCTAAAGCTTTCTAGCCAATTTGGACCATGTGTGATTTTTTTTGTGGAAAATAGTATTTGATTTCAAAATTTTATGACCTCAATTTTATTAGGGGTGCTTTCTAAGGGATGAAAATTCCTGCTATGGCCTGGAAAAATTATGGGACAGTCTTCTGAAGCTTTCCAGTCAATTTAGACCTTGTGCGATTTTTTTTTTGGAAAATAGTTTTTGATTTCAAAATTTTATAACCTCAATTTTTTTAGGGGTGGTTTCTAAGGGATGAGAATTCCTGCAATGGCTTGAAAAAATTATGGGACAGTTTCCTGAAGCTTTCCAGTCAATTTAGACCATGTGCAATTTTTTTTGTGGAAAATAGTAATTGATTTCAAAATTTTATAATCTCAATTTTCTTAGGGGTGGTTTCTAAGGGATGAAAATTCCTGCTATGGCTTGGAAAAATTATAGGACAGTTTCCTGAAGCTTTCTAGCCAATTTAGACCATGTGTGATTTTTTTTGTGGAAAATAGTATTTGATTTCAAAATTTTATAATCTCAATTTTCTTACGGGTGGTTTCTAAGGGATGAAAATTCCTGCTATGGCTTGGAAAAATTATAGGACAGTTTCCTAAAGCTTTCTAGCCAATTTGGACCATGTGTGATTTTTTTTGTGGAAAATAGTATTTGATTTCAAAATTTTATGACCTCAATTTTATTAGGGGTGCTTTCTAAGGGATGAAAATTCCTGCTATGGCCTGGAAAAATTATGGGACAGTCTCCTGAAGCTTTCCAGTCAATTTAGACCATGTGCGATTTTTTTTTTGGAAAATAGTATTTGATTTCAAAATTTTATAAACTCAATTTTGTTAGGGGTGGTTTCTAAGGGATGAAAATTCCTGCTATGACCTGGAAAAATTATGGGACACTTTCCTGAAGCTTTCCAGCCGATTTGGACCATGTGTGATTTTTTTTTTGGAAAATAGTAATTGACTTCAAAATTTTATAATCTCAATTTTGTTAGGGGTGGTTTCTAAGGGATGAAAATTTCTGCTATGTCCTAAAAAAATTATGGGAAACTTTCCTGAAGCTTCCCAGTGAATTTAGACCATGTGTGATTTTTTTTGTGGAAAATAGTATTTGATTTCAAAATTTTATGACCTCAATTTTATTAGGGGTGCTTTCTAAGGGATGAAAATTCCTGCTATGGCCTGGAAAAATTATAGGACATTTTCCTGAAGCTTTCTAGCCAATTTGGATCATGATTTTTTTTGTGGAAAATAGTATTTGATTTCAAAATTTTATGACCTCAATTTTATTAGGGGTGCTTTCTAAGGGATGAAAATTCCTGCTATGGCCTGGAAAAATTATGGGACAGTCTCCTGAAGCTTTCCAGTCAATTTAGATCATGTGCGATTTTTTTTTTGGAAAATAGTATTTGATTTCAAGTTTTATAACCTCAATTTTGTTTGGGGTGGTTTCTAAGGGATGAGAATTCCTGCAATGGCCTGTAAAAATTATGGGACAGTTTCCTGAAGCTTTCCAGTCAATTTAGACCATGTGCGATTTTTTTTGTGGAAAATAGTAATTGATTTCAAAATTTTATAACCTCAATTTTGTTAGGGGTGGTTTCTAAGGGATGAAAATTCCTGCTATCGCCTGGAAAAATTAAAGGACACTTTCCTGAAGCTTTCCAGCCGATTTAGACCATGTGTGATTTTTTTTTTGGAAAATAGTAATTGACTTCAAAATTTTATAATCTCAATTTTGTTAGGGGTGGTTTCTAAGGGATGAAAATTCCTGCTATCGCCTGGAAAAATTAAAGGACACTTTCCTGAAGCTTTCCAGCCGATTTGGACCATGTGTGATTTTTTTTTTGGAAAATAGTAATTGACTTCAAAATTTTATAATCTCAATTTTCTTAGGGGTGGTTTCTAAGGGATGAAAATTCCTGCTATGGCTTGGAAAAATTATAGGACAGTTTCCTGAAGCTTTCTAGCCAATTTAGACCATGTGTGATTTTTTTTGTGGAAAATAGTATTTGATTTCAAAATTTTATAATCTCAATTTTCTTAGGGGTGGTTTCTAAGGGATGAAAATTCCTGCTATGGCTTGGAAAAATTATAGGACAGTTTCCTAAAGCTTTCTAGCCAATTTGGACCATGTGTGATTTTTTTTGTGGAAAATAGTATTTGATTTCAAAATTTTATGACCTCAATTTTATTAGGGGTGCTTTCTAAGGGATGAAAATTCCTGCTATGGCCTGGAAAAATTATGGGACAGTCTTCTGAAGCTTTCCAGTCAATTTAGACCTTGTGCGATTTTTTTTTTGGAAAATAGTTTTTGATTTCAAAATTTTATAACCTCAATTTTTTTAGGGGTGGTTTCTAAGGGATGAGAATTCCTGCAATGGCTTGAAAAAATTATAGGACAGTTTCCTGAAGCTTTCCAGTCAATTTAGACCATGTGCAATTTTTTTTGTGGAAAATAGTAATTGATTTCAAAATTTTATAATCTCAATTTTCTTAGGGGTGGTTTCTAAGGGATGAAAATTCCTGCTATGGCTTGGAAAAATTATAGGAGAGTTTCCTGAAGCTTTCTAGCCAATTTAGACCATGTGTGATTTTTTTTGTGGAAAATAGTATTTGATTTCAAAATTTTATAATCTCAATTTTCTTACGGGTGGTTTCTAAGGGATGAAAATTCCTGCTATGGCTTGGAAAAATTATAGGACAGTTTCCTAAAGCTTTCTAGCCAATTTGGACCATGTGTGATTTTTTTTGTGGAAAATAGTATTTGATTTCAAAATTTTATGACCTCAATTTTATTAGGGGTGCTTTCTAAGGGATGAAAATTCCTGCTATGGCCTGGAAAAATTATGGGACAGTCTTCTGAAGCTTTCCAGTCAATTTAGACCTTGTGCGATTTTTTTTTTGGAAAATAGTTTTTGATTTCAAAATTTTATAACCTCAATTTTTTTAGGGGTGGTTTCTAAGGGATGAGAATTCCTGCAATGGCTTGAAAAAATTATAGGACAGTTTCCTGAAGCTTTCCAGTCAATTTAGACCATGTGCAATTTTTTTTGTGGAAAATAGTAATTGATTTCAAAATTTTATAATCTCAATTTTCTTAGGGGTGGTTTCTAAGGGATGAAAATTCCTGCTATGGCTTGGAAAAATTATAGGAGAGTTTCCTGAAGCTTTCTAGCCAATTTAGACCATGTGTGATTTTTTTTGTGGAAAATAGTATTTGATTTCAAAATTTTATAATCTCAATTTTCTTACGGGTGGTTTCTAAGGGATGAAAATTCCTGCTATGGCCTGGAAAAATTATAAGACAGTCTCCTGAAGCTTTCCAGTCAATTTAGACCATGTGCGATTTTTTTTTTGGAAAATAGTATTTGATTTCAAAATTTTATAAACTCAATTTTGTTAGGGGTGGTTTCTAAGGGATGAAAATTCCTGCTATGACCTGGAAAAATTATGGGACACTTTCCTGAAGCTTTCCAGCCGATTTGGACCATGTGTGATTTTTTTTTTGGAAAATAGTAATTGACTTCAAAATTTTATAATCTCAATTTTCTTAGGGGTGGTTTCTAAGGGATGAAAATTCCTGCTATGGCTTGGAAAAATTATAGGACAGTTTCCTGAAGCTTTCTAGACAATTTGGACCATGTGTGATTTTTTTTGTGGAAAATAGTATTTGATTTCAAAATTTTATGACCTCAATTTAATTGGGGGTGCTTTCTAAGGGATGAAAATTCCTGCTATGGCCTGGAAAAATTATGGGACAGTTTCCTGAAGCTTTCCAGTCAATTTAGACCATGTGCGATTTTTTTTGTGGAAAATATTGATTGATTTCAAAATTTTATAAACTCAATTTTGTTAGGGGTGGTTTCTAAGGGATGAAAATTCCTGCTATGTCCTAAAAAAATTATGGGACAGTTTCCTGAAGCTTTCCAGCCAATTTGGACCATGTGTGATGTCTTTTGTAAAAAATAGTAATTGATTTCAAAATTTTATAACCTCCATTTTGTTAGGGGTGGTTTCTAAGGGATGAAAATTCCTGCTATGGCCTGGAAAAATTATGGGACAGTTTCCTGAAGCTTTCCAGTCAATTTAAAACATGTGCGATTTTTTTTTGTGGAAAATAGTATTTGATTTCAAAATTTTATAACCTCAATTTTGTTAGGGGTGGTTTTTAAGGGATGAGAATTCCTGCAATGGCCTGGAAAAATTATGGGACAGTTTCCTGAAGCTTTCCAGTCAATTTAGACCATTTGCGATTTTTTTTGTGGAAAATAGTAATTGATTTCAAAATTTTATAACCTCAATTTTGTTAGGGGTGGTTTATAAGGGATGAAAATTCCTGCTATGGCCTGGAAAAATTATGGGACACTTTCCTGAAGCTTTCCAGTCAATTTAGACCATGTGCGATTTTTTTTGTGGAAATTAGTAATTGATTTCAAAATTTTATAACCTCAATTTTGTTAGGGGTGGTTTCTAAGGGATGAAAATTCCTGCTATGGCCTGGAAATATTATGGGACAGTTTCCTGAAGCTTTTCAGTCAATTAAGACCATGTGCGATTTTTTGTGTGGAAAATAGTATTTGATTTCAAAATTTTATGACCTCAATTTAATTGGGGGTGGTTTCTAAGGGATGAAAATTCCTGCTATGGCCTGGAAAAATTATGGGACAGTTTCCTGAAGCTTTCCAGTCAATTTAGACCATGTGCGATTTTTTTTGTGGAAAATATTGATTGATTTCAAAATTTTATAAACTCAATTTTGTTAGGGGTGGTTTCTAAGGGATGAAAATTCCTGCTATGTCCTAAAAAAATTATGGGACAGTTTCCTGAAGCTTTCCAGCCAATTTGGACCATGTGTGATGTCTTTTGTAAAAAATAGTAATTGATTTCAAAATTTTATAACCTCCATTTTGTTAGGGGTGGTTTCTAAGGGATGAAAATTCCTGCTATGGCCTGGAAAAAATATGGGACAGTTTCCTGAAGCTTTCCAGTCAATTTAAAACATGTGCGATTTTTTTTTGTGGAAAATAGTATTTGATTTCAAAATTTTATAACCTCAATTTTGTTAGGGGTGGTTTCTAAGGGATGAGAATTCCTGCAATGGCCTGGAAAAATTATGGGACAGTTTCCTGAAGCTTTCCAGTCAATTTAGACCATGTGCGATTTTTTTTGTGGAAAATAGTAATTGATTTCAAAATTTTATAACCTCAATTTTGTTAGGGGTGGTTTATAAGGGATGAAAATTCCTGCTATGGCCTGGAAAAATTATGGGACACTTTCCTGAAGCTTTCCAGTCAATTTAGACCATGTGCGATTTTTTTTGTGGAAATTAGTAATTGATTTCAAAATTTTATAACCTCAATTTTGTTAGGGGTGGTTTCTAAGGGATGAAAATTCCTGCTATGGCCTGGAAATATTATGGGACAGTTTCCTGAAGCTTTTCAGTCAATTAAGACCATGTGCGATTTTTTGTGTGGAAAATAGTAATTGATTTCAAAATTTTATAACCTCCATTTTGTTAGGGGTGGTTTCTAAGGGATAAAAATTCCTGCTGTGGCCTGAAAAAATTATGGGACAGTTTCCTGAAGCTTTTCAGTCAATTAAGACCATGTGCGATTTTTTTTGTGGAAAATAGTAATTGATTTCAAAATTTTATAACCTCCATTTTGTTAGGGGTGGTTTCTAAGGGATGAAAATTCCTGCTATGGCCTGGAAAAATTATAGGACAGTTTCCTGAAGCTTTCTAGCCAAGTTGGACCATGTGTGATTTTTTTTGTGGAAAATAGTATTTGATTTCAAAATTTTATGACCTCAATTTTATTAGGGGTGCTTTCTAAGGGATGAAAATTCCTGCTATGGCCTGGAAAAATTATGGGACAGTCTCCTGAAGCTTTCCAGTCAATTTAGACCTTGTGCGATTTTTTTTTAGAAAACAGTATTTGATTTCAAAATTTTATAACCTCAATTTTGTTAGGGGTGGTTTCTAAGGGATGAGAATTCCTGCAATGGCCTGTAAAAATTATGGGACAGTTTCCTGAAGCTTTCCAGTCAATTTAGACCATGTGCGATTTTTTTTGTGGAAAATAGTAATTGATTTCAAAATTTTATAACCTCAATTTTGTTAGGGGTGGTTTCTAAGGGATGAAAATTCCTGCTATGGCCTGGAAAAATTATGGGACACTTTCCTGAAGCTTTCCAGCCGATTTGGACCATGTGTGATTTTTTTTTTGGAAAATAGTATTTGATTTCAAAATTTTATGACCTCAATTTAATTGGGGGTGCTTTCTAAGGAATGAAAATTTCTGCTATGGCTTGGAAAAATTATGGGACAGTTTCCTGAAGCTTTTCAGTCAATTAAGACCATGTGCGATTTTTTTTGTGGAAAATAGTAATTGATTTCAAAATTTTATAACCTCCATTTTGTTAGGGGTGGTTTCTAAGGGATGAAAATTCCTGCTATGGCCTGGAAAAATTATAGGACAGTTTCCTGAAGCTTTCTAGCCAAGTTGGACCATGTGTGATTTTTTTTGTGGAAAATAGTAATTGATTTCAAAATTTTATAACCTCTATTTTGTTAGGGGTGGTTTCTAAGGGATGAAAATTCCTGCTATGGCTTGGAAAAATTATGTGACAGTTTCCTGAAGCTTTCCAGTCAATTTAGACCATGTGCGATTTTTTTTGTGGAAAATAGTAATTGATTTCAAAATTTTATAACCTCCATTTTGTTAGGGGTGGTTTCTAAGGGATGAAAATTCCTGCTATGGCTTGGAAAAATCATAGGACAGTTTCCTGAAGCTTTCCAGTCAATTTAGACCATGTGCGATTTTTTTTGTGGAAAATAGTAATTGATTTCAAAATTTTATAACCTCAATTTTGTTAGGGGTGGTTTCTAAGGGATGAAAATTGCTGCTATGGCCTGGAAAAATTATAGGACACTTTCCTTAAGCTTTCCAGCCGATTTGGACCATGTGTGATTTTTTTTTTGGAAAATAGTAATTGATTTCAAAATTTTACTACCTCAATTTTGTTAGGGGTGGTTTCTAAGGGATGAAAATTCCTGCTATAGCTTTGAAAAATTATGGGACAGTTTCCTAAAGCTTTTTAGTCAATTAAGACCATGTGTGATTTTTTTTGTGGAAAATAGTAATAGATTTCAAAATTTTATGACCTCAATTTTGTTAGGGGTGGTTTCTAAGGGATGAAAATTCTTGCTATGGCCTAGAAAAATTATGGGACAGTTTCCTAAAGCTTTTCAGTCAATTTAGACCATGTGTGATTTTTTTTGTGGGAAATAGTAATTGATTTCAAAATTTTACTACCTCGATTTTGTTAGGGGTGGTTTCTAAGGGATGAAAATTTCTGCTATGGCCTGGAAAAATTATGGGACAGTTTTCTGAAGCTTTCCAGTCAATTTAACCCATGTGCGATTTTTTTTGTGGAAAATAGTAATTGATTTTAAAATTTTACTACCTCAATTTTCTTAGGGGTGGTTTCTAAGGGATGAAAATTCCTGCTTTGGCCTGGAAAAATTATAGGACAGTTTCCTGAAGCTTACCAGTCAATTTAGACCATGTGCGATTTTTTTTTGGAAAATAGTAATTGATTTCAAAATTTTATAACCTCAATTTTCTTAGGGGTGGTTTCTAAGGGATGAAAATTCCTGCTATGGCCTGGAAAAATTATAGGACAGTTTCCTAAAGCTTTTCAGTCAATTAAGACCATGTGTGATTTTTTTTGTGGAAAATAGTAATAGATTTCAAAATTTTATGACCTCAATTTTGTTAGGGGTGGTTTCTAAGGGATGAAAATTCTTGCTATGGCCTAGAAAAATTATGGGACAGTTTCCTAAAGCTTTCCAGTCAATTTAGACCATGTGTGATTTTTTTTGTGGAAAATAGTAATTGATTTCAAAATTTTATAAGCTCCATTTTGTTAGGGGTGGTTTCTAAGGGATGAAAATTCCTGCTATGGCCTGGAAAAATTATAGGACAGTTTCCTGAAGCTTTTCAGTCAATTAAGACCATGTGTGATTTTTTTTGTGGAAAATAGTAATAGATTTCAAAATTTTATGTACTCAATTTTGTTAGGGGTGGTTTCTAAGGGATGAAAATTCTTGCTATGGCCTAGAAAAATTATGGGACAGTTTCATTAAGCTTACCAGCCAATTTTGACCATGTGTAATTTTGTGTGTGGAAAATAGTAATTGATTTCAAAATTTTATAACCTCAATTTTGTTAGGGGTGGTTTCTAAGGGATGAAAATTCCTGCCATGGCCTGGAAAAATTATAGGACAGTTTCCTAAAGCTTTTCAGTTAATTAAGACCATGTGCGATTTTTTTTGTGGAAAATAGTAATTGATTTCAAAATTTTATAAGCTCCATTTTGTTAGGGGTAGTTTCTAAGGGATGAAAATTCCTGCTATGGCCTGGAAAAATTATAGGACAGTTTCCTAAAGCTTTTTAGTCAATTAAGACCATGTGTGATTTTTTTTGTGGAAAATAGTAATAGATTTCAAAATTTTATGACCTCAATTTTGTTAGGGGTGGTTTCTAAGGGATGAAAATTCTTGCTATGGCCTAGAAAAATTATGGGACAGTTTCCTAAAGCTTTTCAGTCAATTTAGACCATGTGTGATTTTTTTTGTGGGAAATAGTAATTGATTTCAAAATTTTACTACCTCGATTTTGTTAGGGGTGGTTTCTAAGGGATGAAAATTTCTGCTATGGCCTGGAAAAATTATGGGACAGTTTTCTGAAGCTTTCCAGTCAATTTAACCCATGTGCGATTTTTTTTGTGGAAAATAGTAATTGATTTTAAAATTTTACTACCTCAATTTTCTTAGGGGTGGTTTCTAAGGGATGAAAATTCCTGCTTTGGCCTGGAAAAATTATAGGACAGTTTCCTGAAGCTTACCAGTCAATTTAGACCATGTGCGATTTTTTTTTGGAAAATAGTAATTGATTTCAAAATTTTATAACCTCAATTTTCTTAGGGGTGGTTTCTAAGGGATGAAAATTCCTGCTATGGCCTGGAAAAATTATAGGACAGTTTCCTAAAGCTTTTCAGTCAATTAAGACCATGTGTGATTTTTTTTGTGGAAAATAGTAATAGATTTCAAAATTTTATGACCTCAATTTTGTTAGGGGTGGTTTCTAAGGGATGATAATTCTTGCTATGGCCTAGAAAAATTATGGGACAGTTTCCTAAAGCTTTCCAGTCAATTTAGACCATGTGTGATTTTTTTTGTGGAAAATAGTAATTGATTTCAAAATCTTATAACCTCAATTTTCTTAGGGGTGGTTTCTAAGGGATGAAAATTTCTGCTATGGCCTGAAAAATTATGAGACAGTTTCCTGAAGCTTTTCAGTCAATTTAGACCATGTGCGATTTTTTTTGTGGAAAGTAGTAAAGTATTTGAAAATTTTACTACCTCAATTTTTTTAGGGGTGGTTTCTAAGGGATGAAAATTCGTGTTGTCACCTTCTTTAATTGTGGGACATGTTGCTATAGCTTTTAAGGTATTGTTGAACATGTAAAATTTTTTTTTGGAAAGTGGTTATTTAGTTGAGAATTTCAAAATTTTATTTCTGTTAGTGGTTACTTTTAGGTGATGATAGTTTTTAAGATCACCTGAAATAATTGTAGTACATGTACTTGAATATGTTTTTTTATTGTAGATGATGTATGATTTTGTCTGAGGAAAATAACAATTTTTCCTAAGTTTAATATACACAAAATTTTTAAAGATAAATAATATATTTAAAATCAATGTAGCAAAAAATGATAATTAACAACAATTGTAACATTTTTGAAAAGATAATGATAAAAATTTTTAATTTATGAATTATTCCGTAAAAAGAGTTTTATCAAAATTAAGTATTTTTGGTTTTTGTATTTATCGAATTGTTTTATTTATTAGAAATCTGATATAAAATAAATATTTTGTACCCTACTATTTTTGTAGAGAATTTATAGATTTAAAATAAAAAATGGACTCAAATGTCATGAGAAAATATGTAAGTGCGAAACAGTAGTTTATAATAGTTAAAATATACATAAAGTAACTGTACCTATACTCGATCAGTACCTATAGTCCATCAGTGATGATATAATTGGATAAAATTTTACAACGAAAATAGAACACTCTTTTGGAAATATCAAATTTATCTGAAGAACAATGCTAAAACAATTTACCATTTACCTAATGAAAGCTTTTGTAACACAAATATTTATAATTATAATTAGTTTTGATGAATGGACAGCAAGAACATGACATGCTAAAGTTAATGACCTTAAGCATTGGAAACGTTTTTAGTGCACATAAATTAAATAACTTAAAAATCTTCCACTATAGTGAGAATATAATTTCTTGCTAATTCTTGGCATTGTTTATGGCTTCTTGAAATGCTGCAATTTTTACGTCAATCACATTCTTGATCGGATTGTTCTGAATTATCAGGATGTCTTTCCCTCACAGGCATACCTCTTTCAATACGGCTGTCTACTAATTCAGGAATTATACAATTCTCGTAAAATCTTTTTAATTTATCTTTCATTTCCTTCTCCCAAAAGTTATTGTCCTTCATTACTTTGACTACAACTGAATCATTTGGAGTCCATAGCATGAAGAGACAGTAATCTCTATTTGTTATGTGCAGTTGACCCTGTACTTGGTAAAAATACGGATGTTTCTGTTTCAGTTCCGACAAACTTTCGTCAACAAATAATCTGCGAACACTCTGTATTTTTAGATCATAAGCTTCTCGTGGAGTGTAGTCTTTTGCTGAATAGGGACATTTTATTTCTACTATTCCATCATCATCTATAATTCCGTCTGGTGTGGCTGCAAGTCCCGGTATAGTTTCGTAAATATATAAACCTGAATCGTGGATTTGACAACGTTTTTTATCCGCTAATTCTAATTTTGCTACTTTCTCATTGTCGGTTCCAAATTTTATTTCCCGTTTCAGCTGTAAGTTCATATCTGGGAATAAGATTTGTTTCAGCGTAGATGCAGCAGACGTGCTGTCCTTCATACGACAAACTTTTCCGAACATAGACGCAGTGAGAAACCAACGTTTAATTTTCACGTATAGAGGACTGTTCCACTGTTTTGTCGTTTGTAGCCTGATATTTTCTCGTTGTGATATAAAAGTGTTTAATTTCTGCCTCACTCTATTGACGCCTTCCTTGTAGTCTGACTTTCCCATATCTGGTTTCTGACATTGTGGCCCATAATCTTTATCCGTATCGAGCTTTCTTTTTTTGTGTTTTTCATATTCTACGCCACTTTCTCTATCTCTACGTTTTCTTTTCTGCTGTTCTTTATTTTCTTTGTGCCTGTTACCCTCTAGCTGTTGGACTATCAGAGGTACTTGCTTCCCACGAAATTCATAGTATTTTGTTACAGCTTTGTGTGTGTTAAATTGTACAATTCCTGTTGCAGTTCGTCCATTATAATCATTTTTTTTACCAACATTTACGCGCTTCGATTGGTTTCTTTTGGCAATAAGTGAATTCAAACATTCAACATTATTCGTAGTTACACCGTACAAAAGGCTGTCAACTTGCCGATTGAGTCGATGCATTGCTTCAATTATTTCCTCATACATACCGTGTTCTTGAAGCAGGGGAACTAAATTCTCTTCGTTGGGTTTCGGCACTCCATTACAAAAATATTGAAGAGTTGCACAATCCTTATGTTCTCCAAAAATATGACTGGGAATGTTGAGAATATCTCTTTTTAAATTCTCTCTTGTTTCTTGCCACGATTTTTTCTGACCAACTCTATAATCTCGAGCTTTCCGAATGCATTTTGTCATTCTTGCGCCACAATCATGTACAGCTTTTCTGAGAAACCCAGGTACCCTTGACGATGTTTTCATTTCTGATATGCGAATTGTGCTATTGCGGTTTCCACGAAACAGATGGTTTTCGCATTCAAACTTGTCTACGTCTTCATCGTGAAGTATGTAGGGTTTAGCTTTTAAAATTTTATTAAAAGTACTACTGTCTCCATCTGCTATCAGAACATTGTAAATAATGTTGCGTGTTTGTACCGAATTTTTGAATAAATCCACAAGTATGTCACTCTCCATACTATTGGGACTTTGATTTTTACCATGATTTCTGTAACATTTATGTTCCTTAGGAGCTATTCCTTTCAATTCAGCATAATCGCATGGTCCACATTGTTTATTTCGGACTTGATGTGCTAGAACTTTTTTAGTTCTAAACCCAATTACAGCGGCCATTCCAGACTGGGATTTGTACACTCTTTTATAGGATCTAGTCATCCAGCTTCCGTCAGCCATAACCGGGACTCGTGCAACTCCAGTGCTCGAAAGATCATTTCTGTTAATGCTTATTTGTTCCTCTTCTCTAGCAGCCTCAATTTCAACTTGCTCTGCAAGTTTCTCAAACTTTTCAGCTACAAACTCTCTATGTTTCGAATATGTTGGTTTAGTCATACATTTAATATTCATTGCTGCCGATAACTCTTCCAGTTGACTGAATCCAATTCCACTATTGATACACCCTAGCGCAGTAGCTTCATTAATGTCCAGACTTTCCTCAGATATCGGTAAGTTATACAGAACTCTTTGGAACATGCACGTTTCACAAAAGTAAGTGAAATCAGCATTGAAACCTCTATTACGATGTGAAACAATGCTAAATAAAGATGAACAATTTTTGCTATGGTCTATGAACATTTTTTGCATTTCTGCTGAGAAGTAGATAATGTCCACTAATTTTAAGCCCATATCGTCGATGCCTATATGCACTTTCCCAGCTACATCTTCTGAACTATCATCAGACGCAGTAGCGCTTTCATCACTACAACTTGTATATCTCTCATCTCCAGATTCAGAATAGTCTTCAGATTCTATGGTAGATTCATTGTTCGAGTTCCTTGAGCAGTGGTTGAAGATGAGATTCGAATTATCTCTTATACGTAATGTTGAAGTTCTATTTTCTACTTCTTCATTTGCATTTGCATTCGTACAGCAGATATTGTTATCGTTATGATTTGTGTAACGAGGGAATTCTTCTGTTTGGTGTACGAATGTCTCGGGGTGGCAATGATTTGTAATTGGAATATTACAATCACAATCATTATTACAGTCTTCAGTTGCTGAAGGACTTTGAAGAAGTTGATATTGTGGCATAATAGATACTTCAACTTTACAAATCATGTAATCGTTAGTGGAACCTCTTCTACTTGGTATGTTTTTCCTCAAAACGTCTAATAATGATTCAACATCGATAAAACTCATCAAGCATGCAGTTCCTTTAACACATTGAATGCCGAAAGCATTTCTTTTATGAGAATCAAACATCCAAATTTTTTTGTCTCTTTTCAAAATAGCAACAGATACTCCCTGACTTGTTAAAATTAAAGATATTTCATCTTTCAATAATTCACTAAGCCTATTTTTCAGATTTGGGAGTAATGCTTCTACGTTGTCGTTGTCTAAGTGTCCAAAATATTCTTCCACGACAGAGAAGGTACACCTCTTAGATTGAACTTCAAATTCTTGACTAATTTCTAAAGGTGTTAAATGTTCAACATTGCCTATTTCTCTAGCAGAGACAGGAGGTCGAGTAGTCAAGCTATTTCTACATAACTTATCACCATCAGTTAAAACAGAATCTACAAGCTCAGATGTCCATTCATTTAGAGGTACAATCTTACTGCCGGCTATGGCTGCTGCAGCCATAGCAGTGCACTGCTGTCCTCTACTCAGGTTCGAAAATCGTGTGTCACATTGTGCAATGGAACCACGTATTATGACACATTCTTCATTATTAACGTACTCACAAGTTGATCTATTTAGTTTAAAATCTGTCGACAAGTGATCAGCACAGGCTTGAAGCGTTTCCCTCATTATTAAACGATCACTCGGATCATTGGATTGTGAACCCACTTCATGTCTCTCAGGTACATCAACTTTTTTGCAGGATTCTTGAGACCTAAAGATATCGGAATAACATTTTGTAAAGCAAACAATTCAAAAATAGATCTTGATTTGTAAATATATGAACACAGAAATAAACTAAACTTAGACTCTATCAAATCTGTTGCTTTTTTACCCAACAACAAATATAGAAGATAAAAGACAACAAAAATAAGGTTAATCAGAGTGCAATAGAAGTTGTTTTGAGTCAATGAAATATATTTGCTAAGTAAGTAAATTTATAAGCAGATAATAACAAGTGAATAAAATTAAAAATAGAAAGGATAACAATGCACATCGGAATGAAGTTCGACAGTTTTGTCTGCTAATATGATTGTGACTTGTTAGCTCCGAGAAGAAGTTGTTTAGAAAACATGAAAGTTACATAGATGAGATCTACAAGCATCCACATGTTCTAATCTACTGGATTATAATTCACACCAGCATAAACGATATCTGTGTATGTATATGGGTAGTTCTAGTAACGAAAGAAGAAAGCGATGCTAATTTTGCGACATTTTGTTGCGTTTCAGTTTGGCAACTAAATGGACTTCTAATCATAATTTTTAAACAATGTGAAAGGGCCCAGAACAGAAATATAAAATTATGACTTTTACAGCCTTTCACAAAAGAAATATACTGGAAACTTGGTTAGGAATAGAAAAATCTCAATAACATTGAAAATTGTGATTGGATTTATATAAAACTTATTGGTCAACATTTTCTGAGGTCGCTAATTATAATTTGAGGTCAGTTTTTTCGAAATTCAAAATGGTGGAATCAATATGTCAGTCAAATTTTAAAAAATTGTTTATAAACTTTGTCGAATTTTGATCAAAAATCGAAAAAGTGAAAAAAACCTTTCAGTGAGTTTTTTAAATAATAGGAACAGAAAACGATGAAAAAAAAATTTTTTGCCAAAAATAGGTGCCAGGAAAATGAGAATTGTAAAAATGTTTAGAATTTTGTCAAATTGTAACAAAAACTGGATAAATAACACCAGTAGCTGATCACCTCCTTCAGTGAGTTTTTTTTAACAATAAGAACAGAAAACTTTGTAAAAATAAGAAAAACATTTTTGCCAAAACTAGGTGTCAGTTCACTGTGAGCACTACTCTATTCGACATAAACTCAAGACACGAAAATGGCTAACGTCGTTATATTTATTTCATTTCAATTAATAACTAAACCCGACGATAATTTCATTTCACGACTAATTTCTATTAATTTTTGCGTATTTTTATGGGTCAGTAATCCGATAACAAAAACAACAGCCAAAATTCGAGAGGACATTTTTCAAATATAAAGATCAATGTTACAGTTATTTACATGTTAGTAAAGTTAGGATTGATTTGAGTCAGAATTAGAGAAATCAGCACGCACAGAAAAATAAAGATTTTTCTTTTTCATCGAAATATTGATTGAATTATTATGTTTGATCCAAAAAATGTTTGTACCAAACAAAAATTTTTTAGAAAATGTTTCACAAATCTGATTGCAAAATGAAAGTTACATTTTTTACATAAGCATATTTTTCTAAAATGAGTTTTTCGATTAAGGAGGATCTCTCCATTTACATAACCTCAAACTACAAAGTCGTTTATTCCCCCCATCACCCAGAATAAAAATATTTTTGTAATCAATTTCACTAAATTTTGAAAGATCCTGTTGTACTTTTTCCAGAAAAGAAGCATAAAATGTTAAGTAATTATTATTTAACAACAAATTTAAGCTTAACATCATATTCGCTAAAAAATGTAAAACTGGGTCTTTCACAATTTGGTGTAATTAATCTTAATTTTTTTTTTATTTTACGGGAAAAGTCCTTTTCTAGTTTAAGAAGCAAAAAAAAGTTACATTGTTTGTTTATAAATTGTTTATAAGCAATTAAATTTTACAATGTTTTGGACATTTTAAACAGCGGGAAAGGATATTAAAATACACTACTGAAATTCATTGAGAAAATTAACGAGCGATTATTTTTTTGGGGCATTTCATGAGATAATCGTTCCATCAAAAATAGATATTATTTTTTAGCTTTTTGTTTTTCTGTAGTACCTATTCTAGGTGCTAAATAAGTATGCCAAAAAGCTTTGCAATATTTTTAATCACTTATATAGCACCCAAAATTCTATCAAAAGACGAAGTGGATTTTGATTCCTTAGAGTTTCCAGTGTATGTTAATATCTTTTTCAAATTTTTAAAAGGTCCAGAATATCAAGAAAAATTCAGTGTCCATAAACAAGTTATTAACAAATTGTTGAAAATTTTACTTCATCAATTTTCGAACTTTAATTACAAATCTATTTTATGCTCTTTGATTCTATCCAAGGTACACTGAAATTAGTAAACTTATTTATAAAATATAAGATTTTATTTAGAAAGTTTAATAAATGTTACTTGTGCAAATAACTTTTGTAAAAAATGTTTAACAATTTTTTTTCGTTGTGTGGAAATATTTTTAAGATCAAATATAATAATTTTTTCAATATTTCGATAAGAAAGAAAAATCTAATTTTTTTATGCTGGTTTCACGAATTCTAACTATTGCGCTATGAATTTGTTTTTTTTAATAATTTAAAAAGAACTTTTTTTCAATCTATAAACTTTTATTTTCTAATAAAGACATGCCACGAAACTGAGAATTTCACCCTACGATGTGTTTATTCTTTAAGAAATGTATAAGAGAATTGGCCGGTTTTTATTGACGTGGACACTTCTAAAAAAAAAAAAATAGTAATAATATATAATATAATAAAAATATAATAATTTGGCTGAATTATATAAGTTTGAAGAAAATGTTAATTTACGTGTATTTTACATAAAAAAATCTTTTCATGCTTTAAGGAAGTATGTAAAATTAATAGTAAGGGCTGTAACTGGCAAGGATTTTTTTTCCTATATATCTAACAAAAATTCAGGTTGGGACTGAAAAAATAGTAGATGAAAATAAAAATCACTCTAGAGTTTGTTTAAAATTTTTTATTTTAAGTATGTTTATTCAAGATTCTGCAATATTTGTTCTGAGCATAAAAAAGCATCATACTATACTTAGCAAACGGTGCAAAAATTATTATTTTGTTTACATTTCTATATTTTATGCAATCTATTATTATGAAGAAACCATTTTTTTATATCTAAAGCTAACAAGTTGTAAATACATGAAAAAGATACTATTTTTTAATTTTAATTTTCTCATTGCACATTTTTTTTACAAAAGTCAGTTATTTAGTAACTGTAATATTAAATTACAAAAGATTAAGAAATTTATAATGACATATGACATGAGAAAAATAACCTCTGTTAAACAATAAACCTTTTTTTATTACCTCCTCTTTTGAGCAAGGGATCGGTTCTTTCTCCTTGCAGATGGTTTCAATTTATGTGAAGACTCATCTTCACGATGATTTCTATAACTCATTTTTTATAAAGTGATACAGAAAAACTGAATTCTCAAATAATTACATTGTTAGAGACAAAAACTATTATTTTTTTCTACATATATTTGCATAACATATATATAAACAACAGTATGTGACGTACCAAATGCCTGGAACCCCTACCTTTGTAATTAAAAAAATTCTTTTTTACTCCACAAAGTTTACAAACCAGATTATAATTAGAATAATATAAGAAAGTATAAAATTTAAATTCGTAACTAAAATTTGCAAGAAATAATATAAAAAGGATATTATGTCATACTTTAATATCAAAGTTTCCCGCCACTATAACACCAGTACCGTATACACAAGTGGTAGCTTACATTCTAATTTTAAAAAAAATCAAAACATACATTACAAAAATAGAGCTAAATACTCCTTTTATTGTAGTCATTTATTTAAAGTCTTCAGTACGTACAGCAACAACAAATTATAAATTATTCATTTTCTAAATTATTTGTTTACTAGTGCTAGTAATTTTAAGTCGTCTTAGGGGTTATTTACTTCATTCACGGCTATGTACAAAATTTGTAGGTTAGAACGACCTAAACTGGGAATCACTCACTTTTCAATTTTATATTCTTTTATCCACTTTTATAATAATCAGAAATACTGTCGAAATTAGTATCTGTAAGATGATTAAAATTTTTCGTAAAATTCCTATAGCAATTACGTGTTCTTTATTTTACAGCAAATAAAACAAATTTGGACAAACTTCAATAATAACTCCTAAATGACCTAGACAACGGTCAAAGAAGCAATAATGAAACACGAAATGGCAGACAGAATGGAGAGAACTGTCTTCAATATATAAATATGTTTTGAACAATAAGTAAATAAATATAAAAAATCTATCAGCAATAAATAACATATCGATGACACTAGTTAAAAACTTTCATTATGATTACTAATATTTAAAACATGTGTCCTAATCAACTACTACAAAATAAAAAAGTTTAAAAAATTTTATAAATTCAAAATATTCCTTTAATATTCCTTCACAATTATTCTCAGCAAATCAATCAAATACTGTACATAGTCCAAAAACATTCAAAAAATTTCATTTTAGGACAAGGATAAAAGACATTAAAGGAATTATTTAAATATTTTTTTATAGCACCTACAAGAAAAGTACTATTTATCATGCATGAAAAGAAGAAGCAAAATAGGTGATGTCTGCATACGATTTTAAAATATTATTTGCTAGAAATGTTTGTTGTGGTAAAAATCGTTGAAATTCACTTTTTTTTTAAGAAAACGTTTCCGAGAATTCTGGCCCGAGTTTTTTAATTTTAACGCCTACTATTTTGTCACACGATTCGAATTTATCTTTTAAAAACGCAGAAAATGTCACTTCATGTCAAAACAGAAAGAAAATATATTTTGACGGAAATTTCTTGTTTTGCGAGATGATTCAATTCAAGACGATTAAATTGAACATTGCTTTGAAATTGTTCTTCTGATAAATTTGCACTGAGAGAAACGACTTAGCTACTACATAGACAGATAATTTTCAGGGGTGGTGGTAGCTAAAAATCAGCTGTGACAGCAAATAAAATTAGCTGTAGAAACTAATTAAAAGTTGTAGTAGCCTACAAAATATAACAGCAACTAATGTTATCTAAGGTAGGTTACTCATAGCTATAGCTGCTAATATTCTTTTCTCAGTGTCATAATTCGAAAAGAGTTTTTTATTTTTCATTATAAATTTTTTTTTAAGTTCTATTGATTTGATAAAGTATAGGTTACGTTTAATTTCAGGAAACATTTTCTTTGTTATCGATAGGTTTATAAGAATTATTAAACTGTAATAAGTATCATTCAGCTTTTACGTATATACTTCTCTTTCAAACTTACCTATTTTATGATGATGTTTAGGTCCACTTTTAATTTTATTTCACTATAAATTAATATCAAAAGCACTAAAACAAAATGCTATTTTCAATAACAAAAATCACACATGGTCAAAATTATGTGGAAAGCTTTAGAAATCAGTTCCATAAATTTTCAAGGCCATAGCAGGAATTTTCATCCCTTAGAAACCACCCCTAAGAAAATTGAGGTAGTAAAATTTTCAAATACTTTACTACTTTCCACAAAAAAAATTGCACATGGTCTAAATTGACTGGAAAGCTTCAGGAAACTGTCCCATAATTTTTCCAAGCCATAGCAGGAATTTTTATTCCTTAGAAACCACCCCTAACAAAATTGAGGCAATAAAATTTTGAAATCAATTACTATTTTCCACAAAAAAAATCACACATGGTCCAAATTGGCTGGAAAGCTTCAGGAAACTGTCCCATAATTTTTCCAGGCCATAGCAGGAATTTTCATCCCTTAGAAACCACCCCTAAGAAAATTGAGGTAGTAAAATTTTGAAATCAATTACTATTTTCCACAAAAAAATCACACATGGTCCAAATTGGCTGGAAAGCTTCAGAAAACTGTCTTATAATTTTTCCAGGCCATAGCAGGAATTTGCATCCCTTTAAAACCACCCCTAACAAAATTGAGGTAGTAAAATTTTGAAATCAATTACTATTTTCCACAAAAAAAATCACACATGGTCCAAATTGGCTAGAAAGCTTCAGGAAACTGTCTCATAATTTTTCCAGGCCATAGCAGAAATTTTCATCCCTTAGAAACCACCCCTAACAAAATTGAGGTCATAAAATTTTGAAATCAATTAATATTTTCCACAAAAAAAATCACACATGGTCAAAATTGGCTGGAAAGCTTTAGGAAACTGTCCCATTATTTTTCCAGACCATAGCAGGAATTTTTATCCCTTAGAAACCACCCCTAACAAAATTAAGGTAATAAAATTTTGAAATCAATTACTATTTTCCAAAAAAAAAAATCACACTGTAACGATCCCATATATGCTTATATTGTATTTAATTAATAAACTAATTAATTAAATATTTTCAAACAGATATAAAATCGAAAAAAATAAAACAATAGTTTTAACTCATCACGGAGTAGTATTATGGGTCTTTCCTCTGGCTTATCTATTCAGGCCTTTTCTGCTTGGCTTTCTCCTGCTTTGAATAATTTTTGTTGCTTTTTTGTATATTAATAATCGAAAAAAAAACTTAATACTTGATTAAGAGGGTGTGAATGTGAATTTAAAAGATGAAATAACTCATGGTTAATTAATTTTAATTTTAATTTGATTTATTATAAAAATTCAAAAACCTTTACAGAAAAATGTGCAAATCTCTTATTGTGTGTGTGTGTGTGTGAAATGTTGAACTTTAATAAATGCTATCTTACCGAAGAAAGGAACTTTTGTTAACTGATGCGAGCTTTATCTTCTGAAGCTTTGGGTTTTTTTTTAAACTACCTCTAAATCTAGAGGGCAATAATTTGTTTTCTTAAAATTTATCGACGTTATTTTTTTTTTGTTGCCCTTAAATCATGCCCGGAAAATGTCAAAAAAACCGAGACGATGATCCAAACAAATTTCTAAAAATCAATTTCTGTCACGAAACACGAAACAGATTCGTAAGAAACGATTGCGACCTGTTTAGAAATTTCTATCGAAACGAAACTTTTTGAAATCCCAAAAATGAACCAAATTTGAATAAATAAATATCCCGAGTTTCCTTACGTTAAGAAGTTTTAAATCTTTGCCCGCGACTTCGCGGAAAAACAGGAAAATATACGTTTCCACGGGCAACGATCAATGTTAGTTTTCTTACTACGTTTAACGTCGTATAAAAATCGAGATTTCGCGAAACCAAAAGTACGTTCCCACGATCACCGACGGGCCACGCTTTCGTTCACGATCACGGACAGCGAGCAAATGACAAAAGGTATCCTCATTTGATTTGCGATTACCCTCTTGTCTAATGCATGCTAATAATGGTGGGGAAAAGAACTACTTTTGAATTTTACGCCCGCGGGATGTTCTGTGACGATGAAACGCTGAATTTCAATTCTCACGGTAATAAGGTGTTCTTACGCGAAAACAGTGCTCGAAACCTGACGACCCCCGCCAAGCCCAGACTCGGTACTTCCGCGCGGTGTGTCTGCACCGGTATTACAGGACACCCCCGTGCATGGATAATGCACGTAAATTAAAATTCGTTTTCGTTTCAATTTATGAATTTTTATTTTCATCATGATTTAAATAGCAGTTTTTATTTTGAACATTTTGTTTAAAATAATCTGCTCGCAAGCTCTGGTTTGAGCATTTTAGTGTATATGCACATGGTTCTTTGACCTTGCGCATAATACCCATGCGTGCAAGCCTGCATTGCACTCAATGCTTCCATAATTTTCATACTATTCATGACTTTCAGAGGGTAAAAAAATCTAAGGGTTTTATATTTTTAAATCTCTGGAACTCGAATAGTTGTATCATAATAAACGAATTTCACACGCGCGAAAACAATCGAGTCAAGCACTTGGCGGCGTCCTTGAGCTTGATTTAAGAAAATTCAGTAGGCGTGGAATTCAGAACATCTCGCGTTCAGTTTTCAATTTTTTTTATATTCAAGTTTATAATTTTTCGAAAAATAAAACTTTTTGGCCAATGCTTGTGTTTCTTTCAAATATGTTTCGTGTTTTCAAATTCGCTTTCAAATTCAAATTATGCTACGTTTATCATTCTATTAAGTTCCTTTCTTCCTTACAATTTTTCGTAATTATTTTCAAGTAAATTTCTTCTTGTATGCTTTTGTAGTGTGTGGATATAGCTAATTAAAATAACATTTTATACTATTTGAACAAATTAATTCAGTTCGAAGAACAAAGATTTCATTATATTCATTTTTATATTAACATTTTCTTTATTAATTATTTATTGAATCCGGGCGTCACAAATCACCCCCTTTTTTGGATCGTCGTCCCCTGACGATCGTGGTGGCATAGAGATTTCGATGATAAATTAGGCTTGTACATTGTTAATGGATTTAGATCACATGATGCCGATGTCGTCCTTCTTATGGCTAGTCCAAACCAATATGAAGTCTTTCGGTTGCTTAATTTGAAATAAAATTATAGAACTTCCCAATTTGGAGTATCTGCATGTTCCTCAAAGTAATATCCTAATATGTCATTGTTGCGAAAGTAGATTAAATTATCTGAAACAATCTTAAAGTGTGTTAAGGAAAAAAGGGGGGGGGGGGCGTTCATGAGAGCGTAGCGAATTCAATTCCTTTAATATGGACTTATTGGTTCTCTCTTTTGTTTGGAAAATATATGTATGTAGAACTACCCTTTTTTTATTTATTTTATTATTAATATTAATTTTTTTTTTTAATTTTTTTTTTTTTTTTTTTTGTTTTGTTTTAATTTATTTTTTTTTTAATTTAAATTTTTCCCTCTCTTAAATGCGTGGCAATGTCATCACACGTAACACTGAGATTCCGTGGAGCCAGAGTCACCCATTTGCTTACAGTTGATTTTTAGAAAAGGGAAACTTAACCTATTACGTGTTAATTAAGCTATACAGAAATGATTAAGGTAATAAATATGGCACTGTCAGGCCATGAAAATATTCAAGCTATAAGATTCAACTTAATTTCTCCAAAGAAAATATTTTCTCTTTTTCCCTTTCTAAATGAGTACATAAGGGGCCCAGTTTCTAAATCTACGAAAGGTTAAGTATATATAAAGTTTACCTTATGTAGCGTATATCGCTACTATTATTATTGTCATCCTTATTACTTATCCTTAAGCTTCGTACAGTAGGAGTTACGAGACATCGACATTTTGCATTTGCATAACGCTGCTAGGTTCTACGGTGGTAATTTCCTCTATGGTTGGTACTTCTTCCCTTCGTTGTGTTTTACGGGCAGCAATCGTGTTTGGCCTCCTTGATGTAGTGGTTTCGTAATGGGGTGTTACATCCGTCAACGAAGTTATCCTATCTTTAGTTGATCTTAGATTTAAGAGGCACCTTGCAGCATTCTTAATCGGATTCTTGAATAAATAGGCAAAAAAGCATAGTGACAGTGCGCCGCATGTTCCTAATGCTGTATGAGTTAACACCTGGTTTTGCTCCATATTAACGCGGTGCTGACTTAAAGCGTTCCATTGCCGTTCCAGATCTGCTAGAGATACATCGGCTTTTTCACTGTCCCAAATTGGCGAGGAAGTGGTGTTAAAGTCGGTTGTTTCCTTGCGCTTGGTAAGCTGGTGGTATTCTTGGAGGGCCGGAGAAAGTTCAGTGATGTTTAAACTAAATTTAGGCTCGTAAATAAATTCTAGGGGATCTTCGTACAGAGAGATCGCCGAAAGAGTGACGCCTTCTGTTCTTAATACACATCCTCTTGCCAGTTGTAGTAATCCGTTTCCATTGAAAGCTATCTCTTTGGGTTGACCTGAGTTGCAGATTACTTGTGCCGATTCCGGAGCCGCCATGGCGTACAGCCAACCGCCTGTAGTTAAAACGGGAGCCCAAAAGGGTTGTTGGTTAGTGGATAGACGGATATCACAGGTGCGCAGCACTTCTTTGGACGGTTTTCGAAGAAGGTTCACCTCGCAGGAAGGCGTCCGGGCTATGTCGTATATAGGTTGTGAAATGTGGCAGACGTACTTGTTGTTACTAATAGGGCAAGCTTGTAATACCTCATCATCTAGATAGAAATAGCGTTTATTATCTTCTTCGAGGGCCAAATACTTATTCCGGGGAATGATGTAGGCCCTATCTTTCGTAGGGTGATCCACTTGGAGTATGGGGATCTGATGCAATTTGTAAAGATTATACTTGTCCCGGCTTAATAGAGGAAGGTCCACCACCGCTAGTAGTCGGTTATTTTGGACTCTTGTCGAGACTGTTGAAAGTCGAAGAAAATCGACAGTATTAATCCTTGACACGGGGATAGGAAAGTCTAATCCAGGTACTGCTTCTTGTATTTCTCGCGCCATTTCGGTAATTTGATCCTTGTGAATCAAAGTGGGGTGTAGTTTTCCTTCTTGTGTGAACCGGAAGACCTCTAGAACATTTTCCAGTCTCTTCTGATGTTCTTCCACGGAAAGTTCCAGAGTCCACGAAGTTGCTATTGCCAAGGTTTCAAACTCGACGAGCGTTTGGTAGTTATAATTCGCTGTTAAATTATAGGATATCTGACTTAGTTTCTCGTGCATTTCTGATATTTCTTGTTTCCTTTGCTCTGCTTGTTGGTGCAATTTATGCAGTTCTGATCGCACTATGTGAGTTTGCTCACCCATCAGTCGAGAAATGTTATTCTGGCTTGCACTTAATTCTTCTATGGCCTGTTCGTATCTGTCACCGTCTTCCATGTTCAGTATACCAGCTAGAGGCCTAGCCAACTTGCCTATAAACCCAAACCAGGGCATGCTCCGTTTTCTTTTAGTGATTGTCGGAGGTAAGGTATTCGGAGTGTGAAATTGAGAATGCTGACGTAATTCTTCCATCGCCTCTTCTAAAGTGGATTGTGTTCGCGTGGCCAGATCCAATTTTCGAGTTATGCGGAGTACTCCCAACATTTTGTCGCATTCAAAACGCCCTGTTGCATTGCAACGACTTGTAAGATCGAAAAGCTTTTGTTGGCAGGACGGCAAGATACTCTTAGAATAATTTATATCCAAAAATATAGTGGCTCTCCATACTCCTGCGGCTGGTTGCAAGGATTGCATCTTTTCATAGTATAGTCCGATCGTGGAATTGAATTTGGTATTTAAGTATTGTTGTCCTTCTGTTCCCGGCAGAGGTCCTCCCAGTATCAACCACAACGTCAGCAAGAACATGGTTAACCTGAAATAATCTCCGCTAATTATTGGGAAAAAGATTGGATTCCGGGATTAGGGCTCCCCTTTTTGCTAATTCGTCTGCCCTTTCGTTCCCGTAACAACCGCTGTGAGCAGATTCTTGACGCCACTCTACTTCCAACCCTTGGAGAGAATCTTTCATTTTCAGGAATTCAGTTTTGTTTTTGATTTCCTGTCTATTAGTTGCCCTCCAATTGTTGGCTTGCCACTTTGGGAGCCATTGCGTACAACTATCGATTAAGAATTTTGAATCGGTATGAATACTTAGTTTACGAATGTTTTTAGACAATATTTGGTTAGCGGCCGCAGTCACTGCTTCAATCTCAGCGGAGTTGTTTGTTTGTCTACCCACAGCTCGCCGAGATATGTTTAAAGGGTGATTTTCGCCAAACCACACCCCAATACCCGCCGTTGCGCAATTTTTACCGTTTCTGAAACAGGATCCGTCGGTGTACACGTGAACGTACCCGCTTCGATCTACGAGAAATCCGTTCTCAGAATACATCAAAGATTGATCTAGTCATATGTGCGCTAATTTCAGCTTGTCTGCGTGTCGGGTTATTCGACTCCCGTCTTCCGCTTCGAGAACGACGTTATGGTTTTCCGTAAGGCCCACAACTTTGTAGAGTCCGTCGTAATAAGCGGCAAATTTATTTGGTCTCACTTCGATTTTCGTGCGGACGAAATCTCCAATTTTTGCGTTGAGAGGCTTACATTTTTTATCATAACGTCCTTTGGTCCTCAACTTTGCTTGCAGAATATTGTTAGCCGCTATCTGTCGGATTCCGTTCAAATTGGTAATTAATTCGCGCAGGTATGAGCCATAAGTCTCCAGTTTTTCTTCACTAGGAAATGAAGATGGAGTTCTAGCTACCTTACCGAATACCAATTCGTACGGAGTAAAGTTTGTCGACTCATGTACGGACGTATTATATGAGAACGTTGCAAATGGTAGGAGGCGGTCCCAATCATCAAATTTATTTGCATATACGCGAATATAATCGGTTAGGACAGCGTGACTCCTTTCCAATGCTCCGTTAGTTTGTGGCCTATACCCTGAGGTCGTTACCTGTTCGACTTTAAACATTTTTGCGAGTTTACGTAAGACTTTACTGATGAAGGTCGTACCGCGATCCGTTAGTATACATCTAGGAGCTCCGTAAACTGCAAAAAGATTGACAGCTAAGACATGCGCAATAGTATTAGCACTAATATCAGGGATAGGTATAGCAATGCAGTATTTGCTAAGATGATCCTGCATTGTTAGAACGTGTCGGTTACAGTTTGGGGTGGTGGGCAATATCCCTACCGTGTCGAGCGAGACCTTATCGAATACGTCTAGGGGGGTGTCTGTGATAATCATAGGCTCCCTAGTTTTGACACGAGTAAGTTTTCTCTCTGCGCACTCAGGGCATTTGCGAATGAATTCGGTTACATCTTTTCGCAAATTTGGCCAGCTGAATCTTGCTTTGATTCTATGGTACGTTTTTCTTACCCCTTTGTGACCTGCTACGGCGCTGCAATGGAATTCTTCTAAAATCTTTTGCCTACTCTCCTCCGGAGGGTTGGTTAAACTTCCAAAACACAGAGTAATCTTAATTGGGCTAGGTTTGAAAACCTTGACCAATAGATTGCTTAGAGTGTTATGTGGTAATTCGTCGCAAAAGTCCCCGTATCTGGAAATTCGGAAAGCGGTCACTTGGTCCCGATCTAATGCTACAGCTAAATTTTTCAACGCGTATTCTAAATCTTCGGTTTTTATTCTTGCACTGTGGTTATCTTTAAGAACCACTGAATATGTAGTTGTTTTTCATTTTCGCGTTGCTATCACTTTACCCTTCTTCGGTTTGGTATCTTTAATTTCCCGCATGTCTATACGACCTGTGCTTATAAGGAGCTTAGTTACAGAAGTTATTGCTTCACAATCAGCGGATATAAAGTGAACCATGTTATGGTCTTGAAATGTTATCGGTTCCCTACAATAAGTTATAACGTTATTTATTTCCTGTAAGCTTGAGAACTCCCTTAATTCTGTGGTCTCCGCAGATGGAACGTATGGCATTTCAATCTGTAGATTAGGGGAGTTAAACTCAACATGAGTATCTTTGGGGGTTTGCATGTTTAAGATAGGCTCTGGGGGCTGGTGCGGAATCGAGGCTAGTCGTCGTGGAACTCCCTTCTTGGGTATTTCGATGACTGTCTTGTTTGTTGCAGAATTGCTCGATTCCTCGGCTATGGAGGGTGTCTGGTTCGTAAGGGTGTAGGGTGTAGACCTAGCTGTAGGATTATAGTCCTTGAAAGGGGTATTGAACGTCACCCCCTTTTTTTGCAAGGGCGCTGCAAACGATCCTGTCGCGAGCTCGCGGGTTTCGTCGTCACTCGTTTTAAATTCTGGGGGGTCCATTTCTTGTTGTATCTCTTCGTCTGAGAATACGATATCGTCGGCTTCGCGATCGGGAGTTTCTGTCGTTATTAAGTCGTGGATACTCTGAAGCTCCTTCGTTACACGATCGATGGTATCATCGATTTCCTCTAGTTCTCTTGGGCCCTTCGATTTTTGAGGGATTTGTAGGCCTGTACCTTGTGGACCTTGATTGGAGTCGGATTCAGCCAGATCCAAGTAGTCGGGATCCCAGTACCAGGATCGTTGTGTTTGACCTAGAGTTTCGTTGAATCGCTGTATAGATTTTCGAATATCGTTCACAAGTGTTTTTTCCAATGTTTGATGGGGTCGCTCATCAAGACTATCGTCATCACTGGAGTCAACGGGTGGGCTTGCGTACACAAGGATATCGTCTAAAGCAAGTTCTTCAGTTGGAGACTCTGGCGCGGGGGTTTCGCTGGCGTTCGATTCTTGTACGTTGGGGTTTGTAGCCGTCGCAGTTTCTTTTGGCACAGTTGGCTGGGAAGGTAGATTCAGACTTGGTAGACAACTAAATCTATGTCTCTGAACCGGGATTTCCGTATCTTCGGAGGGTGAATCGTCTGAGCCGGGATCCCCTTCCGGAGGAACCTTACTGAGCGGGACAGATCTCGTTCTGCTTCTAAGCCTACTCGCGATACAACTTTCCTCGGTTTCGCTTTCGTATTCGACAGGCTGTTGAGAAACAACCACCTTTTTACTACCTTTCGGTCTACCAGGTTTTCTGGTGATTTTAGGGGTGTTTGGTCCCGTATGAGGTCGACTTCTGGCCGAGGGAATACGCTCCCTGGATGTCGTAGCAGTTGACTGCTTTGCAGTACCGGATTTAATAGGGTAGGTTTTAATGCCTAGAGAACGCACATGTACGGGGAGGGTTTCTAAGGCTTGTTGGAAATGACCTTTAGTTGATTCATTTTCAACTGGGTTGGGTTTCCCCTTATGAAGTACCTGGTCAAAAGACTGGTCTACAGGGTTTTCTGATAAAGCAGGTAACCATCTGTTTATCTTCCCAGGCTTACACTCTAAATCATATTCGTATTCTTGTAGGCGAAGAAGCCACTTGGAAAGTCTGCCAACCGGTAGCTTCGCTTCGTCTATCCATTTAACTGGGTCGTGGTCGCAGGATAGAGTAAACTTTCTTCCATAAAGGTACGGTCGATAGTTTTCTAGTGCATATATGACTGCTAAGCACTCTTTTTCTGTATCCGAATATTTACTCTCGTTATTATTGAACGCTCGAGAATAATATGATACGGGTAAATCTATCCCTTCGTGCTTTTGGGTTAAAACGGCACCTACTGCTATTCCCGAGGCGTCAGTAGTCAAACGGAATGGCTTTTCGAAGTCTGGGTACTGCAAGATTGGGTCACTGCAGAGATTGTCCTTTAGTGTTTGAAAACTCGCACTCTCGTCAGCTCCCCACTCAAAGTCCTTATCTTTTCTGAGAAGGGTGAACAAAGGTTTCGCGATGTCTGCAAAATTTTCAATAAAACGACGATAATAACCCGCTATTCCAAGAAATTCCCGTACAGCTTTCATGGTGGTTGGGGTGGGGAAGTCGTTAATTGCGGATAATTTTTTTGGATCGGTTCGAATTCCTTCCTTACTTATAATGTGCCCTAAATAACTGACTTCCGTTCTAAGGAATTCACATTTTTCAGGCTGCAATACAAGATTTGCGGCTCGCAAACGCATGAATAGTCTCTCTATTGTCTTGTCGTGCTCTTCCAATGTACGGGAAAATATTATTATGTCATCTAAGTATACCAAAAGTTCGACAAACTGCATACCGTATAGCAGTTTGTCCATCATCCTCTGAAAGGTAGCAGGAGCGTTTTTTATGCCCATGGGCATTCTGCTATATTGGTAATGTCCGCACCGCGTAGAAAAGGCAGTCTTATGCCTATCTCGCGGATCGGTTTCGATTTGATGAAACCCAGATGACAAGTCTAAGACCGAGAAGTATTGCGCATCTCCGAGCCTTTCTAACAAGGAATTTATGTGAGGGAGGGGGTAAGCGTCACCCACGGTTTTTTCGTTAAGGGCGCGGAAATCGATTACTACTCGCCATTTCACCTTGCCATTTGCATCGGCTTTCTTGGGTACGATGAGTACTGGAGAGTTAAATGGCGAAGTCGATTCCGTAATAATTCCATCCCAAAACATTTGGTTGATGTGTTCTTCGACAAGCGCCTCTTGTTTCTGAGGCTGCCTGTACTGTTTGACCTTGATGGGCGATTCGTCGACAGTGGGAATGCGGTGCTGGACTAAGTTGGTGATAGGTAACTTGTCGGAGGATAGCTTAAAGCGATCATGCCCACTTAGAATCCATTTTCTTAGGTATGTAAGTTCTTCCGGATTCATGTGGGAAGACTTAAGTTTACTCGAGAGTTCTTGGATACGGTCGTTGAGTTCTATGGAGCCTAGGGATTCGCAGCCATCGTCCTCAGGCACGCATTCGAACTCCAACAATTCCTGTGGGGAGATTTCGACCTCCATATCCTTCTCGCACGTATTTATTGCAAATACTTGACAAGTCCCATTTCGGTTTTTAGCCAGGGCGTTACCGATAAACAAACCTTCAGGGGTTTCTATTCGCGATAGAAATCCTTCTGGGAGTCGGGTTTGCTTTAGTGGAATGGTGACTTGCTGCCTACTTCTTGCCTTGATTGTGAGGATTCGCGGAATGGGTTTGATTTCGGGTGCTAAATCTTCTCGAGATCGGGCAGACTCCGGGTCTATGAAAGGAATAGGGTCTATCAGTTTTGAGTCCGTTATGAGGGCATTATGGTAAAATGACACGCTGGACTTTTCCTGACGTAAAAATGGCCTACCAAGTATGCCTGGAACCGAGATAGGGAAATGGGTTTTAACTACATGAAACAACGTTAATTTACCCAGTATTTCCAACTCACATGTTCCCAGGGTATGAGTACGTGTTAGGGTTACTCCAGTTATGGCTGCCACGTCGTCGTCTCTAATACTCACTTCGTTGTTTAGGGCCGAAATTTTTATAAGGTTCACGTCTGCGCCCGTGTCGATTAGGAATTTTCCAACTCCTTCTCGCAATTCTGGAACGTCTAATTTTATTACTGGTGACTCGTTTATTTCGGCAGTAATAAAATGCGTTATTGGTTCTCTAGGAACCGCACAGCGAGAGGGCGCTCTGTAGTATTCGGGCTCGACGTCGCGCCGCTCCGTCGAGGACAATCGGAGTTTAAATGATCTTCTCTTTGAGGCGAGACGGACGAATAGCGCCTGACATTGTTAGGGTTATTGGTAGAAAGGTTTTCGTACTTGCGTGGCGAATCTTGTCGCCTTAAAATTCCCGTTATTTGAGGGTTGTAGTTCCGATTGTCCCGGTGAGGAGACGGACTATTATGCCGCCTGTCATCAGAGTAATACCTACTACCCTGATTTTCCGGGTATCGATCATCCCTGCGATGGTAATGCTCTGGAGATTGACGTCGGTCGTAGCCATTTGTGTAAGAACGATCGTTACGACATGCTCCGTGATTCCTGTCAGGTTCATATAACTTTACATCTTCGGCGGGATGTCGGTAAGAGCGGGGGTCGAAATGACTTGACCCTTGATAACTATCATATCGGGAGTGGTGTGTTACGCGATATGATGAATGCGAGCTGCATCGCCGTTCTACTGCGTGCTTCGCATGTCTCAAGGCTTCCGCAAGATCAGTTGGGTCTCTCGCGTCGACTGAGGACGATATATCATCGGGGAGACCCCTAATAAAGGCTCTTAAAGCTGCGAGTCTAGTTGGGACCATTGTACTTTCCGATATGCATTTATTATGCATCGCTTCGAGTGCCGCTTTAGCACCGCTTAGATATGCATTTAATCGGTCGAAATACTCGTTTACGGATTCGTTGCGTCTCATCACAATATGGTATATCTCATTGAAATAATATTCGAAAGGTTTCCCAGGGGCAAATCTTTCCCTAAGTAAGTCAATGAGATCTGTGATTTTTGAGAAAAGTTTGTTTCTCGTGCACTCTCGTGCCGGGCCTTGAAGTTTCCCTAACACAGACGTGATTAGAGAGCTTTCGCAAGAAGCCGGGACATATGTGGCGGCGTTTACGATATCCTGCAAGAAGTCTCTGATAGGGATGTTTTTCCCATCAAAGTGTGGAATATTGCTGGACGCTTGCTGTATAGCTAGCGTGCTAACGATACATTGTGCGGCCTGCATTGCGGGATTTTCTTGGTCGCCGCCCGTGCTACAATTCCGGTTACTTGCGCTTGCTCGGGTACTAGGTTGGAAACCTAGTTCTTGTCGAGTGCTATACATTTCCGCTACCGTTGACGTGTTCGGGTCAATTGTGTTAGTTGCGGGATTAGTATCGTTTGGTGGGGGTGGTGGACCTTCATTGTGGGAATTTCCGTCAGTCATTTTGATGGGTTATAGTATAACGGGACGGAGAGAAAAAAAATCCGCTGGGGGAGCTTCCTCGGTGGCTAATTTAACCTAGAATTTTTGCTTCACGATAGCCTAAAATTCCGGTATTTAGGCAGATGAAATGCGAGTAATAGTCGTCTATCACGTCAAAAGATACTAAGCTCTCGTTTACGTAGAGGAGGATCGTACCCTTTGATTCTGTATAATGCCCGTCGATTGAGTGACCGTCTGGGTTTGCGTTGTAAGGGTATTCTTCCGTTAGGATAGCTTCGGGGACGAAATTGTGCTTGATATCTGCTCGTATTTTGAATAATTTTTCTCCGTGTATAAGGAAGGGGGACCGCACGAGTATTTCCGTCTGTTGCAAATGGCTACTCGAGCTATCATATAAACATACTACCATTTTCCGTAACGGTATTTTCAATGTAGTTTGAATAGCCCTTTTTTTGAAAGAATAGTCTAATCTACAAGGCCTAAAGCTCGGGCGCTTTCGAATCCTATTATAGCGTTTGATAAAGGGTATTGTATTGGAGTTTGACGTGATACAACTTTAAAATTTACCAAGACTCCGCTTAGGGTAAGTTCAAATTCTCCCACTACGTCTAGAACGATTTCATCGACTATGAATGTTTCTAGTCGTCTGAAGAGTTGGAAATGCCAGATTTCCCGTTCCGAAATGAAGTTAAAATCGGTTTCGCAGAACACTGAACATTCGAGTTCTCTAGTTCGAAGTCTGTTCGAGCTTAAAATGACGATGGCTGGGAAGAAAACGAAACCCGGTGTTGTTAAAGCGTTTACGAATGGGGGCATAACAAAACTTTCTTTTTTTTTTGCATTTAAGGCTGACCCCTACTTCATTCGCATTTCGCAATTTTGCGAGGTTAGCTGTAACAAATTTAAGTTTCAGCTTGATCGACCTTTGAGATCACTAGTATCAATTCTTCGATTATCTCGTCTAAAGTTTGAGAGGGATTATCGGGTTTGGGGATTTCTATTGGTTCGAATGGTTTGATTTTGGCTTCTCTTAACAGCTTTTTTTTGAAAATTTTGTCTTTTGGATCGCCCGCCACGTTTCCTAACCTTGTTTGACATTCCGACTCATTGCATTCTCAAAATATCAAGCGTAAAATATCCCTTTTCCCACTTCCTTTGTTTATTCAGACTACTATTTTGAAAATTTATATCTAGACGTGAATTAATGTGAAATCTGTGTCGTCACACGAGTTTTGAAATTGTGTCTTCATCAATGTATATTATACAGAGAGCCACAACCCTTTTCAAACGTTCGAGGAGCCAGAGGTTTCACACTTACACTCGTCTTCCCCTCATGACTAAAGATACTAGAGTCAAAAACATAAAAAAAAATTTTTCAAAAAGGTGTAGGGCGTCACCCCCCTTTTTGGTTCTCCAAAGACAATATTGACTACGTAATATTTGAAATAATTTGAAAATGCAGAGGAGTACGTAATTTGATACGAACTCAGAGTTTAGTGGCTTCTGATTGTTTTAACGGCCGCAACCAGTGCATCTACCAAATCCTCAAAGGTTTCTATCGTTGGCATAAATCCCTCGTCGTTATTCTTACACTCGGAAGAGGTTTCAAAAACTTCTACTGTGGGGTTATTCGAGATTTCTACTGGTTTCCTCAATGAGCCTTCAACATAACTCGAAATTTCCTCAATTTTCCTAAAATGTTCGTTTGGGTTTGGATTAACCGGATGAGGGGTTAACACGGTCAGTATGTGATCGGTCGAAATAAGATTTTTGACAGTGCTAGCATTTGCTCGTTCTATTGCTCTTGCTACACGATTTCTAACTCTTCTACCCGCTCTTCTTTTGTTTCTTTTTAAAACTTGACCTAGATTCATTTGTTGAAACATGTGTTTTTTTGAAAGGATTCCAAATCTTATAGGAGAATATTTCTGACTTGTAGCATATAATTGTTCCGCCAAAATTTGCAAAAAGCAGGCCAAACAATTATATTGACCAGAATCTACCAATCGAGGGCCAAGAAAGGCGCAAGTTAGGCAGTGTTTGGACAAATCACAAAATCTCCATCAGGTTACAACATTCCGAACCGTTCACTGTATTTATTCAAAGAAAAATTTTGCTTTAACAAGAAACTCTGCATTGTCAAATTTTATGCCGAAAGTGCACGATGGCAGGCAAGAAATTGGCAATACAACTGGTTGAGATAAACAAGGGCCGAAAAAGGCTCAGGGTTATCTCAACCTTAACGGAATTTAAGCAAACTCGTCATGATTAAAAAGACTAAGAAATTGTTGTCTCGAATTTCGTGAAGGATTTTAAACACGCAGCAATAGAACTCGCTTGAGCTAGCGGTGTGTGTGTAGCCGAAATCGGAAATTTGTCGGGTGTGCCATTGGTTTACGAAAATCTTTTGTGTCTTTAATTCCCTTCACTTGCCCAAGCGGCTACACGCTTTCGGCAAGGTTACTCAGGGAAAGGTTTTTGTTTTATTGAGGAGGCCAGTTGCTCGTGAACACACGGAGTATAGCCACCGTCCTTATTACACCAATTCTGCGTTCACCCTTAGTGCAATGGTAACCGTTTTTCTTTCAACGGTTCAAAGAACGACTTACGTTTAGGTGTAACAAAAAAAAAATCTAAATTTTGTTTTGATTCAATTCATGCACTTTATTTCCGCACTAATCACTTTGGTTAAAATCTGAAAAATTCTTGTAGGTGCACATGAAAGTAGGAAAAAGCAAGAACAGTGAGGAAAAATCCCACCGCTGCCACCAGATTTATTTTTGTAACGATCCCATATATGCTTATATTGTATTTAATTAATAAACTAATTAATTAAATATTTTCAAACAGATATAAAATCGAAAAAAATAAAACAATAGTTTTAACTCATCACGGAGTAGTATTATGGGTCTTTCCTCTGGCTTATCTATTCAGGCCTTTTCTGCTTGGCTTTCTCCTGCTTTGAATAATTTTTGTTGCTTTTTTGTATATTAATAATCGAAAAAAAAACTTAATACTTGATTAAGAGGGTGTGAATGTGAATTTAAAAGATGAAATAACTCATGGTTAATTAATTTTAATTTTAATTTGATTTATTATAAAAATTCAAAAACCTTTACAGAAAAATGTGCAAATCTCTTATTGTGTGTGTGTGTGTGTGAAATGTTGAACTTTAATAAATGCTATCTTACCGAAGAAAGGAACTTTTGTTAACTGATGCAAGCTTTATCTTCTGAAGCTTTGGGTTTTTTTTTAAACTACCTCTAAATCTAGAGGGCAATAATTTGTTTTCTTAAAATTTATCGACGTTATTTTTTTTTTGTTGCCCTTAAATCATGCCCGGAAAATGTCAAAAAAACCGAGACGATGATCCAAACAAATTTCTAAAAATCAATTTCTGTCACGAAACACGAAACAGATTCGTAAGAAACGATTGCGACCTGTTTAGAAATTTCTATCGAAACGAAACTTTTTGAAATCCCAAAAATGAACCAAATTTGAATAAATAAATATCCCGAGTTTCCTTACGTTAAGAAGTTTTAAATCTTTGCCCGCGACTTCGCGGAAAAACAGGAAAATATACGTTTCCACGGGCAACGATCAATGTTAGTTTTCTTACTACGTTTAACGTCGTATAAAAATCGAGATTTCGCGAAACCAAAAGTACGTTCCCACGATCACCGACGGGCCACGCTTTCGTTCACGATCACGGACAGCGAGCAAATGACAAAAGGTATCCTCATTTGATTTGCGATTACCCTCTTGTCTAATGCATGCTAATAATGGTGGGGAAAAGAACTACTTTTGAATTTTACGCCCGCGGGATGTTCTGTGACGATGAAACGCTGAATTTCAATTCTCACGGTAATAAGGTGTTCTTACGCGAAAACAGTGCTCGAAACCTGACGACCCCCGCCAAGCCCAGACTCGGTACTTCCGCGCGGTGTGTCTGCACCGGTGTAACAGGACACCCCCGTGCATGGATAATGCACGTAAATTAAAATTCGTTTTCGTTTCAATTTATGAATTTTTATTTTCATCATGATTTAAATAGCAGTTTTTATTTTGAACATTTTGTTTAAAATAATCTGCTCGCAAGCTCTGGTTTGAGCATTTTAGTGTATATGCACATGGTTCTTTGACCTTGCGCATAATACCCATGCGTGCAAGCCTGCATTGCACTCAATGCTTCCATAATTTTCATACTATTCATGACTTTCAGAGGGTAAAAAAATCTAAGGGTTTTATATTTTTAAATCTCTGGAACTCGAATAGTTGTATCATAATAAACGAATTTCACACGCGCGAAAACAATCGAGTCAAGCACTTGGCGGCGTCCTTGAGCTTGATTTAAGAAAATTCAGTAGGCGTGGAATTCAGAACATCTCGCGTTCAGTTTTCAATTTTTTTTATATTCAAGTTTATAATTTTTCGAAAAATAAAACTTTTTGGCCAATGCTTGTGTTTCTTTCAAATATGTTTCGTGTTTTCAAATTCGCTTTCAAATTCAAATTATGCTACGTTTATCATTCTATTAAGTTCCTTTCTTCCTTTCAATTTTTCGTAATTATTTTCAAGTAAATTTCTTCTTGTATGCTTTTGTAGTGTGTGGATATAGCTAATTAAAATAACATTTTATACTATTTGAACAAATTAATTCAGTTCGAAGAACAAAGATTTCATTATATTCATTTTTATATTAACATTTTCTTTATTAATTATTTATTGAATCCGGGCGTCACACACACATGGTCCAAATTGGCTGGAAAGCTTTAGAAAACTGTCCCATAATTTTTCTAGGCCATAGCAGGAATTTTCATCCCTTAGAAACCACCCCTAACAAAATTGAGGCAATAAAATTTTGAAATCAATTACTATTTTCCACAAAAAAAATCTCACATAGTCCAAATTGGCTGGAAAGCTTTAGAAAACTGTTCTATAATTTTTCCAGGCCATAGCAGGAATTTTCATCCCTTAGAAACCACCCCTAAGAAAATTGAGGTCATAAAATTTTGAAATCAATTAATATTTTCCACAAAAAAAATCACACATGGTCAAAATTGGCTGCAAAGCTTTAGGAAACTGTCCCATTATTTTTCCAGGCCATAGCAGGAATTTTTATCCCTTAGAAACCACCCCTAACAAAATTAAGGTAATAAAATTTTGAAATCAATTACTATTTTCCAAAAAAAAAAATCACACATGGTCCAAATTGGCTGGAAAGCTTTAGAAAACTGTCCCATAATTTTTCTAGGCCATAGCAGGAATTTTCATCCCTTAGAAACCACCCCTAACAAAATTGAGGCAATAAAATTTTGAAATCAATTACTATTTTTCACAAAAAAAATCTCACATAGTCCAAATTGGCTGGAAAGCTTTAGAAAACTGTTCTATAATTTTTCCAGGCCATAGCAGGAATTTTCATCCCTTAGAAACCACCCCTAAGAAAATTGAGGTAGTAAAATTTTGAAATCAATTACTATTTTCCACAAAAAAAATCACACATGGTCAAAATTGGCTGGAAAGCTTCAGGAAACTGTCCCATAATTTTTCCAGGCCATAGCAGGAATTTTCATCCCTTTGAAACAACTTCTAACAAAATTGAGGTAGTAAATTTTGAAATCAATTACTATTTTCCACAAAAAAAATCACACATGGTCCAAATTGGCTGGAAAGCTTCAGGAAACTGTCCCATAATTTTTCCAGGCCATAGCAGGAATTTTCATCCCTTAGAAACCACCCCTAAGAAAATTGAGGTAGTAAAATTTTGAAATCAATTACTATTTTCCACAAAAAAAAAACACACATGGTCCAAATTGGCTGGAAAGCTTCAGGACACTGTCCCATAATTTTTCCAGGCCATAGCAGGAATTTTCATCTCTTTGAAACCACCCCTAACAAAATTGAGGTAGTAAAATTTTAAAATCAATTACTATTTTTCACAAATAAAATCGCACATGGTCTAAATTAACTGAAAAGCTTCAAAAAACTGTCCCATAATTTTTCCAGGCCATAGCAGGAATTTTCATCCCTTAGAAACCACCCCTAAGAAAATTGAGGTAAGAAAATTTGGAAATCAATTACTATTTTCCACAAAAAAAATCACACATGGTCCAAATTGGCTGAAAAGCTTCAGGAAACTGTCCCATAATTTTTCAGGCCATAGCAGGAATTTTCATCCCTTAGAAACCACCCCTAAGAAAATTGAGGTAGTAAAATTTTAAAATCAATTACTATTTTCCACAAAAAAAATCACACATGGTCAAAATTGGCTGGAAAGCTTCAGAAAACTGTCCCATAATTTTTCCAGGCAATAGCAGGAATTTTCATCCCTTAGAAACCACCCCTAAGAAAATTGAGGTAGTAAAATTTTGAAATCAATTACTATTTTCCACAAAAAAATCACACATGGTCCAAATTGGCTGGAAAGCTTCAGAAAACTGTCCCATAATTTTTCCAGGCCATAGCAGGAATTTGCATCCCTTAGAAACCACCCCTAACAAAATTGAGGTCATAAAATTTTGAAATCAATTAATATTTTCCACAAAAAAAATCACACATGGTCAAAATTGGCTGGAAAGCTTTAGGAAACTGTCCCATTATTTTTCCAGGCCATAGCAGGAATTATTATCCCTTAGAAACCACCCCTAACAAAATTAAGGTAATAAAATTTTGAAATCAATTACTATTTTCCAAAAAAAAAAATCACACATGGTCCAAATTGGCTGGAAAGCTTTAGAAAACTGTCCCATAATTTTTCTAGGCCATAGCAGGAATTTTCATCCCTTAGAAACCACCCCTAACAAAATTGAGGCAATAAAATTTTGAAATCAATTACTATTTTCCACAAAAAAAATCTCACATAGTCCAAATTGGCTGGAAAGCTTCAAAAAACTGTCCCATAATTTTTCCAGGCCATAGCAGGAATTTTCATCCCTTAGAAACCACCCCTAAGAAAATTGAGGTAAGAAAATTTGGAAATCAATTACTATTTTCCACAAACAAAATCACACATGGTCCAAATTGGCTAAAAAGCTTCAGGAAACTGTCCTATAATTTTTTAGGCCATAGCAGGAATTTTCATCCCTTAGAAACCACCCCTAAGAAAATTGAGGTAGTAAAATTTTAAAATCAATTACTATTTTCCACAAAAAAAATCACACATGGTCAAAATTGGCTGGAAAGCTTCAGGAAACTGTCCCATAATTTTTCCAGGCCATAGCAGGAATTTTCATCCCTTTGAAACCACTTCTAACAAAATTGAGGTAGTAAAATTTTGAAATCAATTACTATTTTCCACAAAAAAAATCACACATGGTCTAAATTGGCTGGAAAGCTTCAGGAAACTGTCCCATAATTTTTCCAGGCCATAGCAGGAATTTTCATCCCTTAGAAACCACCCCTAAGAAAATTGAGGTAGTAAAATTTTGAAATCAATTACTATTTTCTACAAAAAAAATCACACATGGTCCAAATTGGCTGGAAAGCTTCAGAAAACTGTCACATAATTTTTCCAGGCCATAGCAGGAATTTCCATCCCTTTGAAACCACCCCTAACAAAATTGAGGTAGTAAAATTTTGAAATTAATTACTATTTTCCACAAAAAAAATCACACATGGTCCAAATTGGCTGGAAAGCTTCAGGAAACTGTCCCATAATTTTTCCAGGCCATAGCAAGAATTTCCATCCCTTTGAAACCACCCCTAAGAAAAATTAGGTAGTAAAATTTTGAAATCAATGACTATTTTCCACAAAAAAAATCACACATGGTCCAAATTGGCTGGAAAGCTTCAGGAAACTGTCCCATAATTTTTCCAGGCCATAGCAGGAATTTCCATCCCTTTGAAACCACCCCTAACAAAATTGAGGTAATAAAATTTTGAAATCAATTACTATTTTCCACAAAAAAAATCACACATGGTCTAAATTGGCTGGAAAGCTTCAGGAAACTGTCCCATAATTTTTCCAGGCGATAGCAGGAATTTTCATCCCTTAGAAACCACCCCTAAGAAAATTGAGGTAGTAAAATTTTGAAATCAATTACTATTTTCCACAAAAAAAATCACACATGGTCAAAATTGGCTGGAAAGCTTCAGGAAACTGTCCCATAATTTTTCCAGGCCATAGCAAGAATTTCCATCCCTTTGAAACCACCCCTAAGAAAAATTAGGTAGTAAAATTTTGAAATCAATTACTATTTTCCACAAAAAAAATCACACATGGTCCAAATTGGCTGGAAAGCTTCAGGAAACTGTCCCATAATTTTTCCAGGCCATAGCAGGAATTTTCATCCCTTAGAAACCACCCCTAAGAAAATTGAGGTAGTAAAATTTTGAAATCAATTACTATTTTCCACAAAAAAAATCACACATGGTCCAAATTGGCTGGAAAGCTTCAGGAAACTGTCCCATAATTTTTCCAGGCCATAGCAGGAATTTCCATCCCTTTGAAACCACCCCTAACAAAATTGAGGTAATAAAATTTTGAAATCAATTACTATTTTCCACAAAAAAAATCACACATGGTCTAAATTGGCTGGAAAGCTTCAGGAAACTGTCCCATAATTTTTCCAGGCGATAGCAGGAATTTTCATCCCTTAGAAACCACCACTAAGAAAATTGAGGTAGTAAAATTTTGAAATCAATTACTATTTTCCACAAAAAAAAACACACATGGTCCAAATTGGCTGGAAAGCTTCAGGAAACTGTCCCATAATTTTTCCAGGCCATAGCAGGAATTTTCATCTCTTTGAAACCACCCCTAACAAAATTGAGGTAGTAAAATTTTAAAATCAATTACTATTTTTCACAAATAAAATCGCACATGGTCTAAATTGACTGAAAAGCTTCAAAAAACTGTCCCATAATTTTTCCAGGCCATAGCAGGAATTTTCATCCCTTAGAAACCACCCCTAAGAAAATTGAGGTAAGAAAATTTGGAAATCAATTACTATTTTCCACAAAAAAAATCACACATGGTCCAAATTGGCTGAAAAGCTTCAGGAAACTGTCCCATAATTTTTCAGGCCATAGCAGGAATTTTCATCTCTTTGAAACCACCCCTAACAAAATTGAGGTAGTAAAATTTTAAAATCAATTACTATTTTTCACAAATAAAATCGCACATGGTCTAAATTGACTGAAAACCTTAAAAAAACTGTCCCATAATTTTTCCAGGCCATAGCAGGAATTTTCATCCCTTAGAAACCACCCCTAAGAAAATTGAGGTAAGAAAATTTGGAAATCAATTACTATTTTCCACAAAAAAAATCACACATGGTCCAAATTGGCTGAAAAGCTTCAGGAAACTGTCCCATAATTTTTCAGGCCATAGCAGGAATTTTCATCCCTTAGAAACCACCCCTAAGAAAATTGAGGTAGTAAAATTTTAAAATCAATTACTATTTTCCACAAAAAAAATCACACATGGTCAAAATTGGCTGGAAAGCTTCAGAAAACTGTCCCATAATTTTTCCAGGCCATAGCAGGAATTTTCATCCCTTAGAAACCACCCCTAAGAAAATTGAGGTAGTAAAATTTTGAAATCAATTACTATTTTCCACAAAAAAATCACACATGGTCCAAATTGGCTGGAAAGCTTCAGAAAACTGTCCCATAATTTTTCCAGGCCATAGCAGGAATTTGCATCCCTTAGAAACCACCCCTAACAAAATTGAGGTCATAAAATTTTGAAATCAATTAATATTTTCCACAAAAAAAATCACACATGGTCAAAATTGGCTGGAAAGCTTTAGGAAACTGTCCCATTATTTTTCCAGGCCATAGCAGGAATTTTTATCCCTTAGAAACCACCCCTAACAAAATTAAGGTAATAAAATTTTGAAATCAATTACTATTTTCCAAAAAAAAAAATCACACATGGTCCAAATTGGCTGGAAAGCTTTAGAAAACTGTCCCATAATTTTTCTAGGCCATAGCAGGAATTTTCATCCCTTAGAAACCACCCCTAACAAAATTGAGGCAATAAAATTTTGAAATCAATTACTATTTTCCACAAAAAAAATCTCACATAGTCCAAATTGGCTTGAAAGCTTTATAAAACTGTTCTATAATTTTTCCAGGCCATAGCAGGAATTTTCATCCCTTAGAAACCACCCCTAAGAAAATTGAGGTAGTAAAATTTTGAAATCAATTACTATTTTCCACAAAAAAAATCACACATGGTCAAAATTGGCTGGAAAGCTTCAGGAAACTGTCCCATAATTTTTCCAGGCCATAGCAGGAATTTTCATCCCTTTGAAACCACTTCTAACAAAATTGAGGTAGTAAAATTTTGAAATCAATTTATATTTTCCACAAAAAAAATCACACATGGTCCAAATTGGCTGGAAAGCTTCAGGAAACTGTCCCATAATTTTTCCAGGCCATAGCAGGAATTTTCATCCCTTTGAAACCACTTCTAACAAAATTGAGGTAGTAAAATTTTGAAATCAATTACTATTTTCCACAAAAAAAATCACACATGGTCCAAATGGGCTGGAAAGCTTCAGGAAACTGTCCCATAATTTTTCCAGGCCATAGCAGGAATTTTCATCCCTTAGAAACCACCCCTAAGAAAATTGAGGTAGTAAAATTTTAAAATCAATTACTATTTTTCACAAATAAAATCGCACATGGTCTAAATTGACTGAAAAGCTTCAAAAAACTGTCCCATAATTTTTCCAGGCCATAGCAGGAATTTTCATCCCTTAGAAACCACCCCTAAGAAAATTGAGGTAAGAAAATTTGGAAATCAATTACTATTTTCCACAAAAAAAATCACACATGGTCCAAATTGGCTGAAAAGCTTCAGGAAACTGTCCCATAATTTTTTAGGCCATAGCAGGAATTTTCATCCCTTAGAAACCACCCCTAAGAAAATTGAGGTAGTAAAATTTTAAAATCAATTACTATTTTCCACAAAAAAAATCACACATGGTCAAAATTGGCTGGAAAGCTTCAGGAAACTGTCCCATAATTTTTCCAGGCCATAGCAGGAATTTTCATCCCTTTGAAACCACTTCTAACAAAATTGAGGTAGTAAAATTTTGAAATCAATTACTATTTTCCACAAAAAAAATCACACATGGTCTAAATTGGCTGGAAAGCTTCAGGAAACTGTCCCATAATTTTTCCAGGCCATAGCAGGAATTTCCATCCCTTTGAAACCACCCCTAACAAAATTGAGGTAGTAAAATTTTGAAATTAATTACTATTTTCCACAAAAAAAATCACACATGGTCCAAATTGGCTGGAAAACTTCAGGAAACTGTCCCATAATTTTTCCAGGCCATAGCAGGAATTTTGATCCCTTAGAAACCACCCCTAACAAAATTGAGGTAGTAAAATTTTGAAATCAATTACTATTTTCCACAAAAAAAATCACACATGGTCCAAATTGGCTGGAAAGCTTCAGAAAACTGTCCCATAATTTTTCCAGGCCATAGCAGGAATTTTCATCCCTTAGAAACCACCCCTAAGAAAATTGAGGTAGTAAAATTTTGAAATCAATTACTATTTTCCACAAAAAAATCACACATGGTCCAAATTGGCTGGAAAGCTTCAGAAAACTGTCCCATAATTTTTCCAGGCCATAGCAGGAATTTGCATCCCTTAGAAACCACCCCTAACAAAATTGAGGTAGTAAAATTTTGAAATCAATTACTATTTTCCACAAAAAAAATCACACATGGTCCAAATTGGCTGGAAAGCTTCAGAAAACTGTCCCATAATTTTTCCAGGCCATAGCAGGAATTTTCATCCCTTAGAAACCACCCCTAAGAAAATTGAGGTAGTAAAATTTTGAAATCAATTACTATTTTCCACAAAAAAATCACACATGGTCCAAATTGGCTGGAAAGCTTCAGAAAACTGTCCCATAATTTTTCCAGGCCATAGCAGGAATTTGCATCCCTTAGAAACCACCCCTAACAAAATTGAGGTCATAAAATTTTGAAATCAATTAATATTTTCCACAAAAAAAATCACACATGGTCAAAATTGGCTGGAAAGCTTTAGGAAACTGTCCCATTATTTTTCCAGGCCATAGCAGGAATTTTTATCCCTTAGAAACCACCCCTAACAAAATTAAGGTAATAAAATTTTGAAATCAATTACTATTTTCCAAAAAAAAAAATCACACATGGTCCAAATTGGCTGGAAAGCTTTAGAAAACTGTCCCATAATTTTTCTAGGCCATAGCAGGAATTTTCATCCCTTAGAAACCACCCCTAACAAAATTGAGGCAATAAAATTTTGAAATCAATTACTATTTTCCACAAAAAAAATCTCACATAGTCCAAATTGGCTTGAAAGCTTTAGAAAACTGTTCTATAATTTTTCCAGGCCATAGCAGGAATTTTCATCCCTTAGAAACCACCCCTAAGAAAATTGAGGTAGTAAAATTTTGAAATCAATTACTATTTTCCACAAAAAAAATCACACATGGTCAAAATTGGCTGGAAAGCTTCAGGAAACTGTCCCATAATTTTTCCAGGCCATAGCAGGAATTTTCATCCCTTTGAAACCACTTCTAACAAAATTGAGGTAGTAAAATTTTGAAATCAATTACTATTTTCCACAAAAAAAATCACACATGGTCCAAATTGGCTGGAAAGCTTCAGGAAACTGTCCCATAATTTTTCCAGGCCATAGCAGGAATTTTCATCCCTTTGAAACCACTTCTAACAAAATTGAGGTAGTAAAATTTTGAAATCAATTACTATTTTCCACAAAAAAAATCACACATGGTCCAAATTGGCTGGAAAGCTTCAGGAAACTGTCCCATAATTTTTCCAGGCCATAGCAGGAATTTTCATCCCTTAGAAACCACCCCTAAGAAAATTGAGGTAGTAAAATTTTGAAATCAATTACTATTTTCCACAAAAAAAAACACACATGGTCCAAATTGGCTGGAAAGCTTCAGGAAACTGTCCCATAATTTTTCCAGGCCATAGCAGGAATTTTCATCTCTTTGAAACCACCCCTAACAAAATTGAGGTAGTAAAATTTTAAAATCAATTACTATTTTTCACAAATAAAATCGCACATGGTCTAAATTGACTGAAAAGCTTCAAAAAACTGTCCCATAATTTTTCCAGGCCATAGCAGGAATTTTCATCCCTTAGAAACCACCCCTAAGAAAATTGAGGTAAGAAAATTTGGAAATCAATTACTATTTTCCACAAAAAAAATCACACATGGTCCAAATTGGCTGAAAAGCTTCAGGAAACTGTCCCATAATTTTTCCAGGCCATAGCAGGAATTTTCATCCCTTTGAAACCACTTCTAACAAAATTGAGGTAGTAAAATTTTGAAATCAATTACTATTTTCCACAAAAAAAATCACACATGGTCTAAATTGGCTGGAAAGCTTCAGGAAACTGTCCCATAATTTTTCCAGGCCATAGCAGGAATTTCCATCCCTTTGAAACCACCCCTAACAAAATTGAGGTAGTAAAATTTTGAAATTAATTACTATTTTCCACAAAAAAAATCACACATGGTCCAAATTGGCTAGAAAACTTCAGGAAACTGTCCCATAATTTTTCCAGGCCATAGCAGGAATTTTGATCCCTTAGAAACCACCCCTAACAAAATTGAGGTAGTAAAATTTTGAAATCAATTACTATTTTCCACAAAAAAAATCACACATGGTCTAAATTGGCTGGAAAGCTTCAGGAAACTGTCCCATAATTTTTCCAGGCGATAGCAGGAATTTTCATCCCTTAGAAACCACCCCTAAGAAAATTGAGGTAGTAAAATTTTGAAATCAATTACTATTTTCCACAAAAAAAAACACACATGGTCCAAATTGGCTGGAAAGCTTCAGGAAACTGTCCCATAATTTTTCCAGGCCATAGCAGGAATTTTCATCTCTTTGAAACCACCCCTAAGAAAATTGAGGTAGTAAAATTTTAAAATCAATTACTATTTTCCACAAAAAAAATCACACATGGTCAAAATTGGCTGGAAAGCTTCAGAAAACTGTCCCATAATTTTTCCAGGCCATAGCAGGAATTTTCATCCCTTAGAAACCACCCCTAAGAAAATTGAGGTAGTAAAATTTTGAAATCAATTACTATTTTCCACAAAAAAATCACACATGGTCCAAATTGGCTGGAAAGCTTCAGAAAACTGTCCCATAATTTTTCCAGGCCATAGCAGGAATTTGCATCCCTTAGAAACCACCCCTAACAAAATTGAGGTCATAAAATTTTGAAATCAATTAATATTTTCCACAAAAAAAATCACACATGGTCAAAATTGGCTGGAAAGCTTTAGGAAACTGTCCCATTATTTTTCCAGGCCATAGGAGGAATTTTTATCCCTTAGAAACCACCCCTAACAAAATTAAGGTAATAAAATTTTGAAATCAATTACTATTTTCCAAAAAAAAAAATCACACATGGTCCAAATTGGCTGGAAAGCTTTAGAAAACTGTCCCATAATTTTTCTAGGCCATAGCAGGAATTTTCATCCCTTAGAAACCACCCCTAACAAAATTGAGGCAATAAAATTTTGAAATCAATTACTATTTTCCACAAAAAAAATCACACATGGTCCAAATTGGCTGGAAAGCTTCAGGAAACTGTCCCATAATTTTTCCAGGCCATAGCAGGAATTTTCATCCCTTAGAAACCACCCCTAAGAAAATTGAGGTAGTAAAATTTTGAAATCAATTACTATTTTCCACAAAAAAAAACACACATGGTCCAAATTGGCTGGAAAGCTTCAGGAAACTGTCCCATAATTTTTCCAGGCCATAGCAGGAATTTTCATCTCTTTGAAACCACCCCTAACAAAATTGAGGTAGTAAAATTTTAAAATCAATTACTATTTTTCACAAATAAAATCGCACATGGTCTAAATTGACTGAAAAGCTTCAAAAAACTGTCCCATAATTTTTCCAGGCCATAGCAGGAATTTTCATCCCTTAGAAACCACCCCTAAGAAAATTGAGGTAAGAAAATTTGGAAATCAATTACTATTTTCCACAAAAAAAATCACACATGGTCCAAATTGGCTGAAAAGCTTCAGGAAACTGTCCCATAATTTTTTAGGCCATAGCAGGAATTTTCATCCCTTAGAAACCACCCCTAAGAAAATTGAGGTAGTAAAATTTTAAAATCAATTACTATTTTCCACAAAAAAAATCACACATGGTCAAAATTGGCTGGAAAGCTTCAGGAAACTGTCCCATAATTTTTCCAGGCCATAGCAGGAATTTTCATCCCTTTGAAACCACTTCTAACAAAATTGAGGTAGTAAAATTTTGAAATCAATTACTATTTTCCACAAAAAAAATCACACATGGTCTAAATTGGCTGGAAAGCTTCAGGAAACTGTCCCATAATTTTTCCAGGCCATAGCAGGAATTTCCATCCCTTTGAAACCACCCCTAACAAAATTGAGGTAGTAAAATTTTGAAATTAATTACTATTTTCCACAAAAAAAATCACACATGGTCCAAATTGGCTGGAAAACTTCAGGAAACTGTCCCATAATTTTTCCAGGCCATAGCAGGAATTTTGATCCCTTAGAAACCACCCCTAACAAAATTGAGGTAGTAAAATTTTGAAATCAATTACTATTTTCCACAAAAAAAATCACACATGGTCCAAATTGGCTGGAAAGCTTCAGAAAACTGTCCCATAATTTTTCCAGGCCATAGCAGGAATTTTCATCCCTTAGAAACCACCCCTAAGAAAATTGAGGTAGTAAAATTTTGAAATCAATTACTATTTTCCACAAAAAAATCACACATGGTCCAAATTGGCTGGAAAGCTTCAGAAAACTGTCCCATAATTTTTCCAGGCCATAGCAGGAATTTGCATCCCTTAGAAACCACCCCTAACAAAATTGAGGTCATAAAATTTTGAAATCAATTAATATTTTCCACAAAAAAAATCACACATGGTCAAAATTGGCTGGAAAGCTTTAGGAAACTGTCCCATTATTTTTCCAGGCCATAGCAGGAATTTTTATCCCTTAGAAACCACCCCTAACAAAATTAAGGTAATAAAATTTTGAAATCAATTACTATTTTCCAAAAAAAAAAATCACACATGGTCCAAATTGGCTGGAAAGCTTTAGAAAACTGTCCCATAATTTTTCTAGGCCATAGCAGGAATTTTCATCCCTTAGAAACCACCCCTAACAAAATTGAGGCAATAAAATTTTGAAATCAATTACTATTTTCCACAAAAAAAATCTCACATAGTCCAAATTGGCTTGAAAGCTTTAGAAAACTGTTCTATAATTTTTCCAGGCCATAGCAGGAATTTTCATCCCTTAGAAACCACCCCTAAGAAAATTGAGGTAGTAAAATTTTGAAATCAATTACTATTTTCCACAAAAAAAATCACACATGGTCAAAATTGGCTGGAAAGCTTCAGGAAACTGTCCCATAATTTTTCCAGGCCATAGCAGGAATTTTCATCCCTTTGAAACCACTTCTAACAAAATTGAGGTAGTAAAATTTTGAAATCAATTACTATTTTCCACAAAAAAAATCACACATGGTCCAAATTGGCTGGAAAGCTTCAGGAAACTGTCCCATAATTTTTCCAGGCCATAGCAGGAATTTTCATCCCTTTGAAACCACTTCTAACAAAATTGAGGTAGTAAAATTTTAAAATCAATTACTATTTTTCACAAATAAAATCGCACATGGTCTAAATTGACTGAAAAGCTTCAAAAAACTGTCCCATAATTTTTCCAGGCCATAGCAGGAATTTTCATCCCTTAGAAACCACCCCTAAGAAAATTGAGGTAAGAAAATTTGGAAATCAATTACTATTTTCCACAAAAAAAATCACACATGGTCCAAATTGGCTGAAAAGCTTCAGGAAACTGTCCCATAATTTTTTAGGCCATAGCAGGAATTTTCATCCCTTAGAAACCACCCCTAAGAAAATTGAGGTAGTAAAATTTTAAAATCAATTACTATTTTCCACAAAAAAAATCACACATGGTCAAAATTGGCTGGAAAGCTTCAGGAAACTGTCCCATAATTTTTCCAGGCCATAGCAGGAATTTTCATCCCTTTGAAACCACTTCTAACAAAATTGAGGTAGTAAAATTTTGAAATCAATTACTATTTTCCACAAAAAAAATCACACATGGTCTAAATTGGCTGGAAAGCTTCAGGAAACTGTCCCATAATTTTTCCAGGCCATAGCAGGAATTTCCATCCCTTTGAAACCACCCCTAACAAAATTGAGGTAGTAAAATTTTGAAATTAATTACTATTTTCCACAAAAAAAATCACACATGGTCCAAATTGGCTAGAAAACTTCAGGAAACTGTCCCATAATTTTTCCAGGCCATAGCAGGAATTTTGATCCCTTAGAAACCACCCCTAACAAAATTGAGGTAGTAAAATTTTGAAATCAATTACTATTTTCCACAAAAAAAATCACACATGGTCTAAATTGGCTGGAAAGCTTCAGGAAACTGTCCAATAATTTTTCCAGGCGATAGCAGGAATTTTCATCCCTTAGAAACCACCCCTAAGAAAATTGAGGTAGTAAAATTTTGAAATCAATTACTATTTTCCACAAAAAAAAACACACATGGTCCAAATTGGCTGGAAAGCTTCAGGAAACTGTCCCATAATTTTTCCAGGCCATAGCAGGAATTTTCATCTCTTTGAAACCACCCCTAACAAAATTGAGGTAGTAAAATTTTAAAATCAATTACTATTTTTCACAAATAAAATCGCACATGGTCTAAATTGACTGAAAAGCTTCAAAAAACTGTCCCATAATTTTTCCAGGCCATAGCAGGAATTTTCATCCCTTAGAAACCACCCCTAAGAAAATTGAGGTAAGAAAATTTGGAAATCAATTACTTTTTTCCACAAAAAAAATCACACATGGTCCAAATTGGCTGAAAAGCTTCAGGAAACTGTCCCATAATTTTTCAGGCCATAGCAGGAATTTTCATCCCTTAGAAACCACCCCTAAGAAAATTGAGGTAGTAAAATTTTGAAATCAATTACTATTTTCCACAAAAAAAAACACACATGGTCCAAATTGGCTGGAAAGCTTCAGGAAACTGTCCCATAATTTTTCCAGGCCATAGCAGGAATTTTCATCTCTTTGAAACCACCCCTAACAAAATTGAGGTAGTAAAATTTTAAAATCAATTACTATTTTTCACAAATAAAATCGCACATGGTCTAAATTGACTGAAAAGCTTCAAAAAACTGTCCCATAATTTTTCCAGGCCATAGCAGGAATTTTCATCCCTTAGAAACCACCCCTAAGAAAATTGAGGTAAGAAAATTTGGAAATCAATTACTATTTTCCACAAAAAAAATCACACATGGTCCAAATTGGCTGAAAAGCTTCAGGAAACTGTCCCATAATTTTTCAGGCCATAGCAGGAATTTTCATCCCTTAGAAACCACCCCTAAGAAAATTGAGGTAGTAAAATTTTAAAATCAATTACTATTTTCCACAAAAAAAATCACACATGGTCAAAATTGGCTGGAAAGCTTCAGAAAACTGTCCCATAATTTTTCCAGGCCATAGCAGGAATTTTCATCCCTTAGAAACCACCCCTAAGAAAATTGAGGTAGTAAAATTTTGAAATCAATTACTATTTTCCACAAAAAAATCACACATGGTCCAAATTGGCTGGAAAGCTTCAGAAAACTGTCCCATAATTTTTCCAGGCCATAGCAGGAATTTGCATCCCTTAGAAACCACCCCTAACAAAATTGAGGTCATAAAATTTTGAAATCAATTAATATTTTCCACAAAAAAAATCACACATGGTCAAAATTGGCTGGAAAGCTTTAGGAAACTGTCCCATTATTTTTCCAGGCCATAGCAGGAATTTTTATCACTTAGAAACCACCCCTAACAAAATTAAGGTAATAAAATTTTGAAATCAATTACTATTTTCCAAAAAAAAAAATCACACATGGTCCAAATTGGCTGGAAAGCTTTAGAAAACTGTCCCATAATTTTTCTAGGCCATAGCAGGAATTTTCATCCCTTAGAAACCACCCCTAACAAAATTGAGGCAATAAAATTTTGAAATCAATTACTATTTTCCACAAAAAAAATCTCACATAGTCCAAATTGGCTGGAAAGCTTTAGAAAACTGTCCCATAATTTTTCCAGGCCATAGCAGGAATTTTCATCTCTTTGAAACCACCCCTAACAAAATTGAGGTAGTAAAATTTTAAAATCAATTACTATTTTTCACAAATAAAATCGCACATGGTCTAAATTGACTGAAAAGCTTCAAAAAACTGTCCCATAATTTTTCCAGGCCATAGCAGGAATTTTCATCCCTTAGAAACCACCCCTAAGAAAATTGAGGTAAGAAAATTTGGAAATCAATTACTATTTTCCACAAAAAAAATCACACATGGTCCAAATTGGCTGAAAAGCTTCAGGAAACTGTCCCATAATTTTTCAGGCCATAGCAGGAATTTTCATCCCTTAGAAACCACCCCTAAAAAAATTGAGGTAGTAAAATTTTGAAATCAATTACTATTTTCCACAAAAAAAAACACACATGGTCCAAATTGGCTGGAAAGCTTCAGGAAACTGTCCCATAATTTTTCCAGGCCATAGCAGGAATTTTCATCCCTTAGAAACCACCCCTAAGAAAATTGAGGTAAGAAAATTTGGAAATCAATTACTATTTTCCACAAAAAAAATCACACATGGTCCAAATTGGCTGAAAAGCTTCAGGAAACTGTCCCATAATTTTTCAGGCCATAGCAGGAATTTTCATCCCTTAGAAACCACCCCTAAGAAAATTGAGGTAAGAAAATTTGGAAATCAATTACTATTTTCCACAAAAAAAATCACACATGGTCCAAATTGGCTGAAAAGCTTCAGGAAACTGTCCCATAATTTTTCAGGCCATAGCAGGAATTTTCATCCCTTAGAAACCACCCCTAAGAAAATTGAGGTAGTAAAATTTTAAAATCAATTACTATTTTCCACAAAAAAAATCACACATGGTCAAAATTGGCTGGAAAGCTTCAGAAAACTGTCCCATAATTTTTCCAGGCCATAGCAGGAATTTTCATCCCTTAGAAACCACCCCTAAGAAAATTGAGGTAGTAAAATTTTGAAATCAATTACTATTTTCCACAAAAAAATCACACATGGTCCAAATTGGCTGGAAAGCTTCAGAAAACTGTCCCATAATTTTTCCAGGCCATAGCAGGAATTTGCATCCCTTAGAAACCACCCCTAACAAAATTGAGGTCATAAAATTTTGAAATCAATTAATATTTTCCACAAAAAAAATCACACATGGTCAAAATTGGCTGGAAAGCTTTAGGAAACTGTCCCATTATTTTTCCAGGCCATAGCAGGAATTTTTATCACTTAGAAACCACCCCTAACAAAATTAAGGTAATAAAATTTTGAAATCAATTACTATTTTCCAAAAAAAAAAATCACACATGGTCCAAATTGGCTGGAAAGCTTTAGAAAACTGTCCCATAATTTTTCTAGGCCATAGCAGGAATTTTCATCCCTTAGAAACCACCCCTAACAAAATTGAGGCAATAAAATTTTGAAATCAATTACTATTTTCCACAAAAAAAATCTCACATAGTCCAAATTGGCTGGAAAGCTTTAGAAAACTGTCCCATAATTTTTCCAGGCCATAGCAGGAATTTTCATCTCTTTGAAACCACCCCTAACAAAATTGAGGTAGTAAAATTTTAAAATCAATTACTATTTTTCACAAATAAAATCGCACATGGTCTAAATTGACTGAAAAGCTTCAAAAAACTGTCCCATAATTTTTCCAGGCCATAGCAGGAATTTTCATCCCTTAGAAACCACCCCTAAGAAAATTGAGGTAAGAAAATTTGGAAATCAATTACTATTTTCCACAAAAAAAATCACACATGGTCCAAATTGGCTGAAAAGCTTCAGGAAACTGTCCCATAATTTTTCAGGCCATAGCAGGAATTTTCATCCCTTAGAAACCACCCCTAAAAAAATTGAGGTAGTAAAATTTTGAAATCAATTACTATTTTCCACAAAAAAAAACACACATGGTCCAAATTGGCTGGAAAGCTTCAGGAAACTGTCCCATAATTTTTCCAGGCCATAGCAGGAATTTTCATCTCTTTGAAACCACCCCTAACAAAATTGAGGTAGTAAAATTTTAAAATCAATTACTATTTTTCACAAATAAAATCGCACATGGTCTAAATTGACTGAAAAGCTTCAAAAAACTGTCCCATAATTTTTCCAGGCCATAGCAGGAATTTTCATCCCTTAGAAACCACCCCTAAGAAAATTGAGGTAAGAAAATTTGGAAATCAATTACTATTTTCCACAAAAAAAATCACACATGGTCCAAATTGGCTGAAAAGCTTCAGGAAACTGTCCCATAATTTTTCAGGCCATAGCAGGAATTTTCATCCCTTAGAAACCACCCCTAAGAAAATTGAGGTAGTAAAATTTTAAAATCAATTACTATTTTCCACAAAAAAAATCACACATGGTCAAAATTGGCTGGAAAGCTTCAGAAAACTGTCCCATAATTTTTCCAGGCCATAGCAGGAATTTTCATCCCTTAGAAACCACCCCTAAGAAAATTGAGGTAGTAAAATTTTGAAATCAATTACTATTTTCCACAAAAAAATCACACATGGTCAAAATTGGCTGGAAAGCTTCAGAAAACTGTCCCATAATTTTTCCAGGCCATAGCAGGAATTTGCATCCCTTAGAAACCACCCCTAACAAAATTGAGGTCATAAAATTTTGAAATCAATTAATATTTTCCACAATAAAAATCACACATGGTCAAAATTGGCTGGAAAGCTTTAGGAAACTGTCCCATTATTTTTCCAGGTCATAGCAGGAATTTTTATCCCTTAGAAACCACCCCTAACAAAATTAAGGTAATAAAATTTTGAAATCAATTACTATTTTCCAAAAAAAAAAATCACACATGGTCCAAATCGGCTGGAAAGCTTTAGAAAACTGTCCCATAATTTTTCTAGGCCATAGCAGGAATTTTCATCCCTTAGAAACCACCCCTAACAAAATTGAGGCAATAAAATTTTGAAATCAATTACTATTTTCCACAAAAAAAATCTCACATAGTCCAAATTGGCTGGAAAGCTTCAGGAAACTGTCCCATAATTTTTCCAGGCCATAGCAGGAATTTTCATCCCTTTGAAACCACTTCTAACAAAATTGAGGTAGTAAAATTTTGAAATCAATTACTATTTTCCACAAAAAAAATCACACATGGTCCAAATTGGCTGGAAAGCTTCAGGAAACTGTCCCATAATTTTTCCAGGCCATAGCAGGAATTTTCATCCCTTTGAAACCACTTCTAACAAAATTGAGGTAGTAAAATTTTGAAATCAATTACTATTTTCCACAAAAAAAATCACACATGGTCCAAATTGGCTGGAAAGCTTCAGGAAACTGTCCCATAATTTTTCCAGGCCATAGCAGGAATTTTCATCCCTTAGAAACCACCCCTAAGAAAATTGAGGTAGTAAAATTTTGAAATCAATTACTATTTTCCACAAAAAAAAACACACATGGTCCAAATTGGCTGGAAAGCTTCAGGAACCTGTCCCATAATTTTTCCAGGCCATAGCAGGAATTTTCATCTCTTTGAAACCACCCCTAACAAAATTGAGGTAGTAAAATTTTAAAATCAATTACTATTTTTCACAAATAAAATCGCACATGGTCTAAATTGACTGAAAAGCTTCAAAAAACTGTCCCATAATTTTTCCAGGCCATAGCAGGAATTTTCATCCCTTAGAAACCACCCCTAAGAAAATTGAGGTAAGAAAATTTGGAAATCAATTACTATTTTCCACAAAAAAAATCACACATGGTCCAAATTGGCTGAAAAGCTTCAGGAAACTGTCCCATAATTTTTTAGGCCATAGCAGGAATTTTCATCCCTTTGAAACCACTTCTAACAAAATTGAGGTAGTAAAATTTTGAAATCAATTACTATTTTCCACAAAAAAAATCACACATTGTCTAAATTGGCTGGAAAGCTTCAGGAAACTGTCCCATAATTTTTCCAGGCCATAGCAGGAATTTTCATCCCTTAGAAACCACCCCTAAGAAAATTGAGGTAGTAAAATTTTGAAATCAATTACTATTTTCCACAAAAAAATCACACATGGTCCAAATTGGCTGGAAAGCTTCAGAAAACTGTCCCATAATTTTTCCAGGCCATAGCAGGAATTTGCATCCCTTAGAAACCACCCCTAACAAAATTGAGGTCATAAAATTTTGAAATCAATTAATATTTTCCACAATAAAAATCACACATGGTCAAAATTGGCTGGAAAGCTTTAGGAAACTGTCCCATTATTTTTCCAGGCCATAGCAGGAATTTTTATCCCTTAGAAACCACCCCTAACAAAATTAAGGTAATAAAATTTTGAAATCAATTACTATTTTCCAAAAAAAAAAATCACACATGGTCCAAATTGGCTGGAAAGCTTTAGAAAACTGTCCCATAATTTTTCTAGGCCATAGCAGGAATTTTCATCCCTTAGAAACCACCCCTAACAAAATTGAGGCAATAAAATTTTGAAATCAATTACTATTTTCCACAAAAAAAATCTCACATAGTCCAAATTGGCTGGAAAGCTTCAGGAAACTGTCCCATAATTTCTCCAGGCCAAAAGCAGGAATTTTCATCCCTTTGAAACCACTTCTAACAAAATTGAGGTAGTAAAATTTTGAAATCAATTACTATTTTCCACAAAAAAAATCACACATGGTCCAAATTGGCTGGAAAGCTTCAGGAAACTGTCCCATAATTTTTCCAGGCCATAGCAGGAATTTTCATCCCTTTGAAACCACTTCTAACAAAATTGAGGTAGTAAAATTTTGAAATCAATTACTATTTTCCACAAAAAAAATCACACATGGTCCAAATTGGCTGGAAAGCTTCAGGAAACTGTCCCATAATTTTTCCAGGCCATAGCAGGAATTTTCATCCCTTAGAAACCACCCCTAAGAAAATTGAGGTAGTAAAATTTTGAAATCAATTACTATTTTCCACAAAAAAAATCACACATGGTCCAAATTGGCTGGAAAGCTTCAGGAAACTGTCCCATAATTTTTCCAGGCCATGGCAGGAATTTTCATCTCTTTGAAACCACCCCTAACAAAATTGAGGTAGTAAAATTTTAAAATCAATTACTTTTTTTCACAAATAAAATCGCACATGGTCTAAATTGACTGAAAAGCTTCAAAAAACTGTCCCATAATTTTTCCAGGCCATAGCAGGAATTTTCATCCCTTAGAAACCACCCCTAAGAAAATTGAGGTAAGAAAATTTGGAAATCAATTACTATTTTCCACAAAAAAAATCACACATGGTCCAAATTGGCTGAAAAGCTTCAGGAAACTGTCCCATAATTTTTTAGGCCATAGCAGGAATTTTCATCCCTTAGAAACCACCACTAAGAAAATTGAGGTAGTAAAATTTTAAAATCAATTACTATTTTCCACAAAAAAAATCACACATGGTCAAAATTGGCTGGAAAGCTTCAGGAAACTGTCCCATAATTTTTCCAGGCCATAGCAGGAATTTTCATCCCTTTGAAACCACTTCTAACAAAATTGAGGTAGTAAAATTTTGAAATCAATTACTATTTTCCACAAAAAAAATCACACATTGTCTAAATTGGCTGGAAAGCTTCAGGAAACTGTCCCATAATTTTTCCAGGCCATAGCAGGAATTTTCATCCCTTAGAAACCACCCCTAAGAAAATTGAGGTAGTAAAATTTTGAAATCAATTACTATTTTCTACAAAAAAAATCACACATGGTCCAAATTGGCTGGAAAGCTTCAGAAAACTGTCCCATAATTTTTCCAGGCCATAACAGGAATTTCCATCCCTTTGAAACCACCCCTAACAAAATTGAGGTAGTAAAATTTTGAAATTAATTACTATTTTCCACAAAAAAAATCACACATGGTCCAAATTGGCTGGAAAGCTTCAGGAAACTGTCCCATAATTTTTCCAGGCCATAGCAGGAATTTTGATCCCTTAGAAACCACCCCTAAGAAAATTGAGGTAGTAAAATTTTAAAATCAATTACTATTTTCCACAAAAAAAATCACACATGGTCAAAATTGGCTGGAAAGCTTCAGAAAACTGTCCCATAATTTTTCCAGGCCATAGCAGGAATTTTCATCCCTTAGAAACCACCCCTAAGAAAATTGAGGTAGTAAAATTTTGAAATCAATTACTATTTTCCACAAAAAAATCACACATGGTCCAAATTGGCTGGAAAGCTTCAGAAAACTGTCCCATAATTTTTCCAGGCCATAGCAGGAATTTGCATCCCTTAGAAACCACCCCTAACAAAATTGAGGTCATAAAATTTTGAAATCAATTAATATTTTCCACAAAAAAAATCACACATGGTCAAAATTGGCTGGAAAGCTTTAGGAAACTGTCCCATTATTTTTCCAGGCCATAGCAGGAATTTTTATCACTTAGAAACCACCCCTAACAAAATTAAGGTAATAAAATTTTGAAATCAATTACTATTTTCCAAAAAAAAAAATCACACATGGTCCAAATTGGCTGGAAAGCTTTAGAAAACTGTCCCATAATTTTTCTAGGCCATAGCAGGAATTTTCATCCCTTAGAAACCACCCCTAACAAAATTGAGGCAATAAAATTTTGAAATCAATTACTATTTTCCACAAAAAAAATCTCACATAGTCCAAATTGGCTGGAAAGCTTTAGAAAACTGTCCCATAATTTTTCCAGGCCATAGCAGGAATTTTCATCTCTTTGAAACCACCCCTAACAAAATTGAGGTAGTAAAATTTTAAAATCAATTACTATTTTTCACAAATAAAATCGCACATGGTCTAAATTGACTGAAAAGCTTCAAAAAACTGTCCCATAATTTTTCCAGGCCATAGCAGGAATTTTCATCCCTTAGAAACCACCCCTAAGAAAATTGAGGTAAGAAAATTTGGAAATCAATTACTATTTTCCACAAAAAAAATCACACATGGTCCAAATTGGCTGAAAAGCTTCAGGAAACTGTCCCATAATTTTTCAGGCCATAGCAGGAATTTTCATCCCTTAGAAACCACCCCTAAAAAAATTGAGGTAGTAAAATTTTGAAATCAATTACTATTTTCCACAAAAAAAAACACACATGGTCCAAATTGGCTGGAAAGCTTCAGGAAACTGTCCCATAATTTTTCCAGGCCATAGCAGGAATTTTCATCTCTTTGAAACCACCCCTAACAAAATTGAGGTAGTAAAATTTTAAAATCAATTACTATTTTTCACAAATAAAATCGCACATGGTCTAAATTGACTGAAAAGCTTCAAAAAACTGTCCCATAATTTTTCCAGGCCATAGCAGGAATTTTCATCCCTTAGAAACCACCCCTAAGAAAATTGAGGTAAGAAAATTTGGAAATCAATTACTATTTTCCACAAAAAAAATCACACATGGTCCAAATTGGCTGAAAAGCTTCAGGAAACTGTCCCATAATTTTTCAGGCCATAGCAGGAATTTTCATCCCTTAGAAACCACCCCTAAGAAAATTGAGGTAGTAAAATTTTAAAATCAATTACTATTTTCCACAAAAAAAATCACACATGGTCAAAATTGGCTGGAAAGCTTCAGAAAACTGTCCCATAATTTTTCCAGGCCATAGCAGGAATTTTCATCCCTTAGAAACCACCCCTAAGAAAATTGAGGTAGTAAAATTTTGAAATCAATTACTATTTTCCACAAAAAAATCACACATGGTCAAAATTGGCTGGAAAGCTTCAGAAAACTGTCCCATAATTTTTCCAGGCCATAGCAGGAATTTGCATCCCTTAGAAACCACCCCTAACAAAATTGAGGTCATAAAATTTTGAAATCAATTAATATTTTCCACAATAAAAATCACACATGGTCAAAATTGGCTGGAAAGCTTTAGGAAACTGTCCCATTATTTTTCCAGGCCATAGCAGGAATTTTTATCCCTTAGAAACCACCCCTAACAAAATTAAGGTAATAAAATTTTGAAATCAATTACTATTTTCCAAAAAAAAAAATCACACATGGTCCAAATCGGCTGGAAAGCTTTAGAAAACTGTCCCATAATTTTTCTAGGCCATAGCAGGAATTTTCATCCCTTAGAAACCACCCCTAACAAAATTGAGGCAATAAAATTTTGAAATCAATTACTATTTTCCACAAAAAAAATCTCACATAGTCCAAATTGGCTGGAAAGCTTCAGGAAACTGTCCCATAATTTTTCCAGGCCATAGCAGGAATTTTCATCCCTTTGAAACCACTTCTAACAAAATTGAGGTAGTAAAATTTTGAAATCAATTACTATTTTCCACAAAAAAAATCACACATGGTCCAAATTGGCTGGAAAGCTTCAGGAAACTGTCCCATAATTTTTCCAGGCCATAGCAGGAATTTTCATCCCTTTGAAACCACTTCTAACAAAATTGAGGTAGTAAAATTTTGAAATCAATTACTATTTTCCACAAAAAAAATCACACATGGTCCAAATTGGCTGGAAAGCTTCAGGAAACTGTCCTATAATTTTTCCAGGCCATAGCAGGAATTTTCATCCCTTAGAAACCACCCCTAAGAAAATTGAGGTAGTAAAATTTTGATATCAATTACTATTTTCCACAAAAAAAAACACACATGGTCCAAATTGGCTGGAAAGCTTCAGGAACCTGTCCCATAATTTTTCCAGGCCATAGCAGGAATTTTCATCTCTTTGAAACCACCCCTAACAAAATTGAGGTAGTAAAATTTTAAAATCAATTACTATTTTTCACAAATAAAATCGCACATGGTCTAAATTGACTGAAAAGCTTCAAAAAACTGTCCCATAATTTTTCCAGGCCATAGCAGGAATTTTCATCCCTTAGAAACCACCCCTAAGAAAATTGAGGTAAGAAAATTTGGAAATCAATTACTATTTTCCACAAAAAAATCACACATGGTCCAAATTGGCTGAAAAGCTTCAGGAAACTGTCCCATAATTTTTTAGGCCATAGCAGGAATTTTCATCCCTTAGAAACCACCACTAAGAAAATTGAGGTAGTAAAATTTTAAAATCAATTACTATTTTCCACAAAAAAAATCACACATGGTCAAAATTGGCTGGAAAGCTTCAGGAAACTGTCCCATAATTTTTCCAGGCCATAGCAGGAATTTTCATCCCTTTGAAACCACTTCTAACAAAATTGAGGTAGTAAAATTTTGAAATCAATTACTATTTTCCACAAAAAAAATCACACATTGTCTAAATTGGCTGGAAAGCTTCAGGAAACTGTCCCATAATTTTTCCAGGCCATAGCAGGAATTTTCATCCCTTAGAAACCACCCCTAAGAAAATTGAGGTAGTAAAATTTTGAAATCAATTACTATTTTCCACAAAAAAATCACACATGGTCCAAATTGGCTGGAAAGCTTCAGAAAACTGTCCCATAATTTTTCCAGGCCATAGCAGGAATTTGCATCCCTTAGAAACCACCCCTAACAAAATTGAGGTCATAAAATTTTGAAATCAATTAATATTTTCCACAATATAAATCACACATGGTCAAAATTCGCTGGAAAGCTTTAGGAAACTGTCCCATTATTTTTCCAGGCCATAGCAGGAATTTTTATCCCTTAGAAACCACCCCTAACAAAATTAAGGTAATAAAATTTTGAAATCAATTACTATTTTCCAAAAAAAAAAATCACACATGGTCCAAATTGGCTGGAAAGCTTTAGAAAACTGTCCCATAATTTTTCTAGGCCATAGCAGGAATTTTCATCCCTTAGAAACCACCCCTAACAAAATTGAGGCAATAAAATTTTGAAATCAATTACTATTTTCCACAAAAAAAATCTCACATAGTCCAAATTGGCTGGAAAGCTTCAGGAAACTGTCCCATAATTTCTCCAGGCCATAGCAGGAATTTTCATCCCTTTGAAACCACTTCTAACAAAATTGAGGTAGTAAAATTTTGAAATCAATTACTATTTTCCACAAAAAAAATCACACATGGTCCAAATTGGCTGGAAAGCTTCAGGAAACTGTCCCATAATTTTTCCAGGCCATAGCAGGAATTTTCATCCCTTTGAAACCACTTCTAACAAAATTGAGGTAGTAAAATTTTGAAATCAATTACTATTTTCCACAAAAAAAATCACACATGGTCCAAATTGGCTGGAAAGCTTCAGGAAACTGTCCCATAATTTTTCCAGGCCATAGCAGGAATTTTCATCCCTTAGAAACCACCCCTAAGAAAATTGAGGTAGTAAAATTTTGAAATCAATTACTATTTTCCACAAAAAAAATCACACATGGTCCAAATTGGCTGGAAAGCTTCAGGAAACTGTCCCATAATTTTTCCAGGCCATGGCAGGAATTTTCATCTCTTTGAAACCACCCCTAACAAAATTGAGGTAGTAAAATTTTAAAATCAATTACTTTTTTTCACAAATAAAATCGCACATGGTCTAAATTGACTGAAAAGCTTCAAAAAACTGTCCCATAATTTTTCCAGGCCATAGCAGGAATTTTCATCCCTTAGAAACCACCCCTAAGAAAATTGAGGTAAGAAAATTTGGAAATCAATTACTATTTTCCACAAAAAAAATCACACATGGTCCAAATTGGCTGAAAAGCTTCAGGAAACTGTCCCATAATTTTTTAGGCCATAGCAGGAATTTTCATCCCTTAGAAACCACCACTAAGAAAATTGAGGTAGTAAAATTTTAAAATCAATTACTATTTTCCACAAAAAAAATCACACATGGTCAAAATTGGCTGGAAAGCTTCAGGAAACTGTCCCATAATTTTTCCAGGCCATAGCAGGAATTTTCATCCCTTTGAAACCACTTCTAACAAAATTGAGGTAGTAAAATTTTGAAATCAATTACTATTTTCCACAAAAAAAATCACACATTGTCTAAATTGGCTGGAAAGCTTCAGGAAACTGTCCCATAATTTTTCCAGGCCATAGCAGGAATTTTCATCCCTTAGAAACCACCCCTAAGAAAATTGAGGTAGTAAAATTTTGAAATCAATTACTATTTTCTACAAAAAAAATCACACATGGTCCAAATTGGCTGGAAAGCTTCAGAAAACTGTCCCATAATTTTTCCAGGCCATAGCAGGAATTTCCATCCCTTTGAAACCACCCCTAACAAAATTGAGGTAGTAAAATTTTGAAATTAATTACTATTTTCCACAAAAAAAATCACACATGGTCCAAATTGGCTGGAAAGCTTCAGGAAACTGTCCCATAATTTTTCCAGGCCATAGCAGGAATTTTGATCCCTTAGAAACCACCCCTAAGAAAATTGAGGTAGTAAAATTTTGAAATCAATTACTATTTTCCACAAAAAAAATCACACATGGTCAAAATTGGCTGGAAAGCTTCAGGAAACTGTCCCATAATTTTTCCAGGCCATAGCAAGAATTTCCATCCCTTTGAAACCACCCCTAAGAAAAATTAAATAGTAAAATTTTGAAATCAATTACTATTTTCCACAAAAAAAATCACACATGGTCCAAATTGACTGGAAAGCTTCAGGAAACTGTCCCATAATTTTTCCAGGCCATAGCAGGAATTTTCATCCCTTAGAAACCACCCCTAAGAAAATTGAGGTAGTAAAATTTTGAAATCAATTACTATTTTCCACAAAAAAAATCACACATGGTCCAAATTAGCTGAAAAGCTTCAGGAAACTGTCCCATAATTTTTCCAGGCCATAGCGGGAATTTCCATCCCTTTGAAACCACCCCTAACAAAATTGAGGTAGTAAAATTTTGAAATCAATTACTATTTTCCACAAAAAAAATCACACATGGTCTAAATTGGCTGGAAAGCTTCAGGAAACTGTCCCATAATTTTTCCCGGCGATAGCAGGAATTTTCATCCCTTAGAAACCACCCCTAAGAAAATTGAGGTAGTAAAATTTTGAAATCAATTACTATTTTCCACAAAAAAATCACACATGGTCCAAATTGGCTGGAAAGCTTCAGAAAACTGTCCCATAATTTTTCCAGGCCATAGCAGGAATTTGCATCCCTTAGAAACCACCCCTAACAAAATTGAGGTCATAAAATTTTGAAATCAATTAATATTTTCCACAATAAAAATCACACATGGTCAAAATTGGCTGGAAAGCTTTAGGAAACTGTCCCATTATTTTTCCAGGCCATAGCAGGAATTTTTATCCCTTAGAAACCACCCCTAACAAAATTAAGGTAATAAAATTTTGAAATCAATTACTATTTTCCAAAAAAAAAAATCACACATGGTCCAAATTGGCTGGAAAGCTTTAGAAAACTGTCCCATAATTTTTCTAGGCCATAGCAGGAATTTTCATCCCTTAGAAACCACCCCTAACAAAATTGAGGCAATAAAATTTTGAAATCAATTACTATTTTCCACAAAAAAAATCTCACATAGTCCAAATTGGCTGGAAAGCTTCAGGAAACTGTCCCATAATTTTTCCAGGCCATAGCAGGAATTTTCATCCCTTTGAAACCACTTCTAACAAAATTGAGGTAGTAAAATTTTGAAATCAATTACTATTTTCCACAAAAAAAATCACACATGGTCCAAATTGGCTGGAAAGCTTCAGGAAACTGTCCCATAATTTTTCCAGGCCATAGCAGGAATTTTCATCCCTTTGAAACCACTTCTAACAAAATTGAGGTAGTAAAATTTTGAAATCAATTACTATTTTCCACAAAAAAAAAAAACACATGGTCCAAATTGGCTGGAAAGCTTCAGGAAACTGTCCCATAATTTTTCCAGGCCATAGCAGGAATTTTCATCCCTTAGAAACCACCCCTAAGAAAATTGAGGTAGTAAAATTTTGAAATCAATTACTATTTTCCACAAAAAAAAACACACATGGTCCAAATTGGCTGGAAAGCTTCAGGAAACTGTCCCATAATTTTTCCAGGCCATAGCAGGAATTTTCATCTCTTTGAAACCACCCCTAACAAAATTGAGGTAGTAAAATTTTAAAATCAATTACTTTTTTTCACAAATAAAATCGCACATGGTCTAAATTGACTGAAAAGCTTCAAAAAACTGTCCCATAATTTTTCCAGGCCATAGCAGGAATTTTCATCCCTTAGAAACCACCCCTAAGAAAATTGAGGTAAGAAAATTTGGAAATCAATTACTATTTTCCACAAAAAAAATCACACATGGTCCAAATTGGCTGAAAAGCTTCAGGAAACTGTCCCATAATTTTTTAGGCCATAGCAGGAATTTTCATCCCTTAGAAACCACCACTAAGAAAATTGAGGTAGTAAAATTTTAAAATCAATTACTATTTTCCACAAAAAAAATCACACATGGTCAAAATTGGCTGGAAAGCTTCAGGAAACTGTCCCATAATTTTTCCAGGCCATAGCAGGAATTTTCATCCCTTTGAAACCACTTCTAACAAAATTGAGGTAGTAAAATTTTGAAATCAATTACTATTTTCCACAAAAAAAATCACACATTGTCTAAATTGGCTGGAAAGCTTCAGGAAACTGTCCCATAATTTTTCCAGGCCATAGCAGGAATTTTCATCCCTTAGAAACCACCCCTAAGAAAATTGAGGTAGTAAAATTTTGAAATCAATTACTATTTTCTACAAAAAAAATCACACATGGTCCAAATTGGCTGGAAAGCTTCAGAAAACTGTCCCATAATTTTTCCAGGCCATAGCAGGAATTTCCATCCCTTTGAAACCACCCCTAACAAAATTGAGGTAGTAAAATTTTGAAATTAATTACTATTTTCCACAAAAAAAACACACATGGTCCAAATTGGCTGGAAAGCTTCAGGAAACTGTCCCATAATTTTTCCAGGCCATAGCAGGAATTTTGATCCCTTAGAAACCACCCCTAAGAAAATTGAGGTAGTAAAATTTTGAAATCAATTACTATTTTCCACAAAAAAAATCACACATGGTCAAAATTGGCTGGAAAGCTTCAGGAAACTGTCCCATAATTTTTCCAGGCCATAGCAAGAATTTCCATCCCTTTGAAACCACCCCTAAGAAAAATTAAATAGTAAAATTTTGAAATCAATTACTATTTTCCACAAAAAAAATCACACATGGTCCAAATTGACTGGAAAGCTTCAGGAAACTGTCCCATAATTTTTCCAGGCCATAGCAGGAATTTTCATCCCTTAGAAACCACCCCTAAGAAAATTGAGGTAGTAAAATTTTGAAATCAATTACTATTTTCCACAAAAAAAATCACACATGGTCCAAATTAGCTGAAAAGCTTCAGGAAACTGTCCCATAATTTTTCCAGGCCATAGCAGGAATTTCCATCCCTTTGAAACCACCCCTAACAAAATTGAGGTAGTAAAATTTTGAAATCAATTACTATTTTCCACAAAAAAAATCACACATGGTCTAAATTGGCTGGAAAGCTTCAGGAAACTGTCCCATAATTTTTCCCGGCGATAGCAGGAATTTTCATCCCTTAGAAACCACCCCTAAGAAAATTGAGGTAGTAAAATTTTGAAATCAATTACTATTTTCCACAAAAAAATCACACATGGTCCAAATTGGCTGAAAAGCTTCAGAAAACTGTCCCATAATTTTTCCAGGCCATAGCAGGAATTTGCATCCCTTAGAAACCACCCCTAACAAAATTGAGGTCATAAAATTTTGAAATCAATTAATATTTTCCACAATAAAAATCACACATGGTCAAAATTGGCTGGAAAGCTTCAGGAAACTGTCCCATAATTTTTCCAGGCCATAGCAGGAATTTTCATCCCTTAGAAACCACCCCTAAGAAAATTGAGGTAGTAAAATTTTGAAATCAATTACTATTTTCCACAAAAAAAAACACACATGGTCCAAATTGGCTGGAAAGCTTCAGGAAACTGTCCCATAATTTTTCCAGGCCATAGCAGGAATTTTCATCTCTTTGAAACCACCCCTAACAAAATTGAGGTAGTAAAATTTTAAAATCAATTACTTTTTTTCACAAATAAAATCGCACATGGTCTAAATTGACTGAAAAGCTTCAAAAAACTGTCCCATAATTTTTCCAGGCCATAGCAGGAATTTTCATCCCTTAGAAACCACCCCTAAGAAAATTGAGGTAAGAAAATTTGGAAATCAATTACTATTTTCCACAAAAAAAATCACACATGGTCCAAATTGGCTGAAAAGCTTCAGGAAACTGTCCCATAATTTTTTAGGCCATAGCAGGAATTTTCATCCCTTAGAAACCACCACTAAGAAAATTGAGGTAGTAAAATTTTAAAATCAATTACTATTTTCCACAAAAAAAATCACACATGGTCAAAATTGGCTGGAAAGCTTCAGGAAACTGTCCCATAATTTTTCCAGGCCATAGCAGGAATTTTCATCCCTTTGAAACCACTTCTAACAAAATTGAGGTAGTAAAATTTTGAAATCAATTACTATTTTCCACAAAAAAAATCACACATTGTCTAAATTGGCTGGAAAGCTTCAGGAAACTGTCCCATAATTTTTCCAGGCCATAGCAGGAATTTTCATCCCTTAGAAACCACCCCTAAGAAAATTGAGGTAGTAAAATTTTGAAATCAATTACTATTTTCTACAAAAAAAATCACACATGGTCCAAATTGGCTGGAAAGCTTCAGAAAACTGTCCCATAATTTTTCCAGGCCATAGCAGGAATTTCCATCCCTTTGAAACCACCCCTAACAAAATTGAGGTAGTAAAATTTTGAAATTAATTACTATTTTCCACAAAAAAAACACACATGGTCCAAATTGGCTGGAAAGCTTCAGGAAACTGTCCCATAATTTTTCCAGGCCATAGCAGGAATTTTGATCCCTTAGAAACCACCCCTAAGAAAATTGAGGTAGTAAAATTTTGAAATCAATTACTATTTTCCACAAAAAAAATCACACATGGTCAAAATTGGCTGGAAAGCTTCAGGAAACTGTCCCATAATTTTTCCAGGCCATAGCAAGAATTTCCATCCCTTTGAAACCACCCCTAAGAAAAATTAAATAGTAAAATTTTGAAATCAATTACTATTTTCCACAAAAAAAATCACACATGGTCCAAATTGACTGGAAAGCTTCAGGAAACTGTCCCATAATTTTTCCAGGCCATAGCAGGAATTTTCATCCCTTAGAAACCACCCCTAAGAAAATTGAGGTAGTAAAATTTTGAAATCAATTACTATTTTCCACAAAAAAAATCACACATGGTCCAAATTAGCTGAAAAGCTTCAGGAAACTGTCCCATAATTTTTCCAGGCCATAGCAGGAATTTCCATCCCTTTGAAACCACCCCTAACAAAATTGAGGTAGTAAAATTTTGAAATCAATTACTATTTTCCACAAAAAAAATCACACATGGTCTAAATTGGCTGGAAAGCTTCAGGAAACTGTCCCATAATTTTTCCCGGCGATAGCAGGAATTTTCATCCCTTAGAAACCACCCCTAAGAAAATTGAGGTAGTAAAATTTTGAAATCAATTACTATTTTCCACAAAAAAATCACACATGGTCCAAATTGGCTGAAAAGCTTCAGAAAACTGTCCCATAATTTTTCCAGGCCATAGCAGGAATTTGCATCCCTTAGAAACCACCCCTAACAAAATTGAGGTCATAAAATTTTGAAATCAATTAATATTTTCCACAATAAAAATCACACATGGTCAAAATTGGCTGGAAAGCTTTAGGAAACTGTCCCATTATTTTTCCAGGCCATAGCAGGAATTTTTATCCCTTAGAAACCACCCCTAACAAAATTAAGGTAATAAAATTTTGAAATCAATTACTATTTTCCAAAAAAAAAAATCACACATGGTCCAAATTGGCTGGAAAGCTTTAGAAAACTGTCCCATAATTTTTCTAGGCCATAGCAGGAATTTTCATCCCTTAGAAACCACCCCTAACAAAATTGAGGCAATAAAATTTTGAAATCAATTACTATTTTCCACAAAAAAAATCTCACATAGTCCAAATTGGCTGGAAAGCTTCAGGAAACTGTCCCATAATTTTTCCAGGCCATAGCATGAATTTTCATCCCTTTGAAACCACTTCTAACAAAATTGAGGTAGTAAAATTTTGAAATCAATTACTATTTTCCACAAAAAAAATCACACATGGTCCAAATTGGCTGGAAAGCTTCAGGAAACTGTCCCATAATTTTTCCAGGCCATAGCAGGAATTTTCATCCCTTTGAAACCACTTCTAACAAAATTGAGGTAGTAAAATTTTGAAATCAATTACTATTTTCCACAAAAAAAATCACACATGGTCCAAATTGGCTGGAAAGCTTCAGGAAACTGTCCCATAATTTTTCCAGGCCATAGCAGGAATTTTCATCCCTTAGAAACCACCCCTAAGAAAATTGAGGTAGTAAAATTTTGAAATCAATTACTATTTTCCACAAAAAAAAACACACATGGTCCAAATTGGCTGGAAAGCTTCAGGAAACTGTCCCATAATTTTTCCAGGCCATAGCAGGAATTTTCATCTCTTTGAAACCACCCCTAACAAAATTGAGGTAGTAAAATTTTAAAATCAATTACTTTTTTTCACAAATAAAATCGCACATGGTCTAAATTGACTGAAAAGCTTCAAAAAACTGTCCCATAATTTTTCCAGGCCATAGCAGGAATTTTCATCCCTTAGAAACCACCCCTAAGAAAATTGAGGTAAGAAAATTTGGAAATCAATTACTATTTTCCACAAAAAAAATCACACATGGTCCAAATTGGCTGAAAAGCTTCAGGAAACTGTCCCATAATTTTTCCAGGCCATAGCAAGAATTTCCATCCCTTTGAAACCACCCCTAAGAAAAATTAAATAGTAAAATTTTGAAATCAATTACTATTTTCCACAAAAAAAATCACACATGGTCCAAATTGACTGGAAAGCTTCAGGAAACTGTCCCATAATTTTTCCAGGCCATAGCAGGAATTTTCATCCCTTAGAAACCACCCCTAAGAAAATTGAGGTAGTAAAATTTTGAAATCAATTACTATTTTCCACAAAAAAAATCACACATGGTCCAAATTAGCTGGAAAGCTTCAGGAAACTGTCCCATAATTTTTCCAGGCCATAGCAGGAATTTTCATCCCTTAGAAACCACCCCTAACAAAATTGAGGTAGTAAAATTTTGAAATCAATTACTATTTTCCACAAAAAAAATCACACATGGTCTAAATTAGCTGGAAAGCTTCAGGAAACTGTCCCATAATTTTTCCAGGCCATAGCAAGAATTTCCATCCCTTTGAAACCACCCCTAACAAAATTGAGGTAGTAAAATTTTGAAATCAATTACTATTTTCCACAAAAAAAATCACACATGGTCTAAATTGGCTGGAAAGCTTCAGGAAACTGTCCCATAATTTTTCCCGGCGATAGCAGGAATTTTCATCCCTTAGAAACCACCCCTAAGAAAATTGAGGTAGTAAAATTTTGAAATCAATTACTATTTTCCACAAAAAAAAACACACATGGTCCAAATTGGCTGGAAAGCTTCAGGAAACTGTCCCATAATTTTTCCAGGCCATAGCAGGAATTTTCATCTCTTTGAAACCACCCCTAACAAAATTGAGGTAGTTAAATTTTAAAATCAATTACTATTTTTTACAAATAAAATCGCACATGGTCTTAATTGACTGGAAAGCTTCAAAAAACTGTCCCATAATTTTTCCAGGCCATAGCAGGAATTTTCATCCCTTAGAAACCACCCCTAAGAAAATTGAGGTAGTAAAATTTTGAAATTAATTACTATTTTCCACAAAAAAAATCACACATGGTCCAAATTAGCTAGAAAGCTTCAGGAAACTGTCCCATAATTTTTCCAGGTCATAGCAGGAATTTTGATCCCTTAGAAACCACCCCTAACAAAATTGAGGTAGTAAAATTTTGAAATCAATTACTATTTTCCACAAAAAAAATCACACATGGTCTAAATTGGCTGAAAAGCTTCAGGAAACTGTCCCATAATTTTTCCCGGCGATAGCAGGAATTTTCATCCCTTAGAAACCACCCCTAAGAAAATTGAGGTAGTAAAATTTTGAAATCAATTACTATTTTCCACAAAAAAAAACACACATGGTCCAAATTGGCTGGAAAGCTTCAGGAAACTGTCCCATAATTTTTCCAGGCCATAGCAGGAATTTTCATCCCTTAGAAACCACCCCTAAGAAAATTGAGGTAGTAAAATTTTGAAATCAATTACTATTTTCTACAAAAAAAATCACACATGGTCCAAATTGGCTGGAAAGCTTCAGAAAACTGTCCCATAATTTTTCCAGGCCATAGCAGGAATTTCCATCCCTTTGAAACCACCCCTAACAAAATTGAGGTAGTAAAATTTTGAAATTAATTACTATTTTCCACAAAAAAAATCACACATGGTCCAAATTGGCTGGAAAGCTTCAGGAAACTGTCCCATAATTTTTCCAGGCCATAGCAGGAATTTTGATCCCTTAGAAACCACCCCTAAGAAAATTGAGGTAGTAAAATTTTGAAATCAATTACTATTTTCCACAAAAAAAATCACACATGGTCAAAATTGGCTGGAAAGCTTCAGGAAACTGTCCCATAATTTTTCCAGGCCATAGCAAGAATTTCCATCCCTTTGAAACCACCCCTAAGAAAAATTAAATAGTAAAATTTTGAAATCAATTACTATTTTCCACAAAAAAAATCACACATGGTCCAAATTGACTGGAAAGCTTCAGGAAACTGTCCCATAATTTTTCCAGGCCATAGCAGGAATTTTCATCCCTTAGAAACCACCCCTAAGAAAATTGAGGTAGTAAAATTTTGAAATCAATTACTATTTTCCACAAAAAAAATCACACATGGTCCAAATTAGCTGGAAAGCTTCAGGAAACTGTCCCATAATTTTTCCAGGCCATAGCAAGAATTTCCATCCCTTTGAAACCACCCCTAACAAAATTGAGGTAGTAAAATTTTGAAATCAATTACTATTTTCCACAAAAAAAATCACACATGGTCTAAATTGGCTGGAAAGCTTCAGGAAACTGTCCCATAATTTTTCCCGGCGATAGCAGGAATTTTCATCCCTTAGAAACCACCCCTAAGAAAATTGAGGTAGTAAAATTTTGAAATCAATTACTATTTTCCACAAAAAAAAACACACATGGTCCAAATTGGCTGGAAAGCTTCAGGAAACTGTCCCATAATTTTTCCAGGCCATAGCAGGAATTTTCATCTCTTTGAAACCACCCCTAACAAAATTGAGGTAGTTAAATTTTAAAATCAATTACTATTTTTTACAAATAAAATCGCACATGGTCTTAATTGACTGGAAAGCTTCAAAAAACTGTCCCATAATTTTTCCAGGCCATAGCAGGAAGTTTCATCCCTTAGAAACCACCCCTAAGAAAATTGAGGTAGTAAAATTTTGAAATTAATTACTATTTTCCACAAAAAAAATCACACATGGTCCAAATTAGCTAGAAAGCTTCAGGAAACTGTCTCATAATTTTTCCAAGCCATAGCAGAAATTTTCATCCCTTAGAAACCACCCCTAACAAAATTGAGGTCATAAAATTTTGAAATCAATTAATATTTTCCACAAAAAAAATCACACATGGTCAAAATTGGCTGGAAAGCTTTAGGAAGCTGTCCCATAATTTTTTCAGGCCATAGCAGGAATTTTCATCCCTTAGAAACCACCCCTAACAAAATTGAGGTAGTAAAATTTTGAAATCAATTACTATTTTCCACAAAAAAAATCGCACATGGTCTAAATTGACTGGAAAGCTTCAGGAAACTGTCCTATAATTTTTCAGGCCATAGCAGGAATTTTCATCCCTTAGAAACCACCCCTAAGAAAATTGAGGTAGTAAAATTTTGAAATCAATTACTATTTTCCACAAAAAAAATCACACATGGTCCAAATTGGCTGGAAAGCTTCAGGAAACTGTCCCATAATTTTTCCAGGCCATAGCAGGAATTTTCATCCCTTTGAAACCACCCCTAAGAAAAATTAAATAGTAAAATTTTGAAATCAATTACTATTTTCCACAAAAAAAATCACACATGGTCCAAATTGGCTGGAAAGCTTCAGGAAACTGTCCCATAATTTTTCCAGGCCATAGCAGGAATTTTCATCCCTTTGAAACCACTTGTAACAAAATTGAGGTAGTAAAATTTTGAAATCAATTACTATTTTCCACAAAAAAAATCACACATTGTCTAAATTGGCTGGAAAGCTTCAGGAAACTGTCCCATAATTTTTCCAGGCCATAGCAGGAATTTTCATCCCTTAGAAACCACCCCTAAGAAAATTGAGGTAGTAAAATTTTGAAATCAATTACTATTTTCTACAAAAAAAATCACACATGGTCCAAATTGGCTGGAAAGCTTCAGAAAACTGTCCCATAATTTTTCCAGGCCATAGCAGGAATTTCCATCCCTTTGAAACCACCCCTAACAAAATTGAGGTAGTAAAATTTTGAAATTAATTACTATTTTCCACAAAAAAAATCACACATGGTCCAAATTGGCTGGAAAGCTTCAGGAAACTGTCCCATAATTTTTCCAGGCCATAGCAGGAATTTTGATCCCTTAGAAACCACCCCTAAGAAAATTGAGGTAGTAAAATTTTGAAATCAATTACTATTTTCCACAAAAAAAATCACACATGGTCAAAATTGGCTGGAAAGCTTCAGGAAACTGTCCCATAATTTTTCCAGGCCATAGCAAGAATTTCCATCCCTTTGAAACCACCCCTAAGAAAAATTAAATAGTAAAATTTTGAAATCAATTACTATTTTCCACAAAAAAAATCACACATGGTCCAAATTGACTGGAAAGCTTCAGGAAACCGTCCCATAATTTTTCCAGGCCATAGCAGGAATTTTCATCTCTTAGAAACCACCCCTAAGAAAATTGAGGTAGTAAAATTTTGAAATCAATTACTATTTTCCACAAAAAAAAATCACACATGGTCCAAATTAGCTGGAAAGCTTCAGGAAACTGTCCCATAATTTTTCCAGGCCATAGCAGGAATTTCCATCCCTTTGAAACCACCCCTAACAAAATTGAGGTAGTAAAATTTTGAAATCAATTACTATTTTCCACAAAAAAAATCACACATGGTCTAAATTGGCTGGAAAGCTTCAGGAAACTGTCCCATAATTTTTCCCGGCGATAGCAGGAATTTTCATCCCTTAGAAACCACCCCTAAGAAAATTGAGGTAGTAAAATTTTGAAATCAATTACTATTTTCCACAAAAAAAAACACACATGGTCCAAATTGGCTGGAAAGCTTCAGGAAACTGTCCCATAATTTTTCCAGGCCATAGCAGGAATTTTCATCTCTTTGAAACCACCCCTAACAAAATTGAGGTAGTTAAATTTTAAAATCAATTACTATTTTTTACAAATAAAATCGCACATGGTCTAAATTGACTGGAAAGCTTCAAAAAACTGTCCCATAATTTTTCCAGGCCATAGCAGGAATTTTCATCCCTTAGAAACCACCCCTAAGAAAATTGAGGTAGTAAAATTTTGAAATTAATTACTATTTTCCACAAAAAAAATCACACATGGTCCAAATTAGCTAGAAAGCTTCAGGAAACTGTCTCATAATTTTTCCAAGCCATAGCAGAAATTTTTATCCCTTAGAAACCACCCCTAACAAAATTGAGGTCATAAAATTTTGAAATCAATTAATATTTTCCACAAAAAAAATCACACATGGTCAAAATTGGCTGGAAAGCTTTAGGAAGCTGTCCCATAATTTTTTCAGGCCATAGCAGGAATTTTCATCCCTTAGAAACCACCCCTAACAAAATTGAGGTAGTAAAATTTTGAAATCAATTACTATTTTCCACAAAAAAAATCGCACATGGTCTAAATTGACTGGAAAGCTTCAGGAAACTGTCCTATAATTTTTCAGGCCATAGCAGGAATTTTCATCCCTTAGAAACCACCCCTAAGAAAATTGAGGTAGTAAAATTTTAAAATCAATTACTATTTTCCACAAAAAAAATCACACATGGTCCAAATTGGCTGGAAAGCTTCAGGAAACTGTTCCATAATTTTTCCAGGCCATAGCAGGAATTTTCATCCCTTTGAAACCACTTCTAACAAAATTGAGGTAGTAAAATTTTGAAATCAATTACTATTTTCCACAAAAAAAATCACACATGGTCCAAATTGGCTGGAAAGCTTCAGGAAACTGTCCCATAATTTTTCCAGGCCATAGCAGGAATTTTCATCCCTTTGAAACCACTTCAAACAAAATTGAGGTAGTAAAATTTTGAAATCAATTACTATTTTCCACAAAAAAAATCACACATGGTCCAAATTGGCTGGAAAGCTTCAGGAAACTGTCCCATAATTTTTCCAGGCCATAGCAGGAATTTTCATCCCTTAGAAACCACCCCTAAGAAAATTGAGGTAGTAAAATTTTGAAATCAATTACTATTTTCCACAAAAAAAAACACACATGGTTCAAATTGGCTGGAAAGCTTCAGGAAACTGTCCCATAATTTTTCCAGGCCATAGCAGGAATTTTCATCTCTTTGAAACCACCCCTAACAAAATTGAGGTAGTAAAATTTTAAAATCAATTACTATTTTTCACAAATAAAATCGCACATGGTCTAAATTGACTGAAAAGCTTCAAAAAACTGTCCCATAATTTTTCCAGGCCATAGCAGGAATTTTCATCCCTTAGAAACCACCCCTAAGAAAATTGAGGTAGTTAAATTTTAAAATCAATTACTATTTTTTACAAATAAAATCGCACATGGTCTAAATTGACTGGAAAGCTTCAAAAAACTGTCCCATAATTTTTCCAGGCCATAGCAGGAATTTTCATCCCTTAGAAACCACCCCTAAGAAAATTGAGGTAGTAAAATTTTGAAATTAATTACTATTTTCCACAAAAAAAATCACACATGGTCCAAATTAGCTAGAAAGCTTCAGGAAACTGTCTCATAATTTTTCCAAGCCATAGCAGAAATTTTTATCCCTTAGAAACCACCCCTAACAAAATTGAGGTCATAAAATTTTGAAATCAATTAATATTTTCCACAAAAAAAATCACACATGGTCAAAATTGGCTGGAAAGCTTTAGGAAGCTGTCCCATAATTTTTTCAGGCCATAGCAGGAATTTTCATCCCTTAGAAACCACCCCTAACAAAATTGAGGTAGTAAAATTTTGAAATCAATTACTATTTTCCACAAAAAAAATCGCACATGGTCTAAATTGACTGGAAAGCTTCAGGAAACTGTCCTATAATTTTTCAGGCCATAGCAGGAATTTTCATCCCTTAGAAACCACCCCTAAGAAAATTGAGGTAGTAAAATTTTAAAATCAATTACTATTTTCCACAAAAAAAATCACACATGGTCCAAATTGGCTGGAAAGCTTCAGGAAACTGTTCCATAATTTTTCCAGGCCATAGCAGGAATTTTCATCCCTTTGAAACCACTTCTAACAAAATTGAGGTAGTAAAATTTTGAAATCAATTACTATTTTCCACAAAAAAAATCACACATGGTCCAAATTGGCTGGAAAGCTTCAGGAAACTGTCCCATAATTTTTCCAGGCCATAGCAGGAATTTTCATCCCTTTGAAACCACTTCAAACAAAATTGAGGTAGTAAAATTTTGAAATCAATTACTATTTTCCACAAAAAAAATCACACATGGTCCAAATTGGCTGGAAAGCTTCAGGAAACTGTCCCATAATTTTTCCAGGCCATAGCAGGAATTTTCATCCCTTAGAAACCACCCCTAAGAAAATTGAGGTAGTAAAATTTTGAAATCAATTACTATTTTCCACAAAAAAAAACACACATGGTCCAAATTGGCTGGAAAGCTTCAGGAAACTGTCCCATAATTTTTCCAGGCCATAGCAGGAATTTTCATCTCTTTGAAACCACCCCTAACAAAATTGAGGTAGTAAAATTTTAAAATCAATTACTATTTTTCACAAATAAAATCGCACATGGTCTAAATTGACTGAAAAGCTTCAAAAAACTGTCCCATAATTTTTCCAGGCCATAGCAGGAATTTTCATCCCTTAGAAACCACCCCTAAGAAAATTGAGGTAAGAAAATTTGGAAATCAATTACTATTTTCCACAAAAAAAATCACACATGGTCCAAATTGGCTGAAAAGCTTCAGGAAACTGTCCCATAATTTTTTAGGCCATAGCAGGAATTTTCATCCCTTAGAAACCACCACTAAGAAAATTGAGGTAGTAAAATTTAAAAATCAATTACTATTTTCCACAAAAAAAATCACACATGGTCAAAATTGGCTGGAAAGCTTCAGGAAACTGTCCCATAATTTTTCCAGGCCATAGCAGGAATTTTCATCCCTTTGAAACCACTTCTAACAAAATTGAGGTAGTAAAATTTTGAAATCAATTACTATTTTCCACAAAAAAAATCACACATTGTCTAAATTGGCTGGAAAGCTTCAGGAAACTGTCCCATAATTTTTCCAGGCCATAGCAGGAATTTTCATCCCTTAGAAACCACCCCTAAGAAAATTGAGGTAGTAAAATTTTGAAATCAATTACTATTTTCTACAAAAAAAATCACACATGGTCCAAATTGGCTGGAAAGCTTCAGAAAACTGTCCCATAATTTTTCCAGGCCATAGCAGGAATTTCCATCCCTTTGAAACCACCCCTAACAAAATTGAGGTAGTAAAATTTTGAAATTAATTACTATTTTCCACAAAAAAAATCACACATGGTCCAAATTGGCTGGAAAGCTTCAGGAAACTGTCCCATAATTTTTCCAGGCCATAGCAGGAATTTTAATCCCTTAGAAACCACCCCTAAGAAAATTGAGGTAGTAAAATTTTGAAATCAATTACTATTTTCCACAAAAAAAATCACACATGGTCAAAATTGGCTGGAAAGCTTCAGGAAACTGTCCCATAATTTTTCCAGGCCATAGCAAGAATTTCCATCCCTTTGAAACCACCCCTAAGAAAAATTAGGTAGTAAAATTTTGAAATCAATTACTATTTTCCACAAAAAAAATCACACATGGTCCAAATTGACTGGAAAGCTTCAGGAAACTGTCCCATAATTTTTCCAGGCCATAGCAGGAATTTTCATCCCTTAGAAACCACCCCTAAGAAAATTGAGGTAGTAAAATTTTGAAATCAATTATTATTTTCCACAAAAAAAATCACACATGGTCCAAATTAGCTGGAAAGCTTCAGGAAACTGTCCCATAATTTTTCCAGGCCATAGCAGGAATTTCCATCCCTTTGAAACCACCCCTAACAAAATTGAGGTAGTAAAATTTTGAAATCAATTACTATTTTCCACAAAAAAAATCACACATGGTCTAAATTGGCTGGAAAGCTTCAGGAAACTGTCCCATAATTTTTCCCGGCGATAGCAGGAATTTTCATCCCTTAGAAACCACCCCTAAGAAAATTGAGGTAGTAAAATTTTGAAATCAATTACTATTTTCCACAAAAAAAAACACACATGGTCCAAATTGGCTGGAAAGCTTCAGGAAACTGTCCCATAATTTTTCCAGGCCATAGCAGGAATTTTCATCTCTTTGAAACCACCCCTAACAAAATTGAGGTAGTAAAATTTTGAAATCAATTACTATTTTCCACAAAAAGAATCGCACATGGTCTAAATTGACTGAAAAGCTTCAGGAAACTGTCCTATAATTTTTCAGGCCATAGCAGGAATTTTCATCCCTTAGAAACCACCCCTAAGAAAATTGAGGTAGTAAAATTTTGAAATCAATTACTATTTTCCACAAAAAAAATCACACATGGTCCAAATTGGCTGGAAAGCTTCAGGAAACTGTCCCATAATTTTTCCAGGCCATAGCAGGAATTTTCATCCCTTTGAAACCACTTCTAACAAAATTGAGGTAGTAAAATTTTGAAATCAATTACTATTTTCCACAAAAAAAATCACACATGGTCCAAATTGGCTGGAAAGCTTCAGGAAACTGTCCCATAATTTTTCCAGGCCATAGCAGGAATTTTCATCCCTTTGAAACCACTTCAAACAAAATTGAGGTAGTAAAATTTTGAAATCAATTACTATTTTCCACAAAAAAAATCACACATGGTCCAAATTGGCTGGAAAGCTTCAGGAAACTGTCCCATAATTTTTCCAGGCCATAGCAGGAATTTCCATCCCTTTGAAACCACCCCTAACAAAATTGAGGTAGTAAAATTTTGAAATCAATTACTATTTTCCACAAAAAAAATCACACATGGTCTAAATTGGCTGGAAAGCTTCAGGAAACTGTCCCATAATTTTTCCAGGCGATAGCAGGAATTTTCATCCCTTAGAAACCACCCCTAAGAAAATTGAGGTAGTAAAATTTTGAAATCAATTACTATTTTCCACAAAAAAAAACACACATGGTACAAAATTGGCTGGAAAGCTTTAGGAAACTGTCCCATAATTTTTCCAGGCCATAGCAGGAATTTTCATCTCTTTGAAACCACCCCTAACAAAATTGAGGTAGTAAAATTTTAAAATCAATTACTATTTTTTACAAATAAAATCGCACATGGTCTAAATTGACTGGAAAGCTTCAAAAAACTGTCCCATAATTTTTCCAGGCCATAGCAGGAATTTTCATCCCTTAGAAACCACCCCTAAGAAAATTGAGGTAGTAAAATTTGGAAATCAATTACTATTTTCCACAAAAAAAATCACACATGGTCCAAATTGGCTGAAAAGCTTCAGGAAACTGTCCCATAATTTTTCAGGCAATAGCAGGAATTTTCATCCCTTAGAAACCACCCCTAAGAAAATTGAGATTATAAAGTTATGAAGTCAATTACTTTTTTCCAAAAAAAAAAAAATCACACATGGTCAAAATTGGCTGGAAAGCTTCAGGAAACTGTCCCATTATTTTTCCAGGCCATAGCAGGAATTTTTATCGCTTAGAAACCACCCCTAACAAAATTAAGGTAATAAAATTTTCAAATACTTTACTACTTGCCACAAAAAAAATTGCACATGGTCTAAATTGACTGGAAAGCTTCAGGAACTTGTCCCATAATTTTTCCAAGCCATAGCAGGAATTTTTATTTCTGAGAAACCACCCCTAACAAAATTGAGGCAATAAAATTTTGAAATCAATTACTATTTTCCACAAAAAAAATCACACATGGTCCAAATTGGCTGGAAAGCTTCAGAAAACTGTCCCATAATTTTTCCAGGCCATAGCAGGAATTTTCATCCCTTAGAAACCACCCCTAAGAAAATTGAGGTAGTAAAATTTTGAAATTAATTACTATTTTCTACAAAAAAAATCACACATGGTCCAAATTGGCTGGAAAGCTTCAGGAAACTGTCCCATAATTTTTCCAGGCCATAGCAGAAATTTCCATCCCTTTGAAACCACCCCTAACAAAATTGAGGTAGTAAAATTTTGAAATTAATTACTATTTTCCACAAAAAAAATCACACATGGTCCAAATTAGCTAGAAAGCTTCAGGAAACTGTCTCATAATTTTTCCAAGCCATAGCAGAAATTTTCATCCCTTAGAAACCACCCCTAACAAAATTGAGGTCATAAAATTTTGAAATCAATTAATATTTTCCACAAAAAAAATCACACATGGTCAAAATTGGCTGGAAAGCTTTAGGAAGCTGTCCCATAATTTTTTCAGGCCATAGCAGGAATTTTCATCCCTTAGAAACCACCCCTAACAAAATTGAGGTAGTAAAATTTTGAAATCAATTACTATTTTCCACAAAAAAAATCGCACATGGTCTAAATTGACTGGAAAGCTTCAGGAAACTGTCCTATAATTTTTCAGGCCATAGCAGGAATTTTCATCCCTTAGAAACCACCCCTAAGAAAATTGAGGTAGTAAAATTTTGAAATCAATTACTATTTTCCACAAAAAAAATCACACATGGTCCAAATTGGCTGGAAAGCTTCAGGAAACTGTCCCATAATTTTTCCAGGCCATAGCAGGAATTTGCATCTCTTTGAAACCACCCCTAACAAAATTGAGGTAGTGAAATTTTGAAATCAATTACTATTTTCCACAAAAAAAATCACACATGGTCTAAATTGGCTAGAAAGCTTCAGGAAACTGTCTCATAATTTTTCCAGGCCATAGCAGAAATTTTCATCCCTTAGAAACCACCCCTAACAAAATTGAGGACATAAAATTTTGAAATCAATTAATATTTTCCACAAAAAAAATCACACATGGTCAAAATTGGCTGGAAAGCTTTAGGAAACTGTCCCATTATTTTTCCAGGCCATAGCAGGAATTTTCATCCCTTAGAAACCACCCCTAACAAAATTGAGGTAGTAAAATTTTGAAATCAATTACTATTTTTCACAAAAAAAATCGCACATGGTCTAAATTGACTGGAAAGCTTCAGGAAACTGTCCCATAATTTTTCCAGGCCATAGCAGGAATTTTCATCCCTTAGAAACCACCCCTAAGAAAATTGAGGTAGTAAAATTTTGAAATCAATTACTATTTTCCACAAAAAAAATCACACATGGTCAAAATTGGCTGGAAAGCTTCAGGAAACTGTCCCATAATTTTTCCAGGCCATAGCAAGAATTTCCATCCCTTTGAAACCACCCCTAAGAAAAATTAGGTAGTAAAATTTTGAAATCAATTACTATTTTCCACAAAAAAAATCACACATGGTCCAAATTGGCTGGAAAGCTTCAGGAAACTGTCCCATAATTTTTCCAGGCCATAGCAGGAATTTTCATCCCTTAGAAACCACCCCTAACAAAATTGAGGTAGTGAAATTTTGAAATCAATTACTATTTTCCACAAAAAAAATCACACATGGTCCAAATTGGCTAGAAAGCTTCAGGAAACTGTCTCATAATTTTTCCAGGCCATAGCAGAAATTTTCATCCCTTAGAAACCACCCCTAACAAAATTGAGGTCATAAAATTTTGAAATCAATTAATATTTTCCACAAAAAAAATCACACATGGTCAAAATTGGCTGGAAAGCTTTAGGAAACTGTCCCATAATTTTTCCAGGCCATAGCAGGAATTTTCATCCCTTAGAAACCACCCCTAACAAAATTGAGGTAGTGAAATTTTGAAATCAATTACTATTTTCCACAAAAAAAATCACTCATGGTCCAAATTGGCTAGAAAGCTTCAGGAAACTGTCTCATAATTTTTCCAGGCCATAGCAGAAATTTTCATTCCTTAGAAACCACCCCTAACAAAATTGAGGTCATAAAATTTTAAAATCAATTAATATTTTCCACAAAAAAAATCACACATGGTCAAAATTGGCTGGAAAGCTTTAGGAAACTGTCCCATTATTTTTCCAGGCCATAGCAGGAATTTTTATCCCTTAGAAACCACCCCTAACAAAATTAAGGTAATAAAATTTTGAAATCAATTACTATTTTCCAAAAAAAAAAATCTCACATAGTCCAAATTGGCTGGAAAGCTTTAGAAAACTGTCCAATAATTTTTCCAGGCCATAGCAGGAATTTTCATCCCTTAGAAACCACCCCTAACAAAATTGAGGTAGTAAAATTTTGAAATCAATTACTATTTTTCACAAAAAAAATCGCACATAATCTAAATTGACTGGAAAGCTTCAGGAAACTGTCCCATAATTTTTCCAGGCAATAGCAGGAATTTTCATCTCTTAGAAACCACCCCTAAGAAAATTGAGGTAGTAAAATTTTGAAATCAATTACTATTTTCCACAAAAAAAATCACACATAGTCAAAATTGGCTGGAAAGCTTCAGGAAACTGTCCCATAATTTTTCCAGGCCATAGCAGGAATTTTCATCCCTTAGAAACCACCCCTAAGAAAATTGAGGTAGTAAAATTTTGAAATCAATTACTATTTTCCACAAAAAAAATCACACATGGTCCAAATTGGCTGGAAAGCTTCAGGAAACTGTCCCATAATTTTTCCAGGCCATAGCAGGAATTTCCATCCCTTTGAAACCACCCCTAGCAAAATTGAGGTAGTAAAATTTTGAAATTAATTACTATTTTCCACAAAAAAAATCACACATGGTCCAAATTGGCTAGAAAGCTTCAGGAAACTGTCTCATAATTTTTCCAGGCCATAGCAGAAATTTTCATCCCTTAGAAACCACCCCTAAGAAAATTGAGGTAGTAAAATTTTGAAATCAATTACTCTTTTCCACAAAAAAAATCACACATGGTCCAAATTGGCTGGAAAGCTTTAGAAAACTGTCATATAATTTTTTCAGGCCATAGCAGGAATTTTCATCCCTTAGAAACCACCCCTAACAAAATTGAGGTAGTAAAATTTTGAAATCAATTACTATTTTTCACAAAAAAAATCGCACATGGTCTAAATTGACTGGAAAGCTTCAGGAAACTGTCCCATAATTTTTCCAGGCCATAGCAGGAATTTTCATCCCTTAGAAACCACCCCTAAGAAAATTGAGGTAGTAAAATTTTGAAATCAATTACTATTTTCCACAAAAAAAATCACACATGGTCAAAATTGGCTGGAAAGCTTCAGGAAACTGTCCCATAATTTTTCTAGGCCATAGCAAGAATTTCCATCCCTTTGAAACCACCCCTAAGAAAAATAAGGTAGTAAAATTTTGAAATCAATTACTATTTTCCACAAAAAAAATCACACATGGTCCAAATTGGCTGCAAAGCTTCAGGAAACTGTCCCATAATTTTTCCAGGCCATAGCAGGAATTTTCATCCCTTAGAAACCACCCCTAAGAAAATTGAGGTAGTAAAATTTTGAAATCAATTACTATTTTCCACAAAAAAAATCACACATGGTCCAAATTGGCTGGAAAGCTTTAGAAAACTGTCCAATAATTTTTCCAGGCCATAGCAGGAATTTTCATCCCTTAGAAACCACCCCTAACAAAATTGAGGTAGTAAAATTTTGAAATCAATTACTATTTTTCACAAAAAAAATCGCACATGGTCTAAATTGACTGGAAAGCTTCAGGAAACTGTCCCATAATTTTTCCAGGCAATAGCAGGAATTTTCATCTCTTAGAAACCACCCCTAAGAAAATTGAGGTAGTAAAATTTTGAAATCAATTACTATTTTCCACAAAAAAAATCACACATAGTCAAAATTGGCTGGAAAGCTTCAGGAAACTGTCCTATAATTTTTCCAGGCCATAGCAGGAATTTCCATTCCTTTGAAACCACCCCTAAGAAAAATGAGGTAGTAAAATTTTGAAATCAATTACTATTTTCCACAAAAAAAATCACACATGGTCCAAATTGGCTGGAAAGCTTCAGGAAACTGTCCCATAATTTTTCCAGGCCATAGCAGGAATTTTCATCCCTTAGAAACCACCCCTAAGAAAATTGAGGTAGTAAAATTTTGAAATCAATTACTATTTTCCACAAAAAAAATCACACATGGTCCAAATTGGCTGGAAAGCTTCAGGAAACTGTCCCATAATTTTTCCAGGCCATAGCAGGAATTTCCATCCCTTTGAAACCACCCCTAACAAAATTGAGGTAGTAAAATTTTGAAATTAATTACTATTTTCCACAAAAAAAATCACACATGGTCAAAATTGGCTAGAAAGCTTCAGGAAACTGTCTCATAATTTTTCCAGGCCATAGCAGAAATTTTCATCCCTTAGAAACCACCACTAAGAAAATTGAGGTAGTAAAATTTTGAAATCAATTACTCTTTTCCACAAAAAAAATCACACATGGTCCAAATTGGCTGGAAAGCTTTAGAAAACTGTCATATAATTTTTTCAGGCCATAGCAGGAATTTTCATCCCTTAGAAACCACCCCTAACAAAATTGAGGTAGTAAAATTTTGAAATCAATTACTATTTTTCACAAAAAAAATCGCACATGGTCTAAATTGACTGGAAAGCTTCAGGAAACTGTCCTATAATTTTTCCAGGCCATAGCAGGAATTTTCATCCCTTAGAAACCACCCCTAAGAAAATTGAGGTAGTAAAATTTTGAAATCAATTACTATTTTCCACAAAAAAAATCACACATGGTCCAAATTGGCTAGAAAGCTTCAGAAAACTGTCTCATAATTTTTCCAGGCCATAGCAGAAATTTTCATCCCTTAGAAACCACCCCTAAGAAAATTGAGGTAGTAAAATTTTGAAATCAATTACTCTTTTCCACAAAAAAAATCACACATGGTCCAAATTGGCTGGAAAGCTTTAGAAAACTGTCATATAATTTTTTCAGGCCATAGCAGGAATTTTCATCCCTTAGAAACCACCCCTAACAAAATTGAGGTAGTAAAATTTTGAAATCAATTACTATTTTTCACAAAAAAAATCGCACATGGTCTAAATTGACTGGAAAGCTTCAGGAAACTGTCCCATAATTTTTCCAGGCCATAGCAGGAATTTTCATCCCTTAGAAACCACCCCTAAGAAAATTGAGGTAGTAAAATTTTGAAATCAATTACTATTTTCCACAAAAAAAATCACACATGGTCAAAATTGGCTGGAAAGCTTCAGGAAACTGTCCCATAATTTTTCTAGGCCATAGCAAGAATTTCCATCCCTTTGAAACCACCCCTAAGAAAAATAAGGTAGTAAAATTTTGAAATCAATTACTATTTTCCACAAAAAAAATCACACATGGTCCAAATTGGCTGCAAAGCTTCAGGAAACTGTCCCATAATTTTTCCAGGCCATAGCAGGAATTTTCATCCCTTAGAAACCACCCCTAAGAAAATTGAGGTAGTAAAATTTTGAAATCAATTACTATTTTCCACAAAAAAAATCACACATGGTCCAAATTGGCTGGAAAGCTTTAGAAAACTGTCCAATAATTTTTCCAGGCCATAGCAGGAATTTTCATCCCTTAGAAACCACCCCTAACAAAATTGAGGTAGTAAAATTTTGAAATCAATTACTATTTTTCACAAAAAAAATCGCACATGGTCTAAATTGACTGGAAAGCTTCAGGAAACTGTCCCATAATTTTTCCAGGCAATAGCAGGAATTTTCATCTCTTAGAAACCAACCCTAAGAAAATTGAGGTAGTAAAATTTTGAAATCAATTACTATTTTCCACAAAAAAAATCACACATAGTCAAAATTGGCTGGAAAGCTTCAGGAAACTGTCCTATAATTTTTCCAGGCCATAGCAGGAATTTCCATTCCTTTGAAACCACCCCTAAGAAAAATGAGGTAGTAAAATTTTGAAATCAATTACTATTTTCCACAAAAAAAATCACACATGGTCCAAATTGGCTGGAAAGCTTCAGGAAACTGTCCCATAATTTTTCCAGGCCATAGCAGGAATTTTCATCCCTTAGAAACCACCCCTAAGAAAATTGAGGTAGTAAAATTTTGAAATCAATTACTATTTTCCACAAAAAAAATCACACATGGTCCAAATTGGCTGGAAAGCTTCAGGAAACTGTCCCATAATTTTTCCAGGCCATAGCAGGAATTTCCATCCCTTTGAAACCACCCCTAACAAAATTGAGGTAGTAAAATTTTGAAATTAATTACTATTTTCCACAAAAAAAATCACACATGGTCAAAATTGGCTAGAAAGCTTCAGGAAACTGTCTCATAATTTTTCCAGGCCATAGCAGAAATTTTCATCCCTTAGAAACCACCCCTAAGAAAATTGAGGTAGTAAAATTTTGAAATCAATTACTCTTTTCCACAAAAAAAATCACACATGGTCCAAATTGGCTGGAAAGCTTTAGAAAACTGTCATATAATTTTTTCAGGCCATAGCAGGAATTTTCATCCCTTAGAAACCACCCCTAACAAAATTGAGGTAGTAAAATTTTGAAATCAATTACTATTTTTCACAAAAAAAATCGCACATGGTCTAAATTGACTGGAAAGCTTCAGGAAACTGTCCTATAATTTTTCCAGGCCATAGCAGGAATTTTCATCCCTTAGAAACCACCCCTAAGAAAATTGAGGTAGTAAAATTTTGAAATCAATTACTATTTTCCACAAAAAAAATCACACATGGTCAAAATTGGCTGGAAAGCTTCAGGAAACTGTCCCATAATTTTTCTAGGCCATAGCAAGAATTTCCATCCCTTTGAAACCACCCCTAAGAAAAATAAGGTAGTAAAATTTTGAAATCAATTACTATTTTCCACAAAAAAAATCACACATGGTCCAAATTGGCTGCAAAGCTTCAGAAAACTGTCCCATAATTTTTCCAGGCCATAGCAGGAATTTTCATCCCTTAGAAACCACCCCTAAGAAAATTGAGGTAGTAAAATTTTGAAATCAATTACTATTTTCCACAAAAAAAATCACACATGGTCCAAATTGGCTGGAAAGCTTCAGGAAACTGTTCCATAATTTTTCCAGGCCATAGCAGGAATTTCCATCCCTTTGAAACCACCCCTAACAAAATTGAGGTAGTAAAATTTTGAAATTAATTACTATTTTCCACAAAAAAAATCACACATGGTCCAAATTGGCTAGAAAGCTTCAGGAAACTGTCTCATAATTTTTCCAGGCCATAGCAGAAATTTTCATCCCTTAGAAACCACCCCTAAGAAAATTGAGGTAGTAAAATTTTGAAATCAATTACTATTTTCCACAAAAAAAATCACACATGGTCCAAATTGGCTGGAAAGATTAAGAAAACTGTCATATAATTTTTCCAGGCCATAGCAGGAATTTTCATTCCTTAGAAACCACCCCTAACAAAATTGAGGTAGTAAAATTTTGAAATCAATTACTATTTTTCACAAAAAAAATCGCACATGGTCTAAATTGACTGGAAAGCTTCAGGAAACTGTCCCATAATTTTTCCAGGCCATAGCAGGAATTTTCATCCCTTTGAAACCACTTCTAACAAAATTGAGGTAGTAAAATTTTGAAATCAATTACTATTTTCCACAAAAAAAATCACACATGGTCCAAATTGTCTGGAAAGCTTCAGGAAACTGTCTCATTATTTTTCCAGGCCATAGCAGAAATTTTCATCCCTTAGAAACCACCCCTAAGAAAATTGAGGTAGTAAAATTTTGAAATCAATTACTATTTTCCACAAAAAAAATCACACATTGTCCAGATTGGCTGGAAAGCTTCAGGAAACTGTCCCATAATTTTTCCAGGCCATAGCAGGAATTTCCATCCCTTTGAAACCACCCCTAACAAAATTAAGGTAGTAAAATTTTGAAATTAATTACTATTTTCCACAAAAAAAATCACACATGGTCCAAATTGGCTAGAAAGCTTCAGGAAACTGTCTCATAATTTTTCCAGGCCATAGCAGAAATTTTCATCCCTTAGAAACCACCCCTAACAAAATTGAGGTCATAAAATTTTGAAATCAATTACTATTTTCCACAAAAAAAATCACACATGGTCCAAATTGGCTGGAAAGATTTAGAAAACTGTCATATAATTTTTCCAGGCCATAGCAGGAATTTTCATCCCTTAGAAACCACCCCTAAGAAAATTGAGGTAGTAAAATTTTGAAATCAATTACTATTTTCCACAAAAAAAATCACACATGGTCCAAATTGGCTGGAAAGCTTCAGGAAACTGTCCTATAATTTTTCAGGCCATAGCAGGAATTTTCATCCCTTTGAAACCACTTCTAACAAAATTGAGGTAGTAAAATTTTGAAATCAATTACTATTTTCCACAAAAAAAATCACACATGGTCCAAATTGGCTGGAAAGCTTCAGGAAACTGTCCCATAATTTTTCCAGGCCATAGCAGGAATTTTCATCCCTTTGAAACCACTTCAAACAAAATTGAGGTAGTAAAATTTTGAAATCAATTACTATTTTCCACAAAAAAAATCACACATGGTCCAAATTGGCTGGAAAGCTTCAGGAAACTGTCCCATAATTTTTCCAGGCCATAGCAGGAATTTTCATCCCTTAGAAACCACCCCTAAGAAAATTGAGGTAGTAAAATTTTGAAATCAATTACTATTTTCCACAAAAAAAAACACACATGGTCCAAATTGGCTGGAAAGCTTCAGGAAACTGTCCCATAATTTTTCCAGGCCATAGCAGGAATTTTCATCTCTTTGAAACCACCCCTAACAAAATTGAGGTAGTAAAATTTTAAAATCAATTACTATTTTTCACAAATAAAATCGCACATGGTCTAAATTGACTGAAAAGCTTCAAAAAACTGTCCCATAATTTTTCCAGGCCATAGCAGGAATTTTCATTCCTTAGAAACCACCCCTAAGAAAATTGAGGTAAGAAAATTTGGAAATCAATTACTATTTTCCACAAAAAAAATCACACATGGTCCAAATTGGCTGAAAAGCTTCAGGAAACTGTCCCATAATTTTTTAGGCCATAGCAGGAATTTTCATCCCTTAGAAACCACCACTAAGAAAATTGAGGTAGTAAAATTTTAAAATCAATTACTATTTTCCACAAAAAAAATCACACATGGTCAAAATTGGCTGGAAAGCTTCAGGAAACTGTCCCATAATTTTTCCAGGCCATAGCAGGAATTTTCATCCCTTTGAAACCACTTCTAACAAAATTGAGGTAGTAAAATTTTGAAATCAATTACTATTTTCCACAAAAAAAATCACACATTGTCTAAATTGGCTGGAAAGCTTCAGGAAACTGTCCCATAATTTTTCCAGGCCATAGCAGGAATTTTCATCCCTTAGAAACCACCCCTAAGAAAATTGAGGTAGTAAAATTTTGAAATCAATTACTATTTTCCACAAACAAAATCACACATGGTCCAAATTGGCTAAAAAGCTTCAGGAAACTGTCCCATAATTTTTTAGGCCATAGCAGGAATTTTCATCCCTTAGAAACCACCCCTAACAAAATTGAGGTAGTAAAATTTTAAAATCAATTACTATTTTTCACAAATAAAATCGCACATGGTCTAAATTGACTGAAAAGCTTCAAAAAACTGTCCCATAATTTTTCCAGGCCATAGCAGGAATTTTCATTCCTTAGAAACCACCCCTAAGAAAATTGAGGTAAGAAAATTTGGAAATCAATTACTATTTTCCACAAAAAAAATCACACATGGTCCAAATTGGCTGAAAAGCTTCAGGAAACTGTCCCATAATTTTTTAGGCCATAGCAGGAATTTTCATCCCTTAGAAACCACCACTAAGAAAATTGAGGTAGTAAAATTTTAAAATCAATTACTATTTTCCACAAAAAAAATCACACATGGTCAAAATTGGCTGGAAAGCTTCAGGAAACTGTCCCATAATTTTTCCAGGCCATAGCAGGAATTTTCATCCCTTTGAAACCACTTCTAACAAAATTGAGGTAGTAAAATTTTGAAATCAATTACTATTTTCCACAAAAAAAATCACACATTGTCTAAATTGGCTGGAAAGCTTCAGGAAACTGTCCCATAATTTTTCCAGGCCATAGCAGGAATTTTCATCCCTTAGAAACCACCCCTAAGAAAATTGAGGTAGTAAAATTTTGAAATCAATTACTATTTTCTACAAAAAAAATCACACATGGTCCAAATTGGCTGGAAAGCTTCAGAAAACTGTCCCATAATTTTTCCAGGCCATAGCAGGAATTTCCATCCCTTTGAAACCACCCCTAACAAAATTGAGGTAGTAAAATTTTGAAATTAATTACTATTTTCCACAAAAAAAATCACACATGGTCCAAATTGGCTGGAAAGCTTCAGGAAACTGTCCCATAATTTTTCCAGGCCATAGCAGGAATTTTGATCCCTTAGAAACCACCCCTAAGAAAATTGAGGTAGTAAAATTTTGAAATCAATTACTATTTTCCACAAAAAAAATCACACATGGTCAAAATTGGCTGGAAAGCTTCAGGAAACTGTCCCATAATTTTTCCAGGCCATAGCAAGAATTTCCATCCCTTTGAAACCACCCCTAAGAAAAATTAGGTAGTAAAATTTTGAAATCAATTACTATTTTCCACAAAAAAAATCACACATGGTCCAAATTGACTGGAAAGCTTCAGGAAACTGTCCCATAATTTTTCCAGGCCATAGCAGGAATTTTCATCCCTTAGAAACCACCCCTAAGAAAATTGAGGTAGTAAAATTTTGAAATCAATTACTATTTTCCACAAAAAAAATCACACATGGTCCAAATTAGCTGGAAAGCTTCAGGAAACTGTCCCATAATTTTTCCAGGCCATAGCAGGAATTTCCATCCCTTTGAAACCACCCCTAACAAAATTGAGGTAGTAAAATTTTGAAATCAATTACTATTTTCCACAAAAAAAATCACACATGGTCTAAATTGGCTGGAAAGCTTCAGGAAACTGTCCCATAATTTTTCCCGGCGATAGCAGGAATTTTCATCCCTTAGAAACCACCCCTAAGAAAATTGAGGTAGTAAAATTTTGAAATCAATTACTATTTTCCACAAAAAAAAACACACATGGTCCAAATTGGCTGGAAAGCTTCAGGAAACTGTCCCATAATTTTTCCAGGCCATAGCAGGAATTTTCATCTCTTTGAAACCACCCCTAACAAAATTGAGGTAGTAAAATTTTGAAATTAATTACTATTTTCCACAAAAAAAATCACACATGGTCCAAATTAGCTAGAAAGCTTCAGGAAACTGTCTCATAATTTTTCCAAGCCATAGCAGAAATTTTCATCCCTTAGAAACCACCCCTAACAAAATTGAGGTCATAAAATTTTGAAATCAATTAATATTTTCCACAAAAAAAATCACACATGGTCAAAATTGGCTGGAAAGCTTTAGGAAGCTGTCCCATAATTTTTTCAGGCCATAGCAGGAATTTTCATCCCTTAGAAACCACCCCTAACAAAATTGAGGTAGTAAAATTTTGAAATCAATTACTATTTTCCACAAAAAAAATCGCACATGGTCTAAATTGACTGGAAAGCTTCAGGAAACTGTCCTATAATTTTTCAGGCCATAGCAGGAATTTTCATCCCTTAGAAACCACCCCTAAGAAAATTGAGGTAGTAAAATTTTGAAATCAATTACTATTTTCCACAAAAAAAATCACACATGGTCCAAATTGGCTGGAAAGCTTCAGGAAACTGTCCCATAATTTTTCCAGGCCATAGCAGGAATTTGCATCTCTTTGAAACCACCCCTAACAAAATTGAGGTAGTGAAATTTTGAAATCAATTACTATTTTCCACAAAAAAAATCACACATGGTCTAAATTGGCTAGAAAGCTTCAGGAAACTGTCTCATAATTTTTCCAGGCCATAGCAGAAATTTTCATCCCTTAGAAACCACCCCTAACAAAATTGAGGACATAAAATTTTGAAATCAATTAATATTTTCCACAAAAAAAATCACACATGGTCAAAATTGGCTGGAAAGCTTTAGGAAACTGTCCCATTATTTTTCCAGGCCATAGCAGGAATTTTCATCCCTTAGAAACCACCCCTAACAAAATTGAGGTAGTAAAATTTTGAAATCAATTACTATTTTTCACAAAAAAAATCGCACATGGTCTAAATTGACTGGAAAGCTTCAGGAAACTGTCCCATAATTTTTCCAGGCCATAGCAGGAATTTTCATCCCTTAGAAACCACCCCTAAGAAAATTGAGGTAGTAAAATTTTGAAATCAATTACTATTTTCCACAAAAAAAATCACACATGGTCAAAATTGGCTGGAAAGCTTCAGGAAACTGTCCCATAATTTTTCCAGGCCATAGCAAGAATTTCCATCCCTTTGAAACCACCCCTAAGAAAAATTAGGTAGTAAAATTTTGAAATCAATTACTATTTTCCACAAAAAAAATCACACATGGTCCAAATTGTCTGGAAAGCTTCAGGAAACTGTCCCATAATTTTTCCAGGCCATAGCAGGAATTTTCATCCCTTAGAAACCACCCCTAAGAAAATTGAGGTAGTAAAATTTTGAAATCAATTACTATTTTCCACAAAAAAAATCACACATGGTCCAAATTGGCTGGAAAGCTTCAGGAAACTGTCCCATAATTTTTCCAGGCCATAGCAGGAATTTCCATCCCTTTGAAACCACCCCTAACAAAATTGAGGTAGTAAAATTTTGAAATTAATTACTATTTTCCACAAAAAAAATCACACATGGTCCAAATTGGCTAGAAAGCTTCAGGAAACTGTCTCATAATTTTTCCAGGCCATAGCAGAAATTTTCATCCCTTAGAAACCACCCCTAAGAAAATTGAGGTAGTAAAATTTTGAAATCAATTACTATTTTCCACAAAAAAAATCACACATGGTCCAAATTGGCTGGAAAGCTTTAGAAAACTGTCATATAATTTTTCCAGGCCATAGCAGGAATTTTCATCCCTTAGAAACCACCCCTAACAAAATTGAGGTAGTAAAATTTTGAAATCAATTACTATTTTTCACACAAAAAATCGCACATCGTCTAAATTGACTGGAAAGCTTTAGGAAACTGTCTCATAATTTTTCCAGGCCATAGCAGAAATTTTCATCCCTTAGAAACCACCCCTAACAAAATTGAGGTCATAAAATTTTGAAATCAATTAATATTTTCCACAAAAAAAATCACACATTGTCAAAATTGGCTGGAAAGCTTTAGGAAACTGTCCCATAATTTTTCCAGGCCATAGCAGGAATTTTCATCCCTTAGAAACCACCCCTAACAAAATTGAGGTAGTGAAATTTTGAAATCAATTACTATTTTCCACAAAAAAAATCACACATGGTCCAAATTGGCTAGAAAGCTTCAGGAAACTGTCTCATAATTTTTCCAGGCCATAGCAGAAATTTTCATCCCTTAGAAACCACCCCTAACAAAATTGAGGTCATAAAATTTTGAAATCAATTAATATTTTCCACAAAAAAAATCACACATGGTCAAAATTGGCTGGAAAGCTTTAGGAAACTGTCCCATAATTTTTCCAGGCCATAGCAGGAATTTTCATCCCTTAGAAACCACCCCTAACAAAATTGAGGTAGTGAAATTTTGAAATCAATTACTATTTTCCACAAAAAAAATCACTCATGGTCCAAATTGGCTAGAAAGCTTCAGGAAACTGTCTCATAATTTTTCCAGGCCATAGCAGAAATTTTCATTCCTTAGAAACCACCCCTAACAAAATTGAGGTCATAAAATTTTGAAATCAATTAATATTTTCCACAAAAAAAATCACACATGGTCAAAATTGGCTGGAAAGCTTTAGGAAACTGTCCCATTATTTTTCCAGGCCATAGCAGGAATTTTTATCCCTTAGAAACCACCCCTAACAAAATTAAGGTAATAAAATTTTGAAATCAATTACTATTTTCCAAAAAAAAAAATCTCACATAGTCCAAATTGGCTGGAAAGCTTTAGAAAACTGTCCAATAATTTTTCCAGGCCATAGCAGGAATTTTCATCCCTTAGAAACCACCCCTAACAAAATTGAGGTAGTAAAATTTTGAAATCAATTACTATTTTTCACAAAAAAAATCGCACATGGTCTAAATTGACTGGAAAGCTTCAGGAAACTGTCCCATAATTTTTCCAGGCCATAGCAGGAATTTTCATCTCTTAGAAACCACCCCTAAGAAAATTGAGGTAGTAAAATTTTGAAATCAATTACTATTTTCCACAAAAAAAATCACACATAGTCAAAATTGGCTGGAAAGCTTCAGGAAACTGTCCTATAATTTTTCCAGGCCATAGCAGGAATTTCCATTCCTTTGAAACCACCCCTAAGAAAAATGAGGTAGTAAAATTTTGAAATCAATTACTATTTTCCACAAAAAAAATCACACATGGTCCAAATTGGCTGGAAAGCTTCAGGAAACTGTCCCATAATTTTTCCAGGCCATAGCAGGAATTTTCATCCCTTAGAAACCACCCCTAAGAAAATTGAGGTAGTAAAATTTTGAAATCAATTACTATTTTCCACAAAAAAAATCACACATGGTCCAAATTGGCTGGAAAGCTTCAGGAAACTGTCCCATAATTTTTCCAGGCCATAGCAGGAATTTTCATCCCTTTGAAACCACTTCTAACAAAATTGAGGTAGTAAAATTTTGAAATCAATTACTATTTTCCACAAAAAAAATCACACATTGTCTAAATTGGCTGGAAAGCTTCAGGAAACTGTCCCATAATTTTTCCAGGCCATAGCAGGAATTTTCATCCCTTAGAAACCACCCCTAAGAAAATTGAGGTAGTAAAATTTTGAAATCAATTACTATTTTCTACAAAAAAAATCACACATGGTCCAAATTGGCTGGAAAGCTTCAGAAAACTGTCCCATAATTTTTCCAGGCCATAGCAGGAATTTCCATCCCTTTGAAACCACCCCTAACAAAATTGAGGTAGTAAAATTTTGAAATTAATTACTATTTTCCACAAAAAAAATCACACATGGTCCAAATTGGCTGGAAAGCTTCAGGAAACTGTCCCATAATTTTTCCAGGCCATAGCAGGAATTTTGATCCCTTAGAAACCACCCCTAAGAAAATTGAGGTAGTAAAATTTTGAAATCAATTACTATTTTCCACAAAAAAAATCACACATGGTCAAAATTGGCTGGAAAGCTTCAGGAAACTGTCCCATAATTTTTCCAGGCCATAGCAAGAATTTCCATCCCTTTGAAACCACCCCTAAGAAAAATTAGGTAGTAAAATTTTGAAATCAATTACTATTTTCCACAAAAAAAATCACACATGGTCCAAATTGACTGGAAAGCTTCAGGAAACTGTCCCATAATTTTTCCAGGCCATAGCAGGAATTTTCATCCCTTAGAAACCACCCCTAAGAAAATTGAGGTAGTAAAATTTTGAAATCAATTACTATTTTCCACAAAAAAAATCACACATGGTCCAAATTAGCTGGAAAGCTTCAGGAAACTGTCCCATAATTTTTCCAGGCCATAGCAGGAATTTCCATCCCTTTGAAACCACCCCTAACAAAATTGAGGTAGTAAAATTTTGAAATCAATTACTATTTTCCACAAAAAAAATCACACATGGTCTAAATTGGCTGGAAAGCTTCAGGAAACTGTCCCATAATTTTTCCCGGCGATAGCAGGAATTTTCATCCCTTAGAAACCACCCCTAAGAAAATTGAGGTAGTAAAATTTTGAAATCAATTACTATTTTCCACAAAAAAAAACACACATGGTCCAAATTGGCTGGAAAGCTTCAGGAAACTGTCCCATAATTTTTCCAGGCCATAGCAGGAATTTTCATCTCTTTGAAACCACCCCTAACAAAATTGAGGTAGTAAAATTTTGAAATCAATTACTATTTTCCACAAAAAAAATCGCACATGGTCTAAATTGACTGGAAAGCTTCAGGAAACTGTCCTATAATTTTTCAGGCCATAGCAGGAATTTTCATCCCTTAGAAACCACCCCTAAGAAAATTGAGGTAGTAAAATTTTGAAATCAATTACTATTTTCCACAAAAAAAATCACACATGGTCCAAATTGGCTGGAAAGCTTCAGGAAACTGTCCCATAATTTTTCCAGGCCATAGCAGGAATTTTCATCTCTTTGAAACCACCCCTAACAAAATTGAGGTAGTAAAATTTTAAAATCAATTACTATTTTTCACAAATAAAATCGCACATGGTCTAAATTGACTGAAAAGCTTCAGGAAACTGTCCCATAATTTTTCCAGGCCATAGCAGGAATTTTCATCCCTTTGAAACCACTTCTAACAAAATTGAGGTAGTAAAATTTTGAAATCAATTACTATTTTCCACAAAAAAAATCACACATTGTCTAAATTGGCTGGAAAGCTTCAGGAAACTGTCCCATAATTTTTCCAGGCCATAGCAGGAATTTTCATCCCTTAGAAACCACCCCTAAGAAAATTGAGGTAGTAAAATTTTGAAATCAATTACTATTTTCTACAAAAAAAATCACACATGGTCCAAATTGGCTGGAAAGCTTCAGAAAACTGTCCCATAATTTTTCCAGGCCATAGCAGGAATTTCCATCCCTTTGAAACCACCCCTAACAAAATTGAGGTAGTAAAATTTTGAAATTAATTACTATTTTCCACAAAAAAAATCACACATGGTCCAAATTGGCTGGAAAGCTTCAGGAAACTGTCCCATAATTTTTCCAGGCCATAGCAGGAATTTTGATCCCTTAGAAACCACCCCTAAGAAAATTGAGGTAGTAATATTTTGAAATCAATTACTATTTTCCACAAAAAAAATCACACATGGTCAAAATTGGCTGGAAAGCTTCAGGAAACTGTCCCATAATTTTTCCAGGCCATAGCAAGAATTTCCATCCCTTTGAAACCACCCCTAAGAAAAATTAGGTAGTAAAATTTTGAAATCAATTACTATTTTCCACAAAAAAAATCACACATGGTCCAAATTGGCTGGAAAGCTTCAGGAAACTGTCCCATAATTTTTCCAGGCCATAGCAGGAATTTTCATCCCTTAGAAACCACCCCTAAGAAAATTGAGGTAGTAAAATTTTGAAATCAATTACTATTTTCCACAAAAAAAATCACACATGGTCCAAATTAGCTGGAAAGCTTCAGGAAACTGTCCCATAATTTTTCCAGGCCATAGCAGGAATTTCCATCCCTTTGAAACCACCCCTAACAAAATTGAGGTAGTAAAATTTTGAAATCAATTACTATTTTCCACAAAAAAAATCACACATGGTCTAAATTGGCTGGAAAGCTTCAGGAAACTGTCCCATAATTTTTCCAGGCGATAGCAGGAATTTTCATCCCTTAGAAACCACCCCTAAGAAAATTGAGGTAGTAAAATTTTGAAATCAATTACTATTTTCCACAAAAAAAAACACACATGGTACAAAATTGGCTGGAAAGCTTTAGGAAACTGTCCCATAATTTTTCCAGGCCATAGCAGGAATTTTCATCTCTTTGAAACCACCCCTAACAAAATTGAGGTAGTAAAATTTTAAAATCAATTACTATTTTTTACAAATAAAATCGCACATGGTCTAAATTGACTGGAAAGCTTCAAAAAACTGTCCCATAATTTTTCCAGGCCATAGCAGGAATTTTCATCCCTTAGAAACCACCCCTAAGAAAATTGAGGTAGTAAAATTTGGAAATCAATTACTATTTTCCACAAAAAAAATCACACATGGTCCAAATTGGCTGAAAAGCTTCAGGAAACTGTCCCATAATTTTTCAGGCAATAGCAGGAATTTTCATCCCTTAGAAACCACCCCTAAGAAAATTGAGATTATAAAGTTATGAAGTCAATTACTTTTTTCCAAAAAAAAAAAAATCACACATGGTCAAAATTGGCTGGAAAGCTTCAGGAAACTGTCCCATTATTTTTCCAGGCCATAGCAGGAATTTTTATCGCTTAGAAACCACCCCTAACAAAATTAAGGTAATAAAATTTTCAAATACTTTACTACTTGCCACAAAAAAAATTGCACATGGTCTAAATTGACTGGAAAGCTTCAGGAACTTGTCCCATAATTTTTCCAAGCCATAGCAGGAATTTTTATTTCTTAGAAACCACCCCTAACAAAATTGAGGCAATAAAATTTTGAAATCAATTACTATTTTCCACAAAAAAAATCACACATGGTCCAAATTGGCTGGAAAGCTTCAGAAAACTGTCCCATAATTTTTCCAGGCCATAGCAGGAATTTTCATCCCTTAGAAACCACCCCTAAGAAAATTGAGGTAGTAAAATTTTGAAATTAATTACTATTTTCTACAAAAAAAATCACACATGGTCCAAATTAGCTGGAAAGCTTCAGAAAACTGTCCCATAATTTTTCCAGGCCATAGCAGAAATTTCCATCCCTTTGAAACCACCCCTAACAAAATTGAGGTAGTAAAATTTTGAAATTAATTACTATTTTCCACAAAAAAAATCACACATGGTCCAAATTAGCTAGAAAGCTTCAGGAAACTGTCTCATAATTTTTCCAAGCCATAGCAGAAATTTTCATCCCTTAGAAACCACCCCTAACAAAATTGAGGTCATAAAATTTTGAAATCAATTAATATTTTCCACAAAAAAAATCACACATGGTCAAAATTGGCTGGAAAGCTTTAGGAAGCTGTCCCATAATTTTTTCAGGCCATAGCAGGAATTTTCATCCCTTAGAAACCACCCCTAACAAAATTGAGGTAGTAAAATTTTGAAATCAATTACTATTTTCCACAAAAAAAATCGCACATGGTCTAAATTGACTGGAAAGCTTCAGGAAACTGTCCTATAATTTTTCAGGCCATAGCAGGAATTTTCATCCCTTAGAAACCACCCCTAAGAAAATTGAGGTAGTAAAATTTTGAAATCAATTACTATTTTCCACAAAAAAAATCACACATGGTCCAAATTGGCTGGAAAGCTTCAGGAAACTGTCCCATAATTTTTCCAGGCCATAGCAGGAATTTGCATCTCTTTGAAACCACCCCTAACAAAATTGAGGTAGTGAAATTTTGAAATCAATTACTATTTTCCACAAAAAAAATCACACATGGTCTAAATTGGCTAGAAAGCTTCAGGAAACTGTCTCATAATTTTTCCAGGCCATAGCAGAAATTTTCATCCCTTAGAAACCACCCCTAACAAAATTGAGGACATAAAATTTTGAAATCAATTAATATTTTCCACAAAAAAAATCACACATGGTCAAAATTGGCTGGAAAGCTTTAGGAAACTGTCCCATTATTTTTCCAGGCCATAGCAGGAATTTTCATCCCTTAGAAACCACCCCTAACAAAATTGAGGTAGTAAAATTTTGAAATCAATTACTATTTTTCACAAAAAAAATCGCACATGGTCTAAATTGACTGGAAAGCTTCAGGAAACTGTCCCATAATTTTTCCAGGCCATAGCAGGAATTTTCATCCCTTAGAAACCACCCCTAAGAAAATTGAGGTAGTAAAATTTTGAAATCAATTACTATTTTCCACAAAAAAAATCACACATGGTCAAAATTGGCTGGAAAGCTTCAGGAAACTGTCCCATAATTTTTCCAGGCCATAGCAAGAATTTCCATCCCTTTGAAACCACCCCTAAGAAAAATTAGGTAGTAAAATTTTGAAATCAATTACTATTTTCCACAAAAAAAATCACACATGGTCCAAATTGTCTGGAAAGCTTCAGGAAACTGTCCCATAATTTTTCCAGGCCATAGCAGGAATTTTCATCCCTTAGAAACCACCCCTAAGAAAATTGAGGTAGTAAAATTTTGAAATCAATTACTATTTTCCACAAAAAAAATCACACATGGTCCAAATTGGCTGGAAAGCTTCAGGAAACTGTCCCATAATTTTTCCAGGCCATAGCAGGAATTTCCATCCCTTTGAAACCACCCCTAACAAAATTGAGGTAGTAAAATTTTGAAATTAATTACTATTTTCCACAAAAAAAATCACACATGGTCCAAATTGGCTAGAAAGCTTCAGGAAACTGTCTCATAATTTTTCCAGGCCATAGCAGAAATTTTCATCCCTTAGAAACCACCCCTAAGAAAATTGAGGTAGTAAAATTTTGAAATCAATTACTATTTTCCACAAAAAAAATCACACATGGTCCAAATTGGCTGAAAAGCTTTAGAAAACTGTCATATAATTTTTCCAGGCCATAGCAGAAATTTTCATCCCTTAGAAACCACCCCTAACAAAATTGAGGTAGTAAAATTTTTAAATCAATTACTATTTTTCACACAAAAAATCGCACATCGTCTAAATTGACTGGAAAGCTTTAGGAAACTGTCTCATAATTTTTCCAGGCCATAGCAGAAATTTTCATCCCTTAGAAACCACCCCTAACAAAATTGAGGTCATAAAATTTTGAAATCAATTAATATTTTCCACAAAAAAAATCACACATTGTCAAAATTGGCTGGAAAGCTTTAGGAAACTGTCCCATAATTTTTCCAGGCCATAGCAGGAATTTTCATCCCTTAGAAACCACCCCTAACAAAATTGAGGTAGTGAAATTTTGAAATCAATTACTATTTTCCACAAAAAAAATCACACATGGTCCAAATTGGCTAGAAAGCTTCAGGAAACTGTCTCATAATTTTTCCAGGCCATAGCAGAAATTTTCATCCCTTAGAAACCACCCCTAACAAAATTGAGGTCATAAAATTTTGAAATCAATTAATATTTTCCACAAAAAAAATCACACATGGTCAAAATTGGCTGGAAAGCTTTAGGAAACTGTCCCATAATTTTTCCAGGCCATAGCAGGAATTTTCATCCCTTAGAAACCACCCCTAACAAAATTGAGGTAGTGAAATTTTGAAATCAATTACTATTTTCCACAAAAAAAATCACTCATGGTCCAAATTGGCTAGAAAGCTTCAGGAAACTGTCTCATAATTTTTCCAGGCCATAGCAGAAATTTTCATTCCTTAGAAACCACCCCTAACAAAATTGAGGTCATAAAATTTTGAAATCAATTAATATTTTCCACAAAAAAAATCACACATGGTCAAAATTGGCTGGAAAGCTTTAGGAAACTGTCCCATTATTTTTCCAGGCCATAGCAGGAATTTTTATCCCTTAGAAACCACCCCTAACAAAATTAAGGTAATAAAATTTTGAAATCAATTACTATTTTCCAAAAAAAAAAATCTCACATAGTCCAAATTGGCTGGAAAGCTTTAGAAAACTGTCCAATAATTTTTCCAGGCCATAGCAGGAATTTTCATCCCTTAGAAACCACCCCTAACAAAATTGAGGTAGTAAAATTTTGAAATCAATTACTATTTTTCACAAAAAAAATCGCACATGGTCTAAATTGACTGGAAAGCTTCAGGAAACTGTCCCATAATTTTTCCAGGCCATAGCAGGAATTTTCATCTCTTAGAAACCACCCCTAAGAAAATTGAGGTAGTAAAATTTTGAAATCAATTACTATTTTCCACAAAAAAAATCACACATAGTCAAAATTGGCTGGAAAGCTTCAGGAAACTGTCCTATAATTTTTCCAGGCCATAGCAGGAATTTCCATTCCTTTGAAACCACCCCTAAGAAAAATGAGGTAGTAAAATTTTGAAATCAATTACTAATTTCCACAAAAAAAATCACACATGGTCCAAATTGGCTGGAAAGCTTCAGGAAACTGTCCCATAATTTTTCCAGGCCATAGCAGGAATTTTCATCCCTTAGAAACCACCCCTAAGAAAATTGAGGTAGTAAAATTTTGAAATCAATTACTATTTTCCACAAAAAAAATCACACATGGTCCAAATTGGCTGGAAAGCTTCAGGAAACTGTCCCATAATTTTTCCAGGCCATAGCAGGAATTTCCATCCCTTTGAAACCACCCCTAACAAAATTGAGGTAGTAAAATTTTGAAATTAATTACTATTTTCCACAAAAAAAATCACACATGGTCCAAATTGGCTAGAAAGCTTCAGGAAACTGTCTCATAATTTTTCCAGGCCATAGCAGAAATTTTCATCCCTTAGAAACCACCCCTAAGAAAATTGAGGTAGTAAAATTTTGAAATCAATTACTCTTTTCCACAAAAAAAATCACACATGGTCCAAATTGGCTGGAAAGCTTTAGAAAACTGTCATACAATTTTTTCAGGCCATAGCAGGAATTTTCATCCCTTAGAAACCACCCCTAACAAAATTGAGGTAGTAAAATTTTGAAATCAATTACTATTTTTCACAAAAAAAATCGCACATGGTCTAAATTGACTGGAAAGCTTCAGGAAACTGTCCCATAATTTTTCCAGGCCATAGCAGGAATTTTCATCCCTTAGAAACCACCCCTAAGAAAATTGAGGTAGTAAAATTTTGAAATCAATTACTATTTTCCACAAAAAAAATCACACATGGTCAAAATTGGCTGGAAAGCTTCAGGAAACTGTCCCATAATTTTTCTAGGCCATAGCAAGAATTTCCATCCCTTTGAAACCACCCCTAAGAAAAATAAGGTAGTAAAATTTTGAAATCAATTACTATTTTCCACAAAAAAAATCACACATGGTCCAAATTGGCTGGAAAGCTTTAGGAAACTGTCCCATTATTTTTCCAGGCCATAGCAGGAATTTTTATCCCTTAGAAACCACCCCTAACAAAATTAAGGTAATAAAATTTTGAAATCAATTACTATTTTCCAAAAAAAAAAATCTCACATAGTCCAAATTGGCTGGAAAGCTTTAGAAAACTGTCCAATAATTTTTCCAGGCCATAGCAGGAATTTTCATCCCTTAGAAACCACCCCTAACAAAATTGAGGTAGTAAAATTTTGAAATCAATTACTATTTTTCACAAAAAAAATCGCACATGGTCTAAATTGACTGGAAAGCTTCAGGAAACTGTCCCATAATTTTTCCAGGCCATAGCAGGAATTTTCATCTCTTAGAAACCACCCCTAAGAAAATTGAGGTAGTAAAATTTTGAAATCAATTACTATTTTCCACAAAAAAAATTACACATAGTCAAAATTGGCTGGAAAGCTTCAGGAAACTGTCCTATAATTTTTCCAGGCCATAGCAGGAATTTCCATTCCTTTGAAACCACCCCTAAGAAAAATGAGGTAGTAAAATTTTGAAATCAATTACTATTTTCCACAAAAAAAATCACACATGGTCCAAATTGGCTGGAAAGCTTCAGAAAACTGTCCCATAATTTTTCCAGGCCATAGCAGGAATTTTCATCCCTTAGAAACCACCCCTAAGAAAATTGAGGTAGTAAAATTTTGAAATCAATTACTATTTTCCACAAAAAAAATCACACATGGTCCAAATTGGCTGGAAAGCTTCAGGAAACTGTCCCATAATTTTTCCAGGCCATAGCAGGAATTTCCATCCCTTTGAAACCACCCCTAACAAAATTGAAGTAGTAAAATTTTGAAATTAATTACTATTTTCCACAAAAAAAATCACACATGGTCCAAATTGGCTAGAAAGCTTCAGGAAACTGTCTCATAATTTTTCCAGGCCATAGCAGAAATTTTCATCCCTTAGAAACCACCCCTAAGAAAATTGAGGTAGTAAAATTTTGAAATCAATTACTCTTTTCCACAAAAAAAATCACACATGGTCCAAATTGGCTGGAAAGCTTTAGAAAACTGTCATACAATTTTTTCAGGCCATAGCAGGAATTTTCATCCCTTAGAAACCACCCCTAACAAAATTGAGGTAGTAAAATTTTGAAATCAATTACTATTTTTCACAAAAAAAATCGCACATGGTCTAAATTGACTGGAAAGCTTCAGGAAACTGTCCCATAATTTTTCCAGGCCATAGCAGGAATTTTCATCCCTTAGAAACCACCCCTAAGAAAATTGAGGTAGTAAAATTTTGAAATCAATTACTATTTTCCACAAAAAAAATCACACATGGTCAAAATTGGCTGGAAAGCTTCAGGAAACTGTCCCATTATTTTTCCAGGCCATAGCAGGAATTTTTATCCCTTAGAAACCACCCCTAAGAAAATTGAGATTATAAAATTATGAAGTCAATTACTATTTTCCAAAAAAAAATCACACATGGTCAAAATTGGCTGGAAAGCTTCAGGAAACTGTCCCATTATTTTTCCAGGCCATAGCAGGAATTTTTATCCCTTAGAAACCACCCCTAACAAAATTAAGGTAATAAAATTTTGAAATCAATTACTATTTTCCAAAAAAAAAAATCACACATGATCCAAATTGGCTGGAAAGCTTTAGAAAACTGTCTCATAATTTTTCCAGGCCATAGCAGGAATTTTCATCTCTTAGAAACCACCCCTAACCAAATGGAGGTTATAAAATTTTGAAATCAATTACTATTTTCCACAAAAAAAATCACACATGGTCCAAATTGGCTGGAAAGCTTTAGAAAACTGTCCTATAATTTTTCCAGGCCATAGCAGGAATTTTCATCCCTTACAAACCACCCCTAACAAAATGGAGGTTATAAAATTTTGAAATCAATTACTATTTTCCACAAAAAAAATCGCACATGGTCTAAATTGACTGGAAAGCTTCAGAAAAGTGTCCTATAATTTTTCAGGCCATAGCAGGAATTTTCATCCCTTAGAAACCACCCCTAAGAAAATTGAGATTATAAAATTATGAAGTCAATTACTATTTTCCAAAAAAAAAATCACACATGGTCAAAATTGGCTGGAAAGCTTCAGGAAACTGTCCCATTATTTTTCCAGGCCATAGCAGGAATTTTTATCCCTTAGAAACCACCCCTAACAAAATTAAGGTAATAAAATTTTGAAATCAATTACTATTATGCAAAAAAAAAAATCACACATGGTCCAAATTGGCTGGAAAGCTTTAGACAACTGTCCCATAATTTTTCCAGGCCATAGCAGGAATTTTCATCTCTTAGAAACCACCCCTAACAAAATGGAGGTTATAAAATTTTGAAATCAATTACTATTTTCCACAAAAAAAATCACACATGGTCCAAATTGGCTGGAAAGCTTTAGAAAACTGTCCTATAATTTTTCCAGGCCATAGCAGGAATTTTCATCCCTTAGAAACCACCCCTAACAAAATGGAGGTTATAAAATTTTGAAATCAATTACTATTTTCCACAAAAAAAATCGCACATGGTCTAAATTGACTGGAAAGCTTTAGGAAAGTGTCCTATAATTTTTCCAGGCCATAGCAGGAATTTTCATCCCTTAGAAACCACCCCTAACAAAATTGAGGTTATAAAATTTTGAAATCAATTACTATTTTCCACAAAAAAAATCACACATGTTCCAAATTGGCTGGAAAGCTTCAGGAAACTGTCCCATAATTTTTCCAGGCCATAGCAGAAATTCTCATCCCTTAGAAACCATTCCTAACAAAATTGAGGTTATAAAATTTTGAAATCAAATACTATTTTCCAAAAAAAAAATCACACATGGTCCAAATTGGCTGGAAAGCTTCAGGATACTGTCCCATAATTTTTCCAGGCCATAGCAGGAATTTTCATCTCTTAGAAACCACCCCTAACAAAATTGAGGTAGTAAAATTTTGAAATCAATTACTATTTTCCACAAAAAAAATCGCACATGGTCTAATTTGACTGGAAAGCTTCAGGAAAGTGTCCCATAATTTTTCCAGGCCATAGCAGGAATTTTCATCCCTTAGAAACCACCCCTAACAAAATTGAGGTTATAAAATTTTGAAATCAATTACTATTTTCCACAAAAAAAATCGCACATGGTCTAAATTGACTGGAAAGCTTCAGGAAACTGTCCCATAATATTTCCAGGCCATTGCAGGAATTCTCATCCCTTAGAAACCATTCCTAACAAAATTGAGGTTATAAAATTTTGAAATCAAATACTATTATCCAAAAAAAAAATCGCACATGGTCTAAATTGACTGGAAAGCTTCAGGAGACTGTCCCATAATTTTTTCAGGCCATAGCAGGAATTTTCATCCCTTAGAAAGCACCCCTAATAAAATTGAGGTCATAAAATTTTGAAATCAATTACTATTTTCCACAAAAAAAATCACACATGGTCCAAATTGGCTGGAAAGCTTCAGGAAACTGTCCCATATTTTTTCCAGGCCATAGCAGGAATTTTCATCCCTTAGAAACCACCCCTAAGAAAATTGAGGTAGTAAAATTTTGAAATCAATTACTATTTTCCACAAAAAAAATCACACATGGTCCAAATTGGCTGGAAAGCTTCAGGAAACTGTCCCATAATTTTTCCAGGCCATAGCAGGAATTTTCATCCCTTAGAAACCACCCCTAACAAAATGGAGGTTATAAAATTTTGAAATCAATTACTATTTTCCACAAAAAAAATCACACATGTTCCAAATTGGCTGGAAAGCTTCAGGAAACTGTCCCATAATTTTTCCAGGCCATAGCAGGAATTTTCATCTCTTTGAAACCACCCCTAACAAAATTGAGGTAGTAAAATTTTGAAATCAATTACTATTTTTCACAAATATAATCGCACATGGTCTAAATTGACTGGAAAGCTTTAAGAAACTGTCCTATAATTTTTCCAGGCCATAGCAGGAATTTTCATCCCTTAGAAACCACCCCTAAGAAAATTGAGGTAGTAAAATTTTGAAATCAATTACTATTTTCCACAAAAAAAATCACACATGTTCCAAATTGGCTGGAAAGCTTCAGGAAACTGTCTCATAATTTTTCCAGGCCATAGCAGGAATTTTCATCTCTTTGAAACCACCCCTAACAAAATTGAGCTAGTAAAATTTTGAAATCAATTACTATTTTTCACAAATATAATCGCACATGGTCTAAATTGACTGGAAAGCTTTAAGAAACTATCCTATAATTTTTCCAGGCCATAGCAGGAATTTTCATCCCTTAGAAACCACCCCTAACAAAATGGAGGTTATAAAATTTTGAAATTAATTACTATTTTCCACAAAAAAAATCGCACATGGTCTAAATTGACTGGAATGCTTCAGGAAACTGTCTTATAATTTTTCCAGGCCATAGCAGGAATTTTCATCCCTTAGAAACCACCCCTAACAAAATGGAGGTTATAAAATTTTGAAATCAATTACTATTTTCCACAAAAAAAATCACACATGTTCCAAATTGGCTGGAAAGCTTCAGGAAACTGTCCCATAATTTTTCCAGGCCATAGCAGGAATTTTCATCTCTTTGAAACCACCCCTAACAAAATTGAGGTAGTAAAATTTTGAAATCAATTACTATTTTTCACAAATATAATCGCACATGGTCTAAATTGACTGGAAAGCTTTAAGAAACTGTCCCATAATTTTTCCAGGCCATAGCAGGAATTTTCATCCCTTAGAAACCACCCCTAAGGAAATTGAGGTAGTAAAATTTTGAAATCAATTACTATTTTCCACAAAAAAAATCACACATGGTCCAAAATGGCTGGAAAGCTTCAGGAAACTGTCCCTTAATTTTTCCAGGCCATAGCAGGAATTTTCATCCCTTAGAAACCACCCCTAACAAAATTGAGGTTATAAAATTTTGAAATCAATTACTATTTTCCACAAAAAAAATCGCACATGGTCTAAATTGACTGGAAAGCTTCAGGAAACTGTCCCATAATATTTCCAGGCCATTGCAGGAATTCTCATCCCTTAGAAACCATTCCTAACAAAATTGAGGTTATAAAATTTTGAAATCAAATACTATTTTCCAAAAAAAAAATCGCACATGGTCTAAATTGACTGGAAAGCTTCAGGAGACTGTCCCATAATTTTTCCAGGCCATAGCAGGAATTTTCATCCCTTAGAAAGCACCCCTAATAAAATTGAGGTCGTAAAATTTTGAAATCAAATACTATTTTTCACAAAAAAAATCACACATGGTCCAAATTGGCTAGAAAGCTTCAGGAAACTGTCCTATAATTTTTCCAGGCCATAGCAGGAATTTTCATCCCTTAGAAACCACCCCTAACAAAATAGAGGTTATAAAATTTTGAAATCAATTACTATTTTCCACAAAAAAAATCGCACATGGTCTAAATTGACTGGAAAGCTTCAGGAAACTGTCGCATAATTTTTCCAGGCCATAGCAGGAATTTTCATCCCTTAGAAACCACCCCTAACAAAATGGAGGTTATAAAATTTTGAAATCAATTACTATTTTTCACAAAAGAAATCACACATGGTCCAAATTGGCTGGAAAGCTTTAGTAAAATATTCCATAATTTTTCAAGGTGATATCAAAAACTTGTATCCCTCAGGATCCTTCCCGAATAGGGAATTTTATATGAATAGATGGAATGATAAATTGTTTTGGACTTGTTCTTCTCATAAATGTGATAATTCAGAAACGATTTTTATTGTCTTTTGAATTTTTTTTAATTTTATTGGTAAATAATGGATAAATTTTGTTTTTGTTGATTTTTGTTTGTTATTTATAGGTATATATATATTTGTAAGACGTATATTTTTTAGCGTTTACGTATTTATTTTTTGCACTTACCTATTTTTTGATGATATATCCCTTCACTTTTTATTTTAGTTCTGTAAAAATTAGTGTGAAATGCAATACAGATGAAAAAAGGCAAATTATCATGGGTAAAATATTTATTTTATATGGGCAATGTGATGAATTAAAAAATGTAAGAAACTCAAAAATCTATTATATTTACTTTTGACAGAACTCTTTTTCCTAAATAATTGATAAATTATGTTTTTTATATTTACGTTTTTAAAAATGTTGTTATTGTTGTTGATTATGATTTTTCTTCTCTACTTTGGTTTTGAGACTTTACTTTTTTATTAAAATTTTTGTGTTTATTCTAATTTTGTTAGTTGATTTCATTTTTTAATGTTTTTTTATTTCTTTCTTATACTTAGGTTACTTTTTTCATTCATTGGATGTAACCATATAAATTCGATTATAATTTTCTTTACTTCCCTTTTTTTCAATAATTGGACTTTAGATTAATTTTCTTCGTTTCTATTTGTTTGATTGTCATTGTATTTATTTTTTAAATCTGCATCCCATTTAAATTTCCCACGTGTTCCATATTCCGTTCCGGCGTTCAACTATACTTCCTTTTTATGCGAGCAGGGGGCATGTACTGTAATGAAATCTAGTTTTCGTTGTATGTGTGTTTATGGATGTTTTGTTTAGTTTGAGAAATTTTTTAATTTTAATTAGTTTTTTACTAATCGCGAGTGATAGTGCGCGAAATGGACTTTCCCCCCTAAATGCATATTTGGACTTTTTGTGGGGAAAGGATTTGCCGAACCGGGGTTTTCCGTTTAGCCTGCATTTGTCGCGGAATTCTCAAGTGAGTTTTTTAGGTTATGTTTTGCTTTTACATGAGCCTTAAAAGACAAAAAATTTTTGTTTTTAATTTTTTTTTTATTTTCAAACTTTTAAAGTACCTAATTTAAACATAAAAAAACATTTTGAACAAAAAAATAATCTGAAACTGTGGAATATTGTAGCTGTTTAGAAAGAAAAAATTTTTGTTGGTAAAATTTCATTTTTTCGAAGAAAGTGCTATGATAATAAATTTAAACCACAATTTTTATGGTTTTATAAAAAATTCTGCATAAAATTACATATTTTGAAAACTGAGTCCAACAATGTTCGCTTTTTTCCCTGTAATGTACACGTAAAAATACGTAGGTATACCAAATTTTAAACATCTAGGTCAAATGGTTTGGAAGATAAGGAGGGGCACGTTTTTTTAAAAAAAAATAGTTTCTCTTTGATAACGCTATGACTATCAACTCCAATCATGTTCTCTATATTTTTCCTGTACTTTACTCGCGAAAATACATATGTGTATCAATTTTCAATACTCTAGGTCAAATAGTTTGGGAGATAAGGGGGGGGGGGGGACTAAATAGACATTTTAATGCAGTTTTTGAAAAAAATCGTATTATTTCCTTGACAACCCTAAGAACATCACGTTCATTTATGCGAATGAAAACTACATTGATATTCGTGATTTTGCTTATGCAGAAAAAAATATTAATAGCATACATGTTCCAAGTTATAACGAACATCATCGTGGTAAAATGTATTTTTTTGCAAAAGTTGCAAGGCTAAACATTTTGAGAAAGAAAACCACCGTAGTTCAAAAGAAATTAACTTATAATGATTGTTGCAGTCATGGTGGTGTATCGTTGCCTTCAGAAAAATACCCTCATGAATTAAGAAAATTGTTAGATAGATCTCGTAAGCTTTCTGACCATTTTAGGAATAATATTAATCAATTTTTATATGATGGAAGAATGTTTCAGCAATAGTTTGTTGATAATTATGTCAAAGTTGAAAAAGTTAGGTTACATTTTTGTAAAAATAATCAAACAAAATTAAGAAGTAAAACTTACAAAAGATTAATTGATCATTTACATAATCAGGAAATTGAAAATAATTTACATGTTGGCAAGATGTTGATATTGCCTTTAACATTTATAGGATCACCTCGTTACATGTTAAATAATAATGTTAAAATAATGTTTAATGTATAAACTTACAATAACTATATTCTATTTCTATTTCTTCAACATTCTAAATGGTATTAGGTTCTTCTATATAAGAAATCGGCTAGCTTTCAGAATGAAATGCTGGGCTTTCAAAAGGTAAGAGAGAATAAGGTATAGAATCTACCTGGGATAGATAAAGAAACAATAGCGTGCGCAACGCAAGAAGAGTTCACACTTGTAGTTCTAAAAGCAAAAGAGAATAAGGCTAGCTGGGATAGATAAAGACACCAATGCGCGCGAAACGCAAGGGGAATTCACAGTTGTGGTTTTTAAAGGAAGAGAGAATAAGTTTACCTTGAATATATAAAGACAACAATTGCGTGCGAAACACAAGGGGAGTTCACAGTTGTGGTTCTAAAAGCAAGAGAGAATAAGCTTTCCTGGGAAAGATAAAGACAACAATAGCGTGCAAAATAAGAAAGAGGAAAAAATATATAACAGGTGTCTGGGAGACACAGAATGAGAAAAAAGATTTTAAACGCTGTAAAAATTGTAAGATACCCTTGTATGAACTTGTATGAACATTTTAAAATTAATTTTGAATTGTTTAAACAATTTTTTCTTTATATTTTCTATGTGGAATATTTTAAAAGCTTACAACTTTTAATTAACAAAATGTAATTAATGTAGATTTAATTGAATCGATGTTTAACCAATTAAAATGGTTAAAAATCAAATTTTAATGAAATGCAGCTAAAATTATGAGGCTTGTTGTTATTGTTATGGAAGAATCGTAAAGAACTTTTTTATTTATAATTCGCAGTGTATATTAAATTGTTTAAAAACATTTAATTTGTTTAAACAATTTATATTTTTTATATTTTCGTAATTAAATACTTTTATTAAAACCTATCGATTCATTAGTAACAATTGACAGAAAATATGTTCATTAAAAATTTATTGTACAATTTTTCATTAAAATCTCTTAATAGCATTTTGCTTTTGACTTTCTTCATTAATCCTTTCACGCCTAAGCAAAATTGAGCAATTAAAAAAACAAAAACAAAGTTATTATTATAGTTTTTTATCGCTGATTACGAATCTGGTGTTAGTTTTCAAAAATTGAAAATGGCGGATCCAATATGACGGACGAATTTTTAAATCATTTTAGATTATCATAAAATTTGTTACTCGGGGGTTTGTGGGGTGGCTGATTACGAATCCAGTAATAGTTTTTTAAAATTCAAAATGGCAGATTCAATATGGCGGACAACTTTTGAAGAAGTGTTTAATATCGCTTCAAATTGGTTACTGGAGGGTTTTTGGGGTTGCTGATTACGAATCTGGTGATAGATTTTAAAAATAGAAAATGGCGGATCCAATATGGCGGCAAAAAAATTGAAAAATCCTTTAGTTTCGCCTAAAATTGATTACTCATAGGTATTTGGGGTCTCTGATTAAATTGTTTAAAACAACTTATCATTAAATTCTCTTAGAAGCATTTCGCTTTTGCTTTTCGTCATTAAAACAATATCACGATTTTTTCCGTCTTCAAATGTTTTGTAACTTTACATGAATTTTAAACTTTTCAAAAACATTCGAATGATGTTTAAACAGTATCGAAAAGGACTTACACGGAAACGAATGAGTTACCTACTGTAGGTAAAAATGTAGTTGATGTTTATTTAGTCACCTTAGCTAAATATTTGCTAAGACAGCTAAAATATTTGCTACGGCAGCTAAAAGTTTGATGTGGTTCCTAATATTTGTAGATACCTTTATAGAGTGTCGAAAAGGACTTACACGGAAAAGAATAAGTTACCTACCTTAGGTAAAAATGTAGTTGGTATTTATTTAGTCACCACAACTAAATATTTGCTAAGACAGCTAAAATATTTGCTACGACAGCTAAAAGTTTGATGTGGTTCCTAATATTTGTATATACCATAACTAAAATGGTTTAGCTGTCCCTAGGACAAATATCTATGTTTAGCTATGGGATCTAAACCTGTTAGCTATCACAGCGTACTTTTAGCAGACGTTGCAAATTTGATAGCTGCCTTAGCTAACATTTAGTTGTTGGGAGTAAGTAAGTGTCGGCTACATTTGGTTAGCAGCAGTTTAATATTGCAACTAACAATCTGTGTAGCAGAAGTTGTATAAAATATAAATGAAAAGTGTCAATTATAGGTTTTAAAGAAAGTACACCTGCGTCGAGTTACCAGACCATGTCGGCTAATATGGCGCACAAAGTATATTAATTGTAACTTTACATGAATTTCAAATTTTTTAAAAACATTCGAATGATGTTTGTAGAGTATCGTAAATGATGATTATCACTTGCACTGAAAAAAACTGAGTTCGCTATCGTAGCTTAAAAATTTAGTTGATACTTATTTAGTCATTATAGTTAAATATTAGCTAACACAGCTATAATATTTGCTAAGATAGCTAAAAGTAAGCTGTGGTTGCTAATATTTGTAGATACCACAACTAAAAACATTTAGCTGTCACTAGGACAAATATCTATGTTTAGCTATGGGATCTACATCTGTTAGCTACCATATCGTACTTTTATCAGACGTAGCAAATGTATATACTGCCTTAGCTAATAATTAGCTGCGGTGACTAAATAAGTGTTTGCTAAATTTGGTTGGCAGCAGCGGCTAACTCACTATTTTTCGTGTATCAGCTCTTGTCAGAAAGGATAAATATGTGACGTTCCCCGAGGAAAGGTACCTAAAAAGCAAGAAATTGATTATTGGATTGTGATTGATTTAATGTCATTAAACGTTTCTTTATCAATATCAAAAGTCAGAAAATGGTTTCACTGAATATTTTTCAAGTTATGACAATTCAAGCATCAGTAGTTTCTACAGAATACCATGCGTGCTCTAAATAATCGTACGTTGATTTAGCCGATGCGTCGCTTCTTCCCTAAAACCATATTTTTTTAAACTCTCCTAGAAGCATTTCGCTTTTGGCTTCCCTTATCAAAAAAATGTCACGAATATTTTCGTCTGCAATTTTGATAATCTTTTGATTGTTTCAACTATTTATATTTGTGGAAACAATTTATTTTTTTCATATTTCGGACGTTTACAATTTTTTTTGAACTCATGCAGGATGTTTTTTAAATCTTTTTTACCTGATATTTACCCGGAAAGTTATTTTTTTACGAATAGCATTTACATTTAAAAGCAGATTTATATCATACAGTAATATTATTTAGAATATATAATATTTAATTCTTAAATAAATAAAATTATTATACGAAAAATATCATAGTATATGGTAAATGGTCATAAATGAAAAAAGAACAAATCTGCTTAGTTGGGGGTATGTAAAAGGTTAAAGAGATTTAAGAAGATTCCTCTTAGCGTTAGTAAAGAAAAATTAGTAAATCCTTAAAATATGCGAAAAATAATATTTTATAGAAACATAATATTTTTAAATCATTAAAAAATCTTGAAAATTGTTGACGGAAAAATTCATGATAATTCTTTAATGACAAAAAGTAGAAAAGGACATACTTGAAGGAGAATGAAGTGAAAAGTTGTTTTAAATAATGTAATGGCCGATTTGAAATGCGCAATCAGCGATTGCAAAATTTGTTACTTTTTGACCCCACCCACCCCCACTTAGACCACCGAAATTTTTCTGAAATCTGCCCCCCATCCTTTAGACCATTGTTTTTATACTTCTATAAGAAAGCATTTTTACTAGATAAATGCATGTCAAGTAAAACACAATCATTAATATTTTTATTTTTTTCATATCGTAACAATCAAATTTGTCAACATAAATATTATGATTTTGCTCTCTGGTAAGTTTGGCTTACATTTGGGATAATGCGCGTTACTTAAAAAACAGAAAAAAATAGGATAATTAACATCCATTAACATGAATTTAACATTTACAACTAAATAGGTAAAGAACATTATTTTTTATGTCGTCTGTATTATAAATTGCTCTACTGAACAGAATAGAAGAGGGCGAGCAAGGTTGTAGCCAGAGGGGTGTTAGGGGTGCTTAAAAACCCTTCCCCTTTAATATTTTTGACAGCTGTTCAAGTTTTCAAGAAAAAAGAAAAATAAAGGTCATCGTGTTGACTGTTTGTTGACAAAACCCCGCCCCGAAAATTTTATCTGGCTACGGCCTTGAGGGCGAGAGAGAGGAAGAAATGAAGGGAGAGATAATTTAACTTCAGGTAGGCAGAGATGCTTTCTTGAAAATATTATTTTCAAGTGATTATGCTTATCGCTATTGGTCGAGTCCATACCAAGTGATCACACCAATTTCACTCATATTGAGTAATATTTTCGAAATTGATATTTTGGGTTCCTTTAGGAGTAAAAAAAATAAATTTTAATTATTTTTAAAAAATTCAAAATATTTTCGAAAATATTCAAATTCAAAATTTTGAGTACTATTTTTTTGTTTTATCATAACTTCTGTAATTTTGAAGCAATTGAGATCATTTTTTTTTAAATTACTCGTATTTAAATACTCTTTCAAGAAAAATTCTAATAATTAAGAAATTGTTTATAATTAAATTTTTATTAAAAAAATTAAATTATTTATTTAAACAAAATCTAAAGTATATCATCGATCTTTTTCAAAAAATTCATAAACATAGCCTATAATGTGCTTAAAAATTTAAGCCAAAGAAAAAGATGGTATGTATTATAGTTTTTGAGAAAAAAATTATTAAGTTATGCTAGCGCGGCGCAGACCGGTGTCACTGCTACTCAACGCGTAGTTCCGTAGTAACCGAAATGTATGTATATTATTACATAATATAAATACAGTTAATCGTCATGTTTATTTTTTTATTTTACAAATTGTGCTGTGCACAGAATTTAAAAAAATTTTTGTTTCAATTTTATTCTCAAGGGGTACGAAGGAATGAAATTTTTGTGTACCTTTAATGGTCATAGCTTGATTAAATCTTTCACTTAACAATTGTTTTTCAGCTTCATATTCTGCGTAATTACAAAATTCTACATTAATTTTCTCTAAACTGGATTTTGCCTACTCGTATAAGTCAAGAGGAGTAACAATTTGATTGTTTAATGGTCGTTGTAAACTTGCTTGAGCCGCTAATCTTTTGATAGTACCACCAATGCCATCACATGGTCCCTTACCATGTGATGTAGCAAAAAAGTGCCATTCTGCTTCAGAAGCAAAATCCTCAATATGATAAGTCAAATTTATAAAATTTTTTTTATTTTTGTATTGAGCAGCTGCTCCATCTGAAAAATAATAAATTTTCTTCACATTCTGAGATACTTTCTCTTTAATAAAATTCAATAATTTTTTCTGAAATAAGTGGACAGAAATTGTGTTGTGATCTAAAACTTCACTTATTATTGCAAAACTAATATGATCTAATAATCCATTATCCTGCTTGTAATAGACCACAAAAGGGTGAATAGTTGCTTGACTGTTAGACCAATAAAAAGATTGCACAGCATCTTGAGGAACAAATGAATAGTTCTCTGCAAAATCGCCCAAAACAATAAATTCTCCAATTTGTAGATCAGCCTTCTTTTCTTCTAAAAAGTTTTGTTGCCATTTTGTAATAAAATCTTGTATTTTAAGTTTTTGAAGCATATCAGCTAACAGGTCTACGAATTCATCAGCTGGTTTAATAAGTGTTTCTAAGTTGGACCTGTCAACTGTTACCCATTGTTTCAAAGAAATACTTTCGATTAAGTTTTCTGAAAGCAATTCTTTAAATTGATTCCGTAGGTTTTCATCGCCTGGACAATATTTACAATCTCCAAGATAGCAAATTGGTTGTGCAGGATTACACATCATTTGAGAGATCCAATCTTTATAAGTCAAAATTGTAAAATTGGGATTCTCTGCTACTAATTTGTTAAGCTCAACTCCTGCGAACATTAATTTTACATTTTGGTGAGAAACACATACACATATTGTATGCGTTCCACTTGCACCAGCTAGTAGGCACTCCTTCGGTCTTAATTCTGCAAATTTTGAGAAACCCACTTTCATATTAGGATATTTGTCTTTGAATAATTTGTACAATTCTTTCAAATTACATAAAACTAAACGTTTTTGTACTTTTTCCTTCTTACCGTCTGTTTTAATTATGACAAAATCTCTTTTTCCGGGCATCATCCGACTGTTACTATCGCTTGTATAAAAGCTTTTTACACATGTCACGGTTTCTAAAGGCAGACTGTTTCCTAATTTCCGCTTTCCAGAACTGAAAAATTTCCCTTCTGCTATTAATTTTATCGCTGATCGAGCCATACGATTTGGAGCACCAAAAACTGTTTCTATTTTACTAAGAGACCATGATTTTGGAAGAGTAGTTAAAACTTTCAGTTTAAATGATCGATCTTCAGCATTAGAAAATTTTTCTTTTAGATGACTTATAAATTCACTGGCATCGTCTTTCAAATCTGGCAAATTAAACAATTTATTTATTAAAATTAAAACAATATTTTGAAAATTTTCTCTTTTTTTAGTCACAGAAGATAGATCATTAAAATCTATAGCAGATTCTCCTTAGACTTGTAAACATTTATTTAAATGCGAAAAAGCAAGCTCCTTATTTACTTTAAAATCACAAAAATCTAAATCATCTTCTGAAGAAGAATCGGACTGATTTAAGTGATTCTGATCAGTAGTTTCATTTTCTTCTCTGAAAACATTATTCTGAATTTCTAGTGTAGAACTAGTTGTTAAATTCAATAATGGAAGTTTCTGGGATAAAACATTTATCCTACATGAGTTGCATATAAAATATTCATTTGTTAATGATGGATATATTTTTATAATAGATGCTGGTACCAATCGCAAATTTTTATTGTAAAAATTATGGTTGGGTTTTTGCAGAGAATTGCAACAAAATTTTAAGGGCATCTTTACGTTTTTCTTGTAAACAAAAAAAAGTGAAAAATAAAAAAAAAGACCAGTAATAATACTGGCCCAATTTTTCTAATTTTTAAAAAATTAGAAGAAAGTGAGACTAGTACTAATAATGACCCAAATTCAATCACTTTAACTACAAACGCAAAACGATAAAAAATCAAAGGATACAAACCTGTATATAAGTGAATTTTTAATTAAAGCTTGATTGCTTATATAGAAAATATTCAACGATCTCTCTTTCGAGAAATACACGCACCTAGCGGCAAGTTAAGAACTACAAATGTTAGCGGCAAATTCGAAATCTTTAAAATATTAAATATTGAATTTAATTATAGATATCAACACAAATTCATATAATTTTTTCTATTATGTGAACTTATAAGATTGATTTGAAATTTTTTTTACAAACATTGATTAAAAATAGTTATTTATAATAATCTTCAAATTTCATTCATTAATTCAATCTGTCAACACCTGCGAAGTTTGTCAGTACTTCGCAGTACTGACAAATTTAATGTTTCATACTTTATGTTTCAATTTTTTAATCATTTTTCTCCTTATAAAATTTTGTCATCTTTTAAATTTATTATAGTTTTCATTTCTTTCAACTATTTTCAAACTATTTTTATCATTCTTTAAGGGGAGAGATAGGTGAAATTTTAACTCAACAAAATTTTTGATGCTCAGAGGTGTCATTTTTTTTCTTACATCAATTAAGATGTAGAATTATGGTATTACATAAAAATTAAAAAACAATATTTTTTTGGTCATTTTCGAAATTTTATTTTTCAAAATCCATACGATGGATTGTAGAAAATCATTTAAAAATCCCACAAAAAAATTGTCGATGGAAAAAATGAAAATTGTGAAAGAGGTTTAATTTTTAAAATTTAAGTTTTTCTTAGAATAAATTTCTTAAACTCCGCAAATTATTTGTTTCTCTATTTTTGACATTACCCCATAATTTTAGGTCTAAAATTGCATAAGAAAAAAAATTAACACCCCTGAACATCGCGAATTTTGATAATTTTACCAGTCCATTATTTTTCTTTCTTCAGTTTTAAATTATTTTAATTATTCACTTATTTTCACTTATTTTTACCAGTTTTTAATTATATTAATTATTTTTTAATTGATTTAACAAATTTTCAATTATTATTCTTAAATTTTAATAATTTTCCCAATTTTTAGTTATTTTTATTATTTTTCTATAAATTACCAATTTTTTAATTACTTTTTTTTACTTTAATTATTTTCTCCGATTTTTTTAATTCTAAAGTTTGATGTCCATGTACTATGAAAAGATCAGTGTGACTTTCTGAAGCTTATAATTTAAATATAATACACTAACTATATTTACATTATGTAAAAATATACATACATTTCGGTTACTACGGAACTACGCGTTGAGTAGCGGTGACACCGGTCCGCGCCGCGCTAGCATAACTTAATAATTTTTTTCTCAAAAACTATAATACATACCATCTTTTTCTTTGGCTTAAATTTTTAAACACATTATAGGCTATGTTTATGAATTTTTTGAAAAAGAACGATGATATACTTTAGATTTTGTTTAAATAAATAGTTTAATTTTTTTAATAAAAATTTAATTATAAAAAATTTCTTAATTATTATAATTTTTCTTGAAAGAGTATTTAAATACGAGTAATTTAAAAAAAAATGATCTCAATTGCTTCAAAATTACAGAAGTTATGATAAAACAAAAAAAATAGTACATAAAATTTCGAATTTGAATATTTTCGAAAATATTTTGAATTTTTTAAAAATAATTAAAATTTATTTTTTTTACTCCTAAAGGAACCCAAAATATCAATTTCGTAAATATTACTCAATATGACTGAAATTGGTGTGATCACTTGGTATGGACTCGACCTATTTCCGAACAAGAAGTAGCAGATATAACAACACAGTATTTTTTCAACTCGCAGTTTACATTTAAGCGTTAATAAAATCTAATTTTTGTTTTTGTTAACAATTGTATAATGAAGTATAATATATTGATTAACGTTTATACAGATTAAAAATTGTTTATTACAGAATTGGGAAACTGTACGGTAAGTAAATTTGTAAACTGGGATATTGGTAGTTTGGAAAGTTGGTAAATTGAAAAATCTTTTAATTTAGAAAGTTCAAGCATTGGAAATTTGGTAAACTGGAAAACTAGCAAAGTGGAAAATTTGTAAATTGGAACATTGATCAAATTGATAATTGATAAATTAAAAATTGCTACATTCAAAAATTGGTAAAATGAATCATTTGTGAATTGCAAGACTTTCAAAGTAGTTAAGTGGCAAATTGTTTTTTAATTACCAATCATTTTTCGATCGTTCTGAAATTAGAAAATACAAATCTTTAACATATCTATTACAAGTATGTCATTATTAGAAAATTATTAAATTTTATATTTTTACTTTAAAACTACTAAACAAATTACTTCATTTTTGTAAAATTTTAAAATATTACAATTGTCAAGTTCAATCATTTTCTTTCTAAATTTGTAAATTACAAATTTGTGACGATTCAAAATGTATTTTTAAAAAAATTCTTTATTGTATATTTCGTATTCAGATAATTAGCAAATGTCTCAATTGCTTTTAATATCAGTTCAATGGTCATTTCAAATTTGGACATTTTTTAATCCTGTATTTCAAATTTGATACATTATTAGATTTACAATCTTACAATTTGACATATTTTGATTATATAAATAAAAGTTTGTATAAAATGGAGAAACAAAAAAATGAAAAACATAATGTGAGCACAGAAAGGGTTAAGCGTCATCGTGTGTGTTTAAGTGCATAGAGAGAAATTGAAGTGCGAACATTGCATAGAGAAAGAATAAAACGCTATCGTGCTAGCTTAAAAGAGAAGAAGGCATTGCAAATGAATATATCAAAAGAGGTAGAGAAAGAAACATGTAATGTAGATTATCAAATTCATGATGTGAATTCAATACCATCAATCTCCTTTCAGACACTTTCACAATTACAAAATGTACAAATAAATGATGAAGATTCTATCAAGGATGTTGTTTCTACATCTATTTTTCATTTGAAGGAAGTAGAAAGTAAAGTCAGATCTATTAAAAAAGCACAGCAAATCAAGAAAAAATGAATTACCGGGTAGTGAAGTAAAAAAAGCAAGTAAAAGAGAAATTATTGATTTAGAAGCTTCTGTTAATGCAAAAAAGAGATGTTTCTGCATATCGTATGCAATAGGTGAAGTAGAAAAGACAGAAATATTACAAGAAAAGAAAAAAGAGATTAAATGTTTAGCAAAGAAGAAAACAATTTGAAGAAAAGGAAAGATTTACAGAAGAAAAAGTAGAACAATTAGAAACAGTTGATTTAAATATTGTTAGTACAGAAAGAGTGAAACGATATCGTAAAAGTTTAACAGCCGAAAAATAAATGGACGTGCGAAAATTGCAAAGAGAAAGAATGAAGCGCTATCGTGCTAAAGTAAAAGAGAAGAAGTCAATGCGAACGAATATATCAAAAGAGTTAAAGAAAGAAACTTGTAATGCAAATTCTCAAATTCTTGTTTTGAATTCAATACCATCAATCTCCTTTCAGACACTTTCACAATTACAAAATGTACAAATAAATGATGAAGATTCTATCAAGGATGTTGTTTCTACATCTATTTTTCATTTGAAGGAAGTAGAAAGTAAAGAATTTCATGACAGACACTGTAATTCAAGTGAACAAATCTCTTCCTACATTACATACAATAGAAGAAGTAGAAAAGCATAAATTGTCAAAAAATAATGAAAAAGAAAAACAATTTCTTGATAGACAAATTTTGAACAGAGAAAGAGTGAAACGTTGTAGTGGAAAAATGAAGATAGATAAAGTAGAGATAGAATTAGAAGAACTGCAATTAAATAAATTGCATTCACGTACTTATTCAGAAGATTATCTGGGTCAAATGTCATTTTGTTGCAATCATTGTGATGCTAAACACTTCAAAGATGAAAAAGTTGTTATAAAAATTACGCCTTGTGATGATAAAGACTTGAAAGATAACAAAATTAATAAAAAAAATTATTCTTACGATGATTGTTGCAGTCATGGAGGTGTTGAATTAAACGTCTTAAATTATCCTTCTCAATTAAAAGTGTTCTTAGATGGTTCACATGAAAAATCAAGGCATTTTCAGCAGAATATAAGATGTTACAATAATTTATTTGCTTTTGCGTCATTTAATGCTAATGTTATTAACTTTAATGGTAGACGAAGAGGACCATATTGTTTTAAAATCCAAGGTCAAATATATTATCAAGTGAATAAAGCTTTATATCCAGAAATCGATGATGATCCGTGTTATAGACAATTGTTTATTTATGATCCTGATGATGCAATTGAATACAGGATGAATAAAAATAATAGATTGGATAGAGATATGGTTGGAGAAATTAATAAGTTTATGAGAACACATAAAATATTCAGTCAATCATTCAGAATGATGAAAGAAGTTATAGAACTAAAAGCAGCTTTGGAGACAAAAAATAATGGAGATATTCCAGAATTGAAGTTATTATTTACTTTAAAAAAAGGAACAGATCCACGGAGATTTAATTTTCAAAGAGTTAATGAAGTAGCTGCTATTTTTAATACAAATTCAGAAGGTAAAATACCTGATTCTTTTGTCACTGTACACAACAAAATAAGTAAAGAATTACAATTAATTAGTAGTTTACATCCTTTTTAGAACCTTTCATATATCCTCTATTTTATCCTTTTGGAGAAAAAGGTTATTGTATTGATATGGTTCGAATTGATACACATAAGAGATTAAAAAAACATAGAATTTCAAGGGCATGTTATGTAAAGTATAAAATAGCAATTAGAGATGATATATTTAATCAGTTTTTATACGGTGGAAGATTATTTCAACAGTAGCTGGTTGTCAATTATGTTAAAATGGAAAAAGATCGACTTCAGTATTGTGCAAATCATCAAACAGAATTGCGAAGTGAAGTTACAGGGGGTTAATAGATCACATTAATGATACAGCACAAAGGAATGATACACCTCTAGGGAAACTGGTTGTGTTACCATCAACATTGATTGGTTCAGCTCGTAATATGACGGAACTATATTAAGATTCAGTGACTATTGTTGCAAAACATGGTAAACCGGATTTGTTCATAACAATGACATGTAATCCACAATGGAAAGAAATAGTAGAAAATTTATAACCGAATCAAACAGCAGCTGATAGACCTGACATTGTTGCAAGAGTCTTTTCTTTGAAAGTAAAGCATTTGATAGAATCTATTGTTAAGAAGAAATGTTTTAGAGATGTCAAGTCGTATGTTTATGTTATAGAGTTTCAAAACAGGGGATTACCACATAATCATTTATTGATTATATTGACGTTTAACTCAAAATTATTAACACCAGAAAGTGTTGATCGTCATATTTCAGCTGAAATACCAGATGAGATGGTTTATCCGCAGTGGCGCCCATTGGATTTCTAGTAGGGGGGCCAGACTCGTTTCCAGGATACCACCCCCCTTTCATGAACCCTAATTTTGACAAGCAAAAAAAAAAAAAAAAAAGGTTCACATAATAAAATTATCTATACTCTCTAAATTTAAGACAGTGAAATTTCACTGATTTGTAGGCTAAATTCTCATTGATTCAAAATTTAGAGAGTAATAATGAGTCAAATACTTTTTTAAAAATGCCTTTGAATTGGTCAAAATTTAAATTTATAAGTAATAGTTCTAATTTTAATTTCATTATTCAATAAATCTATAATTTTTTATAAAATTTTAAACAGTTTTCAATTTACAATTATACTCCTTAAATTATACAATTATTTTTAAATTTTCTAAATTACCTTGCTCCGGTGTCTAATATTCTCAACAGTTTTAGAATTTGTTTTCAATTGTCAAATATAGTCAACAATTTTCGATTTTTCTTCAATTGTCAAATATTCTCAACAATTATCGAATTTTTTTCAATATTGTCAAATATTTTCCATTTATCTCAATTGCTTTCTTTAATATCAAATTATTGTCGTTATTTTATAATTATTCTTTTTAATTTTCAATTAATTCTTCAAAATTTAGTAATTCCTGTCTTTTTTCAATCCATAAATATTGTTCAAATATTTCAATTCAATTGTTTAATTCTACGACTATTTTCTTCAATTTTCAAATCCATTCTTCAGTTTTCAATTATTTTCTTCTAAATTCAAGAATTCAGAACTCAATTTTTCAATTACTTATTTCAATATTTAATTATATTTCTAATTTTTCTTTGAATTATCAATTATTTCCTTCAAATTTTATAGAAAATTTCATTTACGATTATTTTAATGAAATTTTAAATTATTTTCTTCAATTTTCAATTGTTTTTAAGTTTCAATTCTTTTCTTTAAGGTATTTCTCTGATGGGTAGTCCCTGTCAAAAGTTAGTATTTCAGTTAATAGCATTTATTAATTAAAATAATTTATTTCTTGACTTATTATTTACTGTTAATAGTTGATCGGCCATCAGCCAAAAGTTTTTTAATGAAAATGTTTCAAAAATGAAGAAATGTTGTTAAATTTTTAACATTTTTCAAAGATACCTTTTTTACAAATCTATCTTTTCTTACCATTTTTTTAAAAATGGTTTAATTTAAGTAAATAATAGCTTATTTTATACAGAAAAACAAACTCTACAACTTCACCTCATCAGATTTTTGAAAAACTAAACCATTTTTTAAATATAGTAATTTATTTAAAAACATATTTATAAATATTTATAAACAAACTGCTTTATTTAAAAAACGATCTACTTTTTCAAAAATCTGATGAGGTGAAGTTGTAGAGTTTGTTTTTCTGAATAAAATAAGAAAATAAAATAATAAAATAATAATAATAATAAATATTATTTATTTAAATTAAACTATTTTTAAAAAAATGGTAAGAAAAGATAGACTTGTAAAAAAGGTATCTTTGAAAAATGTTAAAAATTTAACAACATTTGTTCATTTTTGAAATATTTTCATTAAAAACCTATTGGCCGATGGCCGATTAACTATTAACAGTAAATAATAAGTCAAGAAATAAATTTTTTTAATTACTTATTGCTATTAACTGAAATACTAACTTTTGACAGGGACTGCCCATCGGAGAAATACCTTAATTTTTAATAAAATTTTCAATAATCAATAATTATCAGCTTTTTTCAATTGCTTTTTTCAATTTTTAATTATATGCTTCAAATTTCAATTCGATTTTACAGTTTTCAATCGGTTTCTTCTATATTCAATAATTCTCGCCTTTTTTCAATAAATTTTTTGAACTTGAAATTATAATCTTTAATTTTCAATTCCATTCTTCAATTTTCAGTGATTTCCTTCAATTTCAAATTATTTGCTTCAATATTCAATAAATCTTGGCTTTAGGGGAGACCGGGGCTGTTTGGCGCAGGGGCTGGTTGACGCACTTGAGTTTATTCAAAAGTGAAAAGTCGAATTAATTTTTCTCTTCGGTGAAATTAATGTACTTGATTAACTGTAACTTCACACATAATTTCATTATTATTGATTGATTATTCTGGACTATAAATTCAAAAAATCAATTTTTGGTACTCAAAAGTAAATTTTAAAGCCTTCATTTTTTTGTTATATCTTTTTACAAATGCATTCAGAAAAAAATCAAAATTAAGGTTTTGTGTTCTGAACAGTTGCTTTTAAGAAACAATTAAAAATTTTTGATTTATATTTGCAGTTTTCATAAAAACGAAGAAAATGTATAAATAGTCACTCCGGGGCTACTTGGCGCAGTAGGGTCGGGGCTAGTTGGCGCGCTCGGAACGCTAGAAGTTTATAAGCTACACCCAGTAAGAAGAAAGTAATTAAAAAATATTAAAAAATGTTAATATTTTTTAATACGTTTTCTGTCCAATACATTTGTATCCGGTGATAGCACCTACCTTTACCCGAAAATCAATCCTTATGAATATAGGTTTAAAAAATTTGTCAATCCAAATGAATCCCTTTATAATGGAAAAAAAAAATAAAATGAATATTTTTTAATATCTGCAGTTCAGGTTATTGAATACAAATGAATCCCTTTATAATGAAAAAATAAACTAGTTATTTTTAAATACCCACACGTCAGATTATTCAATCTGAATGAATATTTTTATAATAAAAATGCAATTAAAATAAAATGAAAATTTATCCGAATGAATACCCTTATAATTGAAAAATATAAAATGAACATTTTAAATACTCACGATTCAGTTTTATTTAATCCAAATAAATACCATTATAATGAAAAAAAAAATGAAAATTTAATATTTGAAAACACATAGTTCAGATTATTCAATCCAAATTAATCTCTTTATAATTTAAATAAATAAAACCAAATCCATTGTTCTAAATACTCATCTCTTTAAAAATAAATCAGTGAAAAGTCACTAAAGAAATTCAAATTAATATACATTTCTACTAATTTTTTTAAATTCTTTACTAAAGTTTTAGTGAAAATTGACTGAAAATAAGTAAAAAGTTCCACTAATTCGAATTAGTGACCGTTTTTCACTAATTCAGATTAAAAGAGCACATTTGAAATCACTGTAAGGTGTAAACAAAGAAGTAACAAAGAATTTCAATTTTTGAAATTAATTTCATTATTTTCGATTTATAGGGTTATAAACAACTCCCATAAATGGGGGCTATTTATACACAATTTATGTAATTATTAATTTATAACTAATATCCAAATGAACCTAGCGAGTTGTAGTCTTTTCTGACTTAACTATTTTTTTATATTTTAAAACAATAACTTATTCAGTCAAATTAACCACAACAACCAATTGCAATTGTTATAAACAAATTGGCCTATGGTTAGAAAAATAAAAATTGTTGACTGTCAATTACTATTTACTAGCAACATTAACGCGCGCACAAGCGCGCGACAAACTTTACATTATTGGTCATTTAAAAACATAAATTTTTGCAAATTCAAATAATGAAACTTACGAAATTGAAGAATATATTTGAAAAATGACAAAAATACATTGACATTTGAAAACAAATGTCGAAAAATAGCTACATAATTACACAATTGAAAAGAATAGTTTAAAAATTTTAACAATAAATGTTAATTTTAAACAAAAGAGTTGAATAATTATAGGAATAACTGTTGGAAATACCTAATTGTAAATTGAACAACTGTATTGAAAATCGATAAAAATAATTGAAATTGAAGAAAATAATAAAAATGGAGGAAATAAATTGAAAATTTGAAAAAAATGATTGATAATAAACAACAAAATTACAAAATGGCAAAAATAATTGACAATTGAAAACAAAATTCAAAAGATGGCTAGATTAATACACAACCGATCAAAATAACTTAAAAAATCGAAGAATAGTTATAAAATTTTAAGATAATAATTGCAAATTGAAAAATTGTAGGAAATAAATGAAAACTGCGGAAAATGATTAATAATATTGAAGGAAATAGTTGAAAAATGACGAAGATAATTGTCAATTGAAAACAAAAATCGAAAAATAACTAGATTAATAGACAACTGAAAAAATAATTGAAAAAATTAAACAAGAAATATTAAATTTAAAGAAAATAATTGCAAATTGAAAAATTAAGAAAATTGTAGGAATAATTGCAATTTTAAAACAATTTTTATGAGTGTACAAAATAATTGAAAAAGTCCAAGAATTATAGGAAAATTGAGGAATTAATTGAAAATCGATCAAAATAATTTAAAATTAAAGAAAATATTTGAGAATTGAAGAAAATAATTAAAAATTGAAGAAATAAATTAAAATTAAAGAATTAAGGAAATAAATTGAGAACTGAAGAAATACATCGAAAATTTAAGAATTAAATTAAAATTTTAAAAAATAATAATTGATAACTGAAAAAAAAATTACAAAATGACGAAAATAAATGACAACTGAAAACACAATTCAAAATATGGCTAGATTAACACGCAACTCAACAAAATCTATATAAATAAAATCAACATTTTGTCTGTACATTGCGCCAAACTTAAAAAATTTTACATACTTTTTCATTTTAAGTGATAAGAATCGCGAAAATGAAAAAAAAATTCTGTCTGTCTGTCTAGGATTTTTTGTCCGGGCATCACTTAAAAACGGCTCACACTGAGAGAAAAAAAAGGTTACTACAACGGAGGACACAAGTAGGAATTGCCTGAGTGACTCCGGTAGTAGAACTCGAGTTAACGCAACTTGGGACTCCGGTAAATACTGCTTGGGTCTCCAATTACGTCGACTTGAGACCCAAGCAGTATTTACCGGAGTCCCAAGTTGCGTTAACTTGAGTTCTACTACCCGAGTCACTCAGGCAATTCCTACTTGTGTCCTCCGTTGTAGTAACCTTTTTTTCTCTCAGTGCAGCCGATTCAGGTAAAATTTGGCAGAGTATTAGAGTGTCACTCTACTTAGATTTATAAAAAAAAAAATTTAGGAAATATTATTAAAAGCTGAGATATACAACTAAGTCACATTTTCACATACACGTACATACATACACATAAACATGCATATATACATATATATATACACACACATATACACACAAACACATACTCACATATACACACACTTTTCACTATGATATTTGTAAACAGCGGATCAAATTACGTAAGCATACGAAGTATCAAAAAGATTTGAGGTTTAAGCTGCGAAGTACACCCAAATTTGTTTCAAACACCTGCATGAAAATAATTTTTGTCAAAAAATACTTTCTGTCGGAAAATGCATGCTTTAAAAAATACTTTTAGTCAGAGAATATTTTTGGTAATTGAAAAAATGAAGAAAATATGTGAAAAATGACGAAAATAATTGTCAAGTAAAAAGAAAATTAAAAAATAACTAGATTAATAGACAACTGAAAAAAATAATTGAAAAAATAAATCAAGTAATATTAAATGTGTCACGTTCCCGTGACGTACTATATAAAATCAATAGTGTATTTTTATAAGGATGTTAACCTTATATTTAGGGTTTATAAAATCTCTCAAATTTATTATGATTAAACAATCCGAAATCCGGAAGCGACGATAAATAGAATTGCTCTCGAATGTTCCACGTTCTATTGTGTAATATAGAAAACGAATAAAATATTATCATAAGGGTGGAAGCATTACATTCCACTCGGCGCTACGACGAATTTGCAGCGTTCACTCGGCAAAGCGATGTGTAGCCCACGCAAATTTCGGAAGGGATGAAAATACAGGAAACCGAGGTTTCTTTACCAATTCGATGAAAACTAAAATCAGTTCTTCGTCCAACATCATCTGAAACGGTTCTCTTCTCTAAAACTCTACAACGGTTCTATATTCGCGAGTCTTGTATCTGGCCAGTATTGGTCTTGTAACGCGTCAATTAATTTCTTGTAACTCGGCAACAATCATCAAGTCTTATATTCGGACACTGTATACACTCCTTTCGAGTTAATAATTTTGCGAATAAACCATTGTTTTCAATTATATCGGTCGTGAAGAATCTTATGTATATTGCAATGAATGTGCGAATTAAATGTTAAATTGTATTTGAACATTATATTGAAAACAGAGAAAGAAAAGTGGAAGCGTAGAACTCCTGGCATAACCTGTCAGTAATTAGTTTTAATCCTTAATCCTTTAACCATTTTAACACCTTTTAACCCTTTTTAACCCTTAACCGTTCAATCATTTAACCCTTTCAACTTATTTAAATCCTGAACCCTTTTCATCAGTTTAAATCCTTTTTAACTCTTCAATCAATTTTGATCCTTTATCCTTTCATCAAATTTAACCCTTTAACCTTTTATCCGGAATCTTCGTCTCTAAGAAACCTTGAATCGAGAAATTGTGGAATCAACGACCCCTCATCAATATACTCATCTACATCGAGTGACTTCAGGCTGGAAAAAGAATTTGACCCTGAAATTTGAGACGACTAGGACACATAAACCATCGTCTGGCATTGTAGCTTGGAATTGGGGTCTCTACGAGTACTTTTCCACTGGCTAGGATCTTTTCACTTGTCGCGTCTGTTTGAGGCCCTTGACAACTGCAGCCCATAAATTTCCTTTGGGGGTTTCACGAACCTGCACTTGGAGTTTCTGAGGGGTCAACTCACACGCTTCAGATTCATAAAAAAGTAAGAATTTACATTCTATTTTCCTTGCCTCCCGTAAATTGAATCCCTTTCCTATCTAAAAGTTGTTCATTGTTTCAGTGAACAACAATTCAACTAATCAGGAATTCGATTTCATCAAAGATTCGATTTTATCAAGGATTCGATTTTATCAAGGATTCTTCCTCTTACAACCAATCTTTCAACCAATTACTCAACCATCCTCTCAATCATTTGACTAATTAATCAATTTAATCAAAATTGTAATTTTGATAAATAAATTTATGTGTCTATATGTTTAAATGTACCGATGCGTATTGTTCAGTGGACCTTTCTTTTCCCTGTTCCCTTAGTTCAAAGTCCGTTGGCTTTGTAAATGAATCAGGGGTAAAATAATAAAATAAATAGATTTGTAAACTGCGAATGTCCCTTCCGGACATAACAGAATACAATTCTTAAATTTTTGGTGCATCGGCCGGGAAACAAGAAAGAAGGGAAACTGAACAATGCTAAAAGGTTGAGAGGAAAAATCCAAAAATATTTACAGTAGAATCATTTCTAAAGTTTTAAATAAAAAAAATAAGAGAGGAAAAATCTGACATATTTTCGAGAGAAACTACTGATTCTGATTTTCTCTGTAACTACTAATCTTTCCAATTTCAGCATAAACAACATTTTTGCAAGTTCTAAAATCAAGTGTGTAACGAAATTTTTCAAATTTCAGCATAATTGTTATCGAAGAAAATTATTGAATATTCTAGTGATTAGTCAGTTTTAAAGTGGTTATTCAACTATCTAAATGATTTTCTTCTGGAAAACTTTGAATTACAAAAAATTATCTCGTTATTGTGCAAGTAGCTTGTATTGAATTTTTATTTTAAATCCTTTCAAAAAAAAAAATTGAATATTGAACAAGTAATAAATTTCTTTTTCTTAATATTGGAAAAACATAGAAAACGTGAGATCGCCTTTCGGCGTCGTAACGATTTCTAAGAATTTTTGTGGAATCGCCTTTCGGCGTGAATCAAAAATTCGAAATATTCCACATCACCTAATCACTTAAATATTGGAAAAGAGTAGAAACGTTTTTTAGCCTTTCGGCAGACGAAACGTTTCTAAGAGCAATTGGGGAATCGCCTTTCGGCGTGAACCAAGAGCAAGAAAAAATGTTCTCTGGTAAATATGTTCAATGAAAAGCAAGGAAAACCGTATAAAAATCGAGGTGGAAGAAAGGCACAAAAACGATATAATTCAATAAGTTTAATAAACCAGATAAAAATTCGAGAAATTGAAACCCAAGAAGAATTTTCAAAATATTTCGAAAATTTATTAAATCAAGTTGAAGCAATAATTAAGTAAATTTTGTTTGTAAGAAATTTTGAAAGCTGAAGCATTTTGGATATTTTATCTTATACGATTCTATATTTATTGGAAAGTATTAAAAATATTGTTTATGGTATTTAAGTACTAGATCTTGTCTTGATGATCAAACTTGTAAACTTGTTGAGTCGTTTATGAGGAAATTAAATTTTTTATAATAAAATCTGAATCCTTGGTTGTATACTCATTTAAATGTATATTCATGAACGATAAAAATCAAAAGACGACTAGTGATTATCAAACTAGAAGTAGAACTAAAGCACTAGCAGATCAGGAAAAAGGTCAAACATTTATTAATTTTGGGGAATCCACAAATCCTAAGGTTGTTCATTCACCACCAGTAAAAAGAGTAGAAAATAATAATTTCAATTCTGAGGAACCATCTAGTAGTTTCTCAAGTGACAAATTTGATGATACATTAATAAATCCTAATAATAGTTTAAAATTTTCTATTCCAAATAAATCTTCTTTAGGGCAAATAGCCGAATTAAGAAAAATTTTGCGAAATTCATTAGTGGATAATACTTTCGATCAAAAAACTGATGAAATAAATCAATTAAAAAATTTATCAAAAGATTTAGAATCCAACAAAAATTTACAAAATACTATTGAAAAAGAAGTTATTAGTACTGAGCAGCAGCAAATCAGTAACTCCTTAATAGATAATATTTACAACAGAATGACGGTCCCATATAATCAACAAGTGTCGTTAAGGGATGCTTTAGAAATTGTACCGGTGTTCGACGGTAAAAATATCTCTCTTTCGGCTTTTATAGAGGGATGCGATGAAGCAAAGGAAATGATTCCAGATACACCTCAAGTAGAGGAAAATTTAGTAAAATTAATTCGCGGAAAATTAGTAGGAGAAGCTAGACGGGGAATTTATGGTTCAACATTTAAAAGTATTAAAGATTTAACGGATCAATTAAGGAAAATTTACTTGCCTCGAAAAAGTGTTTACCAGTTGCAAGGTGAATTAGGGAATATTTACATGTGGGAAAATGAAACGGTATTGTCATATGCGAATCGCGTAAAAGAAATTGCTGATCAAATCTATGATGCTCATCGAATAAATAATAAAGGGGAACTAGATAAAACTTTTATTGAATCCTTGGAGAAGGATTTAATTCAATGTTTCCGTAGAGGATTAAAACCGGAAATTGAAATTCGGATTCCAGAAACAATAATTTTTAAAGAAACAACGAGTAAAGCCATCGAAGTTGAAAGAAAAATAAATGCTAGTAATTAACTTAGGAAAGGGAAATCTAAAACGAGTGAATTCAATGAATCAAAGGTAACCTTTGCAAAGGTAGAAGCTTTAATTTGTCAAATCTGCAATTTAAAAGGGCACATCGCTGCCACTTGTCGAAGATATATTGATAATCAAAGTTCTCAAAATCGTGGTAGGAATTTTTCACCCTGGAATGGGGAAAGAAGCTCTCAAAATAGAGAAAATTCTTCATTTTCTCAAGGTCGATGGGAATCTCCATCACGTGCACAAAATTTTTCTCCAATACGCGGAAGTTCATGGAGACCTGCACAACAATCGCAAAATTTTAAAACAAACTTTTCTCCTAATTTTTCAAATTCATCTTTTAATAACAGAAATAATATAACATGTAACTATTGTAGAAAACCGGGGCATTTATTAAAAGATTGTAGGCGCAGAGAATATAATAATCAATTCCGAGAAAATAATCAATTCAGACAAAATAATCAAATCTAGGGTAATAATTATCAGTTCAGAAGTAATAATCAATTTAAAGAAAACAATGATCAATTTAGGGGTAACAGTAACCAAGTCAGGGAAAATAGTCGATACAGAGAAAATAGCCCATTTAGGGAAAATAATCGATTTAGGGAAAATAGTCCATTCAGAGGAAATAATCAATACCAAGAAAATAATCGGCGTTCATTTTCACCATCTCCAATGAATCAGGGAAACGATCAGAACCGTCCCAATCAAGGTGCAGTGGGACAGGTAACCCAGGATTAAATGCACCTGAATACGAAAGTGAAAAGTTAACAGAAAGTGTTAAAGTCAATTTTAGTAAAGGAAATATGATACCAACAATTTTTATTAACATAAAAGAAGTTCAAGATCCTGTTCATATGATGATTGATACAGGAGCAGGGTTAAATTTAATAAAAAATAAAACAATAAATTCTTTAATGCAGGTTAATTCTTCCAGGAAAATTCAACTTACCGGTATTAATGAACATCCTGTACACACTTTAGGTCAGGTTAAAATAAAAATTTTCGGATATTTAACTACATTTCACATAATACCTGATGAAGTACCTGTCGATGAAGATGGAGTATTAGGTTCAGAATTTTTCACTGATAACAACGTAAAGATTAATTATGCGGAAAAATGCTTAGAAGTGCACGGTCAATTTTATCCTTTCTCACCCCAAGAAACAATAATTTTACCACCTAGATCAATCACAAGTATGTACATGGTAGTCGAAAATACAGAAGTAAAAGAAGGTTACATACCGTTAGTAACGACAAATCCAGGTGTATTTATGGGAAACGCAATTGTTACAAATAATCAGGGAAAAGCTTATATTAAAGTCGCGAATACTCAATCCGAACCAATTAGAGTCCAAATACCGAGAATAAAATTACAAGAATTTGAAGAATTTAGAGCAATAAAAAACGAAGTTAGTCAAACCCAACCACAAAAATCTAAAATCAATTGCAAATCAGTTGAGAAACTTTTGGATAGTTTCTTTTCTACTTCAATTTCAAATCACGAAAAATATGCGTTTAAAAAGATTACAGGTAAAGAAAGAGTTGAACAAATATTAGATTTACTTCGTTTAGACCATTTAAAATCAGAGGAATTGAAACATGTAGAAGCTTTAATTGGAAAATATTCCAAAAGATTTCATTTACCAGGTGAATATCTTACGGCTACAAATGTATTAGAATATAATATTCCTACTAAAGACGAAGAACCTGTATTTACACGTCAATATCGATTTCCACCTGTTCACAAAGAAGAACTTTTAAAACAAACAAATGAATTAATTAAAAATAAAATCATTAAACCTTCTCAATCTCCGTATAATACTCCTGTTTGGATTGTACCAAAGAAAGATGATTCGCAAGGTAATAAAAAATGGCGGATGGTACTCGACTTTCGCAAATTAAATGAAAAAACAATTACTGACTTTTTCCCATTGCCTAATATAAATGAAGTACTCGAAACTCTTGGGAATGCGCAATACTTTTCTGTTTTTGACTTAGCTTCTGGTTTTCATCAAATTAAAATGAGTGAAAAGGATTCTCATAAGACTGCTTTCACCACACCTTATGGTCATTATGAATTTGATCGTATGCCATTTGGACTTAAAAATGCTCCAAGTTGCTTTCAGAGATTAATGAATTCGTGTCTATCTGGATTAATTGGAACAGAATTATTCGTTTATTTAGACGATGTCGTTATTTTCGCAAATTCTTTAGAGGAACATCAAGAAAAATTTGATAATTTTATGAATCGTTTAGAAACAGCTAATTTAAAATTACAGCCAGACAAATGTGAATTTCTTCGACCGGAAGTGGTTTATTTGGGACACATTATCGATAAAGACGGTGTAAGACCAGATCCGAAAAAACTTAGCGCAGTAAGAGATTTTCCAACTCCCAAAACCATTAAAAATATCAAACAATTTTTAGGCTTGGCAGGTTATTATCGGCGTTTTATTGAAAATTTTTCAAAGAAATCAGGACCTTTAACACAGTTATTAAAGAAAGATATGCCTTTTAAGTGGAGTGATAAACAACAAAAAGCTTTTGAAATTTTAAAAGATGAACTTTGCGAAGAACCTTTATTAATAAGACCTGATTTTGACAAACCCTTTATATTAACTACTGATGCTTCGGGTTTTGCAATTGGTGAAATTTTATCTCAAGGTGAGATAGGTAAGGACAAACCAATTGCTTATGCTTCTAGATCTTTAAATGAGCATGAAGTAAAATACGACACTTATAATAAAGAAGCCTTAGCAATTGTGTATTGTGTTTTACATTTTAGACACTTTCTGTATGGTAGGAAATTTCAAATTGTCACAGATCATAAACCTCTGCTATGGTTTAAAAATTCAAGCGATCCTTGTTCACGTGTAACAAGATGGAAACTTAAATTAGCGGAATATGATTTTGAAATGATTCATAAAGCAGGAAAAATGAACGTCAATGCGGACGCGTTATCAAGGAACCCTGTTAATATTGCAAGAAGAATTATTCCAAAAGAATTTAATAATGATAGTGATGATGTAAAGCAAGTAATTGGAATAGAAGAAGATGAAATAGATAATCTATTTGAATATTTATTGGAAGAAGAAGAAGAAGAAGAAGAAGAAGATTCAGACATAGATAAGGATGAAATATTTGGTTGGCGAATTGAGAATAATGATAATGTCTATGATGACAATGATGTTAAAAATGAAGAAGATGAATTCGAAAATGAAGATGAAGATTTAAATTGCTATGAGGAAATCGATGATGATCTCTCCGAAGAATTGCTTAATAAAGAGGATAATTTTGATTTTAAGGTGGTAACTAGAAGACAATTGAAGAAACTAAATCAAGGAAAAAATGAGAATCAAAATGAATCGGGTAAGTATGAAGAAAATTTAAATCGGGGAAGTGTTCGAAATCTGAGAAATAAAAATTATGAGTCAAATAAATCAAGTGTAAATCGAAATCGAGTGAATAAAAATACTAAATCTGTGAAAAATAAGTCAAGTATGTCGGGTCGGAAACTAAATCTAATGAATCAAAATCCTAAATCTGCGAACACTAAATCAAGTGAATTAAGTGGTAACAAAAATCTAGTGAGTGATGCTACTCAATCAGTGAATATTAAGTCAAGTGAATCAAGTAAAAATTCAAAGTCGGTTAAGTCGGGTGAATCAAGCGAAAATACTAAGTCGGATAATATTAAGTCAAGTGAGTCAAGTGAAAATGTAAATCTTAAATCGAGTACTAAATCAAGTGAAATAATGAAAAATCAAAAAAGTGAAAATACTAAATCTGTGTATACTAAATCAAGTGAAGGTGAAATCAACTGCGAAAATCTAAAAATGAAATCTACGAAATCAAATCCTGAAATAAATATAGATTAAAAGTCAAAAATCGAAGAAAATTTTTAAAGTCGGAGTAATACAAGAAATCTAAGAAGTCGAAGTCATTTAGAAAAAATTCGAAATAAGAAATATTATTCAGATTCTAAAGTCGATAATGAAGAAGATGAGGAAAAAATACTAAATCAAGCAATTCAAGTTCAAGGTGAAAATCAAAGTTCGCGAAATTTGCAAAATTCTGATGAAGATTCTGATCCTGATTATATTCAAAATTCTGTGAAACAAAATCAATCGAGGAAAAGAGGAAGACCGCGTAAAATGAATTCTGATAATGAAGCAAGTTCGTCAATCAAAAAGAAAAGGGGTAGACCCAAGAAAGATTTAATTCATGAAGAAGATGAAGACAGTGAAAACTCAGATCCAGAATATTTTGTTCAAAATGATAACTATGAGGTACCAAGAAACCTTTATGAAGATAATGAAAATAATGAAGATTTTAGCGAAAGTGATGATAGCATTGAAGATTACGAAGAAAATGAAGATAATGAAGCACTTAATTCTGATGAACAATTTGAAGAAATTGAAGAAAATAAAGAGATCAAGGAAATCAAGGAAAGTGGAAAATTTGAAAAATATGAAGATTTTGTAGAGGATAAAGAAAATGAAGAAATTGAAGATGATGAAGAAGATGTTGATAATGATATGGAAGAAGTTGATTTCGGTTCAGAAAGTAACAAACGACCCCCTCCCGAACCCCCACCCTTAGACATTCCTTCTACTTCTGCCAATAATATCCATTCTCGAAATATTGTTGAATGTAAAGATCAATTAAGAATGAGAAAGGATAACTATGTGTACTTTTTATCGACGACATGCGCACCTCAGGATAATGGTTCAAAGAGTCTGTTTAAGCAAAATGAAATACCTAAGTTTAAAAATCTCGAAATCGGTGAAGCTAAAGAGTTTAAAAAAGGGATTTTTTATCATATCGCATTACCAATTATCTCAGAATCTAGCGTTAGCTTAACTGAAATGCATAAAAATATAAAATCATCCATTCAATCTTTTAAAACATTAGCTGAAAAATTACAACTTCGTTCTGTTAGCATTGCAAGAACAATGGTAATAAATCACGTAAATTGGGATGAAATTGTTTTAATGTTCCGAGAAATTTTTCAAAATTGCAAAACTACAATAATAATTTGTAATGGTTATACTCAGTATGCAACAAGCGAACAAAGGAAAATTCTAATTGAAGAAGCACATTCCTCAGCGTTAGGTGGCCATAAAGGAGTAAGTAAAACTTACCATCGTATCAGACAAAAACATTTTTGGGAAAACATGAAAACAGACATTCAAAAATATATACAAACTTGTTTGCAATGTCAATTAAAGAAGCTTGTTAGAGTAAAAACAAAGAATCCAATGGTTATTACTGATACACCTGGAATAGCTTTCGAAAAGGTTTGTTTAGATATTGTAGGACCTTTAAAACCTATTACTAAAAATGGAAATGAGTATATCCTTACGATTCAAGATAATTTAACTAAGTACTCCTTAGCAATACCACTTCCAAATCATCAAGCAAGTACTATCGCGGATGCATTTATTAAAAAATTTATTTGTATTTATGGTGCACCAAAAGCTGTATTAACTGACCAAGGCCGTGATTTTCTAAGTAATCTTTTAAAACGAGTGGCAAAAAGATTTCGTATTCGCCAATTTAAAACAACAGCTTTTCATCCACAATCAAATGGCTCTCTAGAAAGATCGCATCATGTATTAGCAGAATATTTGAAACAATTTGTTAGCAAAAATTCGCAATGGGACGATTGGTTAGAGTTAGCAACATTTTCGCACAATACAAGTGTTCACGAAGGAACTAAATGCACTCCATATGAATTAGTGTTTGGTCGTTTAGCAAGATTGCCCTCAAGTCAACCTTTACTTCCCGAGGAAAAATTAAAAACTTATGATGATTATTTGATAAATCTAGTAACGAAATTACATGAAATCCAATTTTTAGCACGGAACAATCTGATTAGCGCAAAAGAAAAGTCAAAAACGTATTATGACAGAAAAATTAATCCACAAAATTTTAAGGTTGGAGATAGTGTATTTCTGTTACAAGGACCTAAACCTGGTAAATTAGGCGACCAATATACTGGTCCACACGAAGTTCTAGAGATTTTAGGCAAGGGTAACATAAAAGTTAAACTAAATAAGGGACCCAAAATCGTTCATATTAATAGACTTAGATTATCACATATTCAGCATTCTAACCAAAATTAAAAAATAAACAAATAAATAAATAAATATAAAAAAAAAGAGAGTAGAAGTTTCTATTTTATTGTAATGCGTTTGAACTATTATAATCTATTTGTCTTCTGTTTTGATAAACTAAACTTAATTTTTTCATGAATCTTGATTATAAAGGTATATGCGTAATACGAAATCTAAGAATAATTATCATTTGCATACTTTAACATTTATCGCTTTAGTTTTAATTTCTAATGCTTTATAATGAAAATCAGACAATCAAACTAATAAAACATATTTTCTTTTGCAGGTGGGACTGGAAGCGATGAAAATATTAATATGTATTACTTTTACAATTTTTCTTTCTTGTAGCATGGATGCTACTAAGGACTTTTCACGAACAAATATCTCTTTATCTCAATTACCCGCTCTTTATTTTGAATATTTAACTTCAGAAAGAGTCCTCATGGATCACTGGAATATTGCAACGTACATTAAATTTAATGAAATATTCCATATTAAAACTGAAATCCACCAACTATTAGATAGTCATGAACACCTTTGCAAAGATTCACATATAAATTGTTCTCAATCAGAATTTTTATTATATAAAAATAAAATTGAAGATTTGATTAAAACAATCAAAACTATACTTAGCAAAGACACACAAACAAAAAATTTAGACACAGAGCAAGAAAATATTCGATCTGAAATAAATAGAACATTAAAAATTGAAGCAAACCACTTTCAAAATACTCTTTGGAATCAATATTCTTTACACATTTACTCATCGCCTATAAATGATATCATCAAACAATGCTACATTCTCAAAATAAATTTAAACAAACGGAAACCAGTCAAAAATTTATTACCCATTTTGCATTTTACAAAAGAATACATCACAATCCTTGAAAAATTTTCTCAAATACTATCTCTTCCAATAAATAATATTTGGAACTCTTTCCTATTACTAAACAAATATAATTCAACGCTTCGTGAAATAAAATTACTTAAACCAAATGTTTATATACCCAACAACCTCCCACCTTCAGAATTCTATAAATTATATTTAAATAATATTTTCCAACTAAAAAATCATTTATTCTTTATGTCAATTCTGCTACTTCCATCTAGAATGAAATTCCGGGTTTATAAGATCTATTCAATTCCAGGATACAAAGATTTAGGTTCACATTATAAAATATTAACTCAGATCATTAATACTCATAAATACATTGCAGTTAGTAACAACACGTATTTAACTTTAAATGATCCATGGTTTGAATCCTGCTATTTTAAATTTAAAGACCATATGTGCAACACTTCAACAATAATTAAGAATCTCAAAATAGAGCAGATTTGTGAAAGTTCTATATTCTTTCAGCATTTAGGAAGTAATTGTAATTTCAATATTTTATTAATGATACCAATACAAAATAATTCATGGTCTTATATAAACCAATCTAAAGAATTTTCTACAGAAACTGTTAAAAATTTTAAATTTTCAAAAACAGGAGAAATTCCTTCAAACTACATTCCAATTACAGGAATTATCAGTAATTATTTTCAAAAATTATCTAGTGAAAAATCAATTCTCTCAGAAGAAGTATTAGCAAATTGTCGAATACAAATCAAAGAAAACAAAGAAATCACTATAAAAGAATTAGAATCTTTTGCTCAAATATTATATAATCATAAGTTGAAAATTGCAAACAACAACTCAGATAATATAAAATTCTATTGCTTCTTAACATTCATTATATTAATTATATTTATTATAGCAATAATTTATTATAAAATATCACCAAATCAAATTCAAGATATATCATTTTGGCATAATCATGCAGATACTATCGATATAGAAAACGCTTGTCACTTCCAAAATTCTAATCAGTCAATACTCCTTATTAGAGTAACTCCTTTCAATGAACAAGAAACAATAATTGAAGAAGCATAAACTTAAATAACTTTTATAGTTCCAATATAAAACTTCTTTTTATCCTTAAAAAAAAAAAAAAAAAAAAAAATCCTAATCACTCTCTGTTTTCTATTATTTTTAAACGAAAACGAATTTCAATCTTATCACTCACTTATCCAAAATTTCCTTCAATTTTGTTTTTATCAAAGATTGAACATCGTTACATAAGTAACTATATAATTGAATATAGTTATTGATAAAACAAATATTTTCTTTTTTTTTATATGAACTCAAATAAAAGTAAAAATAAGTAGATACTCCCGGTTTCAAGTTTCTTTTAAGAATATGGACATTTTTCGTGGTAAAGGGAATGTAATTTTGCCCATCCATAAAGCAAAGGTTATTAATGGTTTCGAAAAACGAAAATATAGTCCTTTCAGGAACAGTAAAGTAAGAATTTTCATGTTCTAAAACCTTTATACGACTTAAATAAAATTCATTAGATTTTTGCTTTCGCAAAATGAATGTTCTTTTGTTTGAAGGCATATGCCTATGTTAGAATCTAAAAACATCCTGAAATTACTATCTGCGTGCATTAAAGCAGCGAAAATTTCAAATACAAATGTTTGTCTAAATTGATATGGAATTGTCGTTGTATTATCACTATGTAAATTTGATATTTTCCTTACAATTATTATAAAATAACAAAATTATGTAAAATTAATATACGTGAGATTGAAGTTGCATTTAATAAAATACTGTAATTGTATTAATAAATTATTCTACAGAATGATTAATGTAAGACAATTAGCCCTTTTGGAAATCTTATAATATCTATAAGAAAATCGTATGAATTAAAATGCCGGTGTGTTAATTTAAAGTAATGTATGACTAAGTATGTACGAGTATGAGTCTAGTCATAAATACCAAAAGTAGGAAGAAGTTAGGCATATGTATCCATATATGATCATTCCAAAATAATTAAAGAATAATTAAGTATAATTTATGTTCGTATATCTAACAAATTTATGCATAATCTTTTTATTAAAAAAAAAATATATATATAAATGTATTACAAATAACGAATACTCAAGCTTCCCTTTCGTATTCTTCTCGTAAGGGGGGAAGGACGTCTTAATGTAAGCGTTTTTTTTAATTATTAATAATGTTAAATATATTCACCTAAACTGTCTCAAATTTTTCTCGCTGACTCTTTTGCGTATATATATGTAAATTTTCGTTATATATCATTGTAATCATCGTCTATAAAACACATTTTGAGTATGATTAGTGTTTTATGTATTTGTAAAAGCAAAATATTATTAAAAAGACTCAATAGAAATCTTAAAGTTATAACATAATGTTGTGTGTTTTGTGTGGTATTTTTAGTATTAATGAACATTAATAATTAAATGTAACGAAAGCATTGCTGTTGTTTTTAATATGATAAGTGTGAAATTTTTAAGGAAAATTTTTTTTTTCTCTAAATATCAGTAATACTATTTACTAAACGTCGTTTATAAATTATTAATTATCTTAATTAACTTAATATTTCCATGTATGGATTTAAAATATCATCTGTATTGTGATCGCACTATGTCATCTCTAAAATAACTAATGTTTTCATTGCGCCAGCATTAATCCGATATTATGCCAGTAAAGGGCCAGTATTATGCGAAGTATAGACACAGGATTATGCCTGTATAGAGTCAGTATTATGCGAAAAAGTGGGGCCAGGTTCATGCCATTATAGGGCCAGTATTATGCGAATTACATGGCCAGGATCATGCCAGTATAGGGCCAATATTATGCGAAGTATACGGCCAGGATCATATCAGTATACGTCAGTATTACATTAATATTATGTAAAATACCATGCCAGTATTATGGCAGTACTGTGCCAGTATTATGGCAGTACTGTGCCAGTATTGTGCCGTAATTATGTCAATATTGAACATGTGGAATATTTTTACACTATAAATCATATTTCTTTTCGATGATATTTTCGTCCGAATTGTTCAACTTCTAAAAAATTTCAAATTAAAGTCAAAATTTTTGAATTCGGAAAATTATCAATTTCATTTCAATTTTCCGAATTAAAAAGGGGGGAAGTGTCACGTTCCCGTGACGTACTATATAAAATCAATAGTGTATTTTTATAAGGATGTTAACCTTATATTTAGGGTTTATAAAATCTCTCAAATTTATTATGATTAAACAATCCGAAATCCGGAAGCGACGATAAATAGAATTGCTCTCGAATGTTCCACGTTCTATTGTGTAATATAGAAAACGAATAAAATATTATCATAAGGGTGGAAGCATTACATTCCACTCGGCGCTACGACGAATTTGCAGCGTTCACTCGGCAAAGCGATGTGTAGCCCACGCAAATTTCGGAAGGGATGAAAATACAGGAAACCGAGGTTTCTTTACCAATTCGATGAAAACTAAAATCAGTTCTTCGTCCAACATCATCTGAAACGGTTCTCTTCTCTAAAACTCTACAACGGTTCTATATTCGCGAGTCTTGTATCTGGCCAGTATTGGTCTTGTAACGCGTCAATTAATTTCTTGTAACTCGGCAACAATCATCAAGTCTTATATTCGGACACTGTATACACTCCTTTCGAGTTAATAATTTTGCGAATAAACCATTGTTTTCAATTATATCGGTCGTGAAGAATCTTATGTATATTGCAATGAATGTGCGAATTAAATGTTAAATTGTATTTGAACATTATATTGAAAACAGAGAAAGAAAAGTGGAAGCGTAGAACTCCTGGCATAACCTGTCAGTAATTAGTTTTAATCCTTAATCCTTTAACCATTTTAACACCTTTTAACCCTTTTTAACCCTTAACCGTTCAATCATTTAACCCTTTCAACTTATTTAAATCCTGAACCCTTTTCATCAGTTTAAATCCTTTTTAACTCTTCAATCAATTTTGATCCTTTATCCTTTCATCAAATTTAACCCTTTAACCTTTTATCCGGAATCTTCGTCTCTAAGAAACCTTGAATCGAGAAATTGTGGAATCAACGACCCCTCATCAATATACTCATCTACATCGAGTGACTTCAGGCTGGAAAAAGAATTTGACCCTGAAATTTGAGACGACTAGGACACATAAACCATCGTCTGGCATTGTAGCTTGGAATTGGGGTCTCTACGAGTACTTTTCCACTGGCTAGGATCTTTTCACTTGTCGCGTCTGTTTGAGGCCCTTGACAACTGCAGCCCATAAATTTCCTTTGGGGGTTTCACGAACCTGCACTTGGAGTTTCTGAGGGGTCAACTCACACGCTTCAGATTCATAAAAAAGTAAGAATTTACATTCTATTTTCCTTGCCTCCCGTAAATTGAATCCCTTTCCTATCTAAAAGTTGTTCATTGTTTCAGTGAACAACAATTCAACTAATCAGGAATTCGATTTCATCAAAGATTCGATTTTATCAAGGATTCGATTTTATCAAGGATTCTTCCTCTTACAACCAATCTTTCAACCAATTACTCAACCATCCTCTCAATCATTTCACTAATTAATCAATTTAATCAAAATTGTAATTTTGATAAATAAATTTATGTGTCTATATGTTTAAATGTACCGATGCGTATTGTTCAGTGGACCTTTCTTTTCCCTGTTCCCTTAGTTCAAAGTCCGTTGGCTTTGTAAATGAATCAGGGGTAAAATAATAAAATAAATAGATTTGTAAACTGCGAATGTCCCTTCCGGACATAACAAATGTAAAGAAAATAACTGTAAATTGAAAAATTTAGAAAATTATAGAAATAATTGTTGGAATATGATAAGAAAGTTCTTTGCTTAGATTAAAAGCGTTTAAAATTTATAAATGATTTTATTTAATTTATTTTCTATTACCTTCATTATTTTTTATCAAATATAATACAAATAATTAATATAGTTACGTTCAAGAAAGGATTTGTATGATAGATGACACATTTTGATAAAAAGGAACTTAGCTACAATGAAGGAAATTTAATGTTGTTAATGCCAAGTAAAAAAGTTTTAATTTTTCCTTGATGAAGTTAAGAATTTTGTGAAGCCATTCATTCAATTTTTTGTCTAAAACACTGTTACAAAAATCTTTGTTTTATTTAATTTGTACATGTATATGAAAGATATATGCAGTACATGTATTGACAATGTAGATACATAAAGTAGTTACATTTGAGTAACATGTATATTTCTTCAATTACAAACAAGAAAAATTAAAAATTTCATTGACCAAGATTTGAACTGGGGTTGCAAGCACATTTAAAACTTTATTAAGAACGATTTGTGTACTTCTTTCTTTATTATTTATTAAAAAATTGTGAATAATCGTTTATAAATTCTTTTATACATTTCTACATTTTTATTTGCATCTTCTGTTATTTATTTCCTTCTAATATAATCTACTCTATATAATCATTTCTAACGTTAGATGTAAGTCCCTGTAATTAAGAAATTGATAAATTGGCACATTGGATAATGGATACAGTGGAATGGCAAATTTAAAGATTAGGAAAGTGGTAAACTGTTAAATAAGAAAATGAGTAAATGTCTTTATATCTCAATTGATTATTTCATATTCACTGCAAACTGTACACTGCTAAATTTGGCATTTAGAAGTTTCAAAATTGTGAAATTGGTAACTGCAGTAATTGATATTTAAAAAATACGTCGATTATAAATGTGGTAAATTGGAGAATGTCTTATTAGTAATTTATTGACTATACAGTTGTTTAATAGGAAATTGGTAAATGTATAAATCGCTAATTGTATATTTGCAAAGTTCGTTATTGCATATTTTAATAATGGAAAATTCTTTATTACAAAATTAGTAATAGCAAAATTAGTAACTTTTTATATTTAGAGTTTTATTCATTTACATGTATATGGAATATATAAATAAAAGTTTCAATAGGAGGGAGACAGTAGAAAGTGCTAAAAATAAAACAAACGAGCATACTTTTTTAAAATTATGTCAAATCTACAAGCATCATCTTGCTTATTTAACCATATCAATGTCTTCAATGTCATCTATATTACTTTGTAATTCTAATCATACGAATTCAAGTTTACAAAAGTCTGATGTTGATAATAAAAGATGATCTCCTTCCAGATGTATTAAAATAGGACAATTAGAAAGAAATCATTTTATCGGAAAGGAAAGGGAATAACTACCATTTGTTTCTAAAAAAAATTGAAGCAGAGTGAAGCGCAAGTTTAACAGAAGATCAAAAAAAAGTATTTTTGAATAAAAAAGACGATTAATGATATAGGGAAGTGCTATTGTGCAATAGTAAGCAATAAAAAAGGTTCCAAAAAGATAGAAAATAAATTGTAATGCAGATCTTGGAAATTCTGTAATGAATTTCATACCGTTAAAATCTTTTCAGAGTGTTTCTAATTTTAAAAATTTTAAAAGTAATTACCAAGATTCAGTTAAGTATGATGTTTTCTCTATTATGAATTTTAATAAAGCAAAAACCCAAGAAATGTAAGATCTAAAGAAGGATAAAATAAAGGAAGTAAAATGAATTACGTATTTGCTGACAGCCAGACATTAAATTGAAATTATTTAATTTTTTTATTATTATTTACTTTTAAAATAAAAATATTAAGACGATTACCAGAAAACATAACTGCGTAGAGATACCTTTCCACGCAGTTTTCCCTCCTCCCTTTTCCCTAATGGAGAGGTAAATACGCTGTATTTAAATGTTATACATCATGTGGAAAATATGGTTTTCCGCATGTGTCATTAATTAAATGTACATAACGAACTGAAATTTGAGATACATATATATTTTTTACATTACCGATAAGAAATATTATACATTTGATCTTCCAAAATTCGAACTCAGGTTGCGAGCACATTTGGTACTTCATTCAGAACGTTTTATGTAATTCTTCCTTACTATTTCTTGAAAAATTGACAATGATTGTTTATCAATTCCTAAACACAATTCTATATTTTTATTTATAACATTTCCTGGAAATATTTACTACGCATCCCAAAACGTAAACTTTATAATCCATCACTGTAATAAGGTGTGTTTTTTAAATACAGAATTTGTGACATTCTTCACTTATGTTTTCTTTGCAACCTGAATAATGATTGGGCGTGCGTTGCTCGCTTTTATAGTTCTAGTATATCATAATTTTTTATAATTATTTCTCATATTCTTCATTTTATTCTTCATCTTTATTTTATTTTAGGGGGGAACACTAGTTGTAAAGCCGGAAAGTTGGATTTCCTGGCAAGCGTGATATAAGGCCACGGCTTCGCCTCGGCCTTATATCACGCTTGCCAGGGCATCCAGATTTCTGGCCGTGTGTCGTATACGACTTTTCTCCAGCCCTAGCCGAAAGTATTTGAAAAAGTTAAAGAAAATATGCAAAAAATTCTTGTTTGGAAATTCGATCTGGCCGCCCGACTTTTGCAAAACCTAAGCGAAGCCGAGGATTTTGCTGGTCGAGGCGGGCATCAACAAAAGTAAAAATATATAAAAAAGTAAGTAGGAATCATATTTTCCACTTGCCCTATTAAGTATATGGTTTTGGCACTTCAAATAACAGACATTTTTAAATTTTTAAATCAAAACTGTTTGTTTTACTTCACAAAAAGAGACAACTGCCTGAATAAGGAGTTCGCAAAACACTGCTTCTCTTTCAAAATGTAGACAAAAATTTTACAACCTTCTAAATCTACTCTCTACTTAGTTTTAAATCTTAAAATAAATGCATTCTTTAGGTAAATGATATTTAGACTCATTAAGAATAAAATAACTACAACTTTTCACTCTATTATAACAGATAAGAATAATTCCGTAAATGAGTTTCTTAACATTCATAATTGTAGGTAATTATATTTTAAAAGCCCTAATTATTATTCGTTTTCTATTTACATTCAATTTCTTACCGCTTTATGATTAATTTATTTCCTACTAAAAATAGTATACTACACTGAAAAAAAATCTGGTCAGGTTATATTTAAGATTTTATTCTAGTTAGTTTAACCAGCGTTCTGGTTAATCTAACTAGACTGTTTTTTGAGTGTACTTCAGCTACTATTTGATTTTATTATTTAGTGAAAAAAAAATAATAATGAGTGCTTTAATATTTCAGTTAGTAGTTTTCTACTAAAAATAGTATACTACTTCAGTTCATATATACTTCCGTTATATACTGACTTATATATTCAGTTCATATATACCTCATATATACGTCAGTTCATAACAACTATACAAGGTTGTTCACCTTGTCGTGGTGGGGGGCTTAAGACCGAAAGTGTGACGACTTGTCACCTGCCCGTTTTGAAGCGAATACTCCGTGGGGCTTCCAGGAGGGGGCCTACATGTCTTCGGACAAGCGGGTTACAGCCTACTTGTGAGGTACCCCGTTAAGTCGGGCAATTCCAGAATGGGGGGTGGCAAGCCCTTCTTTTAAGCTAAGCGGGACGACTACTCTGAGAACAGTATCCCTTTTAGGATCCTTTGTCTTAGAGTATGGGAAATCTGTAGATGGGCTGGTGGGTGTAGTCCTCGTACTCTCGACCTTACTAAGAAACAACCAACTACTAAAAACAATGAATAGTGAGAGTTCCAACAAACGACTCCAAGGACGAACCTCAAAAGGGGACTATACTCCCACTGGTTCCGATCGGGTGCAAGCCCCGGTGGCCAGTGCAGGATCTACAGCTTTTGGAGGGATGCAAACTCTCGAAGAGACAAATATCATTGAGGTGGATGGCTTGGACCCTATGGCAGATAATGCTACAAGCAACATAAAAACTTGGACGTTTAAAGCTTTACGATTAAAAGAGCTGGAGTTTGACAATTTCAAGTCAACCCTTAAATCCCTCAAACGATTCGTAAAGTCAAAGAAGAATATGTTTAATGAGGTAAAAGAGTCAGTAGAACTTTTTGAAGACCACTTAGATAAAATTGAACGATTTCGAAGAAATTGGAAGATAGGACCTAAGAAACCTACCCAAGAAAAGCATATGACTTCTCTCTTAAATGATCAGGAGCTGTTATCTCAATAGAAAAAGAGGAACATCTGCTCATTAAATCGAACGATGGGGACTCAGACTAAAAGAGAAAAAACGTTCTAGTGAACAAAGGGAAACGCCCAGTCCCTCGACGCCCGTCGAGAATAAGAAGAAAAAGGAAGAAGAAATAACGATGAAGAAACCGGAAACTCCATTGATAAGATGGACCGAGGTCACCAACCAAAGGTTTATAAGGCGCGCCGAGATGACTCCTAAAAAACTGTCCAAACCCAAGGAAAACCAACCGAAGAATACTGGTGAACGCATCAGTAAGGCGAGCAGTGTAAGAATACGCAACCAACCAGTTTTAATCAGACCAAGTCAAGGAATCACCTACTCTGAAGTTTTGAAAAAGGTAAAAAAGAAAGTTGATCCTACGCAACTTAATGTTGACATCCAGAAAAACCAGAAACGGCGACGTCCTGATTCAGCACACCAGGCTCCTAAGGTGAACAGGTTTTACAAAAACCTGTTCTATGAATTTTGCTCTGAATGCAAAATCGGCAACTGGGGTCTGATTTGTACTCACTTACACTCTCAAAATCAGTTTAGAACGAAATCCTAGCTGCTCGGTTTCGCCACAAATACACGATTATCTAAATCAGCGAAACAGAATTAGTTGATTTAAGATATTTAATAAGTTTATTCGGGGAATTTATATAAACTAACAACATCAAGCATATATAACAAAATGTTAACTTTATGCGTTATGTAATTTCATAAATTACATAAATCCATGAATTAATTACTTCATATTTAAATATGTTGCGAGGAGAATTCGACTACTGCCTTTTTTTAATTTGACAAGAATCTCTTATCTTCAACCAGGTTTATTTTGTATCGGTTTCAAATTTTTTTTAAAAATACGTTATAAATTGCTTTACCAGCTTGTTCCGACCATATTCTAAGACCGCTTTTATCCAAGGAAATAAGAGACTGGGACAAGTGCTTTAAAATCACATGGATTTTTAGAGTCTCGCTAACTCCTGTTTAATAAATAAAAATACAATAAAAATAATGATATTAAATAATAATAGTAATAATAATAAAATTATAACACTACTACTAATAAATAAAAACTGCCTGTACTTTTCAAATATATTTCCAATTCCCTTACAAGTTCTTCACAATTAATATGTATATTAGGGTGGCTCTTATTTACCAAGTTGAAGATAACTTTTGGGCCCCCCTCTATATCAAATCTTTGGCCAAAATTATAAAAAAATTCGCTAAAGAAATTGATTTTAATTTTGATTAACCCTCTCCCGTAAGCGCCTACTTTTCCCATGTAAAATACATGGGATTTTTTTAAATTTTGGTTTTTTCAAAATAATTCTTTACCTCATCAATATTTTTTAATCGGTTTAAAGATTCTTAAAGTGCATACTTTTACCTTGAAAATAACCTATTATACTTATATTTTTTGTTGATAATTGCCTAACTTCCAAAACTTTGAATTTAGTGATTAATAGAATGAGCAAAATTGTACTAGTTAAAGTGCAAAAATCGAAAACACTTGTTGCTTTTTAATCTCTAGCATTACATCTTACTCTAATATTCTGTTTTTAATATCTGATAAATTAAAATCGTCTTAATAAAATTGCTTTACTATCGCCACAAGTTTTTAGCTGGACATAAAGTTCAGTAAAATTCTAATTTATAAGCCAAAGATCGGGTTCTATCTGGAGTTTTTATTTAAAAGATCTCCAAAATACTCTAATAGGTTTTTAAACATATTAGGTATTAGTATAATATTTGCATACGAGCCGAAGTCGAAATGATACTGACTTCAAAAAAAAAAAGGAATTTTAAAGTAAGTTTTGTGTCAAGCTGATACTTTTTCACGATATTTTTTACACTTACAAAAATTCGAAATGTTATTTTGTACAATTGTTAAATTAAAAACATTTTCTCTTTAAATTAATTAAATTAATAAATTAAATAGATAATACATATTTAATTAATTTATTTAAAGGGATGGAGGGTGTTTAAGGTAATGGGTTTAAAAACAGCACTTTTCTTTGAGAATTTTTTTAAAAGAAACCCTTAAATTTTCTTTATTAAATGTATGGGTATATATATTCACAACTTGGGAAGGCTATTTAATGAAATTTTCATTAAAAAATATTGAAAAATACTGCACTGAGAGTAAATTATTGAAAACCATTTTAAGAAAAAAAAACTACGTCGCAGTGTCCACTATAAGTTTTCTCAAAACAATCTGAAACATAAATTTTTGATAAAAATGTTTAATTTGGAAGTAAATTTAAATTTCAACGGTGTCCTTTTGTTTAATTTTTTTTATCATTTATGGCGTTTGTTAATAAAGAAACTTTAAAAGTTTCTTTTAAAATAATTCCAAAAAAAGTGCTACTTTTACACCCATTAACCAATACTTCCCCGTTAAATCAAATATACAAATATTATAATCTAAAAATCTTTAATTTAAGCAATTGTACAAAATAACATTTCTAATTTTTGCAAGAGTACAAAATATCGTGTGAAAGTATCATCTTGACACAAAACTTACTTTAAAATTGTTTTTTTTTTTGGAGTCAGTATCATTTCGACTTCGGCTCGTATGCAAACATTATACTACAAAAATCACCTGTTTTACGTACTTGTATCACAAATAATTATTCTTTAGTCAAAATTTTTGTTTTCTTATATGTTTAAAAACCTATTAGAGTATTTTGAAGATCTTTCAAATAAAAACTCCTGAGATAAAAAAGCAACAAGGGTCTTCGATTTTTGTACTTTAACTAGTACAATTTTGCTCATTCTATTAATCACTAAATTGAAAGTTTTAGAAGTTATGCAATTATCAACAAAAAATATAAGTATAATAGGTCATTTTCAAGGTAAAAGTATGCACTTTGAGAATCTTTAAACCGATTAAAAAAATATTGATAACGTGAAGAATTATTTTGAAAAAACCAAAAGTTTAAAAAATCCCATGTATTTTACATGGGAAAAGTAGGCGCTTACGGGAGAGAGTTAATCAAAATTAAAATCAACTTCTTTAGCGAATTTTTTCATAATTTTGGCCAAAGATTTGATATAGAGGGGGGCCAAAAAGTTATCTTTAAATTGGTAAATAAGAGCCACCCTAATGTATATTTTCTAGTATGCAGAAAACTATTAAAACATCCCGACAAACTTTGAGCATCTGAAATTTGTGTCAAAGTTGAATATTTTAAATTAGTACCCTTCGTTTCTTCTTTAAAAGTCGTGGACAAAATTGTGAATGCTTCTGTCTGCACTAGAAAAGTACATATCAATTGTAAAGAACATGTAAGGGAAATGGAAATATATTTTAAAAGTACAGGTAGTTTTTATTTATTAATATTATTGTTATTATTTTACTACTGTTATTATTATTATTTATTAGCATTATTTTTATTTTATTTTTATTTATTCAACAGGAGTTACCGAGACACTAAAAATCCATGTGATTGTAAAGCACTTGTCCCAGTCTCTTATTCCCTTAGGTAAAAGCGGTTTTCGAATATCCCTACTGTAAAAACGAGCGTGAGATCTGTCGTAAGAACGTAGATATGTACTTACATGTGTACGCATATGAGATCTCAGGTGACACAGCCGAGATCTCGTATAAGATCTTATGTGAGAATGCGCCGCGTATAATGTTACTCAATATGAAATTGAAACAGCGTTCTTATATGAGTTCGTATATGCAGTTCATATGTAAGAACGTATGTGAGTTCGTATGTAAGAAAGTATGCAATATCGTGTCGGTTGTTCAACAAAAATTTACTTATTAAATATATCAAGTAAAAACTCACGTACGAACACACGTGAGAATTCATGGGCGTACGCATGTACGAACTCATGTGCGTTTTAATGTAAGAACTCATGTGCGTCTACACTTAAGAACTAATGTGGGTCTACATGTAAGAACTCTTGTGTAAACACACCAAAGTACATTATTAAATTAAAATATATTAAACAATATTAAATATATTAAATTCAATATATTTTTAAAAAAAATTCTCGCCAACGGGATTCGAGCCCATCTAACTTGAGCATAAGAACGCCTTAAGCACCTCGGCCACCGTAGTTATAGAAAAAACTTTACAAAATCTTGGTCATGTTTAATACATAAATTTCTCAGGCAAGACATGAGTAGATCTTTGTAAAGTTCTTTCTATAACTACGGTGTCCAAGAGGCTCAAGGCGTTTTTAGACTCAGGTTAGATGGGCTCGAATCCTGTTGGCGAGAATTTTTTTTTAATATTATATTTGATTAATTATATTTAATATTTAATATTGTTTAATACGAATTCACATGCGTTCTTACATATAAACTCATATACAAACTGATATAAGAACGCTGTTTAAATTTCATATTGAGTCACATTATACGCGGCGCATGACGGAACTTAATATAAAAACTTACATGCGTTCGTCCCTACGTTCTCACATAAGATCTTATGCGAGACCTCGGCTGTGTCACCTGAGATCTTATATGCGTACACATGTAAGTACATACCTACCTTCTTACGACAGATCTCACGCACGTTTATACAGTAGGGATGGTCGGAATAAACTGGTGCAGCAGTTTATAACGTATTTTTAAAAAAATGGTTAAACCTTTTCAAAACCAATCTGGTTGAAGATAACAGAGACTTGTCCAAATTAGAAAGGCAGAAGTCAAATTCTCCTCGTAACATATTTAAATATGAAGTTATTAATTTATTGATTTATGTAATTTATGAAATTACATAACGCATAAAGTTAAAATTTTGCTATATATGCTTGATGTTGTTAGTTTATATAAATTCCCCGAATAAACTTATTAAATATCTCAAATCAACTAATGCTGTTTCGCTGATTTAATTAATCGTGTATTTCTGGCGAAACCAAGCAGCTAGGATTTCGTTCTAAACAGATTTTGAGAGTGAAAATCAGTACAAATCAGACCCCAGTTGCCGATTTTGGATTCATTTTTGTAAAAGCTATTTACCTCAGAAGTACCAACCGCCCTTTTACAAGTCAAAGACATTGACGAATCAACTGAACTCAACGAAGCCCAGGAAGCCTTGATGAACTTCTTTGAGGGTAAAGGACCACCAGACCTAAAGATAACCCTACAGAAAAGGCATGCAGAGGAAACACGAAAGCCTACATTGAGCTGGACGAGCTATCAGCTAGATCACTTGCTTCAGTGGGGCGCATTAAAATTGGGTGGATTAATTGTCGAGTATGCCTGCTAGAGAAAATAGACAGATGCTACAAGTGTCACGAGTTCGGACATATTTCCGTTGATTGTAAAGAGGCCGACAGGTCGGGAAAATGCTGGAGGTGTGGGCAGGATAAACACCCTGGCGTAAAGTGCAACACTCTCCCACAATGTACAGCTTGCTTAAGTAAAGGACACAATTCTGACCATATTCCTGTTTCCAGGACGTGCAATTCTTTTTTAGAAGAACTAAGAAAAAGAAAATGGTATCTCAAATAGTACTTCAAGGTAACCTAGCACGGTGCAAAGTAGCACAAGAGCTGCTTCACCAAAAGGTACAAGAAAAGAAGTTCTCCATGGTTATAATTTATGAACAGTATAAAAACAAAAAAGGACGTTCTTGGTATAGCGACAAAACTGAAACAGGAGCGATTTGGGTGTGTAACCACTCAGCCTTTTCAGTTAGTAGTCATGGTTCGGAAAACGGTTTTGTCTGGATAAAATCAGGTTTAACTACAATTGTGAGCTGTTACTTGTCTCCAAATGACAGTATAGCAAATTTTAAAAAGAAACTTGTAGCAATAGAGGAACTACTCTTGAACGCGGTAGAAGAAGTACTATTGGCAGGAGATGTTAACTCAAAGGCAGTGGACTGGGGAATGCCCTCCACGAATTCCAGAGGTAAAGAAGTATTGGGGATGGCCGCCAGACTAAACCTATATGTGTTGAATGAAGGTAACAAAACCACCTTTCGGAGAGCCAAAACAAAAGTCTCCATAATAGATCTAACACTGGCTACACAGAGACTGGCACCGCTAATAGGCTCATGGGAAGTGTTGGAAGACTATTCCTCAAGTGACCATCAGTTTATCCGCTACACAATCTCGAGCCAGATAAAAAGTTCCTGCCTCTCCAACCCACAAGAACTCTCTTTTCAGGGTTGGAACGTGAACAAACTGGACAAAGAAAAGTTTCTAAAAATTGTAGGCTCCAGCAAACAAGAGGAGGCTGTCTTGACTACTAAGACGACTCGTCAGGAAGCAGAACAGGCTGTTACAGAAACCATAGATCTAATATCAAGAGCCTGCAGCGCTGAAGTGCCAAAAAAATCTACAAGAAGAAACAAAGCGAACTACTGGTGGACACCTGAAATTGCCCAGCTGAGGCAAAAGTGTCAGAAGCTTAGACGCCAATATCTTGGAGCTAAAGACAGAGCCGACCTAGACGAAAAAAGCACAAGGTACAAAGCAGCTAAAAAAGACCTATAGCAAGCTATATACCAGAGCAAAACGGATAAATGGAAGGCCCTAGTAATAGACGTCAACAACGATCCGTACGGTCTTGGCTATAAAATTATAACTGGGAAGTTTTGCTCAAACAAAACCCCGAATCTTTTAGAGCCACAATGGATGGAGGAGATCATCGCAACCTTATTTCCTACTCATGAAATGAGAGAGAAGTGCGCACCAACCACGTACGAACCCGTGCCTCTGTTCACAGAATCGAAGCTGCTGGCAGTCCCGAGGAAGCTGCCCAACAACAAAGCACCGGGTCCTGACAGTATCCCATTTAAGGTCTTAAAAGTCAACGGCAGAAGTTTTTTCTAAAAAACTATTAAACATGTACAATAAGTGTTTAATTTCGCGTACATTTCTTAGAATTTGAAAACGACTGAGACTGGTCCTTCTTGACAAGTGCAAGGGCGGACAGTTGTCACCATCCTCCTATAGACAGTTATGTATGCTAGATAACGCGGAAAAAATATTCGAGAAGCTTATTTGGGAGAGAATACGCAAAGCCGTAAAACAAGCTGGTGACCTTGACGGCAACCAATACGGATTCCGCGAGAATTCTTCAACCATTAATGCTCTGGAGAAAGTAAAAGCTGCTGTGGAAGAAGTATGGCAAGGCCCCCATAAAACTAGGAAGATCTGTGTCTTAACGACATTGGACATAAAAAACGCGTTTAATTCAGTAAGATGGGTTGACATCCTGAATTCTTTGAAGAAGTTCAACATACCAGCATATATTGAACAAATCGTCGGGGATTACTTATACGAGAGAATGTTGTTGTACAACACAACAGAAGGCGCAGGCTTCAAGCCCGTAACATTAGGTGTGGCACAGGGATCTGCCTTAGGCCCGGACCTGTGGAATATCAGCTACGATAGTATACTTAAATTCAATCTGCAAGACGAGGTTGAAATAAAAGCTTTCGCAGACGACATTATCGTGAAAGTAACCGCAAGGACGTATGAACAGGCGAGACTACTACTTGAAAGATCTGCCAGGATAATAAGCGATTGGCTCATAGAACGTGGCTTGGAACTTGCTGCGAGTAAAACGGAGCTTCTGGTCTTAACGAGACAGAGAAAGTTTCATGAAACTCTGGAAGTACAAATACTAGGTAATTTGATTAAAGAACAGCGGTCAGTGAAATATCTGGGCATCACGTTTGATCAGAAAATGACTTTCTTTGAACACATTCACACAGTAGCAGTAAAAGCAGAGAAACTTGTCAGCTCCCTCACACGTTTAATGCCGAACATAAGTGGAGCAACCACTGGAAAATGGACAAGGCGACTGATACCTGATACCTACAAAGAATGGGTAAAAAGAACAGTCCAAAATGTGATTACTGCGAAGAGGAAGATGACGCTCTACACACGTTTTTTATCTGTCAGAGAAAGGAAACTTTACGGAACGACGTAGAAAGAAACCTGGGTAATGTAGTAACCACAGAAAATCTAGTAAACCTAATACTTAAGAAAGACAAAAACTGGGAACACATGAAGAATTATGTGTTTGCAGTTCTAAAAACGAAAAAAAACGAAGAACATAGCAGATTAGCGAAGAAATAGAAAAAGCTTGCAACCAAGTGCCGAAGCCCGGCTAAGAGTGCCTACAACCTCTCCCTGAAGTAATGCATTAGTTTCCGGGGAGGAAGGTTGGCACGAAAAGAGGAAGGTTTAGTTAGTATGACTCAGTGTACACTGAGGCCGGAGAATCCGGGTTCGAATCCAACAGTATTCGGGTTATATGTCGCGACATTCTTGCTATCTTTTTGGCATGAATTTTGTGCCATGCTCCCGTTTCTGCGTAAATGCATTTGCCAAACCTCAATAAAAAAAAGTAGAATACTATTAAAAATTAGTGCTATATTTCAAATAGTAGTTTTCAATTAAAAATTAGTAGGAAAGCAGTAATTCGGATTTAAAGAGTTTGCTCTCTAAATATGAATTAGTAGTTTTCTAATAATGAATTGGGGGAAAATCAGCCACTATTATATACTAAGATTTTTACTAACTGTTTAGTAGAAAACTAATTTTCAGTAAAAAACTACTAATTTTCAGTAGAAATCTACTCATTTTTAGTAGAATACTACTAATTTTTAGTAAAAAACTACTAATTCAATTAGTGTAACTTAAATATTTCAATTTTCTACTATTTCAATTTGTAGTTTTCTACTAAACAATCAGTAAAAATCTTACTATTTATTAGTGGCTCACTTTTTGACAATTCATTAGTAGAAAACTACTAATTCAGATTTACAGGGTGAAAAGTTTAGAATTATTCTAACAATTTATTTAGTTAAAGAATCTGAATTTTATTTATTGCTCTCTTTTAATTAATTGTTACATTGAACATTACTATCTAATTAACTGTTGAATAACATTGTTAAAAATTTATTTATAACTTCTGGAAAGCATTAAAATGAAGTTCAAAGTTTAAAAGCAGTTTTCTTAAAAATATCATATAATTCTCATTTGCATTAAATAATGGGAAAATTATTTTTAAAAAGGGTCTAAAATGCAAATATTTTTGACTCTCAACCCTTTTTTAGGTAAAGGGACTTTTTTTAAATTTCAATTGTCAAGCCGAATAAAAGAATTTACGAGCTCATGATGTGTCGGTCAGTACGAACCACATGCCTTTTATATGGTAGAATTACATTTATGAGCGTGAAACGAAGTTAAAAAAAAATCCTTAAATTTGTCGAAAATTTTGACAGCCCTAAATATTAATTTAAAAAAATGAAAAAAAGGAGTTAATATAACTCACTATTGACAATATAGAACTGAAGAGATAACTTGAAATGTAAAGAAATCAGTTTTTTTGGACCACCCTATTCCACAATCTTCAGTAATAATATTGTACATTTCACTTAAAATTTCAGTAAGTTTGCTGTAAAGAACTGGTTAAAAAAAAATTGTTCTTAAAATTATCAATAACAATACTAATTATTAATAGTTGTCATTTTTTTTAAATTTGAAAAATAATTGGAATTTAAGGAGATAAGCAAAAAAACGAAGTCTGTACGACTAAAACTAATGAAGTTATAAAGTTAATTAGTGATTGTTTAAACAATATAAATGTTAAAAAAATTAGATGTTGCTTTTTTTAACAATTTGCAGCAATAATATTGTACATTTTGTATAAAATTTTAGTAATTTCATGATAAGAATTTGGACAAGTAAAATTGTTTATAAATTTTGTTTATAATAAGTTTTGTAACTTTAATCACTAATTTGTTATAAATATTAAATAATAGATAGATTTAGATTCACAAATATCAAGTAAATCATAAAAATATTTTTCTTCGACTAATTTGTTTATAACAAATATAAACATTTTTTTAACAATTAGTTCACTTTTAGACTGTGCGCCGGTACTGGTGCTGTACTGAGCCAACGGTTTTGTCTCATTGGGTACTACACTACGCCAATTAACAACATCTTATTAGAAGTTATAAATTTTGAACATGGTTTGGGCCAATTCACGTACATTAAGAGTACCGTGGGGACTGCAATTAACAATTACTTTAATTTAATTAAATTAATTGTTTTTTATTTTGTTTATAAACTCGTTTTTCGGCCTTTCGCCCATACAAGTGTTCCCTTGAAATTTTCCTTTTAAATAATTTTTGCACATAGTATTTTTTACATTTTTGAGTCTACAGAACGGCTTGAAATTAGGAGTACTTGCAATTGCCTGGACCACCCATTATTAGGTTTGCTCGCCAGTGAAGAGGGAAAACTGTAGAAAAACCTCTCCTGAGTACAACCAGTTTATCGACAGTCGAGTTCTAATGGTCTACACAGGTCAGTTACCGACAGTGAATATCATTATTCCTAGACGTCAAACCTTATACTGAAGTTATCTCACGAGCCGGAAAAATCCCAGACTTGTCAGGACGCGAACCAAGCAATCTTGACTTGGCGCGACCGCAAAGTCTAGTATGTAACCAACTGAGCTAACTCCGTGGTAATTAAATTAATTCAAATTCATTAACTTTCAAAACTCGTAAAGCCTGTTGCTTGAAATAATTACTGAAATTGTTGTTCATACAGACATTTTATAATTCCAATTGTATTTTACTAAAATGTTCAATGTTGATTCTAATTTTTAATGAATCTGAATAATTCATTTACTAAATAATTTAATAAAATTTTAATAAAAATTTGTTTTAATAATTAAACAAGTAAATTACTCAATAAAATTTCAATTATCCAAGTTCCAAAATGAAAACAATATTTTGTGAATTTATCACCTTGAATTTAATGTGTTTATAATTTTCGCTTGATAATTTCTATGTAAGAAACGAGTACTGATGCTAAGCGTTAAAAGTTAACAGAAAATAGAACTCTTAAATTGGTTTCGTGAGTAAGAGAGAGAAGGTAAAGCATTAAAAGTTAACGGAAAAAAAACTCTTATACCGTCTTTCATGGTGAGCGAAGGTAAGCGTTAAAACTTAATGGAAAAGAAAACTTTCGTCTCATTAAAAAGTCTATAAATTTAAATTTTAGTTTCTCTCTCCCTGAAATTTTACCTCATTATACAAATATTCTTCAAATTTAAATTTTATTTCTAAATACAAACAATAAACTACTGGCTAAGCCCATCTTTGTTCGAGCGAATCTTTGCATAATGAGGGTTTAATGGTTTTAGGAAAAGAGACAAAATTTTCCAGATATAACAAAACGAGAGATAAATACATTCAGTGGGTTGTATTGAAAGTGAAAGTTATTAAAAAGTTAATAATTAATAGAACGTAACTATGTATAACATGAAAATGAATGGTGCCTATTATTGTGTATTGTTTATTAAGTGTTTAACAGAAATTTGTTTCATGTGGAAGTGTAGTGTCTATTAATGTGTTTTGTTTATTAAAAGTTGTTATGGTCCGTTTTTGATTCTACCTAATTAAGGTAAGGATTAATTTAGGAGTTGGTTAAAACACCCGAGGAAGTGTTAGTAAAACACGGATTTATCACAATCGAGCAATTTATTCTTCAGTTTTTCGTGTCAATACAATTGTTGGAGAGTGGAAAATATTACTGGAACATTCTTCAATCGTGTTGATGCTGATGAAAGAATGATAATCTTTAATTGTAGTAAGTATGATTAAATTGCAGTTTCTTATTTTCTAATTTTTTCTAATCACATAAACAATTTTTATGTCAACAAAAAACACATTTCTCTTTCAGGTTCGTCCGTGATGAAAATAATAGTCATCTGCAGTAAGGATAATCGTCCTTACGATTTCTTAACTTAACTTATATTGAACATGTAAAAAATTAAACAAAAATCACATTTTTATTTCGGGTTCGTCGCAGAAGATTAAGTGTCATCCGCGGTAAGCATAATCGTCCTTACGATTTCTTAACTTAATTTATATTGAATATGTAAAAAATCAAATAAAGATCACATTTTTTATTTCAGGTTTGTCGGAGAAGAATAATTGTGATCCGCGGTAAGTATCATTAGGTTTATAGTTTTTTAATTGGATTTTTATCCAATATTGACTTGGTAAAGAGGAGTAGTCTTGAGGCAGCAATTACTCTCTCTTAGATTTAATATGATGGTAATGGCGTTGGTTTGTTAAGGGTGACAAGTGAAATAGGCAGCCTTCCGGCGTGCACTAAGAAGCGAAGAAAAAAGCTAGTGTCCTTGGCAGCCTTCCGACGTACACCAGGGAAAAAGCGAGGAAACCGATTTCTTGGCAGCTTTCCGGCGTACGCCAAGGGGACAAAGAGAGAAGAAGCAAAAAGTACAAAATTTTAATCGTAGCAGCCTTCCAGCGTACGCTAAGTAAAAAATTCACAAAAAGAAAATAATTTAAATATAATTAGCAGCCTTCCGGCGTACGTTAAGTAAAACAGTGATAGAGGTAAACTGGATTCGTCAGAGCCTTCCGGCGACTATAACCAAGGTGTACTCACTTGACCGAGTTGTCGTGTTGGGAATATACACACCGCCACTCACTGGTTAACTGACGAATTTTCCAACTGGCCCGCTTATAATCCCTCTCCTCGCTATCTCGTTAATGAGTAGGACCGCAACTAGCCATCTCCCGGTTGTGCTAGTGGAACTTCCCCTTTTCGCTGTCTCCTTAAGGTGCTCTCGTGGTAAATGGCATGCCCGGTACCGTATCGGGCATGCGTACGGTCAGAGCGTGAAATAATAATAAGAACGAAAAGTGTTAAGTAAATAAATCAGTGTACAATAATAAATAATAATAATAAATAATAATACTGTTATGAAGTATTCAAAGTGTACATATAATGTTATGCGAATATGTTTAGTAAATAAATAAGTATTCAATGAGTAAGTGTTCATTAATAAATAATACATAATACTAATAATAAATAATAATAGTGTTATGAAATGCTTAAAGTGTATGAGGTAAAGAGATGAGGTAATGAGATGAGATAAACATGAAACAAATGAAGCAATAAGAGACATAGAGTAAATATATGAGCAAATAACATGAGACAATGAGATGAGATAAACAAACGAGACAATGAGATGCGATAAACAGAGGAGATAAAGAATCAAAACAAAATTAAGAGTAGATATGAAGAGATAATTTATTGACATAGTATAAAGAGGTGAATTAATTTAAAGTATTATTGACACATATATGTATGTGAAGTTAGATCGTAAGACGTACAGAAAGAGATTCAGTTTTTGTAATATTGTTTTTTTGAAATTGTTTTTAAAAAATAAATTCTCAGTTAAAGAGAAGATATTTTAGTTTATGTAAATTAGATGTTAGATGAACTACAAAACTTTTTTAGACACAAAATTACGTGGTATGTGTAGAAGAAAAACCAACTGGTTTTTTCTCTTCAAATGTGCATCAAAATGTTCGTCTATACAAACAACAAAAATGACAGAAAGCATAAGGCGCTGTCACCTTCAACAAAAATTTTATACGAAATGTCCATCTTGGGGCCCTGTCCATCTTGGGGCCCACTCCCCTAATATATAAAATATAATATATAATGAATTTTTTATACAAAATGGACCACCCCCCCCCCTATCTTCCAAAATATTTTACTTAGAGAGTTCAAATTTTGTACAGGAATGTATTTTCAGGTGTAAATTACATAAAAATTATAGAGAACGTGATGGTGATTGCGCTGTCAACGAAAAATCTAGAGATTTTAGCAAATATCCATAAAAAATACTCAAAAATCATTTTATTTCCTTAACAACGCTATGATCAACTTCTACAATCATGTTCTCTACCATTTTTCTGTAATCTACACGTGAAAATACATTAGTGTACCAAATTTGAACTCTCTAAGTCAAATTATTTGGAAGTTATGGGAGGGATATACGGTCGTTTTCTACAATCATGTTTTCTACCATTTTTCTGTAATCTACACGTGAAAATACATTAGTGTACCAAATTTGAACTCTCTAAGTCAAATTGTTTGGAAGTTATGGGAGGGATATACGGTCGTTTTTTAGCATTTTTTTTAAATCGTTGGTTTTTGCTTAAAAACACTATGATAACGATCTGCAACAAAGTTCTCTACAGTTTTTCTGTAATCTATATGGCAAACTACATATGTATACCAAATTTCAGCACTCTAAGTACAATAGTTTGGCAGATATGGAGGTGGTATTGTACACTTTTAGTGCATTTTTGCTAAAAAAATGACCGTATCCACCCCCCCTTATCTTCCAAACTATTTGACTTAGGATGCTGAAATTTGGTACACGTATGTAGATTTACGTGTAGATTACAGGAAAATTATAGAGTAAGTCATGATTATAGCGCTGTCAAAGTTAAAACACTAAAGTTTTTCTGTAATCCACACGTCAAACTACATATGTGTACCAAACTTCATCTCTCTAAGTACAATAATTTGGCAGATAAAGGGCAGGCATTGTACAAATTAAACGCATTTTTTCGAAAAAATGACCGTATTCCCCTCTTATCTGCCAAACTATTTGACTTAGAGAGTTCAAATTTGGTACAAAAATGTAGTATCATATGTAGATTACAGAAAAATTATAGAGATTGTTGTGGTGATAGCGCTGTCAAAGAAATGGCAAACGTTATCAGCCAAAAAATATCAAAATTTCTCAAAAATCTTGTTATTTTCTTGACAACGCTATGATCAACCTCTAGAATCATGTTCTCTATAATTTTCCTTTCATCTACACGTGAAAATACATATGTGGGCCAAATTTGAACTTTCTAAGTCAAATAGTTTGGCGGCTAGGCGGGGATACGATTTTCGACAAAGTCTTTCCAATAGGGTTCCGTGCGTACACTTGTGGTGTACGGAATCCTAAAAATGAATTGCAAAAGACCTAAGTTAAAAAGAGAGATAATAGATGGGAAACAGAGACAAATAACATATATAGAAAGTGTAAATAGTGATAGAAATCTTAATGTTTGTAAGAAAAAACATGTGGAAAATGCGTCAAATTCTATTAAAGTAGTAAAATATTAGAAACAGTAGTGAGTAAGAAGAGATTTTTTAGCAACTCTAAAAAGAAAACTAGAAAAACTAAAGCAGAATATCAAAAAGAATATCGTGAAAGGATGAAATTGAAAAGAAAAAAAATTGATAACAAAGAAAAAGAGAAATATCAGTTCTGGAAGATGTATGTCAAAGGCTTAAATTAAATCGACAAATAATAATTGATGAGAAAGAAATAGAAATGTTACTTATAAAAGTTGTAAGTAATTAAACAGATTTCAATGTTTGTAGTAAGGAAAATGTTAAAAGTCAGTTAAAGTATATTAATGAAGTAGGAGGAGATGATAAGCATGAAAAATTACAAAGAATAGTGAGACAGACAAAAATGGTTAAAACCTCTAATCAAAAAATTAAAAAAAGTAGAGCAGAATATCAAAAAAACTATCATCAAAAATTGAAATTGAAACAGAAGATATGCCATGATAAGGATGAAGATAATGAAATACTATTTTCAAAAGATATGCAGGAGAGAGATTCAAGGATTTGTGATCAGAAAATGAAAAAAAGTCACGCAAAAAATCAAAAACAATATCGTCAAAGATTAAAATTAAAACGAAACATAATCGATGATGCAAAAATAGATGTTTCGGAAAATACAGGTAAAAACAATAGAGTCATTTATGAGAACGAAAATAACATTAATATTCGTCATTTTGTTATTGCAGAAAAAAATAATTATATTATACATGGTAACGAGGTTTTCCAAAAATCTCGTTACAAAACTGTATTTTTTAGGGTTTTTCTCGAAAAGTCCAAATTTAAATTAGTTTCCAACGACTCGTGAGCGGAAATACGCTTTTATTTGTTGGCCAAGCCCGGACTCAAAATATTTTTATTTATTTTGTTTGTCAAGTAAAAATATTTGTCTCCGCTGAATTATTATGTTGTACTAGAAATTGAATCATTTAATCATTCTGTAAGAAGCACTGTGAACCGCACTTCTTATAGAATAAATATTGTAAAAATTAAATAAGTTGAATAAACTGGTCAGTTGACTTCACTCGATTTGGAAGTAAAACCAATGGAAAGGAAGCCCAGCCAATCAGGATCCAGCTTCTTTTGTGACGAAGCGGCGATTGTAGTGGAGACCCAGTCGGTGCTGCCAACTACCGAAGGCGGGCCCGAAGCTAAATTGGCGGGCCGCGCATGTCCCCGCGCGACGCTTGGGACCGGCGCGGCGTCCCATCAGTACGAGCTTGGCTGACGCGCTAGACAAAGAAATTTGACGAGTTAACGTTTTTGTGGTTTCACACAGTTGACGGCGTCCTGTGCCAATTTGAGAGCCAAACCCATTAGTAAACGGGAAAGTGGAGTATCAGGGTCCTCCAGCATTTCCGAGGTTGGTGACGGATTATTAACCCATCTTCGCCTGGCTATTTTGTGTGTGCAGGGCTGCACCATTACCCAGTGTGCCGAGTCAGCTGACCACTCGTCAGAAGTGCGGATCTCACTTGTGATTCTAGTGTGTTGAGTTAATTTTAAATAACGTTGATTATTTCTATGTGTTGCGTTTTCTTAGAATCAGTGTCTTCCCTCTGTCGTTTTCTTTCTTGCGAATGGTGCCTACGACCACTGAGAGTGCGTTACGAGTCTCAACACGTGGTTGGAGCTAGTCGTAAGAAGCTTGCGGTGACGTCGGTTCTCGCGGGGTCCGGACAGCATCCCTGTCTGGCGCCTGGGAAAAGTTCCCAAAAATAAACAAACGGTCCTCGTGGGTTGTTGGCGAGTTCAAATTGTGGAACTCGTCAACCCAAATTTCGAAGCTGCCAACGTCGCCATTTTTTGTCTTGGATTCCGGTCATGACGAAGTCACAACATGTTTAAAGTTATAATGAACATTATCTTGGTAAAATGTCTTTTTTTTAAATGCAAGGCATTTTATTTTGAGAAAGAGAAAGTTTAAAAGAAATTAACTTATAATGGTTGTTGCAGTCATGGTGGTGTATCGTTGCCTACAGAACAATTAAAAGAGTTATTAGATGAATGTCATAAAAAATGTGGCCATTTTATGAATAATATAAGACCTTATAATAATTAATTTGCTTTTGCATCTTTAAACGCTAATGTAGTTAATTTCAATAATAGAAGGCGGGGACCATTTTGCTATAAAACTCAAGGTCGAATTTATTATCAAATCAACAATTCCTTGTTTCCCTTAATTGATAATGATCTATCTTTTGGTCAATTATTTAGCAATCCGTCCTTCTGCTTTCGATTCACAGATATTGGTTCAGAAGAATCATAGAATTTGTACAAGAATAAGACCAATTCTAAAAAAAAACCTAGAAAGAATAAAAAAAAGTAGAATTCATGTCGGCTTGAAATGGTATTCAATGGTCAAGACCATTTCAATTAATATTACCGTTAAAATAAACATAAATTAATAAATAAAATTAATAAAAATAAAGAATTTGATGATAAATAAATAATAAAAAATAAAAAAATATTGCGTGCGATGGGCATCGATCTGTCGACGTGTGGGTTTGTGGTATTTGCTCTTGGCCGCTGAACCACGGGAGATTAAATGTGTCGATATTAAAGAGAAATTAATAAAAAAGTGACCAAATCATGAAAAATTAATTATTTAAATAAAAAAAATAATAAAGTTATTGAAATGAAAACATGAAATTGTAGTAAAATTGTTATATAGAAAGAATTATAAGAGTAATTTAAGTTACATTCGGACAAAGGACCGAATATATCAGAAATTGTAACAGCTTAATCAACTAAGCAGAACCTAGTCTTTATATTTATTTTTAAGGGTTGTTCACTTTATAAAACCTATGGGGTTTTCGTTAAATAATTCTTTGTATACTTACTTTTGTTCTTGTAATATCAAATCTCGAAGTCAATATGCTCAATATCAAAATTTTAGAAATGAAATAAGTGATTCTTTACAAGACGGCGGCTAGCTAATACTGGGTAAACTCCGTGAGCAAGAAAACTCTCAATATAATCTGAATTTAAACTCATTTATTCAACAACAAATTAAAGTTTTATAAAAATTACAAGATTAAGATAAATTACAATTCATACTCGCTTTCGTCACTCGCTATTTGCTGTTATACAATAATATTCATCCGTTATTTATTAGTCCTTAAATGATTGCCTTTCGGTATACGTTTTTACTTTGGTTTTCAATATTCCTTATTATTAATGATATAAAGACTTACATTTAGTTCTTAATGTTTCTTTTTGAAAGTTGAACTGGATGTTCGATCGCCCGATTAGTGCAGCAATTGATAACACAACGATTTTGAATGCTGCTATGTTGCTGCTTACAATTTGACAAACAACACTTCACAGTTCGTTTAACAATTGTTTTGTATTTTAACGACGGACACTCAACAATTTTAGACGATATTCTAGAATTGATTTCAAAGCACATTTTGAGTCAAACTAGATATAAAGTTTTAAACTTTGACGGACCGAAGGGCCGCTACGACGGTACTCTCTCGACAGAGGTTCTAGCGTATTCGACCCCTTCCATTTAGCGTCGTGTTCTTTTAAAGACGATTTTCGCTATTTGCGGGGATTAGTTTATGTTATTTTAGCACGTTTTCATGCAAAAGTGTCAACTAACACGTTCTCATGCAAAAGTGTCAATAGTCACGTACTATTGTCATATGAGACCTTTCGTAGACTCGCGCTTTTGCTCCACTTCATGTTAATTTTCAATTAATCAAATGAAACAAATGATTTATCGACTTATTTGATCAATCACATTAATTTATACCATTGTGAATAGGGGTGTCTAAAAACGATCTTAATATTTTATACTTATAGCAATATTCTATCGATTAATTTACAAACTCCATCACTTACGCCAGTACTGGCTTATACTTGGCCCTTGTACTGAGCAATCATCGCGGTTTCATCCCATATTTTATATGTTATTTTCTATTGTCTGTTATATCCTATAATGATTTTAGAAATTTATTGTGATATTTAAATCTTCTTACCCATAATGGAATTGTAATATTCAAACCTATGATAACTAATTAACTCATGATAATTGCTCTTTAAGCCTACTTATGATAATTAATTCATTTATTTCATGATGGTAACTCATATTTATGTCTTTAAGAAAGTCATTGTAGTGCGCCTTTTTACCGTGTGTAGGGTGTTAAGTTACTCTTATCATAATGTCGAGCGGATGAGTAAGTGACAAGGTCATCACCGCGACCTTGCACCTGCTCTCGGTTATGACATATCAAAAGAATGCATATGTAAGGATAACTATTACATTACTAATCTTATACATTTAAACATGTCTCCTTACAACCGCATTCTCACCTTATGGGTTTGATATATTATTAAAAGTAATAATATAATCTTGTTTAATATTTAGTATCTATTTTGTTCAGTAAGATTAATTCTTTATTTTATAAATTTCAAGTTACTGGGATGTAACAGTTTAAGTCTAAATAATAAGAGTTTCGTCTAGATTATTAAAGAATTAATAATAAGTTAGAAAATAAATTGTTTTGAATAAAATAAAAAGTAGAAAATGCAAAAAAATAACTAGTTAAATAAGATTTTTGAAAGTTTAACAATAAACAATAAATTTTAAAATGTTTATTAAAAAATTAATTATTAAGATATGAAATATTGTTGGAATTTTAATAAAAAAAAATAGTCAAATGTGGGAAATAAGATATGGAAAAATAATGTGAAATCAGAAATTTTATAATCTAATTATTCTTTGAGAAATTAAATAAATAAGTAAAAATTTGTTACAGAATGTTCTAAAAAGTTATAGAAGCTTTAAAAATTGTTTACTTTCCGGTTTCATTTTAGAGGGAAGAATAATTATTGGTAAAAGTAATTGTCTTAAATAAATAAGAGCAAATTAGAGTATAAGAAACAGTTTGCGCCAAAATATCTAAGACGGGGGAGATATTTGACTTTTAGCATATCCGGGGTCGATAGTATATTAACAGGTAAATTTACAAGGGTGGTCTCTCTTCTTTTTCTGATACTTATCTGAAGGTGAGGTGCTGCCGAAAAATATTTCAATTTGAATTATTTTTCGAAGAATTACTATTCAAACATATTTCAAACATTCAACGAAATTATTGGATCTCACTGTCTCTTGTCAATGTGTATCTTTTATATTTATTAAATATTAGTTTCAATTAATATTTAATAAAGAAACAAATTAAATATCCCCTGTTTTGGAGCTTTGTATGTTCTTACTTAACATACCGGGTAACCATCCAGGATTATTTAATTTTAAAAGATTCCTTGTTGAATGATAAAGATTCAATAACCACTTTGACAAAAAGTGGAGTGTTGTGGGGAATGCCTGAGCCATGCTCATGACATGTACCGAAAGTTTGTCAAATTTATGTTTCCCAGTCCTCCGTGTAATGTTAGGTTTGCTGTAGGTTTGGCGACAACCAACTTTCTGAGCATAAATAAATAAAAATTAGGTTGTCAATAAACCATAAAAAAAATATATATTCAAAGAAAATAGCATAAGGCATAGATTTACCTAAAAAATTTAGGGTCTGTAGGCAGGATAAAAAAATGAAATAAGAAGGTTTAAAATTTAAAAAATAGAGAAATTTGAAATTGAAATATGAGAAATTAATTAATAAATAAAATTTGTTTTAGATTGGAAAACGAAAAGATTGCTTTGAGTAGCTTCTATTAGTCTGGCTAATCGTTGTTTTTATTTTAATGAAGTGAGTTAAAATGAAAATAGTTACAGTTTAAATAGATTTGTTTTTTTTTTAAAAGACATTTAAATTTTCTAATTTTAAATAAAGTGAAAAATTCTGATTCCTTAAATCAGGGAAGTCCAAGCGTCACTCATTCCATGCTCCGAGTGACAGTGTCACTCATTTCTCTATGTCAAATTCTGCCTCAAAAATCCTACAATGAAGACTTTAGTTCCGGTCCTAATAGGGGGACCTAAGCCTTTTAAATTGTATTGACCCTATCGAGTTAAAAGCAATAAACTATATGAGTTTAATTATGAGACTCATAAAACCCAGGACTGACTGCTGTTCGTCGTACAATAGCCCTTTCTCGGATTTTCGAACATCGACGAAAAAAATTTCCTGTCACTCCTCCTACCGTAATGTCACTCCGAACTTGCCGTTTCTGGACATCCCTGCCTTAAATTATTAATTTGAAAATAAAATATTTAAAATAAACAATTAATGAAAATTTATTATTTGTTTATGAGTCAGAATTTATGAAGTGGCCCCCTATTTCACCAACATTGACAGAAGATAAAAGTCAATACATTTTTTTGTAGTATTAACTAACACAAATTAGTTGCTAAAATGGTTTTTGAAAATTTTGAAAATTTAAAAAGTTATAAACAATTATAATTTTATGTACCCTATTTTTGAAAAATTCATAGTTTAAAGAGTTCAAATTAAAAATGAACATTAATACCCGGAGTTTACTGACAATAATTGTAACTTTTAAGTACCATAACTGATGTACCAAAAAAAAATTTTTTCTATGTGGGACAAAACCGGCTTTTCGTGGACAAATTAACTTGTAGGTCAGAATTCTTGACGGATTAACATGTATTTTTTTTTAATTTACAGCTTATTAAATTGCGCTAAGAACTATTGTGGCCGACTTGTTTAATTGTTGCTTGTGTCAAAATTTATTAACAATTAAGCAATAAATAATTAAATATATTTTTTAAAATTTTATCTAAAAGCTTTGAAATTCAAAGAAAGTACACTTTCTTACAATTATAGTTCAAAAATAAACAATTTCTGTCATAAGTATTTGTTATAAACAATTCTTATAAATAATTAAGCAATTTTTAATTTTTAATTTTGTTGAATTAAAAAAATTTGTTTAGAGTAAGTGCCTGAATTCGTTCTTCATAAATTGACATTTGCTAGAATGTAATTAAATAGCAATAAATTCATTGGTTATAAACAATTACGCAACAATTCATAATTTTTATAAATTAAAAATTCTTTTTTAGACTATTTGTGTGAATTTGTTCTTCATAAATGAACATTTGGCAGAATGTGATTAAATGTCAATAATTTTATTTGTTATAAAAATTTTTGATAAACAATTAAGCAACAATCCATACTTTTGATTATTTTTATATTTATAACAAATAAAATTATTGACATTTAGATACATTATGCCAAATGTGCATTTATAAAGAACGTATTCAGGCACTTAGTCTAAAAAAGAATATTTAAATCATCAAAAATACGGATTGTTGCTTAATTGTTTATAAAAATAGTTTATAACTAATGAATTAATTGCTATTTAGTTACATTCTAGCAAATGTCAATTTATGAAGAACGAATTCAGGCACTTACTCTAAACAAATTTTTTTAATTCAACAAAATTAAAAATTAAAAATTGCTTAATTATTTATAAGAATTGTTTATAACAAATACTTATGACAGAAATTGTTTATTTTTGAACTATAATTGTAAGAAAGTGTACTTTCTTTGAATTTCAAAGCTTTTAGATAAAATTTTAAAAAATATATTTAATTATTTATTGCTTAATTGTTAATAAATTTTGACACAAGCAACAATTAAACAAGTCGGCCACAATAGTTCTTAGCGCAATTTAATAAGCTGTAAATTAAAAAAAAGTACATGTTAATCCGTCAAGAATTCTGACCTACAAGTTAATTTGTCCACGAAAAGCCGGTTTTGTCCCACTGCCGTGGAGTCGCGTCGCGGCCGGTGCACTGCACTCAAGCGTAACAGGGCGCGCAACAAAAAACCATGTAATTTTTTTAATATTAAAGAATACCAAAATTTTTTTGCATGAACATCTTCTTAAATGTATGGAGTTTCGTAATCTCAAAGGAAAACTTTAATTTGCGATTTGGAACAGGAAAATAATGTAATTTGTTTATTAAAAATAAAAAAATTTTCATAAAAAAAATTTTTTTTTGGTACATCAGTTATGGTACTTAAAAGTTACAATTATTGTCAGTAAACTCCGGGTATTAATGTTCATTTTTAATTTGAACTCTTTAAACTATGAATTTTTTAAAAATAGGGTACATAAAATTATAATTGTTTATAACTTTTTAAATTTTCAAAATTTTCAAAAACCATTTTAGCAACTAATTTGTGTTAGTTAATACTACAAAAAAATGTATTGACTTTTATCTTCTGTCAATGTTGGTGAAATAGGGGGCCACTTCATAAATTCTGACTCTTATTCAAGAAAAATTAAAATTAAAAATTTTATAATTAATTAAAATTATTATTTTATTTCTTTAATTTTAAATGTTTATTGTTCAGGTGGCTAAATTCTTGTCTTATTTCTTAGATGATTTATAGATTTAAATGTCAATTCTTTGAACTTATGTCCTTTTCTCTCTAAGAGGCGTTGTCTTTCTTCTGTTTAAGTACAGATTACCGATTCCCCGGTTAAGGAATATAAGAAAGAGAGAACGATATATGCTGCAACTGGTACCCCTGGTGTCTTTTCTCTCGCTTCTCGGTTATCTTCTTTCTGTCGCATTCGCTAGACAATTCGGCGCCGGCTTTTTTTATTTTTGCTCGTCTTTCGCGTGAAATTATATCAAATATTTTGTCTCTTTCTTTCTTGTACAGAAATATGTACACAAGTTAAATTCTTTCTAATTAATTGAAATAAAATTTAAAATGTATTTTCATCGCTTCTTGAATGATTTTAAACTCATTTTATTCTAGGAAATTTAAATGTCTCAAATAAATAGGAAAATTGGGTGAAGGACGCATGAATTGAGTCATTTTAAATTCGGAATGTGTCATTCGGGATAATTATTTATTTTTAATTATTTTATATGGAGAATTTAATTATAAAATAAATAAAATTTAAACAAAATTATAAACACCTTGTTTTTTTTTTATTTTGGAATATTTTGAAGAATAAAAATATTACAAAAATGGAAAGCGATAAAAATAAAGAGAAAAAGAGTCCTATTAAGTCATCTGAGTCTTTCGAAGCATCGGGAAGTAACAATTTTAATGATTTAATTGATCTTAATCCTTTTTTCAATAAAAATAAAGATGATAAAGAAAACAAAGAAAAAGAGAATACTAATAAAGATTAAAATAATGAAAATGGTGATGAGGAAGGTCCTTCAGACGACGAATCAGATGATGAATCTGAAATTGATATGACTGAAGGTGAATAAGAGCAAGCTGAGGAAGACTTGGATGATATGATTAAAAGATATGGGAAAGAAATAAAGGATTTTAAAGTAAATTTTTGAAATTAATCACAGACATTAAATTTAAAATTAAAAAAGCCGCGGAAGATAGAAGACTAATAAAAACACGATTAACCAAAAGAAATGAAAAAATTGAACAAAATAAAGCCATTTTAAATAAAGAAATTGATAAAAAGTAGAGTTCATTTGAAAAGAAAGTTATTGACTTTCATTTGGTTAATGAGGAATATTCGATTTCTGTTTTATCAAATGAGCGAAACATTTTAGAAATTGCACAAAATCATAAAGAATATGTTACAAAAACTAAAAAAATTCATCAAACAAATAATAGCGGTGGCATGGATAAATCGTCGTGGTTGAAAAATATGCCAGTTCCGAAATTTAGTGGTCGCGAGCGCCCTATGGTTTTTCTCAATGATTTGTTAAAATATTTAGAAGCGAATGAAGCATGGGAAGATGATTTTAAATATATAATTTTAACGTGTCTAGAAGGTTTTGCGAAATAATTGTGGAATGTAGCCTCAACGCAAAATGATAATTTTGAATCTTTTAAAGAAAAATTTATTAAGCGTTATTGGAATGAAGAAATAAGATTCAAAATAAGCTCAACTTTGCAATTCGGGGTTTACGAAGCTTCTGGTAGATTATCTTGAACTGCTTACGCTATTAAATTAATAAATAATGCTAAAGAATTAATTCCACCACCTTCGGAAAATGAAATTGTTTTGAAAATCTCTAGGCATATTGAAGACGAGATAAGAACCGCGATAATATGTAGAAAAATACAAACAGTTGAAGAATTAATTGATTTATTGGAAACTTTCGATTTAGCGGACCATCAAACTTATCTCGAAATTTTACTTTCAGAAGTTCTAATCGTTTTCAGAAGACTCCAAATAATAATAATAATCGCACTAGCCTATATAGACGTGAAAGTAATTATACTCCCTGTGAAAATAGATTTCAGGGAAATTATGTTCAAAATAATAATCAAAATTCTTATAATAAAAATTGGCAAAATTATAGTAACGGCTATGTTTAAAATGGACGCTATGTTCCTAGATTTAATCAATCAAATCAACACAGCAGAAGTTTTCGACAAACTGAAAATACAGAAAATTGTAAAACAACTTTTGTAATTGTAAATAATAAAAATATGCCACATTCTAACTCTCGAGAAGAAAATAATAAAGATTGTCAAGCAAGAGGATTTTTAAATTCGGGAAACTTGTAAACCTCGGGTTTGAAAATTCCGAGATAACCGTAACAAGCCCGACGTCAATTGAGTTAGAAAATGATAATAATAATAATAATAAAATTAATTAAGAAAATATAATTGAAAAAATGATAAATCAGTAAATAATAATAATAGTTAAAATATTGATGAAAACAATGATAATGATAAAAATAAAAGTGAACAAGATAAATTAGTAAATAACAAAAATGAAAGTTGTATTGATAATGAAAATATTAATAATAATGTAAACAAAAAAACTGTATAGGATTCTATACAGCATCCTGTATAAGATTCTCTATGCGCGCAGGCGCATGCGGCGCCTGCGCGCCTAGAGTTTTTTTCACTGTTTGAAAGCTTTTTTACCCTAACGCCACTAACCTCAAAACTACGAGTACTGCATTGCTTAACGAGTACAAAACATGAGTTTTTCGTTCATGTGCGGTAGAAAATATTTGCTCGAATATTTGTGCGTGGCAAAAAAACACGGCCTTCCAACCTTCGATGCATAATATACTATTTTTTTAATGTTTAAATTTTTTTTTTCTAATTTTACGAACAAAAAGGTACATTTTTTCTAACAATTTTTTTTAGCAATTTTTTTAAAAGTCAGTTGTTCTCAAATGACCAACAATTGAAAAAAAGGCTAATTTTATAAACAAATGATCATATCTTTCTTAAAAATTATCGTAGAGCAATTATTAAAAAATTGTTTTAAAGGTGACAAAAAATGCTTTCCAATGCCATTTATAGAATTGAAATGTGATGATTTCTTCAAAAATTACTTAAATTTAAAATTTTTCAAAAAAAGTAAAATTTTGTTTTTACTTTAGGCAATTAAACAATAAACAAAAAATTTTTAATTTTTTATCGGTATTGTTTAAAGTAAAATATTTAAGCTTAAAAATAAATATTTGATGAAGGTTTTATCTTTATTATTAATGAAGATACAAAACTTTTTGTAATGCCCTTGCATGCAGTAGGGTAAGCAAATCCTTTTGAGCGGCACTGAATATCAGAAACGAGACAAAACGTGCGCCATAGCGCGTGTTTTTACGTATTCAAAAATGGTATGTTGGATAGTTATGTGAATTCTTAAAGGAAATTATAATAATATAATTATTAATGAAATAAGTTTATGGAATTATTTGTTTTGTGGAACAACTTAATATATAAAGAAATGTAGTACGACAATCGGAGGGGAAGAAATTTGGGAATAATATCATGTAAAATCTTGAACTTTTTTAGTGAAAAGTAATTTGTTGAATAGTTGTGTTTAGTATAAAACGTGTATGTAAGATATGACGTGTTTTTAGTTTGGGGGTAGTCCATGAATTTAGAACAAAATTTAAAATTAGGTAAGAATGTGTAAGCTGGTATTGAATGTAATATTTTTTTGTATTTGGTAAACGTGAAATGATGAATGTGCTTTTAACACGAAAGTAACACAAATTTTGAGTGGACCGTTTGGGACATTGAATTTGTGTTAAATTTACACAGAATTTTTAACTGTGTGGATCAAGAAGCAAAAATGTGTGTTTCTAACGTATTTCATACAAGTATTAACTGTTAATTACCTATTTTAATCTTATAGATACCGCAAAATGGTGTGAGGAAGCACATATAAAAACTGTTTGTGAACTGAGTTGAGATATGAATAAAGGAAAAACCACACATATATATATATATATATCTTAAAAAGTGAAAATATCATTTATTAATGATAAATAAAAATTTTACTTATTCATAAATAACAAAAATTGTAAACTCGTGGAGAAACAATATTATTTTTTACTTATTGTTAGTCATATTTATAGAGAAGTGAACCATCCCTCCTCAAACATCGACAAAAAGTATTTTGCGCGATAAATTAATGACAACATTTTTTAGTTGATGCCTAATGACATACTAACTGACAAACAACCAGATCAGTGAGTGAAAAAGACTCAAAATGGCGAGAAGTGATTCATCTCTCCTCAACTTTTCCTACACTAAATGTTTTGCAAAAATTTTTGTAAAATCTACCGCGGAAATGATGAACAGATAACACAGACATAAAAAGATTGTTTTGGCCGAGACATTACACAAGTGTATTTCTACTAAAAATACAACTAGTTTATTTTTCTCCGCTGGCACTGAAAAAATGGTATTTTTTCTTTAAGAATTATTCTTGGCGATTATTTAAGAATAAAATATTCTTCTATTAAGAATATATTATTCTTAAAATAATAAGAATTTAAGAATGTTTTTAAGAGAAGAAGCTATTCTTAAATTAATAATCATGTTCTTAAATTAATAATATTTTCCTACGTCCTAAAGAAAATCCTTCTTTATTTAAAAATAAACTTATTAATTTAAGAATCAGCTTCTTATTTTAAAAAAAATTCTTTTTAAAATAAGAATATTATATTCTCACAGGAAGAATATATTTTATTCTTAAATAGGCGCCAAGAATAATTCTTAAGGAAAGTGTTAAAATACGAAATAAAATGCTGTGGATTGAAAGATAGTGAAAATACAAAAACTAATGGAAAACATAATTGCATTTATTATAACCTCAATCTTTACAAAGAGTCTATTCGATTTTAAAATACGGAAAAATTAATAATGTCAACTTTATACCGTTTTTAGTGTCAGCGAAGAAAAACACACTACCTAGTTTTATTCTTAGTAAAAATACACTGGTGTAATGCCTCTGCCAAAACATTTTTTATGACTGTTTCAACTGTTCAATCTTTTCCGTGATACATTTTATAAAAGTTTTTGCATAAAAAAATATCAGTCTTGTATGATATTTCTTTATTATAAGTACTATAATTTCTCAAAAACAAAATAAAAATAAAGGTTTCTAATTATGGAATAGTACCCCATACATGGAATACTATAAAAATTATCAAAATTTAAACTTAACTTCTCTAATATACTTAAAGAAAGTTCGTCAAATATAAAATGATAATTATAACTACTTGATATAGTTACAGCTACTTTGGATTTACTAAAGAAAACACTATCTTGCTAAGCATATGCCATAGTGGGTCTTAGTAACGATAATTTTTTGTTAGGAAGTTTCAAATCTTCAACAACTTTTTTATGCTCATTTTGGATTCACTAAACGTAATCTTCAGATTATTACATTTTGGCAATATGTACGCCATTTTACAAACATTGTTAATCGTTAAAACAAAGATGGTCCATATTTGGACTCCACTAACCATTCTCGTTTTCATTTGTAACTTATTTAAACTTATATTTATATTGTTTAAATAAACAAAATAAGACTATTACAAACCTTTATATTTCATAAATGCATTTAAATATAGTAAATTTCCCCTTACATTACAAAAAATATTTAATTTAAAAATACCTCAGAAAGTTTTCTGACAGCAAAAAAACAAAACCCTCTCACCAAAAGTACAGTACTCGCTCAATTGATAAGTTGAAACCTATATATAGGCATAATGTGATTAAAAGAAATAGAAGATCATTGATTATTGCGTCTATGAGTATTTATTTGTGGGAAATGTAAAGATTCCATATTTGGACACTATTCCATATTTGGTAACTTTCCTCTATAAAAACTTGTCTTTTTTAAATATAGGTTGTTTTAAAATAGGATTATTTGTACATTAATAATATTTCTACAAAGAATTATAAAGATAAAAATCAAATACAATCGAAAAAAAATCGACTTATAAGTCAAAATTCAAGTATATTTTTAGGTCCCAAAATAGCTTGAAGCTTTAAAAATACAAACTGCCATAAAAATGAAATTTCAGCTAACTTTTACAAACCCAGTTTGGGTTTTACTATTAGATAGGTATACTTTCAACAAAAAAATGGTCCGATGCGGTTTGATTTTAATGACCTGAAAATGTTCGCACAGTGTAATAATAATATTAATAATAAAAATAATCATAATAATAGCAATAATAAATTAAGAAAAAAGGATTTAAACAAATTTAAAAATGATTTAAGGAGGTTCTATCGTAAAAAGAATTAACATTACCCAGGGGCGTCGGAAGGAAAATTTTGATGGCTGGGCTCACAAAAAATATGTTCAGACATATGTGTCTGTTCATGAAAAAACGTGCCTTAGCTCCCAAACGTCAACTTTACAGGGTGAGCGTTTAAAGTTTCTGCAATGCATTGAAGTCAATGTAACGTGCCTACGCTTCTTGCTTAATAACACCAAAATTTCTTTAAACCAACAATTTTTTATTTTTGGAAATGAAAGAGCAAATAAACATCTGTTGGTTGGCATTAAAAAATAAAAATATATTTTTTGGAGCTATGCACGTTTTGTCATGAACACTCACATATACACACACATATACACATAAACGCATATACACTAGGGTGGTCCAAAAAATTCCAAAATTGGAATTTTCAAAATGTTTTTTTAGTTTCATATCCTGCAAGGATAAAAACTCAAATGCTCAATTTTAAAAATTTCTTAATGGCAAAATTGACGCAGCGAATTGCTTTTTTCTCTCTTATGGGATTATCGTGAATTTAACATGTAAAATAAACACGTCATTTTCAACATCTGTTTTCACTTATTTAATATTATCGTATTTCAAAACCTTTTTAGAATATTATTAAGTACAAAGAAAACTTTATTATGAAAAAAAAAAGAAAAAAAAATGATAATTTCAATTGTTATTTAGCTTCTAAATACCCTATTTTGGTACTTTTCAGTGACTGTTTTCTGTATGTAAATATTAATTCTTTAACATGAAATTTGCACCAAATGAAAGTTTATATCTTTTGTATAAGAGGTACTTAAGAATCTGAAAATCATAAAAGAACATTAAGAGGTGAAAATATGAGGTTAAAGTTAAGCTTTTTTTGGTTTTGGTTGTAAAAAAAATGGTAACCGATATGCGCTTCCTATTGCTACTGGAGAAGGCCTGACCGTATAGCGGGGTTCCTCTGCTCACAGAAAAGGGAAATTCCTGAAAATAAGGGGTTAAGAAAAATAAACAGAAATAAAATATGCAAGTATAAAGAAGAAACTTTTTTATGTAAATTATGAATTAAACTGGTTATAATATTATCAAATGAACATTCTTCGGCATATAGTTAATTACAATAATTTCATGTCATTAGGATAACTGTTTAATAATAATTGAAACTGTCAAAAATTATTATTGTTTCTAATAATTATTAATGTTAACGAATTGTTTAATATAATAAAAAAAAAGAAATTATTAAAGTAAATTTAAATAAAAACATTAAAAATATTAAAGAAAAACAAAATTACAAATTAATAGTAATAATTTATTATTATGAACGAAAATAATCTAATATAAAAAGTTGAATTTTACTAAAAAATCACATAGGGAATACAATAAATATCTAGATTTGCAATGTTTTTAAACTATTTAAACTGCATTCATTTTCTACTTTAATTACATTTTTTGAAGTATATCGAGTAGATTATTCTTTAAATCTCAAATTGTCAAAAACTAATAGCACTATTTTAAAAGCACTAAACTAATTAGTAGATTTCTGTTTACTACGAATTTTAATCATTTTGTACTAGTAGTTAATAATTTCTTACTAATTAGGATCCCGTGTAGAAAAGTTCGGTGGGTGCCAGTTGGGTCCCATATGGGTTTCCCAGATTCAAAGTGGGCCCCAGTTGGGTCATCCCACTGGGAAATTAGTGGGCTTGTAATGGTCAACCCGGTTAGTGCCAATTAACTAAAAAAGATCGTATAAATGTAAGATCGTTAAAAAATATTCATTAGAACTTTTTACGATATTTTCCACCAAAATTTTCTTTAATGACATAAAAATTAGTTAATAACAATTGTTGCATGTATTTTTTAATTTGTTTAAACAATTTAATATTGTTTATTTAAAACTTTTCATCTAATAGAGCTAGAGTGTAACCAATTTCTCTTAATTTTGCAACTTTTTAAGCCTATGAAAGCTTAATATTAATAATAAACGAAAATCCACAATTATAAAAATTGTTTAAACAAATTATTATTGTTTATTTGCAATTTTTCATCTAATTGAGCGAGTTGAAACTTTCTTTTAATTTTGCAATTTTTCAAGCCTATGAAAGCTTAATATTAATAATAAACAAAAATTCACAATTATAAAAATTGTTTAAAAATATTATTAATGTTTATTTGCAACTCTTCATCTTATTGAGCTAAAGAATTAAAATTTTCTCCTAACTTTGCAACTTTTCAAGCCAATGAAAGCTTAATATTAATAATAAACGAAAATCCACAATTATAAAAATTGTTTAAACAAAATAATATTGTTTATTTGCAATTTTTCATCTAATTGAGCGAGTTGAAACTTTCTCTTAATTTTGCAACTTTTTAAGCCTATGAAAGCTTTATATTAATAATAAACAAAAATTCACAATTATAAACATTGTTTAAAAAAATTATTAATGTTTATTTGCAACTCTTTATCTTATTGAGCTAAAGAGTTAAAATTTTCTCCTGATTTTGCTACTTTTTAAGCCAATGAACGCTTAATATTAATAATACACGAAAATCCACAATTATAAAAATTGTTTAAACAAATTAATATTGTTTACTTTCAATTTTTCATCTAATTGAGCCAGTTGAAACTTTCTCTTAATTTTGCAACTTTTTAAGCTTATGAAAGCTTAATATTAATAATAAACGATAATCCACAATCACAAATATTGTTTAAACAAATTAATATTGTTTATTTGCAACTTTTTATCTTATTGAGCTTTAGAGTTCAAACTTTCATTTAGTTTTGCAACTTTTCAAGAATATAAAAGCTGAATATTATGAATTAACGAAAATCCACAATTATAAAAATTGTTTGAAAAAACTAATATTGTTTATTTGCAATTATTTATCGAATTGAGCTAGAGAGTTGTAACTTTTTCCTTGTTTTGCAAATTTTAGGCCTGTAAACGCCCAAAACTTATAGTTAAAGAAAATTCATAATTATGAAACTCTTTTAAACAAATTAACAATGTTTATTCTCAACTTTAATACAGTTTGGGAACTGTATTACCATATTCATATTAACAATATTAATTTGTTTAAACAATTTTTATAATTGTTGATTTTACTTTACAATTAATACTGGGCTTTACTAGGATTGAGAAATTGCAAAATTAATAAAAAGTTACAACTCTGTAACTCATTTAGATGAAAAATTGCAAATAAACAATATTTATTTGATTAAACAATTTTTGTTTATTATTAATATTAATCTTTTGTAGGCTTGAATAGTTGCAAATTTAAGAAAAAGTTACAACTCTCTAGCTCTCTTAGATGAAAAGTTGCAAATAAACAATATTAATTTGTTTAAACAATTTTTATACTTTTATATTTTAGTTTTTTTCTAATATTAGGATTTACTAAACTTAAATAGTTGCAATATTAGAAAAAAGTTATAACTCTCTAGCTCTATTAGATGAAAAGTTTCAAATAAACAATATTAATTTGTTTAAACAAATTAAAAAATACATGTAACACGGAGAAAAATAGCTGCATCATTTCTGAATAATTTAAAAAAAAGAAATTAAAATCAGACCATTTTTACTATAAAAAGCGTGACTCAGCAGCTTAAAAAACACTACTTTCGGGGAAACGAGTTTAAAGTTAACACATGGTGTATAACTTGATTGTAGTAACTTATAAGTTAATCTACTAATATCGGGTCCGTACAAGGTTTTTTGTTTTTATAGGGGTCTTTAAACATCAGCAAAGATAAAAAAAATTATAAATTGGTAATTTGTTGATAATGGAATCATTATAAATAAACAAATGTTACAAATAAACAAAAATTCGTGGGTTTTTTCGGTTCCCAGAAACATGCAAAAGAACGTGATTCTCACGAAATCCTTTCTGCGGCGTATTCTCAGACACATATAGATTGAAATAAAAAAGAAAAAAAATTTTTTTTTTTTTGAAACCCCGAGAGTAGAAGACCCCTTTAAGTAGAACTTTATGTATTTTGTAACCGTTATCACTACGACACTTAAAAATATTGGAAAATTACTTACTTTTATTCATTACCAAAGAGAATTTAAGGTAAAATATGAAGAACACTTTTTCAAATAAATTTCAAGAACTGGATGGCCGAGGGGTACAAGGCGTATTCACGCCGTGTCGAACCTTGCGTGTTCGAATCCCGGGTGAGCCCAATTTTCTTAAAAATATTGTATATAATGTAAAATAAATTTGTAATATTACCTCAGTATCATCGTAATATTACATCAATATCACTGTAATATAACTTGTAATATTACATAAATATTACATAAATATCACTGTAATATTACTTGTAATATTACATCAATATCACTGTAATATAACTTTATATATTACATAAATATTAGTAATATTAGTTGTGATATTACGTAAATATCACTGTAATATTACTTGTAATATTACATCAATATCACTGTAATAATACTTGTAATATTACATAAATATCACTGTAATATTGCTTTTAATATTACATCAATATCACTGTAATATTACTTGTAATATTCCCTTGAGGCGGACATTTCAATATCACGTCAATATTACTGTAATATCACCCCGGAATATTACTAATATTACAATATGATGTCACTGTAATATTCATGTAATATTACGTGCTGCTTGGGTATATTGTTAACCTTGTACAATTTTATTAATTATTTATTTTTGATAATTAGCATTATTATTACCTACCTAATTATTCAAAAATATTATAAATAAATAATTTATGTTTGTGGCCAAACGTAAATCTAAAAAATGTGATTTTAATAATCTGTACTTAAATAAACTTAAAAATTCTTTGAAATTGAATATTAACTAATAGTAGATAACAATATTAATAATATTACAATAATATTTATAACAATATTTATCATAACATGTTATAGTAATATTAGTAGTTATAATAATTTTTATTATTTACTATTAATAATATTTATTATTATTTTTATTATTATTATATTAATTATATTATTTAACTATATGAAAGTATAGTATTTTCATATTCTTTATTCCAAAGATCCTTGTAAAAAGGTAGAAATCAGCAAATTCCATATTCCAACTTAACCCTAAACTTTTTTTTAGCGGTACTAAATTGGCCATAAATATCTTGTTCTTTTTTTTGTGACCGGGGTGTAGCCAGTTCAAATACTCATAAGTATCTAAGCTCCCGTTAACTACCAGCCTATACAGAGAGTATAATGGCACATTTCACCGTGAACTAAACCATAGGAAAAAAACGTTCAGTTCTGGAGAAAACTTCAAGAGAAATTCGCCGCGTCAATTTTGCAATTAATAAATTTTTAAAAATTAGTATTTGAGTTTCTATCCGATTAGAATATGAAACTGAAAAAACATTTTGAAAATTCCAACTTTGGCCTTTTTTTGGACCACCCTAATATACACATACACGCATATAAGCGGTTCTGACTCATTACCATTTTAATCAAATTTGATTTACTTTTAGAGAATGGTTTTATATTGACTAGTACTAACAATGGTGCGCTATGCGCGCTCTTTTCTTTTACATATGTACTTGTAAAGAAGAGATAGAGTTTCACTGTTTCTCTTTCTCTCTCTCTCTCTCTCTCTCTCTCTCTCTCTGTCACTCTCTTACACACACACACACACTCTTAAATTGCAAAAGCAATAACTTTTTTAAAAAGTTTAAAAATACCAACCAACGTTAGCAGCAGTTCAAGTAGGTACAACTGACTTGCTAGGTCCATCAGCGTTTGAGCGAAACCTTCCATAATTTTTCTGTTCTCTCTCTCTCTCTCTGTCTCTGAAATTTTACCTAAAATTTTACCTTATTACACTGAGAAAATAAGCCTTTTGCCAAGTAGCCAAACCAAACCAAACCAAGTAGCTTTGGAACGAAACAAACAAGATACCGGAGATCACAACTGAATTTCAAGGTTAACAGTAGCCTTTATTCGGCTATTAGTAAATAAAGTGCTTTGCAGGGGCTATATCAACAACCTCTCTCGACTACATTTAATCAAAAATTGGTTATATTTAGCCACTTATTTTCTCAGTGTATACAAATATACTTCAAATTAAATTTTATTTTTAAATAAAAACAATAGACGACACGCTAGGTCCATCAGCGTTCGAGCGAAACCTTCCATAATTTTTATGTTTTCGCTCTCTCTCTCTCTCTCTCTCTCTGCAATTTTACCTAAAATTTTACCTCATTATACCAATATACTTCAAATTTTAATTTTATTTCTAAATACAAACAATAGACCTCCTGCTAGGCCCATAATCGTTCGAACGAACTCTTGCATAATGAGGGTTAATGACTTTAGGAAAAAAGGCAAAATTTTCGAACTTTAATGAAAAAGAGAGAAAATTTGCCTTTCTCATTCTCATTACCTGCAAAAGTATTTGCTTCTCACTCTCTCAGAAGAAAATCTTTACTTGGTAACTCTCCTTGGTAACTCATTTGCATATAACTTCTTTCTTAGTAAGGATACAGTGAAATTTTTGAGAGCCCAAGGTACTTTTGAAAATAAATATAAATATACACGGAAAAAAATAAGTTCTTAAATATTAATGAACTTTGTATTTGAGTTTGGGGCAAGGAAGGAAATTTAGTACTAATTTAAACCTAAATATTTTAGGTAAATAATCATCTCGTTCCTGAAAAATTCTTAAAAATTAGATGTAAAATAAAATTTATGTTTTGACATCTTTCGGTCTGATTTTAAACATACAATTTACCTGTAGAATGGTGATTTAAATGAAATATTTTAGGATCTGAAACAGAAAAATCCGCAGCTGGAAGATTCGAACTCGAGACCCCTCACTTTTGAACCGCCTGCTGTATCCACTAGGCCACTGACGCAGTTACAAGTCTTTACATATACGTTATATACGAGCAACGGCTTGCAGTGTGCTACAAGACAGTGAGCGTGAGGCCACGCCTCCTAATGTATAAAAGTCAGGAACCGGTTCAGTAGTATTTACTGAAATATAAAGTGCTGAACCATATTTTAGTTTCTACATTACTGTTTTGGGACTTCTTCTGAATTTTTGTTAATTGTTAATAAAAGCTCATTAAAAATCGTCAAATTTTAGCTTTTGCCTAAACTTATGAATGAATTCCGCACTTATTCATGAATATTTTTTTTCCGTAGCGATTCATAAAAAGTGTCCCAGAGAAAAATGATTGAAAATTAACATTTTAATTCTCTGGACCAATGAGAGAGCAGCCATTTCGCGCTTGGTATTTTATTAAAAAAAAGTTGGCTTGGTAAATCATACAAAAAAGCAAACCGGATTGTATATTTTTTTTTATAAAATCTTCTCCTGCTGCAAACTTCGGATGTGATTGTGTTTATTAATTTAAATTTTGAAGAAAAAGAAATGAAGTGTCACACGTGCTTTTTGAGGTGTACATTTCATAAATAAAAACAAAGTTCAAAATTAAGAAAATAATAAAGTTAGAATAATGTTTACTTTTGAAGGAGAGAAGAAATAAATTGTACTCACGACAGTTGGAGGTAAGTGATATAATTTTATTAAATTTTAATTAATAAAGTAATGTTTAAAAGTGTTTTATTATTAAAATTTAGGTTAAAATTATTGTTTTCTTTTTCTTAAAATATTTTTTCAACGTTTTGAAAACTTGTTAAAAAAATATTCATAATTCTTTTTAGTTCTTGCATTGCTCGAAAAAATAAAATTTTATTTTTAAATATTAGATTTTTAAAATTTACGTCTCAGGTTTTTTTTTATGCGTAGAAATAATAAGTTTTGCTATTTTTAAAACTCTTAAATATTAATATAGACTTTGTGCAAAGCTGTGAAGAAAAAAATTCCCAACAATAGTTTTTTAAACAACAAAGTTTTTTTTTATTTTATAAATGTACAAAATGATTATAATATGGAATCAATTTTTGAATTGGTTCCATAAAAGAAAATTTTTTTGTTAACAAAAAATCTCAATAGTATGTACTATTTAATCATTTACACCTTCAATCAGCTACAATGGCTTAGCGGACAATTGTGCTGGTTTCGAAATGGAAAACTGGGGTTCGAATCCCGGGCAGTTCATTTTTTTTCTAAAAATATTGACATTTTTTATAATGTTGTAACAAAAGTAAAATGTTAATTTTATAAAGTTTTTTATTATTAAAATCCAAGATAAAACTATTCTTTGTCTAACAATAGTTTTTTACAGTTTTAAAAACTTGTTAATAAAGTGTTCATAATTTTTTTCTGTTTTTACATGGTCCGAAAAAATTTAATTACATTTTTAAATATTACATTTTTAAAATTTACGTTTTAAGTTTTTTTTTATTTGTAGAAATAGTAAGTTTGATTATTTTTAAAACGCTTAAATAAAATGTTCATAAATATTTGTAGTTGACAAGGTATTGTTTTTTGTATATTTTTTCAGTAAAATAATTAAAAGTACCATTTTTTGCGTTTCAAAAAAAAATATTTCAGAATATTTCAGGTGCTGTGTAACCAGTTTTTAGCATTCTGTTTGCAACAGCGTCAGTAATGAATTGAAGGTCATTGATTAGAGAATTATTTATATTGTAGCATCTGCTAAAATAATCTCTAGTCAACTGCAAGGTGAATATGTCGATTCTTGGAATGTCAGCCAGATTGTAGAGGTATTGGTTGTTGATCCGTTTTTTAAACTCTGAAGAAGCCGATCTATATGTGCTGAGGCATGCTTTTAAACATGATCTCTCCAATCTTCTGTAGAGTTCCATCACTGACGGACCAACATTCCACCAAGTTGGAGCTGCGTAGGCCAGGATGGGTCGAATCAATAATTGATAACAGATGATTTTAGCTTTACTTTCCAGATGTCTGTTATACAATAATTTAGCATTAGATCTAATTGCTAGTTTAGCTTTTTTCAGCTGGGCCATATGATGTAAATTCATTCTCACCAAGTAATCAAATTTCACACCAAGGTAAGTGACTTCTTTTTTATTAGGTATTATTGTTTTGGTGTTATCTTTTGAATTTAATGTGATTTTAAATGTTTTTAAGAGTTTGCCTGTTTTAAATGGGATTTCGTTAACTATTTTTCTGAATAGAATGGTTTCGCATTTGGAGGGATTGAGTCGTAGATTCCATTTTTCGTAATATTTATTCACATTGTTGATATGTTGATTTAATTTAATTTGTATGATGTGAACTTTGTTACTTGCATAGTAGAATACGAGGTCGTCTGCGAATGAGATTGAATTGCTATCAGGATCTTCATCAAGTTTACATTCAGTGGATACGTCGGAGTTGTAAATATTAAATAGGATGGGTGATGTCACCGTTCCCTGCTGCAGACCCTGCTGGATCTTGAATGTTGATGCCGATTTGCCGCCACCATTCCATGTCACAAATGATTTTCCAAAAATCATATCCGTAATAAGATGAATAAGATGCTGAGGAAAGTTAAGCTGGATTAACTTATAAATTAATCCCTCCAACCAGACGGAGTCGAAAGCCTTCTCCAGGTCAATTAAAACTGCTCCTACTAATTTTCCGTTTAAAAAGTGTCTATTTAAATCTGATGAGAATTTATGAACTGCATTAGTTGTGGAATGTTGCGCTTTAAATCCAAATTGGTTTTCTGGTATTATATTATTTCTGTGTATAAATCTATTAAGATCTGTTTTTATTAACTTTTCAAAAATTTTACTTAGGTTACATGTCAAACTGATTTGTCTATAACTATTGTAATCTGTGGCTTTTTTTCCTTTTTTGAGAATTGGAATGACATTGGCTAGTTTCCATCTGGTTGGGTAATAGTTAATATTTATAGCGTTATTAAAAATTGCTGTCAGGTCTTTGATCATCATACTTGGTAAATGTTTGAGTACAATCATGGGAATATTGTCACAACCACTTGATGTTTTGTTTCGGAGATGTTTGATAATAGTGGCCACTTCGTACTGATTATGGAAGATTTTATTATCCGCATCATTGGTAGGATCATAAGCCGGGTTATCTATTGAAAATTGGTTTAGTGTAATATTAAATCGTCTATTATATTGTACGAGATCAATTGTGTTTTTTGCTACTGGATAAATTAGTTCGTTCAAGTCGATGGCTGCTTCAGTGAATCTAGGTGAGTGTATATTTTCAAAGTGTTTTCCGATGATTTCCAATTTTGTGACATTATCAATGATTTGGACTCTGTTATGGTTAATTGGAATAAGCATTGATGAATTAATGTTAGCTTCCTCCAGAATCGGATTATTAGAATCAATTTGAAGATCCGCTACGTTGGGCACATTTTTTCTTCTAAACAATTTGTTAATTTTAGGAAAGAATGTGCTATTGTCCTTATATGAGATCGAGTTGTACAAAGCCTTCCAATAGGCAGTGATAGACTTTTTGTATTCAGCACTTAAATTTTTATTGATATCTTTTATTTTATTTTTGTGAGTGATAATAGAAATTTTGTTAAAAGAGTTATTAATTTGATTTTGAAGGTCAAATAAATTAGAGATTAAGGCAGATTTAGTTTTGTGAAGTTTTTTAATTTTTTTGTTGGTATATATGTTAAAATGTTTATCCGAGGCTTTGTTTCTAGGAACCGTTGAGTCTATTGCTGATACTATGTATTTTTTAAATGTTTCTATTGCGGAGTCTATTTGAAATGAGGTTAAGTTTTTATCGTAAGGAATAGTAGGATTGAAATTATGATCTAGTTGATTCTTAAATTTGTCCCAGTTTGTTTTTTTATAATTAAAGATGGTTGGTGGCGGCTCAGCTGGTAGAAGACCATGTTGGATGGAGTCCAAGTCTAGTGTGGTAGTGATGGCATTGTGGTCACTTGCGTAAGGTTTAGTTAATAATTTACCATTGACGAGATCTGGAAAGGAGAGTCTACAATCAACTAGGAAATGATCTAGAAAGGATCCTGCAATTGGAAAGGTTGCACTTAATGGATTAATAAGTGTAGTTTTATGAATAATTGATATTTTATCAATCCATTCAATCAATTGAAGGCCTCTACCATTGGATTCCTTGTCACACCATTCAATGTGTCTTGCGTTAAAATCTCCACCGATGATATAGTATATATTGTTATCGTTTAATTTGAAATTTTTGAATAATTTATCAAGTTCACTTATGAATTCGTCTTTAGATCCAGAGGCGTATATACTAAACACAAGAAGCGATCCTGTGCCAGTCAATTTAACTTTTATTACTGTGTATTCCAGTGTAGAATTATAATATGAATTAGGATAAGTTATTACATCAGCATTAATGGAATTATGTACTGCTATCGCGGTGCCTCCACCTCCGAGATTATTTGGTCTGTCAGTGCGAAAGAATTTGTAAGTTTTTAGTCGAATTTTATGAATATGGTTAAGTTTTGTTTCACAAATTAATGCGATATCCATCGCATTTTCGTCCAGGAAATTTTGTAGATCTGTTCTACGATAATTATCAACAATGGAGTTAACATTAATCGAGCATATGCATAAAGAGGATTTACTATTTTTATCACTATGGGTTGAATTAAAAACGGTCGTATTCTCCATTACGACAAGATAGTATTAAATATAGAGTCAATTCTTGAGCTATTTTCAGCGATTCGCAAAGCTAATGAATCAAATTTATTATTCATGGCTACTAAAATTGAGTTTTTAAGCGAGTTGAGCACTTCTTCTAGATGAAACTGCTGTCCCGAATGATAAATTCTGTAATGGTTCAGGGTTTATTGGTCTTGCACGATTATAATTATTATTCTCTAAAGCTGGGGGGGATTTAGGTTGTGTGGGCCTATTGTTAGCCATGGATGCGTAGGAAACACCTGGATTATAATAATTGTCAACGTAAGATTGCTTTTTAACAGGGGGTTTTTAAAAGAATTTTGTTTTCTTTTAAGTTCCATGGCCATTTTTAGGAACGGGCAGCCTTTATAGGAGGCTGGATGACCATTTTCGCCACAATTCGCGCACTTTAAATTTTCAAGATTTGATTTTTGTTCAATTTTGCACTCACCAATTTTATGATCACCAGCGCATTTCACGCATCTATAATTAAAGAAACAGTTCGAGCTTGCGTGGCCTACGCGTTGACACTTTTTGCACTGAAATAATGGATTTTTCTTTAATTTTTCCCATTTTATTCTCTGGTAAAGCAATGTGGAGATGTTCGATAAAGATCTTGAATTGCTGAGTTGACTGATTTGAACCAGAAAATGAAATTTGTTTGGATCTTTTTTGTTGAAAATAAATTTACTTACTTTAATTATTTCGACATCCGGTAGGTTAAGAACTTTTAATTCTGCTAGGACATCATTTTCGTCAAAACCTCCTCTAATTCCTTTTAGAACATAAGTTTTCCCTTTTGAGTTTTTAGGGGTATAACTAAAAAATTTATTATTATTATTTTTAAGAGTCACTTTGAGTTTTTCGTGTGAGGTTAAGTCACGTGGAATTACATTAATTACATTGTAACCAGTTTGTTTTAATTGATGACCTTTTTTATCAATTTTCTTGCTTTCGAAAAGAGAGATTAAATCTTTAATATTAGTTTCACTAACATGGATTGCGGGTGGTTTAATTGCTTTAGTTTTAGCATTATTTAAGTTGTTTCGTTTACTAGCATCATATGACGTTTCGTTCATGTTTTGATTTTGTTCATTTAAATCGTCTTGCTGCATGATGTCATCAAGAGCACTGTAGGAATTTTGCGTTGGTATTTCTACATTATCTACAATCGTACGTTGCGTACTAGTTTTCCTTGGGTGGATAAACTCATCGTTATTCACAGCAGGCGGCGCGTCCGAGCAAGATGGCCGCTCGTTCGATGTATTTCTAACGTTCCTTGTCAAATTCAAATTCGGCGTTGGATTCAATTTCTTCCTGTCATTGAACAGTTTTTCCAGACCTATTGAGTTGGAGGCAGCATTAACATCTTTCAAGGCCTGTTTCATAAGTTTAGATTTCGCGTCCTCAAGCGAATCGCCCTTTCTTTTAGAAGATTTTTTCGTCTCCATTGTGACGGATTAATTGTTATTTATATCCAACACAATCAGGTAACAAACAAGCACATTGCATTAAAAGCTTCACAAATCACAGACAATAACCAAATAAAACTTCAAACAAACAAACACTTTGACAAATAATCGATTTTCTCTAATGTATTCAATACTTTGTAGAGAGAGAGCGCGAGCGATGCTCACTCTACGGAAGTTCGATTACTACTGTAATATTGCATTACAAAATAGAAGAAAAATACTAAATAAAAATGCATAACATTTAGCTTTTCCAATTAATTAACTTAAAAAAAAGTACTTTGCACATATTGAAAAAAAGTTTTCTAGTCGATTTTTACACACAGTGTTGGCATCTAACACAAACAATACATATATCCGCTTCGGTGTACACGCAAAAGTTACCTCGTATAATAAGAAATGTTTTTATGTATACCAATCAGCCTTTTTATATTTAGAGTTAAAAAAAATGGACTGTCTCACAACTGGAGCCGTCTCACAACTGGCAACTCTCCCCTACGTTTTAAGTTTTTTTTTATTTGTATAAATAGTAAGTTTGATTATTTTTAAAACGCTTAAATAAAATATTCATAAATATTTGTAGTTGACAAGGTATTGTTTGATGTATATTTTTTCAGTAAAATAATTAAAAGTACCATTTCTTGTATTTTAAAATTTAAAGTTTTATTAATTCAGAATTTGTAAAAAGCTGTGGAGAAAAATATTCTCAACAATATTTTTTTAAACAACAAAGTTTTTGTTTATAAATGTACAAAATGATTATAATATGGAATCAATTTTCGAATTGATTCCATAAAAAAAAATTTTTTGTTAACAAAAAATCTCAATAGTATGTACTATTTAATCATTTACACCTTCAATCAGCTACAATGGCTCAGCGGACAATTGTGCTGGTTTCGAAATGGAAAACTGGGGTTCGAATCCCGGGCAGTTCGTTTTTTTTTCTAAAAATATTGACATTTTTTATAATGTTGTAACAAAAGTAAAATGATAATTTTATAAAGTTTTTTATTATTAAAATCCAAGATAAAACTATTCTTTGTCTAGCAATAGTTTTTTACAGTTTTAAAAACTTGTTAATAAAGTATTCGTAAATTTTTTCTGTTTTTACATGGTCCGAAAAAATTTATTTACATTTTTAAATATTACATTTTTAAAATTTACGTTTTAAGTTTTTTTTTTATTTGTAGAAATAGTAAGTTTAATTATTTTTAAAACTCTTAAATAAAATATTCATAAGTATTTGTAGTTGACAAGGTATTGTTTTTTGCATATTTTTTCAGTAAAATAATTAAAAGTACCATTTCTTGTATTTTAAATTTCAAAGTTTTATTAATTCAGAATTTGTAGAAAGCTGTGGAGAAAAATATTCTTAACAATATTTTTTTAAACAACAAAGTTTTTTTTTATAAATGTACAAAATGATTAAAATATGGAATCAATTTTCGAATTGGTTCCATAAAGAAACATTTTTTTGTTAATTGTGCTGGTTTTAAAATGGAAAACTGGGGTTCGAATCCCGGGCAGTTCATTTTTTTTTTCTAAAAATATTGACATGTTTTAAAATGTTGTAACAAAAGTAAAATGTTAATTTTATAAAGTTTTTTATTATTAAAATCCAAGATAAAACTATTCTTTGTCTAACAATAGTTTTTTAACGTTTTAAAAACTTGTTAATAAAGTATTCATAAATTTTTTCATTTTTTAACATGGTCCGAAAAAAATTTAATTACATTTTTAAATATTACATTTTTAAAATTTAGGGGAGAGTCGCTAGTTGTGAGACGGGTTTTATTTTTGACCTATAAATTGAAAATAGGTAAACGAAATCGTAAATAAAATACACCGTTCAAAAAGTAACTTAAAGACGCAACTTTTATTCACAGAAAGTGTAGTGTTCAGATGAACTCGAAAAATTTTATGATCAATTTTCCGAGCACATCTTTTTAGTCAAAAAAAAAAAGGTGTCCAGTTGTGAGACACTTATAAAAAAATGCTAAAATTTAAAAAATTTGGCATGAAACATTATGATTAATATAAATAACGAAATATATTGATAATACATATTATTATATACTAAATAAAAATATTTATTCTTTAAAATATGACTATCAGTTTTCTTCATCGAAATTGCTGTCGCAATGTAGGCAAATGAAATAACTTGTGCGCATGTTCCCACACTTTAAATAATTGTTGTGTTATCAAATGTACGTAACGAACTAAACTGAAATAAGAACTCTATGCTGCATAACGAAAAATATAGGCTATTCCAGATGGGCTGCGCCACCGTCTCACAAGTGTAAAATAATTAAAAGTACCATTATTTGCATTTCAAAATTTTAAGTTTTATTAATTTAGACTTTGTGCAAAGCTGTGGAGAAAAAAATTCCCAACAATATTTTTTTAAACAACAAAGTTTTTTTTTATTTTATAAATGTACAAAATGATTAAAATGTGGAATCAATTTTCGAATTGGTTCCAGGAAAAAAATTTTTTTTGTTAACAAAAAATCTTAATAGTATGTACTATTTAATCATTTATACCTTCAAGCAGCTACAATGGCTCAGCGGACAATTGTGCTGGTTTCGAAATGGAAAACTGGGGTTCGATTCCCGGGAAATTAATTTTTTTTTTTCTAAAAATATTGACATGTTTTAAAATGTTGTAACAAAAGTAAAATGTTAATTTTATAAAGTTTTTTATTATTAAAATCCAAGATAAAACTATTCTTTGTCTAACAATAGTTTTTTAACTTTTTAAAAACTTGTCAATAAAGTATTCATAATTTTTTTCTTTTTTTACATGGTCCGAAAAAATTTAATTACATTTTTAAATATTACATTTTTAAAATTTACGTTTTAAGTTTTTTTTTATTTGTAGAAATAGTAAGTTTGATTATTTTTAAAACGCTTAAATAAAATATTCATAAATATTTGTAGTTGACAAGGTATTGTTTTTTTGCATATTTTTTCAGTAAAATAATTAAAAGTACCATTTGTTGCATTTTAAAATTTAAAGTTTAATTAATTTAGACTTTGTGCAAAGCTGTGGAGAAAAAAATTCCCAACAATATTTTTTTAAACAACAAAGTTTTTTTTATTTTATAAATGTAAAAAATGATAATAATATGGAATCAATTTTTGAATTAGTGCCATAAAAAAAAAATTTTTTTTAACAAAAAATCTCAATAGCATATACTATTTATTCAACCGGATTCCATAAGGTGTTACGCGTGATTTTCGTTGGCCCCTCGTTCAGTAAGTTCTCGCTGAACGCGAGGCCTACGTTAGTCACGCGTAACACCTTATGGAATCCGGACCCTTAATTACACTTACAGTTAGCTCTAATGGCTCAGTGGACAATGTGTTTCATTCAAAAAAAAAAAAAAAAATGTTTTACTAATCTACATTTTGGAAAAACCTGTTGACAAATACCTAGTAAAATATTAGTCTCATTGCAATTTATACATCCCTTTCTCATACGATATTTTATGTTTCTTAATGCTGTTTTATAATTTGTAAGTGACAAATAAAAATTTTTCGAAAATAGTGATATTCACATTGATTTAATTTTCTCATTGGTGTGAAACGATAAGTTAATTTTATCTTTGTGAAAAAGAAAATTCCAGCAATAAGCGAGATATTAATAACACAATAATTTAGTTCATATGTCTGAGATACTCAGCGTTTAAATCTCATTCATTTCAATGTTATCTTTTCTTAAAATAATTAAGTTACATTTTTTAACTTTATATTTCAAGTTTGTTTTTATTGTTGCAAATGTACTTTTTGTTTTTTGAACACTCTTTAATAAAACATTCATTCATTCATTCCAGGCTTGGTACGTAGCTGCGGAGATAAATATCTTACACAAGCTCAGTGGACTATTGCTCTGCATCGGGATTAAAAAACTAGGGATTAAGTTCTCGACCACTCACTTTTTCTTTTATCTTTCTAAAACTATTGTCATGTTTTAAAATATTATTACAGAATTGAAATATTAAATTTTATACAGTTTTTTATTATTAACATTTAGGTTAAAATTATTATTCTTTTTTTTCTTAAAATAGTTTTTCAACTACTTATATAGTTGTTAATAAAATTTTCATAACACTTTGTAGTTGTTAAATTGATTTTTTTTTATGTTTCTTCGGGAAAATAGTTAAGACTACAATTTTTTTAATTTACAGAATTAAATGTTTTAATGATTTCCACTTTGTGAAATCTGGAGTCAAACACGTTATAAAATATTATTCTCAATTACAGTTTACACATTTGTTTTTAATATAATATTTTATCTTTTATCTATTACATGCTGTAAATAATTGTATAAATTAATTTATAAATTAACATGTTTCTTTTATTGAATTAACGTCTGTTAGCTTCTGCCACTAGGCGGTGAATTTTGGAACTAGGAGTGCAACAATGTTTACAACATTACTATGTTTATTTACTTTACAAAAATTCTAAATAAAGAGTATTTTTTATAATTTACTGATATTTCGTAAAACTGCTGTTTTCTGTCATTAAAAAAAAAAAATTACAGTATGTACATTTTAAAAAAATTATTTTACAAATTTTGACTTGTTGTGGCGGATTACAAGTTTAAATACTTTGCGAGGTTACACTTCCAAAGAAACTCGTGAATTTACTTTTAATTTAAATTTACTTTTTTTTAATATTTTTTTTTTCCTTTATTGGCTTGTCCTGCCAGAATGAAACGAATTTTACATTTTATTTATGAAGAAACTTGTGGTGTGCTCAATAGTATTATTCTGTAGAATGTGATTCGTGATGCTATCATTTATATCCTGCATGCCGAAAAGAAGACATTTACTGGCATGATCGTTGTTCGCTTTGTAATGTCTGGGACTGTCGACTTTCTGAAATTAAATATTGTCTTGACTTACAAAAAAAATGAATGTTTTAAATTTTAATTTTCAAATATGGTTTCATTTAGTTTAATTATTTTAATTTTAACTTACTTTTCTTTTACTTTAAATATTTTAAAACAAAATTGAGTTTTCAATTACAATATTTAAATTCAAATCAAACAATTCTTCTTTCAAATGTTTAACCTTTCATAAATTTAAACTTAAAACTATAAAATTTAATTTAAAATAACAAATTGAACATAAAATATTTAATCAGAAGTAAAATAGAATTGATTAGTTTCATTTCTTAATTTTTCATTTTTTATAATTCTGTTATCTTTTGGTTTAAATAACAATAACATTTGTAATGAAACCTGCATTGTTACTGGCGAGTCCGTTCCGTCCGTGTATTCCGGGAACGGCTAAGCAGCTGATTGGGCCTCAGGGATCTGGGGTAGGATCGCAGTATCCGAGGGTGTACCCGCTCTTAATCAAGGCGGCCCGCCACTTTACGCACGAGGCGCTGGTAAACTAACAAAGCATGGAAAACCAAGAGGAAAAATCAGTTGAGAAAATGGAGGTAAGCGAAAACCAAGTAGAGGCTTTGCCATCTATGTCTGGTCATGCTAATCTTCTTCTTCCGAGTGTCCGGATTGGTGAGCAGGAATGATTTAGGGCAAACGTCGTCCAACAGTTGGGCGAAATCCCAGAGTTCTTTGCAACCATTAAAAAGGGCATAGGTAAGCAGGAAAACATTAAGATGGAAGTCCAAGAGGCAATCACAGCGCTCGAGGCAGCCTTTGAAGTAATCCGCAAAGATTTGCGGTTTATTGAATCGCAGACCCAGACGTCTGCAAAGGCAGCCTTGAACAATGCTAGCTTGAGAAAGACAGACGACGACAAAAAACGTCCCCGCACGGATGGCGATAGCCCACCGACGCCAAAAGAAAGGGAATTAAAACGAAGAGTCCCACAAACAAGGCGTGGGCTTCCTCCGGCAAAAGCGGAAACGCCTGGTAAGGCCGGCGAGGCAGCCAAGAATGCCGAAAGCGTTCAGCCTCAGAGGACCTGTGCTCAGGTCCTTCTAGGCATAAAAACGGCCGCCGGCCCCTCTGGCACTCAGCCTGCAAAGGCCACAACAGGCCCAGACGAAGAAGGCTTTGAACCTTTTAAAGATAAAAGAAAAGAGGCTCGTAGGCGTTATAAAGCCAAGAAAAAGGAGAAGCAGGCCGAGAAGCCTCGAAAATAGAAAGCTTCTCTTCCGAGGCTTAGGCAAACCGAAGCCGTCAGGATTTCAGCGAAGGATCCTAATTCCTACGCTGAAATTCTGAAGGACTTGAAGAGGACCCTGAAGCTGGAAGATTCAGGGGCAGAGGTTTTGAGGACACGGAGAACACTCAACAATGAGTTTCTCCTTGTCCTCAAAAAAGGAGGAAATACGTCCCAGTTTGCGGGAGCGTTGACTGAGGCTCTTCGAGAGAGGGCCACAGTCACTGCTCTCGTAAACAAGCGGACATTGGAGATAAGGGACCTCGACGAAGCAACCTCCAAGGAGGAAGTTGCTGAGGCCCTAAGTGAAAAGCTCGGCGGTGCCAACCCGGAGAGATCTGTCAGCATTGTCTCGCGACTCCGCAGATCAATGTTGGCGTTGGTACGCCTACCTGAGGCAGAGTATAATACTCTGCTAAAGATGGAAAAAATCCGGGTTGGGTGGATTAACGCCCCAATCCGTGATCACCTGGAAGCCGTCAGATGCCAAAGGTGTATGGCATACGGCCATCCGACCCGCACCTGCAAAGGACCCGACAGAATCAAAAACTGTCGGAGATGCGGCGGCGCGGGTCACCAGGCCAAAACCTGTGAGGTTCAGGAGCCCAAGTGCATCACTTGCGGAGACTTGGGCAAAACTGAACTGAAGCGCTAGGCCGGCAGCACATCCTGTCCGGTATATAAAGCAGAACTGCAGAAGCTTAAACAGGCAAAAGCCTAAAGTTTCTGCAGATCAATCTGCATAAGTGCAAGGAGGCCCAAGACCTCCTAATGCAGACCGCCAGGGAGAAAAAGATCGATGTCTTATTCTGCACTGAACAGAACAGAAAGAACGATCTCGCTCCCTGGTTTCAGGATAAATCTGGAAGAGCAGCCATACAGATCTGCAATTCCGAATTGCTGGCAGATAAGTTCCTGGTGACGAACAGTGGATTCGTGTGGGTGGAAATGGCAGGCATACGCATGTATAGCTGTTAATTCTCACCCAACGATAAACTGTCAGTCTTCGAAGATCAGATTGATGACCTCGAAATGAGCCTTAGAGAATCCAGGATGGATACCCTCATTACAGGTGACTTTAATGCTAAGTCACCAGAATGGAGTAAGACAAGGCTCGATAAAAGAGGAATCTTGGTCGGAGAAATGATCTCCAGGAACAACCTGATGGTTGGGAACCAGGGGAGATCTTGGACCTTCAGGAGAAACGGGCAGGGATCAATCATTGATCTTACGATCACATCGACCCTCCTGCATAAAAGTATGAAAGATTGGCGCGTCCTGGAGGATTATACCCACAGTGATCACCAGTATATCGAGTTTTCAGTCTCAAGGAGAGACACGCTGCGGGCCAGGATCCACGGAGTTCTCCGTGGGAATGGCCCAAAGTGGAACATTAAGAAAATCGACAGGGAGAAGTTCGGCCGGTGCCTGGAAGAATCCCGCCTCATAGAGAACCTGGGATGGGTGAAGAGGCCGAATAACCTTGAAGGGGAGGCGCGGACGGTGAAAAATATGATTGTCACCGCATGCGACGCGTCTATGCCGCGTTGTAGAAGCACAACCCCAAGAAGAAGAAATGTATACTGGTGGTCAGAGGAATTGGCCTCTTTGCGAAAGGCGTGCCTCAAAGCAAAAAGAAGATATGACCGTTCAAACGGAGATCTTTTGCTGAAGGAGACATATACAGAGGCCAAGAGAATCCTCAGGAAGGAGATACGCGCTGCAAAAAGGAAGAGCTGGAAGAACCTAATCGATGACGTCGAAAATGACCCATGGGGTCTGGCTTATAAAATCGTTAACAAGAAATTCTAATCGAGGCAAAAGACCCCTGGTCTAGACAATCCCGATTAAGTCCGGCAAATTATAAATTTCCTCCAGCAGAACCATTGCCTAGGATGGACTGGATTGACTGTCAAGTCGGTGAGGATAAACTCTTCACTCTTACAGAATTGCAGAATGCAGGCAGCAAGTTGAAGCCAGGCAAGGCACCTGGAATCGATGGGATAAGCAACGAGATCCTTAAACAAGTGATCGTTGCTTCACCTCAGATTCTCTTAGAATGCTACAACAACTGCCTAAAGAGAGGAGAATTTTTCCGCGACTGGAAAAGACAGAGGCTAGTCCTCCTAAGGAAAGGAGACAAACTTTTAGATAAAGTCTCATCCTACAGGCCTATATGCCTGTTAGATACGATGGGTAAGCTTCTGGAGGACATGGCTCTGCAGAGAATGCAATCTCACTTGACTGGAGAGAATAGTCTGTCTGACACCCAATTTGGTTTCCGCAAAGGCCTGTCCACAGTAGACGCCATTCAGAAGGCGGTGGACCTAGCCAGAGAAGGAAAAAACAAATTAGGACCAGGGAAGAAAAAGGGCTTCTGCGCGTTGGTAGCCATTGATATACGCAACGCGTTTAATACCGCGCGATGGGAAGATCTCATCAAGTCGATGAGAAACAAAGGAATACCGCCCTACCTGTTGCGGATAATGGATAATTATTTTAGCGACAGGTGGGTAATATACGAGGGTGACACCTGCACTCTGAAGGAGGAGATGCAGAGAGGTGCCCCCCAAGGCTCGAGGGTAGGACCATTCGTATGGAATGTCTCGTATGACGACTTCTCGCCAAAACTGTAGAAGCCCTGGGCGTATTGGTGAATGAATGTCTGAGACGGGCAAAGCGCTGGCTGGAGGCCAGAGGCCTCCAAATGGCTCTGGAAAAGACCGAAGCGCTGCTAGTCACAGACAGATGTGGTTATACAGCCTCTGGTATTTAGATAGACGGATTCGAGGTCCAATGGAGGAAACATATCAAATATTTAGATGCCGAACTCGACAAATTTTTGAATTTTAAACACCATATAGCCGTAGCATGTCGGAAGGCCGAACAGTGTTCGGCAAGTTTAGCTCGTCTAATGCCGAACATTGGTAGGCCTTCTGAAGCAAAGAGAAGACTGGTGGCGAGTGCTGCCCTTTCAAAGCTGCTATACGCAGCACCTGTTTGGGCTTCTACCCTGCGAAATGAAAGAAGTAAAACAATCTGTAAAAGGATACTGTCCGCGCAAAAAAATGCTACTACACGTATCATTTCGGCCTATCGGACAGTACCGACGTGTGCTGCTCAGGTCCTTGCCAGCGTCCCGCCGGCAGGTCTTTTGGCACAAGAAAGGGAAGAAGTTTTCCTCCTTTTCAAGAAGAGAAATTCTTCCGCATATACGGAAGATAATAGACCCAGCAAGGACCAAAGTCGCCGAGATGCGAGAAGCAGACTCGTCGACAGATGGCAAGAACGATGGAGCGGGGAGGAGACAGGCCGATGGACGTATCGGCTGATACCTACACTCGCCACCTGGATAAGTAGGAAGCACGGAGTGGTTTCCTACTATTTAACCCAAGCTTTCACAGGGCACGGGTGTTTCGGCTCCTATCTGGAGCGATTTAAAAAAGTCGATAGCTCGGAGAGTGTGTACTGCAAGTTCCCAGTGGACGACCCAGAGCACACACTCTTTAGCTGTAAGCGTTGGGAGGCGGAGAGGCAGGTTATGTTTACTAGTGTTAATCGCAAGGTTACACCGGAGAACATGATCCCGCTTATGACTCGCTCTCCCGAGGATTGGTGAACCATCGAGTTTTTCATACATTATGTTATGAGAGTCAAAGATCTCGATGGTCGCCAAAGAATGGAGGGCCCGTAGAATAAGGGAGAAAGTCGCTTTGGCAACAGAGGAGGGGATATAAGACTACTCCCGATGTCAATACGCGCGAAAAGTGCTAGCCGAGAGTGGTCTTAAGGTTCCCAAATAAGGGTGTGTTTTTAGCGGGTCGGTAGAACATCGCTACCCCCGCATAACCCTGTAGTACGGGCTACAGGGTACCTGGTAGCAGGTTTTCACATCCTACGCAAAAAAAAAACATTTGTAATGAAAGAAAAAACAAATATATTCAATTCAATTAAAATGAAATTCACAATTACAATATTTAATGTGCAATAACGTTTAATAAAATTTTGTCTATTAAAAGAAATACAGGAGTTGTGATTACAATTTATTCTACTCTTTTCAAGTCTCATCTTTCAGTTTCATCGGTTTAGGTATTGTGTTCTTTAAACTCAGTTCAAAAATTCTCATTGACTTTCAATTAATGAAAATTAATAATTGAATTTGTCGATGTTCATCAATAGAGGACTCTCAAATATCTTTTCTTTCATTTTAAAACATCTTTCTCCTTTTGTCCATTGGATTTTTTTAAAGTAGTGTCAAATTGTCTTCATCAAAGATGATAATCGTCGATTGGTTCGCTCTGATGAAGTATAAAGTATTTCAGGTTTCATTTTAATTAAATTTATGGTGTTCTAAACGTTATTATGCAGAATGTGATTTCTGATGCTGACATTTACACAGATCGTGCCTAAAAATAATAATTCATATTACGTTCTGAACGAGATGGTTGTGTGTTATTAATTATCGGTTACAAGATAAGTAGATAAATAATATTTCTAATTTTATATAAATTTAAATTACATATTTCTTTAGTCGTATTTTCAAATTGTTGATATTAAAATTCAATTCAATTATTTTTATTTTAATAAATATTTAAAATCAATTAATACATTTCATAATATTAAACTTTAAGAAAAAGCCTTAAACGATTAATTTTTAAAATGATTTTTATAAAATTTTTCATAAAATAAAGTGAATTTTTCATCGATTCTAAATTCTGATTTAAAAATAAGATTGATTTGAAATACATTTCTGTTGAATGCTTTTCTGGACATTTAAAAATTTCAAAAAAATTCGAATTTTGTGTTTTAACAATTTTATTAAATATTGATTCGTATAATTATAATTTCAGGCAAATGAAGATTTGCTAAAATTGATATTCTCACATTTTGAAATTTGTCTTCTTACAAATTATATTTATTTACAATAATTGCTCTCAAATTACAATTTTTATGAAGGAAAATAACAGTTAATAGATAAATTATAGAATGAAAATTATTTTAAATATTAATATTGAAGTAAAGTAAGAGTACGACAATTACAGGTTCAATGTAATGTGTTTAGGATAGATTGTACGTGAGATTTACTTTCAGCTTATACATTTGGTAAACCATTTTTTTTTCTATAAAATGATTAAATGAAAAATTTTCAGGCTTTCTTTAAAAAAAATCTTCAATAGGTTAAGAAAGATATTATTATACTTTTATTATTATCATTATAATTATTATTACACTTTTTATTAAACAAACATAACGTTTGACAATTTACACCATTTAACCATCCGTCATCTGCTGTCATCTGGTAATGGCTTTTGGAATAAGCTATTTCTTTTTCAGCTTACTTTTAAAAATGCATAAAAAATATTAGAAAAACATTACTTTTTTTGAGTTACAAAATTTAAGTTATAACATTTTCTAATTTCTTCAAACAAATTCTAAACGTTTCTAAAAAATATTTCTAAAACTTTGTCTTTAAATAAATTAATAATAATAAATAAAATTTCAATAAATATTACAGAACAGTCTGCAAAACAGTCACGAGCTTATATCTTCCTGATTTTAAAACGATATTATTACTAGATAATTTTAGGACTTGATATTTTAAGGACTTAATTAGGAACTAAACATTTCAGGACTTAATTAGGACTTGGTAATTTTAGGACTTTATTAGGACTTGCTAATTTTAGGAAATCATAAGGACTTGGCAAAATTAGCACTTAATTAGGACTTGGTAATTTTACGACTTTGTTAGGACTTGACAATTTCAGGACTTAATTAGGGCTTGACAATTTTCGGACATCAATAGGACTTGACAATTTTAGGACTTATTAAGGAATTAGTAATTTTAGGACTTATTAAGAACTTGGTAATTTTAGGACTTAATTAGGACATGGTAATTTTAGGCTTTAATTAGGACTTGACAGTTTTAGGACTTATTAAGGACTTGGTAATTTTAGGGCTTTATTAGGACTTGATAATTTTAGGACCTCATAAGGACTTGGCCAATTAAGGATTTCATTAGGACTTGGAAATTATAGGACTTTATTAAAACTTGGTAATTTTAGGACTTAATTAGGACTTAGTAATTTAAGACCTAATTGGGACTTGACAACTTTAGGACTTAATTAGGACTTGGTAATTTTAGGACTTAATTAGGACTTGGTAATTTTACGACTTTATTAGGACTTGACAAGTTTAGGACTTAATTAGGGCTTGAGAATTTTCGGACATCATTAGGACTTGACAATTTCTGGACTTATTAAGGACTTGGTAATTTTAGGACTTAATTAGGACTTGGTAATTTTAGGGCTTTATTAGGACTTGTTAATTTTAGGACTAAATTGGGACTTGTTAATTTTAGGACTTAATTAGGACTTGGTAATTTTAGGACTTAATTGGGACTTGACAATTTCTGGACTTATTAAGGACTTGGTAATTTTAGGACTTAATAAGGACTTGGTAATTTTAGGGCTTTATTAGGACTTGTTAATTTTAGGACCTCATAAGGACTTGGCTAATTAAGGATTTCATTAGGACTTGGAAATTATAGGACTTTATTAGAACTTGGTAATTTTAGGACTTAATTAGGACTTGGTAATTTTAGGACATAATTAGGACATGACAATTTTAGAACTTAATTACGACTTGGAAATTTTAGGACTTAATTAGAACATAGTAATTTTAGGACTTCATTAGGACTTGACTATTTCAGGACATAACAAGGGTTTGACAAATTTAGGACTGCATTAGAACTTCGTATTTTTAGGAGTTAATTAGGACATGCTAATTTTCGGCCTTAATTAGGACATGCCAGTTTTAGGACTTATTAAGGACTTGGTAATTTTAAGACTTAATTGGGACTTGACAATTTTAGGACTTAATTAGGATTTGGTAATTTTAGGACTTAATTGGGACTTTATAATTTTAGGACTTCATTAGGATTTGACAATTTTAGGACTTAATTAGGACTTGGTAATTTTAGGACTTAATTAGGACTTCGTAATTTTAGGGCTTTATTAGGATTTGGTAATTTTAGGACCTTATAAGAACTTGGCCAATTAAGGATTTCATTAGGCCTTGGTAATTTTAGGACTTAATTGGGACTTGATAATTTTAGGACTTAATTAGGACTTGGTAATTTTAGGACTTAATTGGGACTTGGTAATTTTAGGACTTAATTAGGACTTCGTAATTTTAGGGCTTTATTAGGATTTGGTAATTTTAGGACCTCATAAGAACTTGGCCAATTAAGGATTTCATTAGGCCTTGGTAATTTTAGGACTTAATTGGGACTTGATAATTTTAGGACTTAATTAGGACTTAGTAATTTAAGACCTAATTGGGACTTGACAACTTTAGGACTTAATTAGGACTTGGTAATTTTAGGACTTAATTAGGACTTGGTAATTTTACGACTTTATTAGGACTTGACAAGTTTAGGACTTAATTAGGGCTTGACAATTTTCGGACATCATTAGGACTTGACAATTTCTGGACTTATTAAGGACTTGGTAATTTTAGGACTTAATTAGGACTTGGTAATTTTAGGGCTTTATTAGGACTTGTTAATTTTAGGTCTAAATTGGGACTTGATAATTTTAGGACTTAATTAGGACTTGGTAATTTTAGGACTTAATTGGGACTTGACAATTTTAGGACTTAATTAGGACTTGGTAATTTTAGGACTTAATTAGGACTTGGTTATTTTAAGGGCTTTATTAGGACTTGGTAATTTTACGACTTTATTAGGACTTGACAAGTTTAGGACTTAATTAGGGCTTGACAATTTTCGGACATCATTAGGACTTGACAATTTCTGGACTTATTAAGGACTTGGTAATTTTAGGACTTAATTAGGAGTTGGTAATTTTAGGACTTAATTAGGACTTGGTTATTTTAGGGCTTTATTAGGACTTGTTAATTTTAGGACATCATAAGGACTTGGCCAATTAAGGATTTCCTTAGGACTTGGAAATTATAGGACTTTATTAGAACTTGGTAATTTTAGGACTTAATTAGGACTTGGTAATTTTAGGACATAATTGGGACTTGTTAATTTTAGGACTTAATTAGGACTTGGTAATTTTAGGACTTAATTGGGACTTGACAATTTTAGGACTTAATTAGGACTTGGTAATTTTAGGACTTAATTAGGACTTGGTAATTTTAGGACTTAATTGGGACTTGACAATTTTAGGACCTCATAAGGACTTGGCTAATTAAGGATTTCATTAGGACTTGGAAATTATAGGACTTTATTAGAACTTGGTAATTTTAGGACTTAATTAGGACTTGGTAATTTTAGGACATAATTAGGACATGACAATTTTAGAACTTAATTATGACTTGGAAATTTTAGGACTTAATTAGGACATAGTAATTTTAGGACTTCATTAGGACTTGACTATTTCAGGACATAACAAGGGTTTGACAAATTTAGGACTGCATTAGAACTTCGTATTTTTAGGAGTTAATTAGGACATGCTAATTTTCGGCCTTAATTAGGACATGCCAGTTTTAGGACTTATTAAGGACTTGGTAATTTTAAGACTTAATTGGGACTTGACAATTTTAGGACTTAATTAGGATTTGGTAATTTTAGGACTTAATTGGGACTTGATAATTTTAGGACTTCATTAGGATTTGACAATTTTAGGACTTAATTAGGACTTGGTAATTTTAGGACTTAATTAGGACTTCGTAATTTTAGGGCTTTATTAGGATTTCGTAATTTTAGGACCTTATAAGAACTTGGCCAATTAAGGATTTCATTAGGCCTTGGTAATTTTAGGACTTAATTGGGACTTGATAATTTTAGGACTTAATTAGGACTTGGTAATTTTAGGACTTAATTGGGACTTGGTAATTTTAGGACTTAATTAGGACTTCGTAATTTTAGGGCTTTATTAGGATTTGGTAATTTTAGGACCTCATAAGAACTTGGCCAATTAAGGATTTCATTAGGCCTTGGTAATTTTAGGACTTAATTGGGACTTGATAATTTTAGGACTTAATTAGGACTTAGTAATTTAAGACCTAATTGGGACTTGACAACTTTAGGACTTAATTAGGACTTGGTAATTTTAGGACTTAATTAGGACTTGGTAATTTTACGACTTTATTAGGACTTGACAAGTTTAGGACTTAATTAGGGCTTGACAATTTTCGGACATCATTAGGACTTGACAATTTCTGGACTTATTAAGGACTTGGTAATTTTAGGACTTAATTAGGACTTGGTAATTTTAGGGCTTTATTAGGACTTGTTAATTTTAGGACTAAATTGGGACTTGTTAATTTTAGGACTTAATTAGGACTTGGTAATTTTAGGACTTAATTAGGACTTCGTAATTTTAGGGCTTTATTAGGATTTGGTAATTTTAGGACCTTATAAGAACTTGGCCAATTAAGGATTTCATTAGGCCTTGGTAATTTTAGGACTTAATTGGGACTTGATAATTTTAGGACTTAATTAGGACTTGGTAATTTTAGGACTTAATTGGGACTTGACAACTTTAGGACTTAATTAGGACTTGGTAATTTTAGGACTTAATTAGGACTTGGTAATTTTACGACTTTATTAGGACTTGACAAGTTTAGGACTTAATTAGGGCTTGACAATTTTCGGACATCATTAGGACTTGACAATTTCTGGACTTATTAAGGACTTGGTAATTTTAGGACTTAATTAGGACTTGGTAATTTTAGGGCTTTATTAGGACTTGTTAATTTTAGGACTAAATTGGGACTTGTTAATTTTAGGACTTAATTGGGACTTGACAATTTTAGGACTTAATTAGGACTTGGTAATTTTAGGACTTAATTAGGACTTGGTTATTTTAGGGCTTTATTAGGACTTGGTAATTTTACGACTTTATTAGGACTTGACAAGTTTAGGACTTAATTAGGGCTTGACAATTTTCGGACATCATTAGGACTTGACAATTTCTGGACTTATTAAGGACTTAGTAATTTTAGGACTTAATTAGGACTTGGTAATTTTAGGACTTAATTAGGACTTGGTTATTTTAGGGCTTTATTAGGACTTGTTAATTTTAGGACCTCATAAGGACTTGGCCAATTAAGGATTTCCTTAGGACTTGGAAATTATAGGACTTTATTAGAACTTGGTAATTTTAGGACTTAATTAGGACTTGGTAATTTTAGGACATAATTAGGACTTGGTAATTTTAGGACTTAATTAGGACATGACAATTTTAGAACTTAATTGGGACTTGACAATTTTAGGACTTAATTAGGACTTGGTAATTTAGGACTTAATTGGGACTTGACAATTTTAGAACCTAATCAGGATTTGCTAGTTTTAGGACTTAATTCGGACTTGGTAATTTTAGGACATAATTAGAACATGACAATTTTAGAACTTAATTATGACTTGGAAATTTTAGAACTTTATTAGGACTTGACAAAATTCAGGACTTAATTAGCGCTTGACAATTTTAGAACCTAATTAGGACTTTGTAATTTTAGTACCTAATTGGGACTTGACAATTTTAGGACTTAATTAGGACTTGGTAATTTTAGGACTTAATTAGGACTTGGTAATTTTAGGGCTTTATTAGGACTTGTTAATTTTAGGACCTCATAAGAACTTGGCTAATTAAGGATTTCCTTAGGACTTGGAAATTATAGGACTTCATTAGAACTGGATAATTTTAGGACTTAATTAGGACTTGGTAATTTTAGGACATAATTAGGACTTGGTAATTTTAGGACCTAATTGGGACTTGACAACTTTAGGACTTAATTAGGACTTGGTAATTTTACGACTTTATTAGGACTTGACAAGTTTAGGACTTAATTAGGGCTTGACAATTTTCGGACATCATTAGGACTTGACAATTTCTGGACTTATTAAGGACTTGGTAATTTTAGGACTTAATTAGGACTTGGTAATTTTAGGGCTTTATTAGGACTTGTTAATTTTAGGACTAAATTGGGACTTGTTAATTTTAGGACTTAATTAGGACTTGGTAATTTTAGGACTTAATTAGGACTTCGTAATTTTAGGGCTTTATTAGGATTTGGTAATTTTAGGACCTTATAAGAACTTGGCCAATTAAGGATTTCATTAGGCCTTGGTAATTTTAGGACTTAATTGGGACTTGATAATTTTAGGACTTAATTAGGACTTGGTAATTTTAGGACTTAATTGGGACTTGACAACTTTAGGACTTAATTAGGACTTGGTAATTTTAGGACTTAATTAGGACTTGGTAATTTTACGACTTTATTAGGACTTGACAAGTTTAGGACTTAATTAGGGCTTGACAATTTTCGGACATCATTAGGACTTGACAATTTCTGGACTTATTAAGGACTTGGTAATTTTAGGACTTAATTAGGACTTGGTAATTTTAGGGCTTTATTAGGACTTGTTAATTTTAGGACTAAATTGGGACTTGTTAATTTTAGGACTTAATTGGGACTTGACAATTTTAGGACTTAATTAGGACTTGGTAATTTTAGGACTTAATTAGGACTTGGTTATTTTAGGGCTTTATTAGGACTTGGTAATTTTACGACTTTATTAGGACTTGACAAGTTTAGGACTTAATTAGGGCTTGACAATTTTCGGACATCATTAGGACTTGACAATTTCTGGACTTATTAAGGACTTAGTAATTTTAGGACTTAATTAGGACTTGGTAATTTTAGGACTTAATTAGGACTTGGTTATTTTAGGGCTTTATTAGGACTTGTTAATTTTAGGACCTCATAAGGACTTGGCCAATTAAGGATTTCCTTAGGACTTGGAAATTATAGGACTTTATTAGAACTTGGTAATTTTAGGACTTAATTAGGACTTGGTAATTTTAGGACATAATTAGGACTTGGTAATTTTAGGACTTAATTAGGACATGACAATTTTAGAACTTAATTGGGACTTGACAATTTTAGGACTTAATTAGGACTTGGTAATTTAGGACTTAATTGGGACTTGACAATTTTAGAACCTAATCAGGATTTGCTAGTTTTAGGACTTAATTCGGACTTGGTAATTTTAGGACATAATTAGAACATGACAATTTTAGAACTTAATTATGACTTGGAAATTTTAGAACTTTATTAGGACTTGACAAAATTCAGGACTTAATTAGCGCTTGACAATTTTAGAACCTAATTAGGACTTTGTAATTTTAGTACCTAATTGGGACTTGACAATTTTAGGACTTAATTAGGACTTGGTAATTTTAGGACTTAATTAGGACTTGGTAATTTTAGGGCTTTATTAGGACTTGTTAATTTTAGGACCTCATAAGAACTTGGCTAATTAAGGATTTCCTTAGGACTTGGAAATTATAGGACTTCATTAGAACTGGATAATTTTAGGACTTAATTAGGACTTGGTAATTTTAGGACATAATTAGGACATGACAATTTTAGAACTTAATTATGACTTGGAAATTTTAGGACTTAATTAGGACATGGTAATTTTAGGACTTTATTAGGACTTGACAATTTCAGGACATAACAAGGGTTTGACAAATTTAGGACTGCATTTGAACTTCGTATTTTTAGGAGTTAATTAGGACATGCTAATTTTCGGCCTTAATTAGGACATGCCAGTTTTAGGACTTATTAAGGACTTGGTAATTTTAAGACTTAATTGGGACTTGACAATTTTAGGACTTAATTAGGATTTGGTAATTTTAGGACTTAATTAGGACTTCGTAATTTTAGGGCTTTATTAGGACTTGGTAATTTTAGGGCTTTATTAGGACTTGTTAATTTTAGGACTAAATTGGGACTTGTTAATTTTAGGACTTAAATAGGACTTGGTAATTTTAGGACTTAATTGGGACTTGACAATTTTAGGACTTAATTAGGACTTAGTAATTTTAGGACTTAATTAGGACTTGGTTATTTTAGGGCTTTATTAGGACTTGTTAATTTTAGGACCTCATAAAGACTTGGCCAATTAAGGATTTCATTAGGACTTGGAAATTATAGGACTTTATTAGAACTTGTTAATTTTAGGACTAAATTGGGACTTGTTAATTTTAGGACTTAATTAGGACTTGGTAATTTTAGGACTTAATTGGGACTTGACATTTTTAGGACTTAATTAGGACTTGGTAATTTAGGACTTAATTGGGACTTGACAATTTTAGAACCTAATCAGGATTTGCTAGTTTTAGGACTTAATTCGGACTTGGTAATTTTAGGACTTCATTAGGATTTGACAATTTTAGGACTTAAATAGGACTTCATAATTTTAGGACTTAATTAATACTTGTTAATTTTAGAACTTTATTAGGACTTGACAAAATTCAGGACTTAATTAGGGCTTGACAATTTTAGAACCTAATTAGGACTTTGTAATTTTAGTACTTAATTGGGACTTGACAATTTTAGGACTTAATTAGGACTTGGTAATTTTAGGACTTAATTAGGACTTGGTAATTTTAGGGCTTTATTAGGACTTGTTAATTTTAGGACCTCATAAGAACTTGGCCAATTAAGGATATCCCTAGGACTTGGAAATTATAGGACTTTATTAGAACTTGGTAATTTTAGGACTTAATTAGGACTTGGTAATTTTAGGACATAATTAGGACTTGGTAATTTTAGGACATAATTAGGACATGACAATTTTAGAACTTAATTGGGACTTGACAATTTTAGGACTTAATTATGACTTGAAAATTTAAGGACTTAATTATGACATGGTACTTTTAGGACTTCATTAGGACTTGACTATTTCAGGACATAACAAGGGATTGACAAATTTAGGACTGCATAAGGACTTCCTAATTTTTGGACTTAATTAATACTTGTTAATTTTAGAACCTTATTAGGACTTGACAAAATTCAGGACTTAATTAGGGCTTGACAATTTTAGGACTTTATTAGGACTTGGAAATTATAGGACTTTATTAGAACTTAGTAATTTTAGAACTTAATTAGGACTTGTTAATTTTAGGACTTAATTAGGACATGGTAATTTTAGGACTTCATTAGGACTTGACTATTTCAGGACATAACAAGGGTTTGACAAATTTAGGACTGCATTAGGACTTCGTATTTTTAGGAGTTAATTAGGACATGCTAATTTTCGGCCTTACTTAGGACTTGCCAGTTTTAGGACTTAATTAGGACTTGGTAATTTTAGGACCTCATAAGAACTTGGCCAATTAAGGATTTCATTAGGCCTTGGTAATTTTAGGACTTAATTGGGACTTGATAATATTAGGACTTAATTAGGACTTGGTAATTTTAGGACTTAATTGGGACTTGACAAGTTTAGGACTTAATTAGGGCTTGACAATTTTCGGACATCATTAGGACTTGACAATTTCTGGACTTATTAAGGACTTGGTAATTTTAGGACTTAATAAGGACTTGGTAATTTTAGGGCTTTATTAGGACTTGTTAATTTTAGGACTAAATTGGGACTTGACAATTTTAGGACTTAATTAGGACTTGGTAATTTTAGGACTTAATTAGGACTTGGTTATTTTAGGGCTTTATTAGGACTTGTTAATTTTAGGACCTCATAAGGACTTGGCCAATTAAGGATTTCATTAGGACTTGGAAATTATAGGACTTTATTAGAACTTGGTAATTTTAGGACTTAATTAGGACTTGTTAATTTTAGGACATAATTAGGACATGACAATTTTAGAACTTAATTGGGACTTGACAATTTTAGGACTTAATTAGGACTTGGTAATTTAGGACTTAATTGGGACTTGACAATTTTAGAACCTAATCAGGATTTGCTAGTTTTAGGACTTAATTCGGACTTGGTAATTTTAGGACTTCATTAGGATTTGACAATTTTAGGACTTAAATAGGACTTCATAATTTTAGGACTTAATTAATACTTGTTAATTTTAGAACTTTATTAGGACATGCTAATTTTAGGACTTAATTAGGACTTGGTAATTTTAGGACATAATTAGGACTTGGTAATTTTAGGACTTAATTAGGACATGACAATTTTAGAACTTAATTATGACTTGGAAATTTTAGGACTTAATTAGGACATGGTACTTTTAGGACTTCATTAGGACTTGACTATTTCAGGACATAACAAGGGTTTGACAAATTTAGGACTGCCTTAGGACTTCGTAATTTTTGGACTTAATTAATACTTGTTAATTTTAGAACTTTATTAGGACTTGACAAAATTCAGGACTTAATTAGGGCTTGACAATTTTAGGACTTTATTAGGACTTGAAAATTATAGGACTTTATTAGAACTTAGTAATTTTAGAACTTAATTAGGACTTGTTAATTTTAGGACTTAATTAGGACATGGTAATTTTAGGACTTCATTAGGACTTGACTATTTCAGGACATAACAAGGGTTTGACAAATTTAGGACTGCATTAGGACTTCGTATTTTTAGGAGTTAATTAGGACATGCTAATTTTCGGCCTTAATTAGGACTTGCCAGTTTTAGGACTTAATGAGGATTTGGTAATTTTAGGACTTAATTAGGACTTCGTAATTTTAGGGCTTTATTAGGACTTGGTAATTTTAGGACCTCATAAGAACTTGGCCAATTAAGGATTTCATTAGGCCTTGGTAATTTTAGGACTTAATTGGGACTTGATAATTTTAGGACTTAATTAGGACTTAGTAATTTAAGACCTAATTGGGACTTGACAACTTTAGGACTTAATTAGGACTTGGTAATTTTAGGACTTAATTAGGACTTGGTAATTTTACGACTTTATTAGGACTTGACAAGTTTAGGACTTAATTAGGGCTTGACAATTTTCGGACATTATTAGGACTTGACAATTTCTGGACTTATTAAGGACTTGGTAATTTTAGGACTTAATTAGGACTTGGTAATTTTAGGGCTTTATTAGGACTTGTTAATTTTAGGACTAAATTGGGACTTGTTAATTTTAGGACTTAATTAGGACTTGGTAATTTTAGGACTTAATTGGGACTTGACAATTTTAGGACTTAATTAGGACTTGGTAATTTTAGGACTTAATTAGGACTTGGTAATTTTAGGACTTAATTGGGACTTGACAATTTTAGGACTTAATTAGGACTTGGTAATTTTAGGACTTAATTAGGACTTGGTTATTTTAGGGCTTTATTAGGACTTGTTAATTTTAGGACCTCATAAGTACTTGGCTAATTAAGGATTTCATTAGGACTTGGAAATTATAGGACTTTATTAGAACTTGGTAATTTTAGGACTTAATTAGGACTTGGTAATTTTAGGACATAATTAGGACATGACAATTTTAGAACTTAATTATGACTTGGAAATTTTAGGACTTAAGGGCATGTCCCAGATCTTGAGACCACTTGAGACTAAAATGTAGAATTCTATCTTATCTCCCATATTTAATTTGTTAATAATTTAATTGTTTTTTAAAATTTTTAATAAGTCGAACATTCATGACACACTTTATGACTTTCGAAAACGATTCCCAAAATTTCAAATCGATATCTTCTCTAGTTTAGGCTTAAGTACGTGTAAAAAAATTAATCAATATTACCGACTCTTTTTTTAATGTCGGTAATATTGATTAATTTTTTTACACGTACTTAAGCCTAAACTAGAGAAGATATCGATTTGAAATTTTGGGAATCGTTTTCGAAAGTCATAAAGTGTGTCATGAATGTTCGACTTATTAAAAATTTTAAAAAACAATTAAATCATTAACAAATTAAATATGGGAGATAAGATAGAATTCTACATTTTAGTCTCAAGTGGTCCCAAGATCTGGGACATGCCCTTAATTAGGACATAGTAATTTTAGGACTTTATTAGGACTTGACTATTTCAGGACATAACAAGGGTTTGACAAATTTAGGACTGCATTAGAACTTCGTATTTTTAGGAGTTAATTAGGACATGCTAATTTTCGGCCTTAATTAGGACATGCCAGTTTTAGGACTTATTAAGGACTTGGTAATTTTAAGACTTAATTGGGACTTGACAATTTTAGGACTTAATTAGGATTTGGTAATTTTAGGACTTAATTGGGACTTGGTAATTTTAGGACTTCATTAGGATTTGACAATTTTAGGACTTAAATAGGACTTCATAATTTTAGGACTTAATTACGACTTGGTAATTTTAGAACTTTATTAGGACTTGACAAAATTCAGGACTTAATTAGCGCTTGACAATTTTAGAACCTAATTAGGACTTTGTAATTTTAGTACTTAATTGGGACTTGACAATTTTAGGACTTAATTAGGACTTGGTAATTTTAGGACTTAATTAGGACTTGGTAATTTTAGGGCTTTATTAGGACTTGTTAATTTTAGGACCTCATAAGAACTTGGCTAATTAAGGATTTCCTTAGGACTTGGAAATTATAGGACTTCATTAGAACTGGATAATTTTAGGACTTAATTAGGACTTGGTAATTTTAGGACATAATTAGGACATGACAATTTTAGAACTTAATTATGACTTGGAAATTTTAGGACTTAATTAGGACATGGTAATTTTAGGACTTCATTAGGACTTGACAATTTTAGAACTTAATTGGGACTTGACAATTTTAGGACTTAATTAGGACTTGGTAATTTAGGACTTAATTGGGACTTGACAATTTTAGAACCTAATCAGGATTTGCTAGTTTTAGGACTTAATTCGGACTTGGTAATTTTAGGACTTCATTAGGATTTGACAATTTTAGGACTTAAATAGGACTTCATAATTTTAGGACTTAATTAATACTTGTTAATTTTAGAACTTTATTAGGACTTGACAAAATTCAGGACTTAATTAGGGCTTGACAATTTTAGAACCTAATTAGGACTTTGTAATTTTAGTACTTAATTAGGACATGACAATTTTAGAACTTAATTGGGACTTGACAATTTTAGGACTTAATTATGACTTGAAAATTTTAGGACTTAATTAGGACATGGTACTTTTAGGACTTCATTAGGACTTGACTATTTCAGGACATAACAAGGGATTGACAAATTTAGGACTGCATTAGGACTTCGTAATTTTTGGACTTAATTAATACCTGTTAATTTTAGAACCTTATTAGGACTTGACAAAATTCAGGACTTAATTAGGGCTTGACAATTTGAAGACTTTATTAGGACTTGGAAATTATAGGACTTAATTAGAACTTAGTAATTTTAAACTTAATTAGGACTTGTTAATTTTAGGACTTAATTAGGACATGGTAATTTTAGGACTTCATTAGGACTTGACTATTTCAGGACATAACAAGGGTTTGACAAAATTAGGACTGCATTAGGACTTCGTATTTTTAGGAGTTAATTAGGACATGCTAATTTTCGGCCTTACTTAGGACTTGCCAGTTTTAGGACTTAATTAGGACTTGGTAATTTTAGGACCTCATAAGAACTTGGCCAATTAAGGATTTCATTAGGCCTTGGTAATTTTAGGACTTAATTGGGACTTGATAATATTAGGACTTAATTAGGACTTGGTAATTTTAGGACTTAATTGGGACTTGACAAGTTTAGGACTTAATTAGGGCTTGACAATTTTCGGGCATCATTAGGACTTGACAATTTCTGGACTTATTAAGGACTTGGTAATTTTAGGACTTAATTAGGACTTGGTAATTTTAGGGCTTTATTAGGACTTGTTAATTTTAGGACTAAATTGGGACTTGACAATTTTAGGACTTAATTAGGACTTGGTAATTTTAGGACTTAATTAGGACTTGGTTATTTTAGGGCTTTATTAGGACTTGTTAATTTTAGGACCTCATAAGGACTTGGCCAATTAAGAATTTCATTAGGACTTGGAAATTATAGGACTTTATTAGAACTTGGTAATTTTAGGACTTAATTGGGACTTGACAATTTTAGAACATAATCAGGATTTGCTAGTTTTAGGACTTAATTCGGACTTGGTAATTTTAGGACTTCATTAGGATTTGACAATTTTAGGACTTAAATAGGACTTCATAATTTTAGGACTTAATTAATACTTGTTAATTTTAGAACTTTATTAGGACTTGACAAAATTCAGGACTTAATAAGGGCTTGACAATTTTAGAACCTAATTAGGACTTTGTAATTTTAGTACTTAATTGGGACTTGACAATTTTAGGACTTAATTAGGACTTGGTAATTTTAGGACTTAATTAGGACTTGGTAATTTTAGGGCTTTATTAGGACTTGTTAATTTTAGGACCTCATAAGAACTTGGCCAATTAAGGATTTCCTTAGGACTTGGAAATTATAGGACTTTATTAGAACTTGGTAATTTTAGGACTTAATTAGGACTTGGTAATTTTAGGACATAATTAGGACTTGGTAATTTTAGGACTTAATTAGGACATGACAATTTTAGAACTTAATTAGGACTTGACAATTTTAGGACTTAATTAGGACATGGTACTTTTAGGACTTCATTAGGACTTGACTATTTCAGGACATAACCAGGGTTTGACAAATTTAGGACTGCCTTAGGACTTCGTAAATTTTGGACTTAATTAATACTTGTTAATTTTAGATCTTTATTAGGACTTGACAAAATTCAGGACTTAATTAGGGCTTGACAATTTTAGGACTTTATTAGGACTTGGTAATTATAGGACTTTATTAGAACTTAGTAATTTTAGAACTTAATTAGGAATTGTTAATTTTAGGACTTAATTAGGACATGGTAATTTTAGGACTTCATTAGGACTTGACTATTTCAGGACATAAAAAGGGTTTGACAAATTTAGGACTGCATTAGGACTTCGTATTTTTAGGAGTTAATTAGGACATGCTAATTTTCGGCCTTAATTAGGACTTGCCAGTTTTAGGACTAAATTAGGATTTGGTAATTTTAGGACTTTATTAGGACTTGGTAATTATAGGACTTTATTAGAACTTAGTAATTTTAGAACTTAATTAGGAATTGTTAATTTTAGGACTTAATTAGGACATGGTAATTTTAGGACTTCATTAGGACTTGACTATTTCAGGACATAAAAAGGGTTTGACAAATTTAGGACTGCATTAGAACTTCGTATTTTTAGGAGTTAATTAGGACATGCTAATTTTCGGCCTTAATTAGGACATGCCAGTTTTAGGACTTATTAAGGACTTGGTAATTTTAAGACTTAATTGGGACTTGACAATTTTAGGACTTAATTAGGATTTGGTAATTTTAGGACTTAATTAGGACTTCGTAATTTTAGGGCTTTATTAGGACTTGGTAATTTTAGGACTTAATTAGGACTTGGTAATTTTAGGGCTTTATTAGGACTTGTTAATTTTAGGACTAGATTGGGACTTGTTAATTTTAGGACTTAATTAGGACTTGGTAATTTTAGGACTTAATTGGGACTTGACAATTTTAGGACTTAATAAGGGCTTGACAATTTTAGAACCTAATTAGGACTTGGTTATTTTAGGGCTTTATTAGGACTTGTTAATTTTAGGACCTCATAAGGACTTGGCTAATTAAGGATTTCATTAGGACTTGGAAATTATAGGACTTTATTAGAACTTGGTAATTTTAGGACTTAATTAGGACTTGGTAATTTTAGGACATAATTAGGACATGACAATTTTAGAACTTAATTATGACTTGGAAATTTTAGGACTTAATTAGGACATAGTAATTTTAGGACTTTATTAGGACTTGACTATTTCAGGACATAACAAGGGTTTGACAAATTTAGGACTGCATTAGAACTTCGTATTTTTAGGAGTTAATTAGGACATGCTAATTTTCGGCCTTAATTAGGACATGCCAGTTTTAGGACTTATTAAGGACTTGGTAATTTTAAGACTTAATTGGGACTTGACAATTTTAGGACTTAATTAGGATTTGGTAATTTTAGGACTTAATTGGGACTTGGTAATTTTAGGACTTCATTAGGATTTGACAATTTTAGGACTTAAATAGGACTTCATAATTTTAGGACTTAATTAGGACTTGGTAATTTTAGAACTTTATTAGGACTTGACAAAATTCAGGACTTAATTAGCGCTTGACAATTTTAGAACCTAATTAGGACTTTGTAATTTTAGTACTTAATTGGGACTTGACAATTTTAGGACTTAATTAGGACTTGGTAATTTTAGGACTTAATTAGGACTTGGTAATTTTAGGGCTTTATTAGGACTTGTTAATTTTAGGACCTCATAAGAACTTGGCTAATTAAGGATTTCCTTAGGACTTGGAAATTATAGGACTTCATTAGAACTGGATAATTTTTGGACTTAATTAGGACTTGGTAATTTTAGGACATAATTAGGACATGACAATTTTAGAACTTAATTATGACTTGGAAATTTTAGGACTTAATTAGGACATGGTAATTTTAGGACTTCATTAGGACTTGACAATTTTAGAACTTAATTGGGACTTGACAATTTTAGGACTTAATTAGGACTTGGTAATTTAGGACTTAATTGGGACTTGACAATTTTAGAACCTAATCAGGATTTGCTAGTTTTAGGACTTAATTCGGACTTGGTAATTTTAGGACTTCATTAGGATTTGACAATTTTAGGACTTAAATAGGACTTCATAATTTTAGGACTTAATTAATACTTGTTAATTTTAGAACTTTATTAGGACTTGACAAAATTCAGGACTTAATTAGGGCTTGACAATTTTAGAACCTAATTAGGACTTTGTAATTTTAGTACTTAATTAGGACATGACAATTTTAGAACTTAATTGGGACTTGACAATTTTAGGACTTAATTATGACTTGAAAATTTTAGGACTTAATTAGGACATGGTACTTTTAGGACTTCATTAGGACTTGACTATTTCAGGACATAACAAGGGATTGACAAATTTAGGACTGCATTAGGACTTCGTAATTTTTGGACTTAATTAATACCTGTTAATTTTAGAACCTTATTAGGACTTGACAAAATTCAGGACTTAATTAGGGCTTGACAATTTGAAGACTTTATTAGGACTTGGAAATTATAGGACTTAATTAGAACTTAGTAATTTTAAACTTAATTAGGACTTGTTAATTTTAGGACTTAATTAGGACATGGTAATTTTAGGACTTCATTAGGACTTGACTATTTCAGGACATAACAAGGGTTTGACAAAATTAGGACTGCATTAGGACTTCGTATTTTTAGGAGTTAATTAGGACATGCTAATTTTCGGCCTTACTTAGGACTTGCCAGTTTTAGGACTTAATTAGGACTTGGTAATTTTAGGACCTCATAAGAACTTGGCCAATTAAGGATTTCATTAGGCCTTGGTAATTTTAGGACTTAATTGGGACTTGATAATATTAGGACTTAATTAGGACTTGGTAATTTTAGGACTTAATTGGGACTTGACAAGTTTAGGACTTAATTAGGGCTTGACAATTTTCGGGCATCATTAGGACTTGACAATTTCTGGACTTATTAAGGACTTGGTAATTTTAGGACTTAATTAGGACTTGGTAATTTTAGGGCTTTATTAGGACTTGTTAATTTTAGGACTAAATTGGGACTTGACAATTTTAGGACTTAATTAGGACTTGGTAATTTTAGGACTTAATTAGGACTTGGTTATTTTAGGGCTTTATTAGGACTTGTTAATTTTAGGACCTCATAAGGACTTGGCCAATTAAGAATTTCATTAGGACTTGGAAATTATAGGACTTTATTAGAACTTGGTAATTTTAGGACTTAATTGGGACTTGACAATTTTAGAACATAATCAGGATTTGCTAGTTTTAGGACTTAATTCGGACTTGGTAATTTTAGGACTTCATTAGGATTTGACAATTTTAGGACTTAAATAGGACTTCATAATTTTAGGACTTAATTAATACTTGTTAATTTTAGAACTTTATTAGGACTTGACAAAATTCAGGACTTAATAAGGGCTTGACAATTTTAGAACCTAATTAGGACTTTGTAATTTTAGTACTTAATTGGGACTTGACAATTTTAGGACTTAATTAGGACTTGGTAATTTTAGGACTTAATTAGGACTTGGTAATTTTAGGGCTTTATTAGGACTTGTTAATTTTAGGACCTCATAAGAACTTGGCCAATTAAGGATTTCCTTAGGACTTGGAAATTATAGGACTTTATTAGAACTTGGTAATTTTAGGACTTAATTAGGACTTGGTAATTTTAGGACATAATTAGGACTTGGTAATTTTAGGACTTAATTAGGACATGACAATTTTAGAACTTAATTAGGACTTGACAATTTTAGGACTTAATTAGGACATGGTACTTTTAGGACTTCATTAGGACTTGACTATTTCAGGACATAACCAGGGTTTGACAAATTTAGGACTGCCTTAGGACTTCGTAAATTTTGGACTTAATTAATACTTGTTAATTTTAGATCTTTATTAGGACTTGACAAAATTCAGGACTTAATTAGGGCTTGACAATTTTAGGACTTTATTAGGACTTGGTAATTATAGGACTTTATTAGAACTTAGTAATTTTAGAACTTAATTAGGAATTGTTAATTTTAGGACTTAATTAGGACATGGTAATTTTAGGACTTCATTAGGACTTGACTATTTCAGGACATAAAAAGGGTTTGACAAATTTAGGACTGCATTAGGACTTCGTATTTTTAGGAGTTAATTAGGACATGCTAATTTTCGGCCTTAATTAGGACTTGCCAGTTTTAGGACTAAATTAGGATTTGGTAATTTTAGGACTTTATTAGGACTTGGTAATTATAGGACTTTATTAGAACTTAGTAATTTTAGAACTTAATTAGGAATTGTTAATTTTAGGACTTAATTAGGACATGGTAATTTTAGGACTTCATTAGGACTTGACTATTTCAGGACATAAAAAGGGTTTGACAAATTTAGGACTGCATTAGAACTTCGTATTTTTAGGAGTTAATTAGGACATGCTAATTTTCGGCCTTAATTAGGACATGCCAGTTTTAGGACTTATTAAGGACTTGGTAATTTTAAGACTTAATTGGGACTTGACAATTTTAGGACTTAATTAGGATTTGGTAATTTTAGGACTTAATTAGGACTTCGTAATTTTAGGGCTTTATTAGGACTTGGTAATTTTAGGACTTAATTAGGACTTGGTAATTTTAGGGCTTTATTAGGACTTGTTAATTTTAGGACTAGATTGGGACTTGTTAATTTTAGGACTTAATTAGGACTTGGTAATTTTAGGACTTAATTGGGACTTGACAATTTTAGGACTTAATAAGGGCTTGACAATTTTAGAACCTAATTAGGACTTGGTTATTTTAGGGCTTTATTAGGACTTGTTAATTTTAGGACCTCATAAGGACTTGGCTAATTAAGGATTTCATTAGGACTTGGAAATTATAGGACTTTATTAGAACTTGGTAATTTTAGGACTTAATTAGGACTTGGTAATTTTAGGACATAATTAGGACATGACAATTTTAGAACTTAATTATGACTTGGAAATTTTAGGACTTAATTAGGACATAGTAATTTTAGGACTTTATTAGGACTTGACTATTTCAGGACATAACAAGGGTTTGACAAATTTAGGACTGCATTAGAACTTCGTATTTTTAGGAGTTAATTAGGACATGCTAATTTTCGGCCTTAATTAGGACATGCCAGTTTTAGGACTTATTAAGGACTTGGTAATTTTAAGACTTAATTGGGACTTGACAATTTTAGGACTTAATTAGGATTTGGTAATTTTAGGACTTAATTGGGACTTGGTAATTTTAGGACTTCATTAGGATTTGACAATTTTAGGACTTAAATAGGACTTCATAATTTTAGGACTTAATTAGGACTTGGTAATTTTAGAACTTTATTAGGACTTGACAAAATTCAGGACTTAATTAGCGCTTGACAATTTTAGAACCTAATTAGGACTTTGTAATTTTAGTACTTAATTGGGACTTGACAATTTTAGGACTTAATTAGGACTTGGTAATTTTAGGACTTAATTAGGACTTGGTAATTTTAGGGCTTTATTAGGACTTGTTAATTTTAGGACCTCATAAGAACTTGGCTAATTAAGGATTTCCTTAGGACTTGGAAATTATAGGACTTCATTAGAACTGGATAATTTTTGGACTTAATTAGGACTTGGTAATTTTAGGACATAATTAGGACATGACAATTTTAGAACTTAATTATGACTTGGAAATTTTAGGACTTAATTAGGACATGGTAATTTTAGGACTTCATTAGGACTTGACAATTTTAGAACTTAATTGGGACTTGACAATTTTAGGACTTAATTAGGACTTGGTAATTTAGGACTTAATTGGGACTTGACAATTTTAGAACCTAATCAGGATTTGCTAGTTTTAGGACTTAATTCGGACTTGGTAATTTTAGGACTTCATTAGGATTTGACAATTTTAGGACTTAAATAGGACTTCATAATTTTAGGACTTAATTAATACTTGTTAATTTTAGAACTTTATTAGGACTTGACAAAATTCAGGACTTAATTAGGGCTTGACAATTTTAGAACCTAATTAGGACTTTGTAATTTTAGTACTTAATTGGGACTTGACAATTTTAGGACTTAATTAGGACTTGGTAATTTTAGGACTTAATTAGGACTTGGTAATTTTAGGGCTTTATTAGGACTTGTTAATTTTAGGACCTCATAAGAACTTGGCCAATTAAGGATTTCCTTAGGACTTGGAAATTATAGGACTTTATTAGAACTTGGTAATTTTAGGACTTAATTAGGACTTGGTAATTTTAGGACATAATTAGGACTTGGTAATTTTAGGACTTAATTAGGACATGACAATTTTAGAACTTAATTGGGACTTGACAATTTTAGGACTTAATTATGACTTGAAAATTTTAGGACTTAATTAGGACATGGTACTTTTAGGACTTCATTAGGACTTGACTATTTCAGGACATAACAAGGGATTGACAAATTTAGGACTGCATTAGGACTTCGTAATTTTTGGACTTAATTAATACTTGTTAATTTTAGAACCTTATTAGGACTTGACAAAATTCAGGACTTAATTAGGGCTTGACAATTTTAGGACTTTATTAGGACTTGAAAATTATAGGACTTTATTAGAACTTAGTAATTTTAGAACTTAATTAGGACTTGTTAATTGTAGGACTTAATTATGACATGGTAATTTTAGGATTTCATTAGGACTTGACTATTTCAGGACATAACAAGGGTTTGACAAAATTAGGACTGCATTAGGACTTCGTATTTTTAGGAGTTAATTAGGACATGCTAATTTTCGGCCTTACTTAGGACTTGCCAGTTTTAGGACTTAATTAGGACTTGGTAATTTTAGGACCTCATAAGAACTTGGCCAATTAAGGATTTCCTTAGGACTTGGAAATTATAGGACTTCATTAGAACTGGATAATTTTAGGACTTAATTAGGACTTGGTAATTTTAGGACATAATTAGGACATGACAATTTTAGAACTTAATTATGACTTGGAAATTTTAGGACTTAATTAGGACATGGTAATTTTAGGACTTCATTAGGACTTGACTATTTCAGGACATAACAAGGGTTTGACAAATTTAGGACTGCATTAGAACTTCGTATTTTTAGGAGTTAATTAGGACATGCTAATTTTCGGCCTTAATTAGGACATGCCAGTTTTAGGACTTATTAAGGACTTGGTAATTTTAAGACTTAATTGGGACTTGACAATTTTAGGACTTAATTAGGATTTGGTAATTTTAGGGCTTTATTAGGAATTGTTAATTTTAGGACCTCATAAGAACTTGGCTAATTAAGGATTTCCTTAGGACTTGGAAATTATAGGACTTCATTAGAACTGGATAATTTTAGGACTTAATTAGGACTTGGTAATTTTAGGACATAATTAGGACATGACAATTTTAGAACTTAATTATGACTTGGAAATTTTAGGACTTAATTAGGACATGGTAATTTTAGGACTTCATTAGGACTTGACTATTTCAGGACATAACAAGGGTTTGACAAATTTAGGACTGCATTAGAACTTCGTATTTTTAGGAGTTAATTAGGACATGCTAATTTTCGGCCTTAATTAGGACATGCCAGTTTTAGGACTTATTAAGGACTTGGTAATTTTAAGACTTAATTGGGACTTGACAATTTTAGGACTTAATTAGGATTTGGTAATTTTAGGACTTAATTGGGACTTGGTAATTTTAGGACTTCATTAGGATTTGACAATTTTAGGACTTAAATAGGACTTCATAATTTTAGGACTTAATTAGGACTTGGTAATTTTAGAACTTTATTAGGACTTGACAAAATTCAGGACTTAATTAGCGCTTGACAATTTTAGAACCTAATTAGGACTTTGTAATTTTAGTACTTAATTGGGACTTGACAATTTTAGGACTTAATTAGGACTTGGTAATTTTAGGACTTAATTAGGACTTGGTAATTTTAGGGCTTTATTAGGAATTGTTAATTTTAGGACCTCATAAGAACTTGGCTAATTAAGGATTTCCTTAGGACTTGGAAATTATAGGACTTCATTAGAACTGGATAATTTTAGGACTTAATTGGGACTTGACAATTTTAGGACTTAATTAGGACTTGGTAATTTTAGGGCTTTATTAGGACATGACAATTTTAGAACTTAATTGGGACTTGACAATTTTAGGACTTAATTATGACTTGAAAATTTTAGGACTTAATTAGGACATGGTACTTTTAGGACTTCATTAGGACTTGACTATTTCAGGACATAACAAGGGATTGACAAATTTAGGACTGCATTAGGACTTCGTAATTTTTGGACTTAATTAATACTTGTTAATTTTAGAACCTTATTAGGACTTGACAAAATTCAGGACTTAATTAGGGCTTGACAATTTTAGGACTTTATTAGGACTTGGAAATTATAGGACTTTATTAGAACTTAGTAATTTTAGAACATAATTAGGACTTGGTAATTTTAGGACTTAATTAGGACATGACAATTTTAGAACTTAATTGGGACTTGACAATTTTAGGACTTAATTATGACTTGAAAATTTTAGGACTTAATTAGGACATGGTACTTTTAGGACTTCATTAGGACTTGACTATTTCAGGACATAACAAGGGATTGACAAATTTAGGACTGCATTAGGACTTCGTAATTTTTGGACTTAATTAATACTTGTTAATTTTAGAACCTTATTAGGACTTGACAAAATTCAGGACTTAATTAGGGCTTGACAATTTTAGGACTTTATTAGGACTTGGAAATTATAGGACTTTATTAGAACTTAGTAATTTTAGAACTTAATTAGGACTTGTTAATTTTAGGACTTAATTAGGACATGGTAATTTTAGGACTTCATTAGGACTTGACTATTCCAGGACATAACAAGGGTTTGACAAAATTAGGACTGCATTAGGACTTCGTATTTTTAGGAGTTAATTAGGACATGCTAATTTTCGGCCTTACTTAGGACTTGCCAGTTTTAGGACTTAATTAGGACTTGGTAATTTTAGGACCTCATAAGAACTTGGCCAATTAAGGATTTCATTAGGCCTTGGTAATTTTAGGACTTAATTGGGACTTGATAATATTAGGACTTAATTAGGACTTGGTAATTTTAGGACTTAATTGGGACTTGACAAGTTTAGGACTTAATTAGGGCTTGACAATTTTCGGGCATCATTAGGACTTGACAATTTCTGGACTTATTAAGGACTTGGTAATTTTAGGACTTAATTAGGACTTGGTAATTTTAGGGCTTTATTAGGACTTGTTAATTTTAGGACTAAATTGGGACTTGACAATTTTAGGACTTAATTAGGACTTGGTAATTTTAGGACTTAATTAGGACTTGGTTATTTTAGGGCTTTATTAGGACTTGTTAATTTTAGGACCTCATAAGGACTTGGCCAATTAAGAATTTCATTAGGACTTGGAAATTATAGGACTTTATTAGAACTTGGTAATTTTAGGACTTAATTGGGACTTGACAATTTTAGAACATAATCAGGATTTGCTAGTTTTAGGACTTAATTCGGACTTGGTAATTTTAGGACTTCATTAGGATTTGACAATTTTAGGACTTAAATAGGACTTCATAATTTTAGGACTTAATTAATACTTGTTAATTTTAGAACTTTATTAGGACTTGACAAAATTCAGGACTTAATAAGGGCTTGACAATTTTAGAACCTAATTAGGACTTTGTAATTTTAGTACTTAATTGGGACTTGACAATTTTAGGACTTAATTAGGACTTGGTAATTTTAGGACTTAATTAGGACTTGGTAATTTTAGGGCTTTATTAGGACTTGTTAATTTTAGGACCTCATAAGAACTTGGCCAATTAAGGATTTCCTTAGGACTTGGAAATTATAGGACTTTATTAGAACTTGGTAATTTTAGGACTTAATTAGGACTTGGTAATTTTAGGACATAATTAGGACTTGGTAATTTTAGGACTTAATTAGGACATGACAATTTTAGAACTTAATTAGGACTTGACAATTTTAGGACTTAATTAGGACATGGTACTTTTAGGACTTCATTAGGACTTGACTATTTCAGGACATAACCAGGGTTTGACAAATTTAGGACTGCCTTAGGACTTCGTAAATTTTGGACTTAATTAATACTTGTTAATTTTAGATCTTTATTAGGACTTGACAAAATTCAGGACTTAATTAGGGCTTGACAATTTTAGGACTTTATTAGGACTTGGTAATTATAGGACTTTATTAGAACTTAGTAATTTTAGAACTTAATTAGGAATTGTTAATTTTAGGACTTAATTAGGACATGGTAATTTTAGGACTTCATTAGGACTTGACTATTTCAGGACATAAAAAGGGTTTGACAAATTTAGGACTGCATTAGAACTTCGTATTTTTAGGAGTTAATTAGGACATGCTAATTTTCGGCCTTAATTAGGACATGCCAGTTTTAGGACTTATTAAGGACTTGGTAATTTTAAGACTTAATTGGGACTTGACAATTTTAGGACTTAATTAGGATTTGGTAATTTTAGGACTTAATTAGGACTTCGTAATTTTAGGGCTTTATTAGGACTTGGTAATTTTAGGACTTAATTAGGACTTGGTAATTTTAGGGCTTTATTAGGACTTGTTAATTTTAGGACTAGATTGGGACTTGTTAATTTTAGGACTTAATTAGGACTTGGTAATTTTAGGACTTAATTGGGACTTGACAATTTTAGGACTTAATAAGGGCTTGACAATTTTAGAACCTAATTAGGACTTGGTTATTTTAGGGCTTTATTAGGACTTGTTAATTTTAGGACCTCATAAGGACTTGGCTAATTAAGGATTTCATTAGGACTTGGAAATTATAGGACTTTATTAGAACTTGGTAATTTTAGGACTTAATTAGGACTTGGTAATTTTAGGACATAATTAGGACATGACAATTTTAGAACTTAATTATGACTTGGAAATTTTAGGACTTAATTAGGACATAGTAATTTTAGGACTTTATTAGGACTTGACTATTTCAGGACATAACAAGGGTTTGACAAATTTAGGACTGCATTAGAACTTCGTATTTTTAGGAGTTAATTAGGACATGCTAATTTTCGGCCTTAATTAGGACATGCCAGTTTTAGGACTTATTAAGGACTTGGTAATTTTAAGACTTAATTGGGACTTGACAATTTTAGGACTTAATTAGGATTTGGTAATTTTAGGACTTAATTGGGACTTGGTAATTTTAGGACTTCATTAGGATTTGACAATTTTAGGACTTAAATAGGACTTCATAATTTTAGGACTTAATTAGGACTTGGTAATTTTAGAACTTTATTAGGACTTGACAAAATTCAGGACTTAATTAGCGCTTGACAATTTTAGAACCTAATTAGGACTTTGTAATTTTAGTACTTAATTGGGACTTGACAATTTTAGGACTTAATTAGGACTTGGTAATTTTAGGACTTAATTAGGACTTGGTAATTTTAGGGCTTTATTAGGACTTGTTAATTTTAGGACCTCATAAGAACTTGGCTAATTAAGGATTTCCTTAGGACTTGGAAATTATAGGACTTCATTAGAACTGGATAATTTTAGGACTTAATTAGGACTTGGTAATTTTAGGACATAATTAGGACATGACAATTTTAGAACTTAATTATGACTTGGAAATTTTAGGACTTAATTAGGACATGGTAATTTTAGGACTTCATTAGGACTTGACAATTTTAGAACTTAATTGGGACTTGACAATTTTAGGACTTAATTATGACTTGAAAATTTTAGGACTTAATTAGGACATGGTACTTTTAGGACTTCATTAGGACTTGACTATTTCAGGACATAACAAGGGATTGACAAATTTAGGACTGCATTAGGACTTCGTAATTTTTGGACTTAATTAATACTTGTTAATTTTAGAACCTTATTAGGACTTGACAAAATTCAGGACTTAATTAGGGCTTGACAATTTTAGGACTTTATTAGGACTTGGAAATTATAGGACTTTATTAGAACTTAGTAATTTTAGAACTTAATTAGGACTTGTTAATTTTAGGACTTAATTAGGACATGGTAATTTTAGGACTTCATTAGGACTTGACTATTTCAGGACATAACAAGGGTTTGACAAAATTAGGACTGCATTAGGACTTCGTATTTTTAGGAGTTAATTAGGACATGCTAATTTTCGGCCTTACTTAGGACTTGCCAGTTTTAGGACTTAATTAGGACTTGGTAATTTTAGGACCTCATAAGAACTTGGCCAATTAAGGATTTCATTAGGCCTTGGTAATTTTAGGACTTAATTGGGACTTGATAATATTAGGACTTAATTAGGACTTGGTAATTTTAGGACTTAATTGGGACTTGACAAGTTTAGGACTTAATTAGGGCTTGACAATTTTCGGGCATCATTAGGACTTGACAATTTCTGGACTTATTAAGGACTTGGTAATTTTAGGACTTAATTAGGACTTGGTAATTTTAGGGCTTTATTAGGACTTGTTAATTTTAGGACTAAATTGGGACTTGACAATTTTAGGACTTAATTAGGACTTGGTAATTTTAGGACTTAATTAGGACTTGGTTATTTTAGGGCTTTATTAGGACTTGTTAATTTTAGGACCTCATAAGGACTTGGCCAATTAAGAATTTCATTAGGACTTGGAAATTATAGGACTTTATTAGAACTTGGTAATTTTAGGACTTAATTGGGACTTGACAATTTTAGAACATAATCAGGATTTGCTAGTTTTAGGACTTAATTCGGACTTGGTAATTTTAGGACTTCATTAGGATTTGACAATTTTAGGACTTAAATAGGACTTCATAATTTTAGGACTTAATTAATACTTGTTAATTTTAGAACTTTATTAGGACTTGACAAAATTCAGGACTTAATAAGGGCTTGACAATTTTAGAACCTAATTAGGACTTTGTAATTTTAGTACTTAATTGGGACTTGACAATTTTAGGACTTAATTAGGACTTGGTAATTTTAGGACTTAATTAGGACTTGGTAATTTTAGGGCTTTATTAGGACTTGTTAATTTTAGGACCTCATAAGAACTTGGCCAATTAAGGATTTCCTTAGGACTTGGAAATTATAGGACTTTATTAGAACTTGGTAATTTTAGGACTTAATTAGGACTTGGTAATTTTAGGACATAATTAGGACTTGGTAATTTTAGGACTTAATTAGGACATGACAATTTTAGAACTTAATTAGGACTTGACAATTTTAGGACTTAATTAGGACATGGTACTTTTAGGACTTCATTAGGACTTGACTATTTCAGGACATAACCAGGGTTTGACAAATTTAGGACTGCCTTAGGACTTCGTAAATTTTGGACTTAATTAATACTTGTTAATTTTAGATCTTTATTAGGACTTGACAAAATTCAGGACTTAATTAGGGCTTGACAATTTTAGGACTTTATTAGGACTTGGTAATTATAGGACTTTATTAGAACTTAGTAATTTTAGAACTTAATTAGGAATTGTTAATTTTAGGACTTAATTAGGACATGGTAATTTTAGGACTTCATTAGGACTTGACTATTTCAGGACATAAAAAGGGTTTGACAAATTTAGGACTGCATTAGAACTTCGTATTTTTAGGAGTTAATTAGGACATGCTAATTTTCGGCCTTAATTAGGACATGCCAGTTTTAGGACTTATTAAGGACTTGGTAATTTTAAGACTTAATTGGGACTTGACAATTTTAGGACTTAATTAGGATTTGGTAATTTTAGGACTTAATTAGGACTTCGTAATTTTAGGGCTTTATTAGGACTTGGTAATTTTAGGACTTAATTAGGACTTGGTAATTTTAGGGCTTTATTAGGACTTGTTAATTTTAGGACTAGATTGGGACTTGTTAATTTTAGGACTTAATTAGGACTTGGTAATTTTAGGACTTAATTGGGACTTGACAATTTTAGGACTTAATAAAGGCTTGACAATTTTAGAACCTAATTAGGACTTGGTTATTTTAGGGCTTTATTAGGACTTGTTAATTTTAGGACCTCATAAGGACTTGGCTAATTAAGGATTTCATTAGGACTTGGAAATTATAGGACTTTATTAGAACTTGGTAATTTTAGGACTTAATTAGGACTTGGTAATTTTAGGACATAATTAGGACATGACAATTTTAGAACTTAATTATGACTTGGAAATTTTAGGACTTAATTAGGACATAGTAATTTTAGGACTTTATTAGGACTTGACTATTTCAGGACATAACAAGGGTTTGACAAATTTAGGACTGCATTAGAACTTCGTATTTTTAGGAGTTAATTAGGACATGCTAATTTTCGGCCTTAATTAGGACATGCCAGTTTTAGGACTTATTAAGGACTTGGTAATTTTAAGACTTAATTGGGACTTGACAATTTTAGGACTTAATTAGGATTTGGTAATTTTAGGACTTAATTGGGACTTGGTAATTTTAGGACTTCATTAGGATTTGACAATTTTAGGACTTAAATAGGACTTCATAATTTTAGGACTTAATTAGGACTTGGTAATTTTAGAACTTTATTAGGACTTGACAAAATTCAGGACTTAATTAGCGCTTGACAATTTTAGAACCTAATTAGGACTTTGTAATTTTAGTACTTAATTGGGACTTGACAATTTTAGGACTTAATTAGGACTTGGTAATTTTAGGACTTAATTAGGACTTGGTAATTTTAGGGCTTTATTAGGACTTGTTAATTTTAGGACCTCATAAGAACTTGGCTAATTAAGGATTTCCTTAGGACTTGGAAATTATAGGACTTCATTAGAACTGGATAATTTTAGGACTTAATTAGGACTTGGTAATTTTAGGACATAATTAGGACATGACAATTTTAGAACTTAATTATGACTTGGAAATTTTAGGACTTAATTAGGACATGGTAATTTTAGGACTTCATTAGGACTTGACAATTTTAGAACTTAATTGGGACTTGACAATTTTAGGACTTAATTAGGACTTGGTAATTTAGGACTTAATTGGGACTTGACAATTTTAGAACCTAATCAGGATTTGCTAGTTTTAGGACTTAATTCGGACTTGGTAATTTTAGGACTTCATTAGGATTTGACAATTTTAGGACTTAAATAGGACTTCATAATTTTAGGACTTAATTAATACTTGTTAATTTTAGAACTTTATTAGGACTTGACAAAATTCAGGACTTAATTAGGGCTTGACAATTTTAGAACCTAATTAGGACTTTGTAATTTTAGTACTTAATTGGGACTTGACAATTTTAGGACTTAATTAGGACTTGGTAATTTTAGGACTTAATTAGGACTTGGTAATTTTAGGGCTTTATTAGGACTTGTTAATTTTAGGACCTCATAAGAACTTGGCCAATTAAGGATTTCCTTAGGACTTGGAAATTATAGGACTTTATTAGAACTTGGTAATTTTAGGACTTAATTAGGACTTGGTAATTTTAGGACATAATTAGGACTTGGTAATTTTAGGACTTAATTAGGACATGACAATTTTAGAACTTAATTGGGACTTGACAATTTTAGGACTTAATTATGACTTGAAAATTTTAGGACTTAATTAGGACATGGTACTTTTAGGACTTCATTAGGACTTGACTATTTCAGGACATAACAAGGGATTGACAAATTTAGGACTGCATTAGGACTTCGTAATTTTTGGACTTAATTAATACTTGTTAATTTTAGAACCTTATTAGGACTTGACAAAATTCAGGACTTAATTAGGGCTTGACAATTTTAGGACTTTATTAGGACTTGAAAATTATAGGACTTTATTAGAACTTAGTAATTTTAGAACTTAATTAGGACTTGTTAATTGTAGGACTTAATTATGACATGGTAATTTTAGGATTTCATTAGGACTTGACTATTTCAGGACATAACAAGGGTTTGACAAAATTAGGACTGCATTAGGACTTCGTATTTTTAGGAGTTAATTAGGACATGCTAATTTTCGGCCTTACTTAGGACTTGCCAGTTTTAGGACTTAATTAGGACTTGGTAATTTTAGGACCTCATAAGAACTTGGCCAATTAAGGATTTCCTTAGGACTTGGAAATTATAGGACTTTATTAGAACTTGGTAATTTTAGGACTTAATTAGGACTTGGTAATTTTAGAACTTTATTAGGACTTGACAAAATTCAGGACTTAATTAGCGCTTGACAATTTTAGAACCTAATTAGGACTTTGTAATTTTAGTACTTAATTGGGACTTGACAATTTTAGGACTTAATTAGGACTTGGTAATTTTAGGACTTAATTAGGACTTGGTAATTTTAGGGCTTTATTAGGAATTGTTAATTTTAGGACCTCATAAGAACTTGGCTAATTAAGGATTTCCTTAGGACTTGGAAATTATAGGACTTCATTAGAACTGGATAATTTTAGGACTTAATTAGGACTTGGTAATTTTAGGACATAATTAGGACATGACAATTTTAGAACTTAATTATGACTTGGAAATTTTAGGACTTAATTAGGACATGGTAATTTTAGGACTTCATTAGGACTTGACTATTTCAGGACATAACAAGGGTTTGACAAATTTAGGACTGCATTAGAACTTCGTATTTTTAGGAGTTAATTAGGACATGCTAATTTTCGGCCTTAATTAGGACATGCCAGTTTTAGGACTTATTAAGGACTTGGTAATTTTAAGACTTAATTGGGACTTGACAATTTTAGGACTTAATTAGGATTTGGTAATTTTAGGACTTAATTGGGACTTGGTAATTTTAGGACTTAATTAGGACTTGGTAATTTTAGAACTTTATTAGGACTTGACAAAATTCAGGACTTAATTAGCGCTTGACAATTTTAGAACCTAATTAGGACTTTGTAATTTTAGTACTTAATTGGGACTTGACAATTTTAGGACTTAATTAGGACTTGGTAATTTTAGGACTTAATTAGGACTTGGTAATTTTAGGGCTTTATTAGGAATTGTTAATTTTAGGACCTCATAAGAACTTGGCTAATTAAGGATTTCCTTAGGACTTGGAAATTATAGGACTTCATTAGAACTGGATAATTTTAGGACTTAATTGGGACTTGACAATTTTAGGACTTAATTAGGACTTGGTAATTTTAGGGCTTTATTAGGACATGACAATTTTAGAACTTAATTGGGACTTGACAATTTTAGGACTTAATTATGACTTGAAAATTTTAGGACTTAATTAGGACATGGTACTTTTAGGACTTCATTAGGACTTGACTATTTCAGGACATAACAAGGGATTGACAAATTTAGGACTGCATTAGGACTTCGTAATTTTTGGACTTAATTAATACTTGTTAATTTTAGAACCTTATTAGGACTTGACAAAATTCAGGACTTAATTAGGGCTTGACAATTTTAGGACTTTATTAGGACTTGGAAATTATAGGACTTTATTAGAACTTAGTAATTTTAGAACATAATTAGGACTTGGTAATTTTAGGACTTAATTAGGACATGACAATTTTAGAACTGAATTGGGACTTGACAATTTTAGGACTTAATTATGACTTGAAAATTTTAGGACTTAATTAGGACATGGTACTTTTAGGACTTCATTAGGACTTGACTATTTCAGGACATAACAAGGGATTGACAAATTTAGGACTGCATTAGGACTTCGTAATTTTTGGACTTAATTAATACTTGTTAATTTTAGAACCTTATTAGGACTTGACAAAATTCAGGACTTAATTAGGGCTTGACAATTTTAGGACTTTATTAGGACTTGGAAATTATAGGACTTTATTAGAACTTAGTAATTTTAGAACTTAATTAGGACTTGTTAATTTTAGGACTTAATTAGGACATGGTAATTTTAGGACTTCATTAGGACTTGACTATTTCAGGACATAACAAGGGTTTGACAAAATTAGGACTGCATTAGGACTTCGTATTTTTAGGAGTTAATTAGGACATGCTAATTTTCGGCCTTACTTAGGACTTGCCAGTTTTAGGACTTAATTAGGACTTGGTAATTTTAGGACCTCATAAGAACTTGGCCAATTAAGGATTTCATTAGGCCTTGGTAATTTTAGGACTTAATTGGGACTTGATAATATTAGGACTTAATTAGGACTTGGTAATTTTAGGACTTAATTGGGACTTGACAAGTTTAGGACTTAATTAGGGCTTGACAATTTTCGGGCATCATTAGGACTTGACAATTTCTGGACTTATTAAGGACTTGGTAATTTTAGGACTTAATTAGGACTTGGTAATTTTAGGGCTTTATTAGGACTTGTTAATTTTAGGACTAAATTGGGACTTGACAATTTTAGGACTTAATTAGGACTTGGTAATTTTAGGACTTCATTAGGACTTGACTATTTCAGGACATAAAAAGGGTTTGACAAATTTAGGACTGCATTAGGACTTCGTATTTTTAGGAGTTAATTAGGACATGCTAATTTTCGGCCTTAATTAGGACTTGCCAGTTTTAGGACTAAATTAGGATTTGGTAATTTTAGGACTTTATTAGGACTTGGTAATTATAGGACTTTATTAGAACTTAGTAATTTTAGAACTTAATTAGGAATTGTTAATTTTAGGACTTAATTAGGACATGGTAATTTTAGGACTTCATTAGGACTTGACTATTTCAGGACATAAAAAGGGTTTGACAAATTTAGGACTGCATTAGAACTTCGTATTTTTAGGAGTTAATTAGGACATGCTAATTTTCGGCCTTAATTAGGACATGCCAGTTTTAGGACTTATTAAGGACTTGGTAATTTTAAGACTTAATTGGGACTTGACAATTTTAGGACTTAATTAGGATTTGGTAATTTTAGGACTTAATTAGGACTTCGTAATTTTAGGGCTTTATTAGGACTTGGTAATTTTAGGACTTAATTAGGACTTGGTAATTTTAGGGCTTTATTAGGACTTGTTAATTTTAGGACTAGATTGGGACTTGTTAATTTTAGGACTTAATTAGGACTTGGTAATTTTAGGACTTAATTGGGACTTGACAATTTTAGGAATTAATAAGGGCTTGACAATTTTAGAACCTAATTAGGACTTGGTTATTTTAGGGCTTTATTAGGACTTGTTAATTTTAGGACCTCATAAGGACTTGGCTAATTAAGGATTTCATTAGGACTTGGAAATTATAGGACTTTATTAGAACTTGGTAATTTTAGGACTTAATTAGGACTTGGTAATTTTAGGACTTAATTGGGACTTGACAATTTTAGGACTTAATAAGGGCTTGACAATTTTAGAACCTAATTAGGACTTGGTTATTTTAGGGCTTTATTAGGACTTGTTAATTTTAGGACCTCATAAGGACTTGGCTAATTAAGGATTTCATTAGGACTTGGAAATTATAGGACTTTATTAGAACTTGGTAATTTTAGGACTTAATTAGGACTTGGTAATTTTAGGACATAATTAGGACATGACAATTTTAGAACTTAATTATGACTTGGAAATTTTAGGACTTAATTAGGACATAGTAATTTTAGGACTTTATTAGGACTTGACTATTTCAGGACATAACAAGGGTTTGACAAATTTAGGACTGCATTAGAACTTCGTATTTTTAGGAGTTAATTAGGACATGCTAATTTTCGGCCTTAATTAGGACATGCCAGTTTTAGGACTTATTAAGGACTTGGTAATTTTAAGACTTAATTGGGACTTGACAATTTTAGGACTTAATTAGGATTTGGTAATTTTAGGACTTAATTGGGACTTGGTAATTTTAGGACTTCATTAGGATTTGACAATTTTAGGACTTAAATAGGACTTCATAATTTTAGGACTTAATTAGGACTTGGTAATTTTAGAACTTTATTAGGACTTGACAAAATTCAGGACTTAATTAGCGCTTGACAATTTTAGAACCTAATTAGGACTTTGTAATTTTAGTACTTAATTGGGACTTGACAATTTTAGGACTTAATTAGGACTTGGTAATTTTAGGACTTAATTAGGACTTGGTAATTTTAGGGCTTTATTAGGAATTGTTAATTTTAGGACCTCATAAGAACTTGGCTAATTAAGGATTTCCTTAGGACTTGGAAATTATAGGACTTCATTAGAACTGGATAATTTTAGGACTTAATTAGGACTTGGTAATTTTAGGACATAATTAGGACATGACAATTTTAGAACTTAATTATGACTTGGAAATTTTAGGACTTAATTAGGACATGGTAATTTTAGGACTTCATTAGGACTTGACTATTTCAGGACATAACAAGGGTTTGACAAATTTAGGACTGCATTAGAACTTCGTATTTTTAGGAGTTAATTAGGACATGCTAATTTTCGGCCTTAATTAGGACATGCCAGTTTTAGGACTTATTAAGGACTTGGTAATTTTAAGACTTAATTGGGACTTGACAATTTTAGGACTTAATTAGGATTTGGTAATTTTAGGACTTAATTAGGACTTCGTAATTTTAGGGCTTTATTAGGACTTGGTAATTTTAGGGCTTTATTAGGACTTGTTAATTTTAGGACTAAATTAGGACTTGTTAATTTTAGGACTTAATTAGGACTTGGTAATTTTAGGACTTAATTGGGACTTGACAATTTTAGGACTTAATTAGGACTTAGTAATTTTAGGACTTAATTAGGACTTGGTTATTTTAGGGCTTTATTAGGACTTGTTAATTTTAGGACCTCATAAAGACTTGGCTAATTAAGGATTCCATTAGGACTTGGAAATTATAGGACTTTATTAGAACTTGGTAATTTTAGGACTTAATTAGGACTTGGTAATTTTAGGACATAATAAGGACATGACAATTTTAGAACTTAATTGGGACTTGACAATTTTAGGACTTAATTAGGACTTGGTAATTTAGGACTTAATTGGGACTTGACAATTTTAGAACCTAATCAGGATTTGCTAGTTTTAGGACTTAATTCGGACTTGGTAATTTTAGGACTTCATTAGGATTTGACAATTTTAGGACTTAAATAGGACTTCATAATTTTAGGACTTAATTAATACTTGTTAATTTTAGAACTTTATTAGGACTTGACAAAATTCAGGACTTAATTAGGGCTTGACAATTTTAGAACCTAATAAGGACTTTGTAATTTTTGTACTTAATTGGGACTTGACAATTTTAGGACTTAATTAGGACTTGGTAATTTTAGGACTTAATTAGGACTTGGTAATTTTAGGGCTTTATTAGGACTTGTTAATTTTAGGACCTCATAAAAACTTGGCCAATTAAGGATTTCCTTAGGACTTGGAAATTATAGGACTTTATTAGAACTTAGTAATTTTAGAACTTAATTAGGACTTGTTAATTTTAGGACTTAATTAGGACATGGTAATTTTAGGACTTCATTAGGACTTGACTATTTCAGGACATAACAAGGGTTTAACAAAATTAGGACTGCATTAGGACTTCGTATTTTTAGGAGTTAATTAGGACATGCTAATTTTCGGCCTTACTTAGGACTTGCCAGTTTTAGGACTTAATTAGGACTTGGTAATTTTAGGACCTCATAAGAACTTGGCCAATTAAGGATTTCATTAGGCCTTGGTAATTTTAGGACTTAATTGGGACTTGATAATATTAGGACTTAATTAGGACTTGGTAATTTTAGGACTTAATTGGGACTTGACAAGTTTAGGACTTAATTAGGGCTTGACAATTTTCGGGCATCATTAGGACTTGACAATTTCTGGACTTATTAAGGACTTGGTAATTTTAGGACTTAATTAGGACTTGGTAATTTTAGGGCTTTATTAGGACTTGTTAATTTTAGGACTAAATTGGGACTTGTCAATTTTAGGACTTAATTAGGACTTGGTAATTTTAGGACTTAATTAGGACTTGGTTATTTTAGGGCTTTATTAGGACTTGTTAATTTTAGGACCTCATAAGGACTTGGCCAATTAAGAATTTCATTAGGACTTGGAAATTATAGGACTTTATTAGAACTTGGTAATTTTAGTACTTAATTGGGACTTGACAATTTTAGGACTTAATTAGGACTTGGTAATTTTAGGACTTAATTAGGACTTGGTAATTTTAGGGCTTTATTAGGAATTGTTAATTTTAGGACCTCATAAGAACTTGGCTAATTAAGGATTTCCTTAGGACTTGGAAATTATAGGACTTCATTAGAACTGGATAATTTTAGGACTTAATTAGGACTTGGTAATTTTAGGACATAATTAGGACATGACAATTTTAGAACTTAATTATGACTTGGAAATTTTAGGACTTAATTAGGACATGGTAATTTTAGGACTTCATTAGGACTTGACTATTTCAGGACATAACAAGGGTTTGACAAATTTAGGACTGCATTAGAACTTCGTATTTTTAGGAGTTAATTAGGACATGCTAATTTTCGGCCTTAATTAGGACATGCCAGTTTTAGGACTTATTAAGGACTTGGTAATTTTAAGACTTAATTGGGACTTGACAATTTTAGGACTTAATTAGGATTTGGTAATTTTAGGACTTAATTAGGACTTCGTAATTTTAGGGCTTTATTAGGACTTGGTAATTTTAGGGCTTTATTAGGACTTGTTAATTTTAGGACTAAATTAGGACTTGTTAATTTTAGGACTTAATTAGGACTTGGTAATTTTAGGACTTAATTGGGACTTGACAATTTTAGGACTTAATTAGGACTTAGTAATTTTAGGACTTAATTAGGACTTGGTTATTTTAGGGCTTTATTAGGACTTGTTAATTTTAGGACCTCATAAAGACTTGGCTAATTAAGGATTCCATTAGGACTTGGAAATTATAGGACTTTATTAGAACTTGGTAATTTTAGGACTTAATTAGGACTTGGTAATTTTAGGACATAATAAGGACATGACAATTTTAGAACTTAATTGGGACTTGACAATTTTAGGACTTAATTAGGACTTGGTAATTTAGGACTTAATTGGGACTTGACAATTTTAGAACCTAATCAGGATTTGCTAGTTTTAGGACTTAATTCGGACTTGGTAATTTTAGGACTTCATTAGGATTTGACAATTTTAGGATTTAAATAGGACTTCATAATTTTAGGACTTAATTAATACTTGTTAATTTTAGAACTTTATTAGGACTTGACAAAATTCAGGACTTAATTAGGGCTTGACAATTTTAGAACCTAATAAGGACTTTGTAATTTTTGTACTTAATTGGGACTTGACAATTTTAGGACTTAATTAGGACTTGGTAATTTTAGGACTTAATTAGGACTTGGTAATTTTAGGGCTTTATTAGGACTTGTTAATTTTAGGACCTCATAAAAACTTGGCCAATTAAGGATTTCCTTAGGACTTGGAAATTATAGGACTTTATTAGAACTTAGTAATTTTAGAACTTAATTAGGACTTGTTAATTTTAGGACTTAATTAGGACATGGTAATTTTAGGACTTCATTAGGACTTGACTATTTCAGGACATAACAAGGGTTTAACAAAATTAGGACTGCATTAGGACTTCGTATTTTTAGGAGTTAATTAGGACATGCTAATTTTCGGCCTTACTTAGGACTTGCCAGTTTTAGGACTTAATTAGGACTTGGTAATTTTAGGACCTCATAAGAACTTGGCCAATTAAGGATTTCATTAGGCCTTGGTAATTTTAGGACTTAATTGGGACTTGATAATATTAGGACTTAATTAGGACTTGGTAATTTTAGGACTTAATTGGGACTTGACAAGTTTAGGACTTAATTAGGGCTTGACAATTTTCGGGCATCATTAGGACTTGACAATTTCTGGACTTATTAAGGACTTGGTAATTTTAGGACTTAATTAGGACTTGGTAATTTTAGGGCTTTATTAGGACTTGTTAATTTTAGGACTAAATTGGGACTTGTCAATTTTAGGACTTAATTAGGACTTGGTAATTTTAGGACTTAATTAGGACTTGGTTATTTTAGGGCTTTATTAGGACTTGTTAATTTTAGGACCTCATAAGGACTTGGCCAATTAAGAATTTCATTAGGACTTGGAAATTATAGGACTTTATTAGAACTTGGTAATTTTAGGACTTAATTGGGACTTGACAATTTTAGAACATAATCAGGATTTGCTAGTTTTAGGACTTAATTCGGACTTGGTAATTTTAGGACTTCATTAGGATTTGACAATTTTAGGACTTAAATAGGACTTCATAATTTTAGGACTTAATTAATACTTGTTAATTTTAGAACTTTATTAGGACTTGACAAAATTCAGGACTTAATAAGGGCTTGACAATTTTAGAACCTAATTAGGACTTTGTAATTTTAGTACTTAATTGGGACTTGACAATTTTAGGACTTAATTAGGACTTGGTAATTTTAGGACTTAATTAGGACTTGGTAATTTTAGGGCTTTATTAGGACTTGTTAATTTTAGGACCTCATAAGAACTTGGCCAATTAAGGATTTCCTTAGGACTTGGAAATTATAGGACTTTATTAGAACTTGGTAATTTTAGGACTTAATTAGGACTTGGTAATTTTAGGACATAATTAGGACTTGGTAATTTTAGGACTTAATTAGGACATGACAATTTTAGAACTTAATTAGGACTTGACAATTTTAGGACTTAATTAGGACATGGTACTTTTAGGACTTCATTAGGACTTGACTATTTCAGGACATAACCAGGGTTTGACAAATTTAGGACTGCCTTAGGACTTCGTAAATTTTGGACTTAATTAATACTTGTTAATTTTAGATCTTTATTAGGACTTGACAAAATTCAGGACTTAATTAGGGCTTGACAATTTTAGGACTTTATTAGGACTTGGTAATTATAGGCCTTTATTAGAACTTAGTAATTTTAGAACTTAATTAGGAATTGTTAATTTTAGGACTTAATTAGGACATGGTAATTTTAGGACTTCATTAGGACTTGACTATTTCAGGACATAAAAAGGGTTTGACAAATTTAGGACTGCATTAGGACTTCGTATTTTTAGGAGTTAATTAGGACATGCTAATTTTCGGCCTTAATTAGGACTTGCCAGTTTTAGGACTAAATTAGGATTTGGTAATTTTAGGACTTAATTAGGACTTCGTAATTTTAGGGCTTTATTAGGACTTGGTAATTTTAGGACCTCATAAGAAATTGGCCAATTAAGGATTTCATTAGGCCTTGGTAATTTTAGGACTTAATTGGGACTTGATAAATTTAGGACTTAATTAGGACTTGACAAGTTTAGGACTTAATTAGGGCTTGACAATTTTCGGACATCATTAGGACTTGACAATTTCTGGACTTATTAAGGACTTGGTAATTTTAGGACTTAATTAGGACTTGGTAATTTTAGGGCTTTATTAGGACTTGTTAATTTTAGGACTAGATTGGGACTTGTTAATTTTAGGACTTAATTAGGACTTGGTAATTTTAGGACTTAATTGGGACTTGACAATTTTAGGACTTAATTAGGACTTGGTAATTTTAGGACTTAATTAGGACTTGGTTATTTTAGGGCTTTATTAGGACTTGTTAATTTTAGGACCTCATAAGGACTTGGCCAATTAAGGATTTCATTAGGACTTGGAAATTATAGGACTTTATTAGAACTTGGTAATTTTAGGACCTAATTTGGACTTGGTCATTTTAGGACATAATTAGGACATCACAATTTTAGAACTTAATTGGGACTTGACAATTTCAGGACTTAATTAATACTTGTTAATTTTAGAACTTTATTAGGACTTGACAAAATTCAGGACTTAATTAGGGCTTGACAATTTTAGGACTTTATTAGGACTTGGTAATTTTAGGGCTTTATTAGGACTTGGTAATTTTAGGACCTCATAAGGACTTGGCCAATTAAAGATTTCATTAGGACTTGGAAATTATAGGACTTTATTACAACTTGGTAATTTTAGAACTTAATTAGGACTTGGTAATTTTAGGACATAATTAGGACTTGGTAATTTTAGGACTTAATTGGGACTTGACAATTTTAGAACCTAATTAGGACTTGGTAATTTTAGGACTTAATTGGGACTTGACAATTTTAGGACTTAATTAGGACTTTGTAATTTTAGGACTTAATTGGGACTTGACAATTTTAGGACTTAATTAGGACTTGGTAATTTTAGGACTTAATTAGGACTTGGTAATTTTATGGCTTTATTAGGACTTGTTAATTTTAGGACCTCATAAGGACTTGGCCGATTAAGGTTTTCATTAGGACTTGGAAATTATAGGACTTTATTAGAACTTGGTAATTTTAGGACTTAATTAAGACTTGGTAATTTTAGGACTTAATTAGGACTGACAATTTTAGGACTTAATTAGGACTTCATAATTTCAGGACTTAATTAATACTTGTTAATTTTAGAACTTTATGAGGACTTGACAAACTTAGGCCTTCATTAGGACTCGCCATTTTTAGGACTTATTAAGGACTTGGTAATTTTCGGACTTAATTAGGACTTGGTAATTTTAGGGCTTTATTACAACTTGGTAATTTTAGGATTTAATTAGGCCTTGGTAATTTTAGGACTTAATTGGGACTTGACAATTTTAGGACTTAATTAGGACTTGGTAATTTTAGGACTTAATTAGGACTTGGTTATTTTAGGGCTTTATTAGGACTTGTTAATTTTAGGACCTCATAAGGACTTGGCCAATTAAGGATTTCATTAGGACTTGGAAATTATAGGACTTTATTAGAACTTGGTAATTTTAGGACTTAATTAGGTCTTGGTAATTTTAGGACATAATTAGGACATGACAATTTTAGAACTTAATTGGGACTTGACAATTTTAGGACTTAATTAGGACTTGGTAATTTAGGACTTAATTGGGACTTGACAATTTTAGAACCTAATCAGGATTTGCTAGTTTTAGGACTTAATTCGGACTTGGTAATTTTAGGACTTTATTAGGATTTGACAATTTTAGGACTTAATTAGGACTTCATAATATTAGGACTTAATTAATACTTGTTAATTTTAGAACTTTATTAGGACTTGACAAAATTCAGGACTTAATTAGGGCTTGACAATTTTAGGACTTTATTAGGACTTGGTAATTTTAGGACTTTATTAGGACTTGCTAATTTTAGGAAATCATAAGGACTTGGCAAAATTAGCACTTAATTAGGACTTGGTAATTTTACGACTTTATTAGGACTTGACAATTTCAGGACTTAATTAGGGCTTGACAATTTTAGGACTTTATTAGGACTTGGTAATTTTAGGACTTTATTAGGACTTGCTAATTTTAGGAAATCATAAGGACTTGGCAAAATTAGCACTTAATTAGGACATGGTAATTTTAGGCCTTAATTAGGACTTGACAGTTTTAGGACTTATAAAGGACTTGGTAATTTTAGGACTTAATTGGGACTTCACAATTTTAGGACTTAATTAGGACATGGTACTTTTAGGACTTCATTAGGACTTGACTATTTCAGGACATAACAAGGGTTTGACAAATTTAGGACTGCATTAGGACTTCGTATTTTTAGGAGTTAATTAGGACATGCTAATTTTCGGCCTTAATTAGGACTTGCCAGTTTTAGGACTTATTAAGGACTTGGTAATTTTAGGACTTAATTATGACTTGGTAATTTTAGGGCTTTATTAGGACTTGTTAATTTTAGGACCTCATAAGGACTTGGCCGATTAAGGTTTTCATTAGGACTTGGAAATTATAGGACTTTATTAGAACTTGGTAATTTTAGGACTTAATTAAGACTTGGTAATTTTAGGACTTAATTAGGACTTACAATTTTAGGACTTAATTAGGACTTGTTAATTTTAGGACTAAATTGGGACTTGTTAATTTTAGGACTTAATTAGGACTTGGTAATTTTAGGACTTAATTGGGACTTGACAATTTTAGGACTTAATTAGGACTTGGTTATTTTTAGGACTTAATTAGGACTTGGTTATTTTAGGGCTTTATTAGGACTTGTTAATTTTAGGACCTCATAAGGAGTTGGCCAATTAAGGATTTCATTAGGACTTGGAAATTATAGGACTTTATTAGAACTTGGTAATTTTAGGACCTAATTAGGACTTGGTAATTTTAGGACTTAATTGGGACTTGACAATTTTAGGACTTAATTAGGACTTTGTAATTTTAGGACTTAATTGGGACTTGACAATTTTAGGACTTAATTAGGACTTGGTAATTTTAGGACTTAATTAGGACTTGGTAATTTTATGGCTTTATTAGGACTTGTTAATTTTAGGACCTCATAAGGACTTGGCCAATTAAGGATTTCATTAGGACTTGGAAATTATAGGACTTTATTAGAACTTGGTAATTTTAGGACCTAATTAGGACTTGGTAATTTTAGGACTTAATTGGGACTTGACAATTTCAGGACTTAATTAGGACTTTGTAATTTTAGGACTTAATTGGGACTTGACAATTTTAGGATTTAATTAGGACTTGGTAATTTTAGGACCTCATAAGGACTTGGCCAATTAAAGATTTCATTAGTACTTGGAAATTATAGGACTTTATTACAACTTGGTAATTTTAGAACTTAATTAGGACTTGGTAAATTTAGGACATAATTAGGACTTGGTAATTTTAGGACTTAATTGGGATTTGACAATTTTAGAACCTAATTAGGACTTGGTAATTTTAGGACTTAATTGGGACTTGACAATTTTAGGACTTAATTAGGACTTTGTAATTTTAGGACTTAATTGGGACTTGACAATTTTAGGACTTAATTAGGACTTGGTAATTTTAGGACCTAATTAGGACTTGGTAATTTTATGGCTTTATTAGGACTTGTTAATTTTAGGACCTCATAAGAACTTGGCCAATTAAGGATTTCCTTAGGACTTGGAAATTATAGGACTTTATTAGAACTTGGTAATTTTAGGACTTAATTAGGACTTGGTAATTTTAGGACATAATTAGGACATGACAATTTTAGAACTTAATTATGACTTGGAAATTTAGGACTTAATTGGGACTTGACAATTTTAGGACTTGATTAGGACTTGGTAATTTTAGGACTTAATTGGGACTTGACAATTTTAGGACTTAATTAGGACTAGGTAATTTTAGGACTTAATTAGAACTTGGTAATTTTAGGACTTAATTAGGACTTGGTAATTTTAGGACTTAATTGGGACTTGACAATTTTAGGACTTAATTAGGACTTGGTAATTTTAGGACTTAATTAGGACTTGGTAATTTTATGGCTTTATTAGGACTTGTTAATTTTAGGACCTCATAAGAACTTGGCCAATTAAGGATTTCCTTAGGACTTGGAAATTATAGGACTTTATTAGAACTTGGTAATTTTAGGACTTAATTAGGACTTTGTAATTTTAGGACTTAATTGGGACTTGACAATTTTAGGACTTAATTAGGACTTGGTAATTTTAGGACTTAATTAGGACTTGGTAATTTTATGGCTTTATTAGGACTTGTTAATTTTAGGACCTCATAAGAACTTGGCCAATTAAGGATTTCCTTAGGACTTGGAAATTATAGGACTTTATTAGAACTTGGTAATTTTAGGACTTAATTAGGACTTGGTAATTTTAGGACATAATTAGGACATGACAATTTTAGAACTTAATTATGACTTGGAAATTTAGGACTTAATTTGGACTTGACAATTTTAGGACTTAATTAGGACATGGTACTTTTAGGACCTCATTAGGACTTGACTATTTCAGGACATAAACAGGGTTTGACAAATTTAGGACTGCATTAGGACTTCGTATTTTTAGAAGTTAATTAGGACATGCTAATTTTCGGCCTTAATTAGGACTTGCCATTTTTAGGACTTATTAAGGACTTGTTAATTTTAGGACTTAATTATGACTTGGTAATTTTAGGGCTTTATTAGGACTTGTTAATTTTAGGACATAACAAGGGTTTGACAAATTTAGGACTGCATTAGGACTTCGTATTTTTAGGAGTTAATTAGGACATGCTAATTTTCGGCCTTAATTAGGACTTGCCAGTTTTAGGACTTATTAAGGACTTAGTAATTTTAGGACTTAATTATGACTTGGTAATTTTAGGGCTTTATTAGGACTTGTTAATTTTAGGACCTCATAAGGACTTGGCCGATTAAGGTTTTCATTAGGACTTGGAAATTATAGGACTTTATTAGAACTTGGTAATTTTAGGACTTAATTAAGACTTGGTAATTTTAGGACTTAATTAGGACTTACAATTTTAGGACCTAATTAGGACTTCATAATTTCAGGACTTAATTAATACTTGGTAATTTTACGACTTTATTAGGACTTGACAAGTTTAGGACTTAATTAGGGCTTGACAATTTTCGGACATCATTAGGACTTGACAATTTCTGGACTTATTAAGGACTTGGTAATTTTAGGACTTAATTAGGACTTGGTAATTTTAGGGCTTTATTAGGACATGTTAATTTTAGGACCTCATAAGGACTTGGCCAATTAAGGATTTCATTAGGACTTGGAAATTATAGGACTTTATTAGAACTTGGTAATTTTAGGACTTAATTAGGACATGGTACTTTTAGGACTTATTAAGGACTTGGTAATTTTAAGACTTAATTGGGTCTTGGCAATTTTAGGACTTAATTAGGATTTGGTAATTTTAGGACTTAATTAGGACTTCGTAATTTTAGGGCTTTATTAGGACTTGGTAATTTTAGGACCTCATAAGAACTTGGCCAATTAAGGATTTCATTAGGCCTTGGTAATTTTAGGACTTAATTGGGACTTGATAATTTTAGGACTTAATTAGGACTTGGTAATTTTAGGACTTAATTGGGACTTGACAACTTTAGGACTTAATTAGGACTTGGTAATTTTAGGACTTAATTGGGTCTTGACAATTTTAGGACTTAATTAGGATTTGGTAATTTTAGGACTTAATTAGGACTTCGTAATTTTAGGGCTTTATTAGGACTTGGTAATTTTAGGACCTCATAAGAACTTGGCCAATTAAGGATTTCATTAGGACTTGACAATTTCTGGACTTATTAAGGACTTGGTAATTTTAGGACTTAATTAGGACTTGGTAATTTTAGGGCTTTATTAGGACTTGTTAATTTTAGGACTAAATTGGGACTTGTTAATTTTAGGACTTAATTAGGACTTGGTAATTTTAGGACTTAATTGGGACTTGACAATTTTAGGACTTAATTAGGACATGGTACTTTTAGGACTTATTAAGGACTTGGTAATTTTAAGACTTAATTGGGTCTTGACAATTTTAGGACTTAATTAGGATTTGGTAATTTTAGGACTTAATTAGGACTTCGTAATTTTAGGGCTTTATTAGGACTTGGTAATTTTAGGACCTCATAAGAACTTGGCCAATTAAGGATTTCATTAGGCCTTGGTAATTTTAGGACTTAATTGGGACTTGATAATTTTAGGACTTAATTAGGACTTGGTAATTTTAGGACTTAATTGGGACTTGACAACTTTAGGACTTAATTAGGACTTGGTAATTTTAGGACTTAATTAGGACTTGGTAATTTTACGACTTTATTAGGACTTGACAAGTTTAGGACTTCATTAGGGCTTGACAATTTTCGGACATCATTAGGACTTGACAATTTCTGGACTTATTAAGGACTTGGTAATTTTAGGACTTAATTAGGACTTGGTAATTTTAGGGCTTTATTAGGACTTGTTAATTTTAGGACTAAATTGGGACTTGTTAATTTTAGGACTTAATTAGGACTTGGTAATTTTAGGACTTAATTGGGACTTGACAATTTTAGGACTTAATTAGGACTTGGTAATTTTAGGACTTAATTAGGACTTGGTTATTTTAGGGCTTTATTAGGACTTGTTAATTTTAGGACCTCATAAGAACTTGGCCAATTAAGGATTTCCTTAGGACTTGGAAATTATAGGACTTTATTAGAACTTGGTAATTTTAGGACTTAATTAGGACTTTGTAATTTTAGGACTTAATTGGGACTTGACAATTTTAGGACTTAATTAGGACTTGGTAATTTTAGGACTTAATTAGGACTTGGTAATTTTATGGCTTTATTAGGACTTGTTAATTTTAGGACCTCATAAGAACTTGGCCAATTAAGGATTTCCTTAGGACTTGGAAATTATAGGACTTTATTAGAACTTGGTAATTTTAGGACTTAATTAGGACTTGGTAATTTTAGGACATAATTAGGACATGACAATTTTAGAACTTAATTATGACTTGGAAATTTAGGACTTAATTTGGACTTGACAATTTTAGGACTTAATTAGGACATGGTACTTTTAGGACTTCATTAGGACTTGACTATTTCAGGACATAACAAGGGTTTGACAAATTTAGGACTGCATTAGGACTTCGTATTTTTAGAAGTTAATTAGGACATGCTAATTTTCGGCCTTAATTAGGACTTGCCATTTTTAGGACTTATTAAGGACTTGTTAATTTTAGGACTTAATTATGACTTGGTAATTTTAGGGCTTTATTAGGACTTGTTAATTTTAGGACATAACAAGGGTTTGACAAATTTAGGACTGCATTAGGACTTCGTATTTTTAGGAGTTAATTAGGACATGCTAATTTTCGGCCTTAATTAGGACTTGCCAGTTTTAGGACTTATTAAGGACTTAGTAATTTTAGGACTTAATTATGACTTGGTAATTTTAGGGCTTTATTAGGACTTGTTAATTTTAGGACCTCATAAGGACTTGGCCGATTAAGGTTTTCATTAGGACTTGGAAATTATAGGACTTTATTAGAACTTGGTAATTTTAGGACTTAATTAAGACTTGGTAATTTTAGGACTTAATTAGGACTTACAATTTTAGGACCTAATTAGGACTTCATAATTTCAGGACTTAATTAATACTTGTTAATTTTAGAACTTTATTAGGACTTGACAAACTTAGGCCTTCATTAGGACTCGCCAATTTTAGGACTTATTAAGGACTTGGTAATTTTCGGACTTAATTAGGACTTGGTAATTTTACGACTTTATTAGGACTTGACAAGTTTAGGACTTAATTAGGGCTTGACAATTTTCGGACATCATTAGGACTTGACAATTTCTGGACTTATTAAGGACTTGGTAATTTTAGGACTTAATTAGGACTTGGTAATTTTAGGGCTTTATTAGGACATGTTAATTTTAGGACCTCATAAGGACTTGGCCAATTAAGGATTTCATTAGGACTTGGAAATTATAGGACTTTATTAGAACTTGGTAATTTTAGGACTTAATTAGGACATGGTACTTTTAGGACTTATTAAGGACTTGGTAATTTTAAGACTTAATTGGGTCTTGACAATTTTAGGACTTAATTAGGATTTGGTAATTTTAGGACTTAATTAGGACTTCGTAATTTTAGGGCTTTATTAGGACTTGGTAATTTTAGGACCTCATAAGAACTTGGCCAATTAAGGATTTCATTAGGCCTTGGTAATTTTAGGACTTAATTGGGACTTGATAATTTTAGGACTTAATTAGGACTTGGTAATTTTAGGACTTAATTGGGACTTGACAACTTTAGGACTTAATTAGGACTTGGTAATTTTAGGACTTAATTAGGACTTGGTAATTTTACGACTTTATTAGGACTTGACAAGTTTAGGACTTCATTAGGGCTTGACAATTTTCGGACATCATTAGGACTTGACAATTTCTGGACTTATTAAGGACTTGGTAATTTTAGGACTTAATTAGGACTTGGTAATTTTAGGGCTTTATTAGGACTTGTTAATTTTAGGACTAAATTGGGACTTGTTAATTTTAGGACTTAATTAGGACTTGGTAATTTTAGGACTTAATTGGGACTTGACAATTTTAGGACTTAATTAGGACTTGGTAATTTTAGGACTTAATTAGGACTTGGTTATTTTAGGGCTTTATTAGGACTTGTTAATTTTAGGACCTCATAAGGACTTGGCCAATTAAGGATTTCATTAGGACTTGGAAATTATAGGACTTTATTAGAACTTGGTAATTTTAGGACCTAATTAGGACTTGGTAATTTTAGGACTTAATTGGGACTTGACAATTTTAGGACTTAATTAGGACTTTGTAATTTTAGGACTTAATTGGGACTTGACAATTTTAGGACTTAATTAGGACTTGGTAATTTTAGGACTTAATTAGGACTTGGTAATTTTATGGCTTTATTAGGACTTGTTAATTTTAGGACCTCATAAGGACTTGGCCAATTAAGGATTTCATTAGGACTTGGAAATTATAGGACTTTATTAGAACTTGGTAATTTTAGGACCTAATTAGGACTTGGTAATTTTAGGACTTAATTGGGACTTGACAATTTTAGGACTTAATTAGGACTTTGTAATTTTAGGACTTAATTGGGACTTGACAATTTTAGGACTTAATTAGGACTTGGTAATTTTAGGACATAATTAGGACTTGGTAATTTTAGGACTTAATTGGGACTTGACAATTTTAGAACCTAATTAGGACTTGGTAATTTTAGGACTTAATTGGGACTTGACAATTTTAGGACTTAATTAGGACTTTGTAATTTTAGGACTTAATTGGGACTTGACAATTTTAGGACTTAATTAGGACTTGGTAATTTTAGGACTTAATTAGGACTTGGTAATTTTATGGCTTTATTAGGACTTGTTAATTTTAGGACCTCATAAGAACTTGGCCAATTAAGGATTTCCTTAGGACTTGGAAATTATAGGACTTTATTAGAACTTGGTAATTTTAGGACTTAATTAGGACTTGGTAATTTTAGGACATAATTAGGACATGACAATTTTAGAACTTAATTATGACTTGGAAACTTAGGACTTAATTTGGACTTGACAATTTTAGGACTTGATTAGGACTTGGTAATTTTAGGACTTAATTGGGACTTGACAATTTTAGGACTTAATTAGGACTAGGTAATTTTAGGACTTAATTAGAACTTAGTAATTTTAGGACTTAATTAGGACTTGGTAATTTTAGGACATAATTAGGACATGACAATTTTAGAACTTAATTATGACTTGGAAATTTTAGGACTTAATCAGGACATGGTACTTTTAGGACTTCATTAGGACTTGACTATTTCAGGACATAACAAGGGTTTGACAAATTTAGGACTGCATTAGGACTTCGTATTTTTAGAAGTTAATTAGGACATGCTAATTTTCGGCCTTAATTAGGACTTGCCAGTTTTAGGACTTATTAAGGACTTGTTAATTTTAGGACTTAATTATGACTTGGTAATTTTAGGGCTTTATTAGGACTTGTTAATTTTAGGACATAACAAGGGTTTGACAAATTGAGGACTGCATTAGGACTTCGTATTTTTAGGAGTTAATTAGGACTTTCTAATTTTCGGCCTTACTTAGGACTTGCCAGTTTTAGGACTTAATTAGGACTTGGTAATTTTAGGACCTCATAAGAACTTGGCCAATTAAGGATTTCATTAGGCCTTGGTAATTTTAGGACTTAATTGGGACTTGATAATATTAGGACTTAATTAGGACTTGGTAATTTTAGGACTTAATTGGGACTTGACAAGTTTAGGACTTAATTAGGGCTTGACAATTTTCGGACATCATTAGGACTTGACAATTTCTGGACTTATTAAGGACTTGGTAATTTTAGGACTTAATTAGGACTTGGTAATTTTAGGGCTTTATTAGGACTTGTTATTTTTAGGACTAAATTGGGACTTGACAATTTTAGGACTTAATTAGGACTTGGTAATTTTAGGACTTAATTAGGACTTGGTTATTTTAGGGCTTTATTAGGACTTGTTAATTTTAGGACCTCATAAGGACTTGGCCAATTAAGGATTTCATTAGGACTTGGAAATTATAGGACTTTATTAGAACTTGGTAATTTTAGGACTTAATTAGGACTTGGTAATTTTAGGACATAATTAGGACATGACAATTTTAGAACTTAATTGGGACTTGACAATTTTAGGACTTAATTAGGACTTGGTAATTTAGGACTTAATTGGGACTTGACAATTTTAGAACCTAATCAGGATTTGCTAGTTTTAGGACTTAATTCGGACTTGGTAATTTTAGGACTTCATTAGGATTTGACAATTTTAGGACTTAAATAGGACTTCATAATTTTAGGACTTAATTAATACTTGTTAATTTTAGAACTTTATTAGGACTTGACAAAATTCAGGACTTAATTAGGGCTTGACAATTTTAGAACCTAATTAGGACTTTGTAATTTTAGTACTTAATTGGGACTTGACAATTTTAGGACTTAATTAGGACTTGGTAATTGTAGGACTTAATTAGGACTTGGTAATTTTAGGGCTTTATTAGGACTTGTTAATTTTAGGACCTCATAAGAACTTGGCCAATTAAGGATTTCCTTAGGACTTGGAAATTATAGGACTTTATTAGAACTTGGTAATTTTAGGACTTAATTAGGACTTGGTAATTTTAGGACATAATTAGGACTTGGTAATTTTAGGACTTAATTAGGACTTGACTATTTCAGGACATAAAAAGGGTTTGACAAATTTAGGACTGCCTTAGGACTTCGTAATTTTTGGACTTAATTAATACTTGTTAATTTTAGAACATTATTAGGACTTGACAAAATTCAGGACTTAATTAGGGCTTGACAATTTTAGGACTTTATTAGGACTTGGAAATTATAGGACTTTATTAGAACTTGGTAATTTTAGGACTTAATTAGGACATGGTACTTTTAGGACTTATTAAGGACTTGGTAATTTTAAGACTTAATTGGGTCTTGACAATTTTAGGACTTAATTAGGATTTGGTAATTTTAGGACTTAATTAGGACTTGGTTATTTTAGGGCTTTATTAGGACTTGTTAATTTTAGGACCTCATAAGGACTTGGCCAATTAAGGATTTCATTAGGACTTGGAAATTATAGGACTTTATTAGAACTTGGTAATTTTAGGACCTAAGTAGGACTTGGTAATTTTAGGACTTAATTGGGACTTGACAATTTTAGGACTTAATTAGGACTTTGTAATTTTAGGACTTAATTGGGACTTGGTTATTTTAGGGCTTTATTAGGACTTGTTAATTTTAGGACCTCATAAGGACTTGGCCAATTAAGGATTTCATTAGGACTTGGAAATTATAGGACTTTATTAGAACTTGGTAATTTTAGGACTTAATTAGGACATGGTACTTTTAGGACTTATTAAGGACTTGGTAATTTTAAGACTTAATTGGGTCTTGACAATTTTAGGACTTAATTAGGATTTGGTAATTTTAGGACTTAATTAGGACTTGGTTATTTTAGGGCTTTATTAGGACTTGTTAATTTTAGGACCTCATAAGGACTTGGCCAATTAAGGATTTCATTAGGACTTGGAAATTATAGGACTTTATTAGAACTTGGTAATTTTAGGACCTAAGTAGGACTTGGTAATTTTAGGACTTAATTGGGACTTGACAATTTTAGGACTTAATTAGGACTTTGTAATTTTAGGACTTAATTGGGACTTGGTTATTTTAGGGCTTTATTAGGACTTGTTAATTTTAGGACCTCATAAGGACTTGGCCAATTAAGGATTTCATTAGGACTTGGAAATTATAGGACTTTATTAGAACTTGGTAATTTTAGGACCTAAGTAGGACTTGGTAATTTTAGGACTTAATTGGGACTTGACAATTTTAGGACTTAATTAGGACTTTGTAATTTTAGGACTTAATTGGGACTTGACAATTTTAGGACTTAATTAGGACTTGGTAATTTTAGGACTTAATTAGGACTTGGTAATTTTATGGCTTTATTAGGACTTGTTAATTTTAGGACCTCATAAGGACTTGGCCAATTAAGGATTTCATTAGGACTTGGAAATTATAGGACTTTATTAGAACTTGGTAATTTTAGGACTTAATTAGGACTTGGTAATTTTAGGACATAATTAGGACATGACAATTTTAGAACTTAATTAGGACTTGGTAATTTTAGGACTTATTGGGACTTGACAATTTTAGGACTTAATTAGGACTTTGTAATTTTAGGACTTAATTGGGACTTGACAATTTTAGGACTTAATTAGGATTGGTAATTTTAGGACTTAATTAGGACTTGGTAATTTTATGGCTTTATTAGGACTTGTTAATTTTAGGACCTCATAAGAACTTGGCTAATTAAGGATTTCCTTAGGACTTGGAAATTATAGGACTTTATTAGAACTTGGTAATTTTAGGACTTAATTAGGACTTGGTAATTTTAGGACATAATTAGGACATGACAATTTTAGAACTTAATTATGACTTGGAAATTTAGGACTTAATTTGGACTTGACAATTTCAGGACTTGATTAGGACTTGGTAATTTTAGGACTTAATTGGGACTTGACAATTTTAGAACTTAATTAGGACTAGGTAATTTTAGGACTTAATTAGAAATTAGTAATTTTAGGACTTAATTAGGACTTGGTAATTTTAGGACATAATTAGGACATGACAATTTTAGTACTTAATTATGACTTGGAAATTTTAGGACTTAATTAGGACATGGTACTTTTAGGACTTCATTAGGACTTGACTATTTCAGGACATAACAAGGGTTTGACAAATTTAGGACTGCATTAGGACTTCGTATTTTTAGAAGTTAATTAGGACATGCTAATTTTCGGCCTTAATTAGGACTTGCCAGTTTTAGGACTTATTAAGGACTTGTTAATTTTAGGACTTAATTATGACTTGGTAATTTTAGGGCTTTATTAGGACTTGTTAATTTTAGGACATAACAAGGGTTTGACAAATTGAGGACTGCATTAGGACTTCGTATTTTTAGGAGTTAATTAGGACATGCTAATTTTCGGCCTTACTTAGGACTTGCCAGTTTTAGGACTTAATTAGGACTTGGTAATTTTAGGACCTCATAAGAACTTGGCCAATTAAGGATTTCATTAGGCCTTGGTAATTTTAGGACTTAATTGGGACTTGATAATATTAGGACTTAATTAGGACTTGGTAATTTTAGGACTTAATTGGGACTTGACAAGTTTAGGACTTAATTAGGGCTTGACAATTTTCGGACATCATTAGGACTTGACAATTTCTGGACTTATTAAGGACTTGGTAATTTTAGGACTTAATTAGGACTTGGTAATTTTAGGGCTTTATTAGGACTTGTTAATTTTAGTACTTAATTGGGACTTGACAATTTTAGGACTTAATTAGGACTTGGTAATTGTAGGACTTAATTAGGACTTGGTAATTTTAGGGCTTTATTAGGACTTGTTAATTTTAGGACCTCATAAGAACTTGGCCAATTAAGGATTTCCTTAGGACTTGGAAATTATAGGACTTTATTAGAACTTGGTAATTTTAGGACTTAATTAGGACTTGGTAATTTTAGGACATAATTAGGACTTGGTAATTTTAGGACTTAATTAGGACTTGACTATTTCAGGACATAAAAAGGGTTTGACAAATTTAGGACTGCCTTAGGACTTCGTAATTTTTGGACTTAATTAATACTTGTTAATTTTAGAACTTTATTAGGACTTGACAAAATTCAGGACTTAATTAGGGCTTGACAATTTTAGGACTTTATTAGGACTTGGAAATTATAGGACTTTATTAGAACTTAGTAATTTTAGAACTTAATTAGGAATTGTTAATTTTAGGACTTAATTAGGACATGGTAATTTTAGGACTTCATTAGGACTTGACTATTTCAGGACATAAAAAGGGTTTGACAAATTTAGAACTGCATTAGGACTTCGTATTTTTAGGAGTTAATTAGGACATGCTAATTTTCGGCCTTAATTAGGACTTGCCAGTTTTAGGACTAAATTAGGATTTGGTAATTTTAGGACTTAATTAGGACCTCATAATTTTAGGACTTAATTAATACTTGTTAATTTTAGAACTTTATTAGGACTTGACAAAATTCAGGACTTAATTAGGGCTTGACAATTTTAGGACTTTATTAGGACTTGGTAATTTTAGGGCTTTATTAGGACTTGGTAATTTTAGGACTTAATTAGGACTAGGTAATTTTAGGACTTAATTAGAACTTAGTAATTTTAGGACTTAATTAGGACTTGGTAATTTTAGGACATAATTAGGACATGACAATTTTAGAACTTAATTATGACTTGGAAATTTTAGGACTTAATTAGGACATGGTACTTTTAGGACTTCATTAGGACTTGACTATTTCAGGACATAACAAGGGTTTGACAAATTTAGGACTGCATTAGGACTTCGTATTTTTAGAAGTTAATTAGGACATGCTAATTTTCGGCCTTAATTAGGACTTGCCAGTTATAGGACTTATTAAGGACTTGTTAATTTTAGGACTTAATTATGACTTGGTAATTTTAGGGCTTTATTAGGACTTGTTAATTTTAGGACATAACAAGGGTTTGACAAATTGAGGACTGCATTAGGACTTCGTATTTTTAGGAGTTAATTAGGACTTTCTAATTTTCGGCCTTACTTAGGACTTGCCAGTTTTAGGACTTAATTAGGACTTGGTAATTTTAGGACCTCATAAGAACTTGGCCAATTAAGGATTTCATTAGGCCTTGGTAATTTTAGGACTTAATTGGGACTTGATAATATTAGGACTTAATTAGGACTTGGTAATTTTAGGACTTAATTGGGACTTGACAAGTTTAGGACTTAATTAGGGCTTGACAATTTTCGGACATCATTAGGACTTGACAATTTCTGGACTTATTAAGGACTTGGTAATTTTAGGACTTAATTAGGACTTGGTAATTTTAGGGCTTTATTAGGACTTGTTAATTTTAGTACTTAATTGGGACTTGACAATTTTAGGACCTAATTAGGACTTGGTAATTGTAGGACTTAATTAGGACTTGGTAATTTTAGGGCTTTATTAGGACTTGTTAATTTTAGGACCTCATAAGAACTTGGCCAATTAAGGATTTCCTTAGGACTTGGAAATTATAGGACTTTATTAGAACTTGGTAATTTTAGGACTTAATTAGGACTTGGTAATTTTAGGACATAATTAGGACTTGGTAATTTTAGGACTTAATTAGGACTTGACTATTTCAGGACATAAAAAGGGTTTGACAAATTTAGGACTGCCTTAGGACTTCGTAATTTTTGGACTTAATTAATACTTGTTAATTTTAGAACTTTATTAGGACTTGACAAAATTCAGGACTTAATTAGGGCTTGACAATTTTAGGACTTTATTAGGACTTGGAAATTATAGGACTTTATTAGAACTTAGTAATTTTAGAACTTAATTAGGAATTGTTAATTTTAGGACTTAATTAGGACATGGTAATTTTAGGACTTCATTAGGACTTGACTATTTCAGGACATAAAAAGGGTTTGACAAATTTAGGACTGCATTAGGACTTCGTATTTTTAGGAGTTAATTAGGACATGCTAATTTTCGGCCTTAATTAGGACTTGCCAGTTTTAGGACTAAATTAGGATTTGGTAATTTTAGGACTTAATTAGGACTTCATAATTTTAGGACTTAATTAATACTTGTTAATTTTAGAACTTTATTAGGACTTGACAAAATTCAGGACTTAATTAGGGCTTGACAATTTTAGGACTTTATTAGGACTTGGTAATTTTAGGGCTTTATTAGGACTTGGTAATTTTAGGACCTCATAAGGACTTGGCCAATTAAAGATTTCATTAGGACTTGGAAATTATAGGACTTTATTACAACTTGGTAATTTTAGAACTTAATTATGACTTGGAAATTTAGGACTTAATTTGGACTTGACAATTTTAGGACTTGATTAGGACTTGGTAATTTTAGGACTTAATTGGGACTTGACAATTTTAGGACTTAATTAGGACTAGGTAATTTTAGGACTTAATTAGAACTTAGTAATTTTAGGACTTAATTAGGACTTGGTAATTTTAGGACATAATTAGGACATGACAATTTTAGAACTTAATTATGACTTGGAAATTTTAGGACTTAATTAGGACATGGTACTTTTAGGACTTCATTAGGACTTGACTATTTCAGGACATAACAAGGGTTTGACAAATTTAGGACTGCATTAGGACTTCGTATTTTTAGAAGTTAATTAGGACATGCTAATTTTCGGCCTTAATTAGGACTTGCCAGTTATAGGACTTATTAAGGACTTGTTAATTTTAGGACTTAATTATGACTTGGTAATTTTAGGGCTTTATTAGGACTTGTTAATTTTAGGACATAACAAGGGTTTGACAAATTGAGGACTGCATTAGGACTTCGTATTTTTAGGAGTTAATTAGGACTTTCTAATTTTCGGCCTTACTTAGGACTTGCCAGTTTTAGGACTTAATTAGGGCTTGGTAATTTTAGGACCTCATAAGAACTTGGCCAATTAAGGATTTCATTAGGCCTTAATAATTTTAGGACTTAATTGGGACTTGATAATATTAGGACTTAATTAGGACTTGGTAATTTTAGGACTTAATTGGGACTTGACAAGTTTAGGACTTAATTAGGGCTTGACAATTTTCGGACATCATTAGGACTTGACAATTTCTGGACTTATTAAGGACTTGGTAATTTTAGGACTTAATTAGGACTTGGTAATTTTAGGGCTTTATTAGGACTTGTTAATTTTAGGACTAAATTGGGACTTGACAATTTTAGGACTTAATTAGGACTTGGTAATTTTAGGACTTAATTAGGACTTGGTTATTTTAGGGCTTTATTAGGACTTGTTAATTTTAGGACCTCATAAGGACTTGGCCAATTAAGAATTTCATTAGGACTTGGAAATTATAGGACTTTATTAGAACTTGGTAATTTTAGGACTTAATTAGGACTTGGTAATTTTAGGACATAATTAGGACATGACAATTTTAGAACTTAATTGGGACTTGACAATTTTAGGACTTAATTAGGACTTGGTAATTTAGGACTTAATTGGGACTTGACAATTTTAGAACCTAATCAGGATTTGCTAGTTTTAGGACTTAATTCGGACTTGGTAATTTTAGGACTTCATTAGGATTTGACAATTTTAGGACTTAAATAGGACTTCATAATTTTAGGACTTAATTAATACTTGTTAATTTTAGAACATTATTAGGACTTGACAAAATTCAGGACTTAATTAGGGCTTGACAATTTTAGGACTTTATTAGGACTTGTTAATTTTAGGACCTCAAAAGAACTTGGCCAATTAAGGATTTCCTTAGGACTTGGAAATTATAGGACTTTATTAGAACTTGGTAATTTTAGGACTTAATTAGGACTTGGTAATTTTAGGACATAATTAGGACTTGGTAATTTTAGGACTTAATTAGGACTTGACTATTTCAGGACATAAAAAGGGTTTGACAAATTTAGGACTGCCTTAGGACTTCGTAATTTTTGGACTTAATTAATACTTGTTAATTTTAGAACTTTATTAGGACTTGACAAAATTCAGGACTTAATTAGGGCTTGACAATTTTAGGACTTTATTAGGACTTGGAAATTATAGGACTTTATTAGAACTTAGTAATTTTAGAACTTAATTAGGAATTGTTAATTTTAGGACTTAATTAGGACATGGTAATTTTAGGACTTCATTAGGACTTGACTATTTCAGGACATAAAAAGGGTTTGACAAATTTAGGACTGCATTAGGACTTCGTATTTTTAGGAGTTAATTAGGACATGCTAATTTTCGGCCTTAATTAGGACTTGCCAGTTTTAGGACTAAATTAGGATTTGGTAATTTTAGGACTTAATTAGGACTTCATAATTTTAGGACTTAATTAATACTTGTTAATTTTAGAACTTTATTAGGACTTGACAAAATTCAGGACTTAATTAGGGCTTGACAATTTTAGGACTTTATTAGGACTTGGTAATTTTAGGGCTTTATTAGGACTTGGTAATTTTAGGACCTCATAAGGACTTGGCCAATTAAAGATTTCATTAGGACTTGGAAATTATAGGACTTTATTACAACTTGGTAATTTTAGAACTTAATTATGACTTGGAAATTTAGGACTTAATTTGGACTTGACAATTTTAGGACTTGATTAGGACTTGGTAATTTTAGGACTTAATTGGGACTTGACAATTTTAGGACTTAATTAGGACTTTGTAATTTTAGGACTTAATTAGGACTTGGTTATTTTAGGGCTTTATTAGGACTTGTTAATTTTAGGACCTCATAAGGACTTGGCCAATTAAGGATTTCCTTAGGACTTGGAAATTATAGGACTTTATTAGAACTTGGTAATTTTAGGACTTAATTAGGACTTGGTAATTTTAGGACATAATTAGGACATGACAATTTTAGAACTTAATTATGACTTGGAAATTTAGGACTTAATTTGGACTTGATTAGGACTTGGTAATTTTAGGACTTAATTGGGACTTGACAATTTTAGGACTTAATTAGGACTAGGTAATTTTAGGACTTAATTAGAACTTGGTAATTTTAGGACTTAATTAGGACTTGGTAATTTTAGGACATAATTAGGACATGACAATTTTAGAACTTAATTATGACTTGGAAATTTTAGGACTTAATTAGGACATGGTACTTTTAGGACTTCATTAGGACTTGACTATTTCAGGACATAACAAGGGTTTGACAAATTTAGGACTGCATTAGGACTTCGTATTTTTAGAAGTTAATTAGGACATGCTAATTTTCGGCCTTAATTAGGACTTGCCATTTTTAGGACTTATTAAGGACTTGTTAATTTTAGGACTTAATTATGACTTGGTAATTTTAGGGCTTTATTAGGACTTGTTAATTTTAGGACATAACAAGGGTTTGACAAATTTAGGACTGCATTAGGACTTCGTATTTTTAGGAGTTAATTAGGACATGCTAATTTTCGGCCTTAATTAGGACTTGCCAGTTTTAGGACTTATTAAGGACTTGGTAATTTTAGGACTTCATTAGGATTTGACAATTTTAGGACTTAAATAGGACTCCATAATTTTAGGACTTAATTAATACTTGTTAATTTTAGAACTTTATTAGGACTTGACAAAATTCAGGACTTAATTAGGGCTTGACAATTTTAGAACCTAATTAGGACTTTGTAATTTTAGTACTTAATTGGGACTTGACAATTTTAAGACTTAATTAGGACTTGGTAATTGTAGGACTTAATTAGGACTTGGTAATTTTAGGGCTTTATTAGGACTTGTTAATTTTAGGACCTCATAAGAACTTGGCCAATTAAGGATTTCCTTAGGACTTGGAAATTATAGGACTTTATTAGAACTTGGTAATTTTAGGACTTAATTAGGACTTGGTAATTTTAGGACATAATTAGGACTTGGTAATTTTAGGACTTAATTAGGACTTGACTATTTCAGGACATAAAAAGGGTTTGACAAATTTAGGACTGCCTTAGGACTTCGTAATTTTTGGACTTAATTAATACTTGTTAATTTTAGAACTTTATTAGGACTTGACAAAATTCAGGACTTAATTAGGGCTTGACAATTTTAGGACTTTATTAGGACTTGGAAATTATAGGACTTTATTAGAACTTAGTAATTTTAGAACTTAATTAGGAATTGTTAATTTTAGGACTTAATTAGGACATGGTAATTTTAGGACTTCATTAGGACTTGACTATTTCAGGACATAAAAAGGGTTTGACAAATTTAGGACTGCATTAGGACTTCGTATTTTTAGGAGTTAATTAGGACATGCTAATTTTCGGCCTTAATTAGGACTTGCCAGTTTTAGGACTAAATTAGGATTTGGTAATTTTAGGACTTAATTAGGACTTCATAATTTTAGGACTTAATTAATACTTGTTAATTTTAGAACTTTATTAGGACTTGACAAAATTCAGGACTTAATTAGGGCTTGACAATTTTAGGACTTTATTAGGACTTGCTAATTTTAGGGCTTTATTAGGACTTGGTAATTTTAGGACCTCATAAGGACTTGGCCAATTAAAGATTTCATTAGGACTTGGAAATTATAGGACTTTATTACAACTTGGTAATTTTAGAACTTAATTATGACTTGGAAATTTAGGACTTAATTTGGACTTGACAATTTTAGGACTTAATTAGGACTTCATAATTTCAGGACTTAATTAATACTTGTTAATTTTAGAACTTTATTAGGACTTGACAAACTTAGGCCTTCATTAGGACTCGCCAATTTTAGGACTTATTAAGGACTTGGTAATTTTCGGACTTAATTAGGACTTGGTAATTTTACGACTTTATTAGGACTTGACAAGTTTAGGATTTAATTAGGGCTTGACAATTTTCGGACATCATTAGGACTTGACAATTTCTGGACTTATTAAGGACTTGGTAATTTTAGGACTTAATTAGGACTTGGTAATTTTAGGGCTTTATTAGGACATGTTAATTTTAGGACCTCATAAGGACTTGGCCAATTAAGGATTTCATTAGGACTTGGAAATTATAGGACTTTATTAGAACTTGGTAATTTTAGGACTTAATTAGGACATGGTACTTTTAGGACTTATTAAGGACTTGGTAATTTTAAGACTTAATTGGGTCTTGACAATTTTAGGACTTAATTAGGATTTGGTAATTTTAGGACTTAATTAGGACTTGGTTATTTTAGGGCTTTATTAGGACTTGTTAATTTTAGGACCTCATAAGGACTTGGCCAATTAAGGATTTCATTAGGACTTGGAAATTATAGGACTTTATTAGAACACGGTAATTTTAGGACCTAAGTAGGACTTGGTAATTTTAGGACTTAATTGGGACTTGACAATTTTAGGACTTAATTAGGACTTTGTAATTTTAGGACTTAATTGGGACTTGACAATTTTAGGACTTAATTAGGACTTGGTAATTTTAGGACTTAATTAGGACTTGGTAATTTTATGGCTTTATTAGGACTTGTTAATTTTAGGACCTCATAAGGACTTGGCCAATTAAAGATTTCATTAGAATTTGGAAATTATAGGACTTTATTAGAACTTGGTAATTTTAGGACTTAATTAGGACTTGGTAATTTTAGGACATAATTAGGACTTGGTAATTTTAGGACTTAATTAGGACTTGACTATTTCAGGACATAAAAAGGGTTTGACAAATTTAGGACTGCCTTAGGACTTCGTAATTTTTGGACTTAATTAATACTTGTTAATTTTAGAACTTTATTAGGACTTGACAAAATTCAGGACTTAATTAGGGCTTGACAATTTTAGGACTTTATTAGGACTTGGAAATTATAGGACTTTATTAGAACTTAGTAATTTTAGAACTTAATTAGGAATTGTTAATTTTAGGACTTAATTAGGACATGGTAATTTTAGGACTTCATTAGGACTTGACTATTTCAGGACATAAAAAGGGTTTGACAAATTTAGGACTGCATTAGGACTTCGTATTTTTAGGAGTTAATTAGGACATGCTAATTTTCGGCCTTAATTAGGACTTGCCAGTTTTAGGACTAAATTAGGATTTGGTAATTTTAGGACTTAATTAGGACTTCATAATTTTAGGACTTAATTAATACTTGTTAATTTTAGAACTTTATTAGGACTTGACAAAATTCAGGACTTAATTAGGGCTTGACAATTTTAGGACTTTATTAGGACTTGGTAATTTTAGGGCTTTATTAGGACTTGGTAATTTTAGGACCTCATAAGGACTTGGCCAATTAAAGATTTCATTAGGACTTGGAAATTATAGGACTTTATTACAACTTGGTAATTTTAGAACTTAATTATGACTTGGAAATTTAGGACTTAATTTGGACTTGACAATTTTAGGACTTGATTAGGACTTGGTAATTTTAGGACTTAATTGGGACTTGACAATTTTAGGACTTAATTAGGACTTTGTAATTTTAGGACTTAATTAGGACTTGGTTATTTTAGGGCTTCATTAGGACTTGTTAATTTTAGGACCTCATAAGGACTTGGCCAATTAAGGATTTCATTAGGACTTGGAAATTATAGGACTTTATTAGAACTTGGTAATTTTAGGACTTAATTAGGACTTGGTAATTTTAGGACATAATTAGGACATGACAATTTTAGAACTTAATTGGGACTTGACAATTTTAGGACTTAATTAGGACTTGGTAATTTAGGACTTAATTGGGACTTGACAATTTTAGAACCTAATCAGGATTTGCTAGTTTTAGGACTTAATTCGGACTTGGTAATTTTAGGACTTCATTAGGATTTGACAATTTTAGGACTTAAATAGGACTTCATAATTTTAGGAACTTAATTAATACTTGTTAATTTTAGAACTTTATTAGGACTTGACAAAATTCAGGACTTAATTAGGGCTTGACAATTTTAGAACCTAATTAGGACTTTGTAATTTTAGTACTTAATTGGGACTTGACAATTTTAGGACTTAATTAGGACTTGGTAATTTTAGGACTTAATTAGGAATTGGTAATTTTAGGGCTTTATTAGGACTTGTTAATTTTAGGACCTCATAAGAACTTGGCCAATTAAGGATTTCCTTAGGACTTGGAAATTATAGGACTTTATTAGAACTTGGTAATTTTAGGACTTAATTAGGACTTGGTAATTTTAGGACATAATTAGGACTTGGTAATTTTAGGACTTAATTAGGACATGACAATTTTAGAACTTTATTAGGACTTGACAAAATTCAGGACTTAATTAGGGCTTGACAATTTTAGGACTTTATTAGGACTTGGAAATTATAGGACTTTATTAGAACTTAGTAATTTTAGAACTTAATTAGGAATTGTTAATTTTAAGACTTAATTAGGACATGGTAATTTTAGGACTTCATTAGGACTTGACTATTTCAGGACATAAAAAGGGTTTGACAAATTTAGGACTGCATTAGGACTTCGTATTTTTAGGAGTTAATTAGGACATGCTAATTTTCGGCCTTAATTAGGACTTGCCAGTTTTAGGACTAAATTAGGATTTGGTAATTTTAGGACTTAATTAGGACTTCATAATTTTAGGACTTAATTAATACTTGTTAATTTTAGAACTTTATTAGGACTTGACAAAATTCAGGACTTAATTAGGGCTTGACAATTTTAGGACTTTATTAGGACTTGGTAATTTTAGGGCTTTATTAGGACTTGGTAATTTTAGGACCTCATAAGGACTTGGCCAATTAAAGATTTCATTAGGACTTGGAAATTATAGGACTTTATTACAACTTGGTAATTTTAGAACTTAATTATGACTTGGAAATTTAGGACTTAATTTGGACTTGACAATTTTAGGACTTGATTAGGACTTGGTAATTTTAGGACTTAATTGGGACTTGACAATTTTAGGACTTAATTAGGACTTTGTAATTTTAGGACTTAATTAGGACTTGGTTATTTTAGGGCTTCATTAGGACTTGTTAATTTTAGGACCTCATAAGGACTTGGCCAATTAAGGATTTCATTAGGACTTGGAAATTATAGGACTTTATTAGAACTTGGTAATTTTAGGACTTAATTAGGACTTGGTAATTTTAGGACATAATTAGGACATGACAATTTTAGAACTTAATTGGGACTTGACAATTTTAGGACTTAATTAGGACTTGGTAATTTAGGACTTAATTGGGACTTGACAATTTTAGAACCTAATCAGGATTTGCTAGTTTTAGGACTTAATTCGGACTTGGTAATTTTAGGACTTCATTAGGATTTGACAATTTTAGGACTTAAATAGGACTTCATAATTTTAGGAACTTAATTAATACTTGTTAATTTTAGAACTTTATTAGGACTTGACAAAATTCAGGACTTAATTAGGGCTTGACAATTTTAGAACCTAATTAGGACTTTGTAATTTTAGTACTTAATTGGGACTTGACAATTTTAGGACTTAATTAGGACTTGGTAATTTTAGGACTTAATTAGGAATTGGTAATTTTAGGGCTTTATTAGGACTTGTTAATTTTAGGACCTCATAAGAACTTGGCCAATTAAGGATTTCCTTAGGACTTGGAAATTATAGGACTTTATTAGAACTTGGTAATTTTAGGACTTAATTAGGACTTGGTAATTTTAGGACATAATTAGGACTTGGTAATTTTAGGACTTAATTAGGACATGACAATTTTAGAACTTTATTAGGACTTGACAAAATTCAGGACTTAATTAGGGCTTGACAATTTTAGGACTTTATTAGGACTTGGAAATTATAGGACTTTATTAGAACTTAGTAATTTTAGAACTTAATTAGGAATTGTTAATTTTAGGACTTAATTAGGACATGGTAATTTTAGGACTTCATTAGGACTTGACTATTTTAGGACATAAAAAGGGTTTGACAAATTTAGGACTGCATTAGGACTTCGTATTTTTAGGAGTTAATTAGGACATGCTAATTTTCGGCCTTAATTAGGACTTGCCAGTTTTAGGACTAAATTAGGATTTGGTAATTTTAGGACTTAATTAGGACTTCATAATTTTAGGACTTAATTAATACTTGTTAATTTTAGAACTTTATTAGGACTTGACAAAATTCAGGACTTAATTAGGGCTTGACAATTTTAGGACTTTATTAGGACTTGGTAATTTTAGGGCTTTATTAGGACTTGGTAATTTTAGGACCTCATAAGGACTTGGCCAATTAAAGATTTCATTAGGACTTGGAAATTATAGGACTTTATTACAACTTGGTAATTTTAGAACTTAATTAGGACTTGGTAATTTTAGGACATAATTAGGACTTGGTAATTTTAGGACTTAATTGGGACTTGACAATTTTAGAACCTAATTAGGACTTGGTAATTTTAGGACTTAATTGGGACTTGACAATTTTAGGACTTAATTAGGACTTTGTAATTTTAGGACTTAATTGGGACTTGACAATTTTAGGACTTAATTAGGACTTGGTAATTTTAGGACTTAATTAGGACTTGGTAATTTTATGGCTTTATTAGGACTTGTTAATTTTAGGACCTCATAAGAACTTGGCCAATTAAGGATTTCCTTAGGACTTGGAAATTATAGGACTTTATTAGAACTTGGTAATTTTAGGACTTAATTAAGACTTGGTAATTTTAGGACTTAATTAGGACTGACAATTTTAGGACTTAATTAGGACTTCATAATTTCAGGACTTAATTAATACTTGTTAATTTTAGAACTTTATTAGGACTTGACAAACTTAGGCCTTCATTAGGACTCGCCATTTTTAGGACTTATTAAGGACTTGGTAATTTTCGGACTTAATTAGGACTTGGTAATTTTAGGGCTTTATTAAAACTTGGTAATTTTAGGATTTAATTAGGCCTTGGTAATTTTAGGACTTAATTGGGACTTGACAATTTTAGGACTTAATTAGGACTTGGTAATTTTAGGACTTAATTAGGACTTGGTTATTTTAGGGCTTTATTAGGACTTGTTAATTTTAGGACCTCATAAGGACTTGGCCAATTAAGGATTTCATTAGGACTTGGAAATTATAGGACTTTATTAGAACTTGGTAATTTTAGGACATAATTAGGACATGACAATTTTAAAACTTAATTATGACTTGGAAATTTTAGGACTTAATTAGGACATGGTACTTTTAGGACTTCATTAGGACTTGTTAATTTTAGGACTTAATTATGACTTGGTAATTTTAGGGCTTTATTAGGACTTGTTAATTTTAGGACCTCATAAGGACTTGGCCGATTAAGGTTTTCATTAGGACTTGGAAATTATAGGACTTTATTAGAACTTGGTAATTTTAGGACTTAATTAAGACTTGGTAATTTTAGGACTTAATTAGGACTTACAATTTTAGGACTTAATTAGGACTTCATAATTTCAGGACTTAATTAATACTTGTTAATTTTAGAACTTTATTAGGACTTGACAAACTTAGGCCTTCATTAGGACTCGCCAATTTTAGGACTTATTAAGGACTTGGTAATTTTCGGACTTAATTAGGACTTGACAATTTCTGGACTTATTAAGGACTTGGTAATTTTCGGACTTAATTAGGACTTGGTAATTTTAGGGCTTTATTAGGACTTGGTAATTTTGGGATTTAATTAGGCCTTGGTAATTTTAGGACTTAATTGGGACTTGACAATTTTAGGACTTAATTAGGACTTGGTAATTTTAGGACTTAATTAGGACTTGGTTATTTTAGGGCTTTAGTAGGACTTGTTAATTTTCGGACCTCATCAGGACTTGGCCAATTAAGGATTTCATTAGGACTTGGAAATTATAGGACTTTATTAGAACTTGGTAATTTTAGGACCTAATTAGGACTTGGTAATTTTAGGACATAATTAGGACATCACAATTTTAGAACTTAATTGGGACTTGACAATTTTAGGACTTAATTAGGACTTGGTGATTTAGGACTTAATTGGGACTTGACAATTTTAGAACCTAATCAGGATTTGCTAGTTTTAGGACTTAATTCGGACTTGGTAATTTTACGACTTCATTAGGATTTGTCAATTTTAGGACTTAATTAGGACTTCATAATTTTAGGACTTAATTAATACTTGTTAATTTTAGAACTTTATTAGGACTTGACAAAATTCAGGACTTAATTAGGGCTTGACAATTTTAGGACTTTATTAGGATTTGGTAATTTTAGGGCTTTATTAGGACTTGGTAATTTTAGGATCTCATAAGGACTTAGCCAATTAAAGATTTCATTAGTACTTGGAAATTATAGGACTTTATTACAACTTGGTAATTTTAAAACTTAATTAGGACTTGGTAATTTTAGGACATAATTAGGACTTGGTAATTTTAGGACTTAATTGGGACTTGACAATTTTAGAACCTAATTAGGACTTGGTAATTTTAGGACTTAATTGGGACTTGACAATTTTAGGACTTAATTAGGACTTTGTAATTTTAGGACCTAATTGGGACTTGACAATTTTAGGACTTAATTAGGACTTGGTAATTTTAGGACTTAATTAGGACTTGGTCATTTTATGTCTTTATTAGGACTTGTTAATTTTAGGACTAAATTGAGACTTGTTAATTTTAGCACTTAATTAGGACTTGGTAATTTTAGGACTTAATTGGGACTTGACAATTTTAGGACTTAATTAGGACTTGGTAATTTTAGGACATAATTAGGACATGACAATTTTAGAACTTAATAATGACTTGGAAATTTTAGGACTTAATTAGGACATGGTACTTTTAGGACTTCATTAGGTCTTGACTATTTCAGGACATAACAAGGGTTTGACAAATTTAGGACTGCATTAGGACTTCGTATTTTTAGAAGTTAATTAGGACATGCTAATTTTCGGCCTTAATTAGGACTTGCCAGTTTTAGGACTTATTAAGGACTTGGTAATTTTAGGACTTAATTATGATTTGGTAATTTTAGGGCTTTATTAGGACTTGTTAATTTTAGGACCTCATAAGGACTTGGCCGATTAAGGTTTTCATTAGGACTTGGAAATTATAGGACTTTATTAGAACTTGGTAATTTTAGGACTTAATTAAGACTTGGTAATTTTAGGACTTAATTAGGACTTACAATTTTAGGACTTAATTAGGACTTCATAATTTCAGGACTTAATTAATACTTGTTAATTTTAGAACTTTATTAGGACTTGACAAACTTAGGCCTTCATTAGGACTCGCCAATTTTAGGACTTATTAAGGACTTGGTAATTTTCGGACTTAATTAGGACTTGGTAATTTTAGGGCTTTATTAGGACTTGGTAATTTTAGGATTTTATTAGGCCTTGGTAATTTTAGGACTTAATTGGGACTTGACAATTTTAGGACTTAATTAGGACTTGGTAATTTTAGGACTTAATTAGGACTTGGTAATTTTAGGGCTTTATTAGGACTTGTTAATTTTAGGACTAAATTGGGATTTGTTAATTTTAGGACTTAATTAGGACTTGGTAATTTTAGGACTTAATTGGGACTTGACAATTTTAGGACTTAATTAGGACTTGGTAATTTTAGGACTTAATTAGGACTTGGTAATTTTAGGGCTTTATTAGGACTTGTTAATTTTAGGACCTCATAAGAACTTGGCCAATTAAGGATTTCCTTAGGACTTGGAAATTATAGGACTTTATTAGAACTTGGTAATTTTAGGACTTAATTAGGACTTGGTAATTTTAGGACATAATTAGGACTTGGTAATTTTATGACTTAATTAGGACATGACAATTTTAGAACTTAATTGGGACTTGACAATTTTAGGACTTAATTATGACTTGGTAATTTTAGGGCTTTATTAGGACTTGTTAATTTTAGGACCTCATAAGGACTTGGCCGATTAAGGTTTTCATTAGGACTTGCAAATTATAGGACTTTATTAGAACTTGGTAATTTTAGGACTTAATTAAGACTTGGTAATTTTAGGACTTAATTAGGACTTACAATTTTAGGACTTAATTAGGACTTCATAATTTCAGGACTTAATTAATACTTGTTAATTTTAGAACTTTATTAGGACTTGACAAACTTAGGCCTTCATTAGGACTCGCCAATTTTAGGACTTATTAAGGACTTGGTAATTTTCGGACTTAATTAGGACTTGGTAATTTTAGAGCTTTATTAGGACTTGGTAATTTTAGGATTTAATTAGGCCTTGGTAATTTTAGGACTTAATTGGGACTTGACAATTTTAGGACTTAATTAGGACTTGGTAATTTTAGGACTTAATTAGGACTTGGTTATTTTAGGACTTAATTGGGACTTGACAACTTTAGTACTTAATTAGGACTTGGTAATTTTAGGACTTAATTAGGACATGACAATTTTAGAACTTAATTATGACTTGGAAATTTAAGGACTTAATTAGGACATGGTACTTTTAGGACTTCATTAGGACTTGACTATTTCAGGACATAACAAGGGTTTGACAAATTTAGGACTGCATTAGGACTTCGTATTTTTAGAAGTTAATTAGGACATGCTAATTTTCGGCCTTAATTAGGACTTGACAAGTTTAGGACTTAATTAGGGCTTGACAATTTTCGGACATCATTAGGACTTGACAATTTCTGGACTTATTAAGGACTTGGTAATTTTAGGACTTAATTAGGACTTGGTAATTTTAGGGCTTTATTAGGACTTGTTAATTTTAGGACTAAATTGGGACTTGTTAATTTTAGGACTTAATTAGGACTTGGTAATTTTAGGACTTAATTGGGACTTGACAATTTTAGGACTTAATTAGGACTTGGTAATTTTAGGACATAATTAGGACATGACAATTTTAGAACTTAATTATGACTTGGAAATTTAAGGACTTAATTAGGACATGGTACTTTTAGGACTTCATTAGGACTTGACTATTTCAGGACATAACAAGGGTTTGACAAATTTAGGACTGCATTAGGACTTCGTATTTTTAGAAGTTAATTAGGACATGCTAATTTTCGGCCTTAATTAGGATTTGCCAGTTTTAGGACTTATTAAGGACTTGGTAATTTTAGGACTTAATTATGACTTGGTAATTTTAGGGCTTTATTAGGACTTGTTAATTTTAGGACCTCATAAGGACTTGGCCGATTAAGGTTTTCATTAGGACTTGGAAATTATAGGACTTTATTAGAACTTGGTAATTTTAGGACTTAATTAAGACTTGGTGATTTTAGGACTTAATTAGGACTTACAATTTTAGGACTTAATTAGGACTTCATAATTTCTGGACTTAATTAATACTTGTTAATTTTAGAACTTTATTAGGACTTGACAAACTTAGGCCTTCATTAGGACTCGCCAATTTTAGGACTTATTAAGGACTTGGTAATTTTCGGACTTAATTAGGACTTGGTAATTTTAGGGCTTTATTAGGACTTGGTAATTTTAGGATTTAATTAGGCCTTGGTAATTTTAGGACTTAATTGGGACTTGACAATTTTAGGACTTAATTAGGACTTGGTAATTTTAGGACTTAATTAGGACTTGGTAATTTTAGGGCTTTATTAGGACTTGTTAATTTTAGGACTAAATTGGGATTTGTTAATTTTAGGACTTAATTAGGACTTGGTAATTTTAGGACTTAATTGGGACTTGACAATTTTAGGACTTAATTAGGACTTGGTAATTTTAGGACTTAATTAGGACTTGGTAATTTTAGGGCTTTATTAGGACTTGTTAATTTTAGGACCTCATAAGAACTTGGCCAATTAAGGATTTCCTTAGGACTTGGAAATTATAGGACTTTATTAGAACTTGGTAATTTTAGGACTTAATTAGGACTTGGTAATTTTAGGACATAATTAGGACTTGGTAATTTTATGACTTAATTAGGACATGACAATTTTAGAACTTAATTGGGACTTGACAATTTTAGGACTTAATTATGACTTGGTAATTTTAGGGCTTTATTAGGACTTGTTAATTTTAGGACCTCATAAGGACTTGGCCGATTAAGGTTTTCATTAGGACTTGGAAATTATAGGACTTTATTAGAACTTGGTAATTTTAGGACTTAATTAGGACTTGGTTATTTTAGGACTTAATTGGGACTTGACAACTTTAGTACTTAATTAGGACTTGGTAATTTTAGGACTTAATTAGGACATGACAATTTTAGAACTTAATTATGACTTGGAAATTTAAGGACTTAATTAGGACATGGTACTTTTAGGACTTCATTAGGACTTGACTATTTTAGGACATAACAAGGGTTTGACAAATTTAGGACTGCATTAGGACTTCGTATTTTTAGAAGTTAATTAGGACATGCTAATTTTCGGCCTTAATTAGGACTTGACAAGTTTAGGACTTAATTAGGGCTTGACAATTTTCGGACATCATTAGGACTTGACAATTTCTGGACTTATTAAGGACTTGGTAATTTTAGGACTTAATTAGGACTTGGTAATTTTAGGGCTTTATTAGGACTTGTTAATTTTAGGACTAAATTGGGACTTGTTAATTTTAGGACTTAATTAGGACTTGGTAATTTTAGGACTTAATTGGGACTTGACAATTTTAGGACTTAATTAGGACTTGGTAATTTTAGGACATAATTAGGACATGACAATTTTAGAACTTAATTATGACTTGGAAATTTAAGGACTTAATTAGGACATGGTACTTTTAGGACTTCATTAGGACTTGACTATTTCAGGACATAACAAGGGTTTGACAAATTTAGGACTGCATTAGGACTTCGTATTTTTAGAAGTTAATTAGGACATGCTAATTTTCGGCCTTAATTAGGATTTGCCAGTTTTAGGACTTATTAAGGACTTGGTAATTTTAGGACTTAATTATGACTTGGTAATTTTAGGGCTTTATTAGGACTTGTTAATTTTAGGACCTCATAAGGACTTGGCCGATTAAGGTTTTCATTAGGACTTGGAAATTATAGGACTTTATTAGAACTTGGTAATTTTAGGACTTAATTAAGACTTGGTGATTTTAGGACTTAATTAGGACTTACAATTTTAGGACTTAATTAGGACTTCATAATTTCTGGACTTAATTAATACTTGTTAATTTTAGAACTTTATTAGGACTTGACAAACTTAGGCCTTCATTAGGACTCGCCAATTTTAGGACTTATTAAGGACTTGGTAATTTTCGGACTTAATTAGGACTTGGTAATTTTAGGGCTTTATTAGGACTTGGTAATTTTAGGATTTAATTAGGCCTTGGTAATTTTAGGACTTAATTGGGACTTGACAATTTTAGGACTTAATTAGGACTTGGTAAATTTAGGACTTAATTAGGACTTGGTAATTTTAGGGCTTTATTAGGACTTGTTAATTTTAGGACTAAATTGGGATTTGTTAATTTTAGGACTTAATTAGGACTTGGTAATTTTAGGACTTAATTGGGACTTGACAATTTTAGGACTTAATTAGGACTTGGTAATTTTAGGACTTAATTAGGACTTGGTAATTTTAGGGCTTTATTAGGACTTGTTAATTTTAGGACCTCATAAGAACTTGGCCAATTAAGGATTTCCTTAGGACTTGGAAATTATAGGACTTTATTAGAACTTGGTAATTTTAGGACTTAATTAGGACTTGGTAATTTTAGGACATAATTAGGACTTGGTAATTTTATGACTTAATTAGGACATGACAATTTTAGAACTTAATTGGGACTTGACAATTTTAGGACTTAATTATGACTTGGTAATTTTAGGGCTTTATTAGGACTTGTTAATTTTAGGACCTCATAAGGACTTGGCCGATTAAGGTTTTCATTAGGACTTGGAAATTATAGGACTTTATTAGAACTTGGTAATTTTAGGACTTAATTAGGACTTGGTTATTTTAGGACTTAATTGGGACTTGACAACTTTAGTACTTAATTAGGACTTGGTAATTTTAGGACTTAATTAGGACATGACAATTTTAGAACTTAATTATGACTTGGAAATTTAAGGACTTAATTAGGACATGGTACTTTTAGGACTTCATTAGGACTTGACTATTTCAGGACATAACAAGGGTTTGACAAATTTAGGACTGCATTAGGACTTCGTATTTTTAGAAGTTAATTAGGACATGCTAATTTTCGGCCTTAATTAGGACTTGACAAGTTTAGGACTTAATTAGGGCTTGACAATTTTCGGACATCATTAGGACTTGACAATTTCTGGACTTATTAAGGACTTGGTAATTTTAGGACTTAATTAGGACTTGGTAATTTTAGGGCTTTATTAGGACTTGTTAATTTTAGGACTAAATTGGGACTTGTTAATTTTAGGACTTAATTAGGACTTGGTAATTTTAGGACTTAATTGGGACTTGACAATTTTAGGACTTAATTAGGACTTGGTAATTTTAGGACATAATTAGGACATGACAATTTTAGAACTTAATTATGACTTGGAAATTTAAGGACTTAATTAGGACATGGTACTTTTAGGACTTCATTAGGACTTGACTATTTCAGGACATAACAAGGGTTTGACAAATTTAGGACTGCATTAGGACTTCGTATTTTTAGAAGTTAATTAGGACATGCTAATTTTCGGCCTTAATTAGGATTTGCCAGTTTTAGGACTTATTAAGGACTTGGTAATTTTAGGACTTAATTATGACTTGGTAATTTTAGGGCTTTATTAGGACTTGTTAATTTTAGGACCTCATAAGGACTTGGCCGATTAAGGTTTTCATTAGGACTTGGAAATTATAGGACTTTATTAGAACTTGGTAATTTTAGGACTTAATTAAGACTTGGTGATTTTAGGACTTAATTAGGACTTACAATTTTAGGACTTAATTAGGACTTCATAATTTCTGGACTTAATTAATACTTGTTAATTTTAGAACTTTATTAGGACTTGACAAACTTAGGCCTTCATTAGGACTCGCCAATTTTAGGACTTATTAAGGACTTGGTAATTTTCGGACTTAATTAGGACTTGGTAATTTTAGGGCTTTATTAGGACTTGGTAATTTTAGGATTTAATTAGGCCTTGGTAATTTTAGGACTTAATTGGGACTTGACAATTTTAGGACTTAATTAGGACTTGGTAATTTTAGGACTTAATTAGGACTTGGTAATTTTAGGACTTAATTGGGACTTGACAATTTCAGGACTTAATTAGGACTTGGTAATTTTAGGACTTAATTAGGAATTGGTTATTTTAGGGCTTTATTAGGACTTGTTAATTTTAGGACCTCATAAGGACTTGGCCAATTAAGGATTTCATTAGGACTGGGAAATTATAGGACTTTATTAGAACTTGGTAATTTTAGGACTTAATTAGGACTTGGTAATTTTAAGACATAATTAGGACATGACAATTTTAGAACTTAATTGGGACTTGACAATTTTAGGACTTAATTAGGACTTGGTAATTTAGGACTTAATTGGGACTTGACAATTTTAGAACCTAATCAGGATTTGCTAGTTTCAGGACTTAATTCGGACTTGGTAATTTTAGGACTTCATTAGGATTTGACAATTTTAGGACTTAATTAGGGCTTGACAATTTTAGAACCTAATCAGGATTTGCTAGTTTTAGGACTTAATTTGGACTTGGTAATTTTAGGACTTCATTAGGATTTGACAATTTTAGGACTTAAATAGGACTTCATAATTTTAGGACTTAATTAATACTTGTTAATTTTAGAACTTTATTAGGACTTGCAAAATTCAGGACTTAATTAGGGCTTGACAATTTTAGGGCTTTATTAGGACTTGTTAATTTTAGGACCTCATAAGGACTTGGCCGATTAAGGTTTTCATTAGGACTTGGAAATTATAGGACTTTATTAGAACTTGGTAATTTTAGGACTTAATTAAGACTTGGTAATTTTAGGACTTAATTAGGAGTTACAATTTTAGGACTTAATTAGGACTTCATAATTTCAGGACTTAATTAATACTTGTTAATTTTAGAACTTTATTAGGACTTGACAAACTTAGGCCTTCATTAGGACTCGCCAATTTTAGGACTTATTAAGGACTTGGTAATTTTCGGACTTAATTAGGACTTGGTAATTTTAGAGCTTTATTAGGACTTGGTAATTTTAGGATTTAATTAGGCCTTGGTAATTTTAGGACTTAATTGGGACTTGACAATTTTAGGACTTAATTAGGACTTGGTAATTTTAGGACTTAATTAGGACTTGGTTATTTTAGGACTTAATTGGGACTTGACAACTTTAGTACTTAATTAGGACTTGGTAATTTTAGGACTTAATTAGGACATGACAATTTTAGAACTTAATTATGACTTGGAAATTTAAGGACTTAATTAGGACATGGTACTTTTAGGACTTCATTAGGACTTGACTATTTCAGGACATAACAAGGGTTTGACAAATTTAGGACTGCATTAGGACTTCGTATTTTTAGAAGTTAATTAGGACATGCTAATTTTCGGCCTTAATTAGGACTTGACAAGTTTAGGACTTAATTAGGGCTTGACAATTTTCGGACATCATTAGGACTTGACAATTTCTGGACTTATTAAGGACTTGGTAATTTTAGGACTTAATTAGGACTTGGTAATTTTAGGGCTTTATTAGGACTTGTTAATTTTAGGACTAAATTGGGACTTGTTAATTTTAGGACTTAATTAGGACTTGGTAATTTTAGGACTTAATTGGGACTTGACAATTTTAGGACTTAATTAGGACTTGGTAATTTTAGGACATAATTAGGACATGACAATTTTAGAACTTAATTATGACTTGGAAATTTAAGGACTTAATTAGGACATGGTACTTTTAGGACTTCATTAGGACTTGACTATTTCAGGACATAACAAGGGTTTGACAAATTTAGGACTGCATTAGGACTTCGTATTTTAAGAAGTTAATTAGGACATGCTAATTTTCGGCCTTAATTAGGACTTGACAAGTTTAGGACTTAATTAGGGCTTGACAATTTTCGGACATCATTAGGACTTGACAATTTCTGGACTTATTAAGGACTTGGTAATTTTAGGACTTAATTAGGACTTGGTAATTTTAGGGCTTTATTAGGACTTGTTAATTTTAGGACTAAATTGGGACTTGTTAATTTTAGGACTTAATTAGGACTTGGTAATTTTAAGACTTAATTGGGACTTGACAATTTTAGGACTTAATTAGGACTTGGTAATTTTAGGACATAATTAGGACATGACAATTTTAGAACTTAATTATGACTTGGAAATTTAAGGACTTAATTAGGACATGGTACTTTTAGGACTTCATTAGGACTTGACTATTTCAGGACATAACAAGGGTTTGACAAATTTAGGACTGCATTAGGACTTCGTATTTTTAGAAGTTAATTAGGACATGCTAATTTTCGGCCTTAATTAGGACTTGCCAGTTTTAGGACTTATTAAGGACTTGGTAATTTTAGGACTTAATTATGACTTGGTAATTTTAGGGCTTTATTAGGACTTGTTAATTTTAGGACCTCATAAGGACTTGGCCGATTAAGGTTTTCATTAGGACTTGGAAATTATAGGACTTTATTAGAACTTGGTAATTTTAGGACTTAATTAAGACTTGGTAATTTTAGGACTTAATTAGGACTTACAATTTTAGGACTTAATTAGGACTTCATAATTTCAGGACTTAATTAATACTTGTTAATTTTAGAACTTTATTAGGACTTGACAAACTTAGGCCTTCATTAGGACTCGCCAATTTTAGGACTTATTAAGGACTTGGTAATTTTCGGACTTAATTAGGACTTGGTTATTTTAGGACTTAATTGGGACTTGACAACTTTAGTACTTAATTAGGACTTGGTAATTTTAGGACTTAATTAGGACATGACAATTTTAGAACTTAATTATGACTTGGAAATTTAAGGACTTAATTAGGACATGGTACTTTTAGGACTTCATTAGGACTTGACTATTTCAGGACATAACAAGGGTTTGACAAATTTAGGACTGCATTAGGACTTCGTATTTTTAGAAGTTAATTAGGACATGCTAATTTTCGGCCTTAATTAGGACTTGACAAGTTTAGGACTTAATTAGGGCTTGACAATTTTCGGACATCATTAGGACTTGACAATTTCTGGACTTATTAAGGACTTGGTAATTTTAGGACTTAATTAGGACTTGGTAATTTTAGGGCTTTATTAGGACTTGTTAATTTTAGGACTAAATTGGGACTTGTTAATTTTAGGACTTAATTAGGACTTGGTAATTTTAGGACTTAATTGGGACTTGACAATTTTAGGACTTAATTAGGACTTGGTAATTTTAGGACATAATTAGGACATGACAATTTTAGAACTTAATTATGACTTGGAAATTTAAGGACTTAATTAGGACATGGTACTTTAAGGACTTCATTAGGACTTGACTATTTCAGGACATAACAAGGGTTTGACAAATTTAGGACTTCATTAGGACTTCGTATTTTTAGAAGTTAATTAGGACATGCTAATTTTCGGCCTTAATTAGGATTTGCCAGTTTTAGGACTTATTAAGGACTTGGTAATTTTAGGACTTAATTATGACTTGGTAATTTTAGGGCTTTATTAGGACTTGTTAATTTTAGGACCTCATAAGGACTTGGCCGATTAAGGTTTTCATTAGGACTTGGAAATTATAGGACTTTATTAGAACTTGGTTATTTTAGGACTTAATTAAGACTTGGTAATTTTAGGACTTAATTAGGACTTACAATTTTAGGACTTAATTAGGACTTCATAATTTCTGGACTTAATTAATACTTGTTAATTTTAGAACTTTATTAGGACTTGACAAACTTAGGCCTTCATTAGGACTCGCCAATTTTAGGACTTATTAAGGACTTGGTAATTTTCGGACTTAATTAGGACTTGGTAATTTTAGGGCTTTATTAGGACTTGGTAATTTTAGGATTTAATTAGGCCTTGGTAATTTTAGGACTTAATTGGGACTTGACAATTTTAGGACTTAATTAGGACTTGGTAATTTTAGGACTTAATTAGGACTTGGTAAATTTAGGACTTAATTGGGACTTGACAACTTTAGGACTTAATTAGGACTTGGTAATTTTAGGACTTAATTAGGACTTGGTAATTTTACGTCTTTATTAGGACTTGACAAGTTTAGGACTTAATTAGGGCTTGACAATTTTCGGACATCATTAGGACTTGACAATTTCTGGACTTATTAAGGACTTGGTAATTTTAGGACTTAATTAGGACTTGGTAATTTTAGGGCTTTATTAGAACTTGGTAATTTTAGGACTTAATTAGGACTTGGTAATTTTAGGACATAATTAGGACTTGGTAATTTTGTGACTTAATTAGGACATGACAATTTTAGAACTTAATTGGGACTTGGTAATTTTAGGACTTAATTAGGACTTGGTAATTTTACGTCTTTATTAGGACTTGACAAGTTTAGGACTTAATTAGGGCTTGACAATTTTCGGACATCATTAGGACTTGACAATTTCTGGACTTATTAAGGACTTAGTAATTTTAGGACTTAATTAGGACTTGGTAATTTTCGGGCTTTATTAGGAATTGTTAATTTTAGGACTAAATTGGGACTTGTTAATTTTAGGACTTAATTAGGACTTGGTAATTTTAGGACTTAATTGGGACTTGACAATTTTAGGACTTAATTAGGACTTGGAAATTTTAGGACTTAATTAGGAATTGGTTATCTTAGGGCTTTATTAGGACTTGTTAATTTTAGGACCTCATAAGGACTTGGCCAATTAAGGATTTCATTAGGACTTGGAAATTATAGGACTTTATTAGAACTTGGTAATTTTAGGACTTAATTAGGACTTGGTTATTTTAGGACATAATTAGGACATGACAATTTTAGAACTTAATTGGGACTTGACAATTTTAGGACTTAATTAGGACTTGGTAATTTAGGACTTAATTGGGACTTGACAATTTTAGAACCTAATCAGGATTTGCTAGTTTTAGGACTTAATTCGGACTTGGTAATTTTAGGACTTCATTAGGACTTGACAATTTTAGGACTTAATTAGGGCTTGACAATTTTAGAACCTAATTAGGACTTTGTAATTTTAGTACTTAATTGGGACTTGACAATTTTAGGACTTAATTAGGACTTGGTAATTTTAGGACTTAATTAGGACTTGGTAATTTTAGGGCTTTATTAGGACTTGTTAATTTTAGGACCTCATAAGAACTTGGCCAATTAAGGATTTCCTAAGGACTTGGAAATTATAGGACTTTATTAGAACTTGGTAATTTTAGGACTTAAATAGGACTTGGTAATTTTAGGACATAATTAGGACTTGGTAATTTTATGACTAAATTAGGACATGACAATTTTAGAACTTAATTGGGACTTGACAATTTTAGGACTTAATTATGACTTGGTAATTTTAGGGCTTTATTAGGACTTGTTAATTTTAGGACCTCATAAGGACTTGGCCGATTAAGGTTTTCATTAGGACTTGGAAATTATAGGACTTTATTAGAACTTGGTAATTTTAGGACTTAATTAAGACTTGGTAATTTTAGGACTTAATTAGGACTTACAATTTTAGGACTTAATTAGGACTTCATAATTTCAGGACTTAATTAATACTTGTTAATTTTAGAACTTTATTAGGACTTGACAAACTTAGGCCTTCATTAGGACTCGCCAATTTTAGGACTTATTAAGGACTTGGTAATTTTCGGACTTAATTAGGACTTGGTAATTTTAGAGCTTTATTAGGACTTGGTAATTTTAGGATTTAATTAGGCCTTGGTAATTTTAGGACTTAATTGGGACTTGACAAGTTTAGGACTTAATTAGGGCTTGACAATTTTCGGACATCATTAGGACTTGACAATTTCTGGACTTATTAAGGACTTGGTAATTTTAGGACTTAATTAGGACTTGGTAATTTTAGGGCTTTATTAGGACTTGTTAATTTTAGGACTAAATTGGGACTTGTTAATTTTAGGACTTAATTAGGACTTGGTAATTTTAGGACTTAATTGGGACTTGACAATTTTAGGACTTAATTAGGACTTGGTAATTTTAGGACATAATTAGGACATGACAATTTTAGAACTTAATTATGACTTGGAAATTTAAGGACTTAATTAGGACATGGTACTTTTAGGACTTCATTAGGACTTGACTATTTCAGGACATAACAAGGGTTTGACAAATTTAGGACTGCATTAGGACTTCGTATTTTTAGAAGTTAATTAGGACATGCTAATTTTCGGCCTTAATTAGGATTTGCCAGTTTTAGGACTTATTAAGGACTTGGTAATTTTAGGACTTAGTTATGACTTGGTAATTTTAGGGCTTTATTAGGACTTGTTAATTTTAGGACCTCATAAGGACTTGGCCGATTAAGGTTTTCATTAGGACTTGGAAATTATAGGACTTTATTAGAACTTGGTAATTTTAGGACTTAATTAAGACTTGGTAATTTTAGGACTTAATTAGGACTTACAATTTTAGGACTTAATTAGGACTTCATAATTTCTGGACTTAATTAATACTTGTTAATTTTAGAACTTTATTAGGACTTGACAAACTTAGGCCTTCATTAGGACTCGCCAATTTTAGGACTTATTAAGGACTTGGTAATTTTCGGACTTAATTAGGACTTGGTAATTTTAGGGCTTTATTAGGACTTGGTAATTTTAGGATTTAATTAGGCCTTGGTAATTTTAGGACTTAATTGGGACTTGACAATTTTAGGACTTAATTAGGACTTGGTAATTTTAGGACTTAATTAGGACTTGGTAATTTTAGGACTTAATTGGGACTTGACAATTTTAGGACTTAATTAGGACTTGGTAATTTTAGGACTTAATTAGGACTTGGTAATTTTAGGGCTTTATTAGGACTTGTTAATTTTAGGACCTCATAAGGACTTGGCCAATTAAGGATTTCATTAGGACTTGGAAATTATAGGACTTTATTAGAACTTGGTAATTTTAGGACTTAATTAGGACTTGGTAATTTTAGGACATAATTAGGACATGACAATTTTAGAACTTAATTGGGACTTGACAATTTTAGGACTTAATTAGGACTTGGTAATTTAGGACTTAATTGGGACTTGACAATTTTAGGACTTAATTAGGACTTGGTAATTTAGGACTTAATTGGGACTTGACAATTTTAGAACCTAATCAGGATTTGCTAGTTTTAGGACTTAATTCGGACTTGGTAATTTTAGGACTTCATTAGGACTTGACAATTTTAGGACTTAATTAGGGCTTGACAATTTTAGAACCTAATTAGGACTTTGTAATTTTAGTACTTAATTGGGACTTGACAATTTTAGGACTTAATTAGGACTTGGTAATTTTAGGACTTAATTAGGACTTGGTAATTTTAGGGCTTTATTAGGACTTGTTAATTTTAGGACCTCATAAGAACTTGGCCAATTAAGGATTTCCTTAGGACTTGGAAATTATAGGACTTTATTAGAACTTGGTAATTTTAGGACTTAAATAGGACTTGGTAATTTTAGGACATAATTAGGACTTGGTAATTTTATGACTAAATTAGGACATGACAATTTTAGAACTTAATTGGGACTTGACAATTTTAGGACTTAATTATGACTTGGTAATTTTAGGGCTTTATTAGGACTTGTTAATTTTAGGACCTCATAAGGACTTGGCCGATTAAGGTTTTCATTAGGACTTGGAAATTATAGGACTTTATTAGAACTTGGTAATTTTAGGACTTAATTAAGACTTGGTAATTTTAGGACTTAATTAGGACTTACAATTTTAGGACTTAATTAGGACTTCATAATTTCAGGACTTAATTAATACTTGTTAATTTTAGAACTTTATTAGGACTTGACAAACTTAGGCCTTCATTAGGACTCGCCAATTTTAGGACTTATTAAGGACTTGGTAATTTTCGGACTTAATTAGGACTTGGTAATTTTAGAGCTTTATTAGGACTTGGTAATTTTAGGATTTAATTAGGCCTTGGTAATTTTAGGACTTAATTCGGACTTGACAAGTTTAGGACTTAATTAGGGCTTGACAATTTTCGGACATCATTAGGACTTGACAATTTCTGGACTTATTAAGGACTTGGTAATTTTAGGACTTAATTAGGACTTGGTAATTTTAGGGCTTTATTAGGACTTGTTAATTTTAGGACTAAATTGGGACTTGTTAATTTTAGGACTTAATTAGGACTTGGTAATTTTAGGACTTAATTGGGACTTGACAATTTTAGGACTTAATTAGGACTTGGTAATTTTAGGACTTAATTAGGACTTACAATTTTAGGACTTAATTAGGACTTCATAATTTCTGGACTTAATTAATACTTGTTAATTTTAGAACTTTATTAGGACTTGACAAACTTAGGCCTTCATTAGGACTCGCCAATTTTAGGACTTATTAAGGACTTGGTAATTTTCGGACTTAATTAGGACTTGGTAATTATAGGGCTTTATTAGGACTTGGTAATTTTAGGATTTAATTAGGCCTTGGTAATTTTAGGACTTAATTGGGACTTGACAATTTTAGGACTTAATTAGGACTTGGTAATTTTAGGACTTAATTAGGACTTGGTAATTTTAGGACTTAATTGGGACTTGACAACTTTAGGACTTAATTAGGACTTGGTAATTTTAGGACTTAATTAGGACTTGGTAATTTTAGGGCTTTATTAGGACTTGTTAATTTTAGGACCTCATAAGAACTTGGCCAATTAAGGATTTCCTTAGGACTTGGAAATTATAGGACTTTATTAGAACTTGGTAATTTTAGGACTTAATTAAGACTTGGTAATTTTAGGACTTAATTAGGACTTACAATTTTAGGACTTAATTAGGACTTCATAATTTCAGGACTTAATTAGGACTTGGTAATTTTAGGACTTCATTAGGACTTGACAATTTTAGGACTTAATTAGGGCTTGACAATTTTAGAACCTAATTAGGACTTTGTAATTTTAGTACTTAATTGGGACTTGACAATTTTAGGACTTAATTAGGACTTGGTAATTTTAGGACTTAATTAGGACTTGGTAATTTTAGGGCTTTATTAGGACTTGTTAATTTTAGGACCTCATAAGAACTTGGCCAATTAAGGATTTCCTTAGGACTTGGAAATTATAGGACTTTATTAGAACTTGGTAATTTTAGGACTTAATTAGGACTTGGTAATTTTAGGACATAATTAGGACATGACAATTTTAGAACTTAATTGGGACTTGACAATTTTAGGACTTAATTAGGACTTGGTAATTTAGGACTTAATTGGGACTTGACAATTTTAGAACCTAATCAGGATTTGCTAGTTTTAGGACTTAATTCGGACTTGGTAATTTTAGGACTTCATTAGGACTTGACAATTTTAGGACTTAATTAGGGCTTGACAATTTTAGAACCTAATTAGGACTTTGTAATTTTAGTACTTAATTGGGACTTGACAATTTTAGGACTTAATTAGGACTTGGTAATTTTAGGACTTAATTAGGACTTGGTAATTTTAGGGCTTTATTAGGACTTGTTAATTTTAGGACCTCATAAGAACTTGGCCAATTAAGGATTTCCTTAGGACTTGGAAATTATAGGACTTTATTAGAACTTGGTAATTTTAGGACTTAATTAAGACTTGGTAATTTTAGGACTTAATTAGGACTTACAATTTTAGGACTTAATTAGGACTTCATAATTTCAGGACTTAATTAATACTTGTTAAGTTTAGAACATTATTAGGACTTGACAAACTTAGGCCTTCATTAGGACTCGCCAATTTTAGGACTTATTAAGGACTTGGTAATTTTCGGACTTAATTAGGACTTGGTAATTTTAGAGCTTTATTAGGACTTGGTAATTTTAGGATTTAATTAGGCCTTGGTAATTTTAGGACTTAATTGGGACTTGACAATTTTAGGACTTAAATAGGACTTGGTAATTTTAGGACTTAATTAGGACTTGGTTATTTTAGGACTTAATTGGGACTTGACAACTTTAGTACTTAATTAGGACTTGGTAATTTTAGGACTTAATTAGGACATGACAATTTTAGAACTTAATTATGACTTGGAAATTTAAGGACTTAATTAGGACATGGTACTTTTAGGACTTCATTAGGACTTGACTATTTCAGGACATAACAAGGGTTTGACAAATTTAGGACTGCATTAGGACTTCGTATTTTTAGAAGTTAATTAGGACATGCTAATTTTCGGCCTTAATTAGGACTTGCCAGTTTTAGGACTTATTAAGGACTTGGTAATTTTAGGACTTAATTATGACTTGGTAATTTTAGGGCTTTATTAGGACTTGTTAATTTTAGGACCTCATAAGGACTTGGCCGATTAAGGTTTTCATTAGGACTTGGAAATTATAGGACTTTATTAGAACTTGGTAATTTTAGGACTTAATTAAGACTTGGTAATTTTAGGACTTAATTAGGACTTGGTAATTTTACGTCTTTATTAGGACTTGACAAGTTTAGGACTTAATTAGGGCTTGACAATTTTCGGACATCATTAGGACTTGACAATTTCTGGACTTATTAAGGACTTAGTAATTTTAGGACTTAATTAGGACTTGGTAATTTTAGGGCTTTATTAGGACTTGTTAATTTTAGGACTAAATTGGGACTTGTTAATTTTAGGACTTAATTAGGACTTGGTAATTTTAGGACTTAATTCGGACTTGACAATTTTAGGACTTAATTAGGACTTGGTAATTTTAGGACTTAATTAGGAATTGGTTATCTTAGGGCTTTATTAGGACTTGTTAATTTTAGGACCTCATAAGGACTTGGCCAATTAAGGATTTCATTAGGACTTGGAAATTATAGGACTTTATTAGAACTTGGTAATTTTAGGACTTAATTAGGACTTGGTAATTTTAGGACATAATTAGGACATGACAATTTTAGAACTTAATTGGGACTTGACAATTTTAGGACTTAATTAGGACTTGGTAATTTAGGACTTAATTGGGACTTGACAATTTTAGAACCTAATCAGGATTTGCTAGTTTTAGGACTTAATTCGGACTTGGTAATTTTAGGACTTCATTAGGACTTGACAATTTTAGGACTTAATTAGGGCTTGACAATTTTAGAACCTAATTAGGACTTTGTAATTTTAGTACTTAATTGAGACTTGACAATTTTAGGACTTAATTAGGACTTGGTAATTTTAGGACTTAATTAGGACTTGGTAATTTTAGGGCTTTATTAGGACTTGTTAATTTTAGGACCTCATAAGAACTTGGCCAATTAAGGATTTCCTTAGGACTTGGAAATTATAGGACTTTATTAGAACTTGGTAATTTTAGGACTTAAATAGGACTTGGTAATTTTAGGACATAATTAGGACTTGGTAATTTTATGACTAAATTAGGACATGACAATTTTAGAACTTAATTGGGACTTGACAATTTTAGGACTTAATTATGACTTGGTAATTTTAGGGCTTTATTAGGACTTGTTAATTTTAGGACCTCATAAGGACTTGGCCGATTAAGGTTTTCATTAGGACTTGGAAATTATAGGACTTTATTAGAACTTGGTAATTTTAGGACTTAATTAAGACTTGGTAATTTTAGGACTTAATTAGGACTTACAATTTTAGGACTTAATTAGGACTTCATAATTTCAGGACTTAATTAATACTTGTTAATTTTAGAACTTTATTAGGACTTGACAAACTTAGGCCTTCATTAGGACTCGCCAATTTTAGGACTTATTAAGGACTTGGTAATTTTCGGACTTAATTAGGACTTGGTAATTTTAGAGCTTTATTAGGACTTGGTAATTTTAGGATTTAATTAGGCCTTGGTAATTTTAGGACTTAATTGGGACTTGACAATTTTAGGACTTAATTAGGACTTGGTAATTTTAGGACTTAATTAGGACTTGGTTATTTTAGGACTTAATTGGGACTTGACAACTTTAGTACTTAATTAGGACTTGGTAATTTTAGGACTTAATTAGGACATGACAATTTTAGAACTTAATTATGACTTGGAAATTTAAGGACTTAATTAGGACATGGTACTTTTAGGACTTCATTAGGACTTGACTATTTCAGGACATAACAAGGGTTTGACAAATTTAGGACTGCATTAGGACTTCGTATTTTTAGAAGTTAATTAGGACATGCTAATTTTCGGCCTTAATTAGGACTTGACAAGTTTAGGACTTAATTAGGGCTTGACAATTTTCGGACATCATTAGGACTTGACAATTTCTGGACTTATTAAGGACTTGGTAATTTTAGGACTTAATTAGGACTTGGTAATTTTAGGGCTTTATTAGGACTTGTTAATTTTAGGACTAAATTGGGACTTGTTAATTTTAGGACTTAATTAGGACTTGGTAATTTTAGGACTTAATTGGGACTTGACAATTTTAGGACTTAATTAGGACTTGGTAATTTTAGGACATAATTAGGACATGACAATTTTAGAACTTAATTATGACTTGGAAATTTAAGGACTTAATTAGGACATGGTACTTTTAGGACTTCATTAGGACTTGACTATTTCAGGACATAACAAGGGTTTGACAAATTTAGGACTGCATTAGGACTTCGTATTTTTAGAAGTTAATTAGGACATGCTAATTTTCGGCCTTAATTAGGACTTGCCAGTTTTAGGACTTATTAAGGACTTCGTAATTTTAGGACTTAATTATGACTTGGTAATTTTAGGACTTAATTAGGACTTACAATTTTAGGACTTAATTAGGACTTCATAATTTCAGGATTTAATTAATACTTGTTAATTTTAGAACTTTATTAGGACTTGACAAACTTAGGCCTTCATTAGGACTCGCCAATTTTAGGACTTATTAAGGACTTGGTAATTTTCGGACTTAATTAGGACTTGGTAATTTGAGGGCTTTATTAGGACTTGGTAATTTTAGGATTTAATTAGGCCTTGGTAATTTTAGGACTTAATTGGGACTTGACAATTTTAGGACTTAATTAGGACTTGGTAATTTTAGGACTTAATTAGGACTTGGTAATTTTAGGACTAAATTGGGACTTGTTAATTTTAGGACTTAATTAGGACTTGGTAATTTTAAGACTTAATTGGGACTTGACAATTTTAGGACTTAATTAGGACTTGGTAATTTTAGGACATAATTAGGACATGACAATTTTAGAACTTAATTATGACTTGGAAATTTAAGGACTTAATTAGGACATAGTACTTTTAGGACTTCATTAGGACTTGACTATTTCAGGACATAACAAGGGTTTGACAAATTTAGGACTGCATTAGGACTTCGTATTTTTAGAAGTTAATTAGGACATGCTAATTTTCGGCCTTAATTAGGACTTGCCAGTTTTAGGACTTATTAAGGACTTCGTAATTTTAGGACTTAATTATGACTTGGTAATTTTAGGACTTAATTAGGACTTACAATTTTAGGACTTAATTAGGACTTCATAATTTCAGGATTTAATTAATACTTGTTAATTTTAGAACTTTATTAGGACTTGACAAACTTAGGCCTTCATTAGGACTCGCCAATTTTAGGACTTATTAAGGACTTGGTAATTTTCGGACTTAATTAGGACTTGGTAATTTGAGGGCTTTATTAGGACTTGGTAATTTTAGGATTTAATTAGGCCTTGGTAATTTTAGGACTTAATTAGGACTTGGTAATTTTAGGACTTAATTGGGACTTGACAATTTTAGGACTTAATTAGGACTTGGTAATTTTATGACTTAATTAGGAATTGGTTATTTTAGGGCTTTATTAGGACTTGTTAATTTTAGGACCTCATAAGGAATTGGCCAATTAAGGATTTCATTAGGACTTGGAAATTATAGGACTTTATTAGAACTTGGTAATTTTAGGACTTAATTAGGACTTGGTAATTTAAGGACATAAATAGGACATGACAATTTTAGAACTTAATTGGGACTTGACAATTTTAGGACTTAATTAGGACTTGGTAATTTTAGGGCTTTATTAGGACTTGGTATTTTTAGGATTTAATTAGGCCTTGGTAATTTTAGGACTTAATTGGGACTTGACAAGTTTAGGACTTAATTAGGACTTGGTAATTTTAGGACTTAATTAGGACTTGGTTATTTTAGGGCTTTATTAGAAATTGTTAATTTTAGGACCTCATAAGGACTTGGCCAATTAAGGATTTCATTAGGACTTGGAAATTATAGGACTTTATTAGAACTTGGTAATTTTAGGACCTAATTAGGACTTGATAATTTTAGGACATAATTAGGACATCACAATGTTAGAACTTAATTGGGACTTGACAATTTTAGGACTTAATTAGGACTTGGTAATTTAGGACTTAATTGGGACTTGACAATTTTAGAACCTAATCAGGATTTGCTAGTTTTTGGACTTAATTCGGACTTGGTAATTTTAGGACTTCATTAGGATTTGTCAATTTTAGGACTTAATTAGGACTTCATAATTTTAGGACTTAATTAATACTTGTTAATTTTAGAACTTTATTAGGACTTGACAAAATTCAGGACTTAATTAGGTCTTGACAATTTTAGAACTTTATTAGGACTTGGTAATTTTAGGGCTTTATTAGGACTTGGTAATTTTAGGACCTCATAAGGAATTGGCCAATTAAAGATTTCATTAGTACTTGGAAATTATAGGACTTTATTACAACTTGGTAATTTTAGAACTTAATTAGGACTTGGTAATTTTAGGACATAATTAGGACTTGGTAATTTTAGGACTTAATTGGGATTTGACAATTTTAGAACCTAATTAGGACTTGGTAATTTTAGGACTTAATTGGGACTTGACAATTTTAGAACTTAATTAGGACTTGGTAATTTTAGGACTTAATTGGGACTTGACAATTTTAGGACTTAATTAGGACTTGGTAATTTTAGGACATAATTAGGACATGACAATTTTAGAACTTAATTATGACTTGGAAATTTTAGGACTTAATTAGGACATGGTACTTTTAGGACTTCATTAGGACTTGACTATTTCAGGACATAACAAGGGTTTGACAAATTTAGGACTGCATTAGGACTTCGTATTTTTAGAAGTTAATTAGGACATGCTAATTTTCGGCCTTAATTAGGACTTGCCAGTTTTAGGACTTATTAAGGACTTGGTAATTTTAGGACTTCATTAGGATTTGTCAATTTTAGGACTTAATTAGGACTTCATAATTTTAGGACTTAATTAATACTTGTTAATTTTAGAACTTTATTAGGACTTGACAAAATTCAGGACTTAATTAGGGCTTGACAATTTTAGGACTTTATTAGGACTTGGTAATTTTAGGGCTTTATTAGGACTTGGTAATTTTAGGACCTCATAAGGACTTGGCCAATTAAAGATTTCATTAGTACTTGGAAATTATAGGACTTTATTACAACTTGGTAATTTTAGAACTTAATTAGGACTTGGTAATTTTAGGACATAATTAGGACTTGGTAATTTTAGGACTTAATTGGGACTTGACAATTTTAGAACCTAATTAGAACTTGGTAATTTTAGGACTTAATTAGGACTTGGTAATTTTAGGACATAATTAGGACTTTGTAATTTTAGGACTTAATTGGGACTTGACAATTTTAGGACTTAATTAGGACTTTGTAATTTTAGAACTTAATTGGGACTTGACAATTTTAGGACTTAATTAGGACTTGGTAATTTTAGGACTTAATTAGGACTTTGTAATTTTAGGACTTAATTGGGACTTGACAATTTTAGGACTTAATTAGGACTTGGTAATTTTAGGACTTAATTAGGACTTGGTTATTTTAGGGCTTTATTAGGACTTGTTAATTTTAGGACCTCATAAGAACTTGGCCAATTAAGGATTTCCTTAGGACTTGGTAATTTTAGGACTTAATTAGAACTTGGTAATTTTAGGACTTAATTAGGACTTGGTAATTTTAGGACATAATTAGGACATGACAATTTTAGAACTTAATTATGACTTGGAAATTTTAGGACTTAATTAGGACATGGTACTTTTAGGACTTCATTAGGACTTGACTATTTCAGGACATAACAAGGGTTTGACAAATTTAGGACTGCATTAGGACTTCGTATTTTTAGAAGTTAATTAGGACATGCTAATTTTCGGCCTTAATTAGGACTTGCCAGTTTTAGGACTTATTAAGGACTTGGTAATTTTAGGACTTAATTATGACTTGGTAATTTTAGGGCATTATTAGGACTTGTTAATTTTAGGACCTTAAAACGACTTGGCCGATTAAGGTTTTCATTAGGACTTGGAAATTATAGGACTTTATTAGAACTTGGTAATTTTAGGACTTAATTAAGACTTGGTAATTTTAGGACTTAATTAGGACTTACAATTTTAGGACTTAATTAGGACTTCATAATTTCAGGACTTAATTAATACTTGTTAATTTTAGAACTTTATTAGGACTTGACAAACTTAGGCCTTCATTAGGACTCGCCAATTTTAGGACTTATTAAGGACTTGGTAATTTTAGGACTTAATTAGGACTTGGTAATTTTAGGACTTCATTAGGACTTGACTATTTCAGGACATAACAAGGGTTTGACAAATTTAGGACTGCATTAGGACTTCGTATTTTTAGGAGTTAATTAGGACATGCTAATTTTCGGCCTTAATTAGGACTTGCCAGTTTTAGGACTTAATTAGGATTTGGTAATTTTTGGACTTAATTAGGATTTCGTAATTTTAGGGCTTTATTAGGACTTGTTAATTTTAGGACCTCATAAGAACTTGGCCAATTAAGGATTCCATTAGGCCTTGGTAATTTTAGGACTTAATTGGGACTTAATAATTTTAGGACTTAATTAGGACTTAGTAATTTTAGGACTTAATTGGGACTTGACAATTTTAGGACTTAATTAGGACTTGGTAATTTTAGGACTTAATTAGGACTTGCTTATTTTAGGGCTTTATTAGGACTTGTTAATTTTAGGACCTCATAAGGAATTGGCCAATTAAGGATTTCATTAGGACTTGGAAATTATAGGACTTTATTAGAACTTGTTAATTTTAGGACCTAATTAGGACTTGGTAATTTTAGGACATAATTAGGACATCACAATTTTAGAACTTAATTGGGACTTGACAATTTTGGGACTTAATTAGGACTTGGTAATTTAGGACTTAATTGGGACTTGACAATTTTAGAACCTAATCAGGATTTGCTAGTTTTAGGACTTAATTTGGACTTGGTAATTTTAGGACTTCATTAGGATTTGACAATTTTAGGACTTAAATAGGACTTCATAATTTTAGGACTTAATTAATACTTGTTAATTTTAGAACTTTATTAGGACTTGCAAAATTCAGGACTTAATTAGGGCTTGACAATTTTAGGGCTTTATTAGGACTTGTTAATTTTAGGACCTCATAAGGAATTGGCCAATTAAGGATTTCATTAGGACCTTGAAATTATAGGACTTTATTAGAACTTGTTAATTTTAGGACCTAATTAGGACTTGGTAATTTAGGACTTAATTGGGACTTGACAATTTTAGAACCTAATCAGGATTTGCTAGTTTTAGGACTTAATTTGGACTTGGTAATTTTAGGACTTCATTAGGATTTGACAATTTTAGGACTTAAATAGGACTTCATAATTTTAGGACTTAATTAATACTTGTTAATTTTTGAACTTTATTAGGACTTGCAAAATTCAGGACTTAATTAGGGCTTGACTATTTTAGGACTTTATTAGGACTTGGTAATTTTAGGGCTTTATTAGGACTTGGTAATTTTAGGACCTCATAAGGACTTGGCCAATTAAAGATTTCATTAGTACTTGGAAATTATAGGACTTTATTACAACTTGGTAATTTTAGAACTTAATTAGGACTTGGTAATTTTAGGACATAATTAGGACTTGGTAATTTTAGGACTTAATTGGGACTTGACAATTTTAGGACTTAATTAGGACTTGGTAATTTTAGGACTTAATTAGAACTTGGTAATTTTAGGACTTAATTAGGACTTGATAATTTTAGGACATAATTAGGACATGACAATTTTAGAACTTAATTATGACTTGGAAATTTTAGGACTTAATTAGGACATGGTACTTTTAGGACTTCATTAGGACTTGACTATTTCAGGACATAACAAGGGTTTGACAAATTTAGGACTGCATTAGGACTTCGTATTTTTAGAAGTTAATTAGGACATGCTAATTTTCGGCCTTAATTACGACTTGCCAGTTTTAGGACTTATTAAGGACTTGGTAATTTTAGGACTTAATTATGACTTGGTAATTTTAGGGCATTATTAGGACTTGTTAATTTTAGGACCTCATAAGAACTTGGCCAATTAAGGATTCCATTAGGCCTTGGTAATTTTAGGACTTAATTGGGACTTGATAATTTTAGGACTTAATTAGGACTTAGTAATTTTAGGACTTAATTGGGACTTGACAATTTTAGGACTTAATTAGGACTTGGTAATTTTAGGACTTCATTAGGACTTGACTATTTCAGGACATAACAAGGGTTTGACAAATTTAGGACTGCATTAGGACTTCGTATTTTTAGGAGTTAATTAGGACATGCTAATTTTCGGCCTTAATTAGGACTTGCCAGTTTTAGGACTTAATTAGGATTTGGTAATTTTTGGACTTAATTAGGACTTCGTAATTTTAGGGCTTTATTAGGACTTGTTAATTTTAGGACCTCATAAGAACTTGGCCAATTAAGGATTCCATTAGGCCTTGGTAATTTTAGGACTTAATTGGGACTTGATAATTTTAGGACTTAATTAGGACTTAGTAATTTTAGGACTTAATTGGGACTTGACAATTTTAGGACTTAATTAGTACTTGGTAATTTTAGGACTTCATTAGGACTTGACTATTTCAGGACATAACAAGGGTTTGACAAATTTAGGACTGCATTAGGACTTCGTATTTTTAGGAGTTAATTAGGACATGCTAATTTTCGGCCTTAATTAGGACTTGCCAGTTTTAGGACTTAATTAGGATTTGGTAATTTTTGGACTTAATTAGGACTTCGTAATTTTAGGGCTTTATTAGGACTTGTTAATTTTAGGACCTCATAAGAACTTGGCCAATTAAGGATTCCATTAGGCCTTGGTAATTTTAGGACTTAATTGGGACTTGATAATTTAAGGACTTAATTAGGACTTAGTAATTTTAGGACTTAATTGGGACTTGACAATTTTAGGACTTAATTAGGACTTGGTAATTTTAGGACTTAATTAGGACTTGCTTATTTTAGGGCTTTATTAGGACTTGTTAATTTTAGGACCTCATAAGGAATTGGCCAATTAAGGATTTCATTAGGACTTGGAAATTATAGGACTTTATTACAACTTGTTAATTTTAGGACCTAATTAGGACTTGGTAATTTTAGGACATAATTAGGACATCACAATTTTAGAACTTAATTGGGACTTGACAATTTTGGGACTTAATTAGGACTTGGTAATTTAGGACTTAATTGGGACTTGACAATTTTAGAACCTAATCAGGATTTGCTAGTTTTAGGACTTAATTTGGACTTGGTAATTTTAGGACTTCATTAGGATTTGACAATTTTAGGACTTACATAGGACTTCATAATTTTAGGACTTAATTAATACTTGTTAATTTTAGAACTTTATTAGGACTTGCAAAATTCAGGACTTAATTAGGGCTTGACAATTTTAGGGCTTTATTAGGACTTGTTAATTTTAGGACCTCATAAGGAATTGGCTAATTAAGGATTTCATTAGGACCTTGAAATTATAGGACTTTATTAGAACTTGTTAATTTTAGGACCTAATTAGGACTTGGTAATTTAGGACTTAATTGGGACTTGACAATTTTAGAACCTAATCAGGATTTGCTAGTTTTAGGACTTAATTTGGACTTGGTAATTTTAGGACTTCATTAGGATTTGACAATTTTAGGACTTAAATAGGACTTCATAATTTTAGGACTTAATTAATACTTGTTAATTTTAGAACTTTATTAGGACTTGCAAAATTCAGGACTTAATTAGGGCTTGACAATTTTAGGACTTTATTAGGACTTGGTAATTTTAGGGCTTTATTAGGACTTGGTAATTTTAGGACCTCATAAGGACTTGGCCAATTAAAGATTTCATTAGTACTTGGAAATTATAGGACTTTATTACAACTTGGTAATTTTAGAACTTAATTAGGACTTGGTAATTTTAGGACATAATTATGACTTGGTAATTTTAGGACTTAATTAGGACTTACAATTTTAGGACTTAATTAGGACTTCATAATTTCAGGATTTAATTAATACTTGTTAATTTTAGAACTTTATTAGGACTTGACAAACTTAGGCCTTCATTAGGACTCGCCAATTTTAGGACTTATTAAGGACTTGGTAATTTTCGGACTTAATTAGGACTTGGTAATTTGAGGGCTTTATTAGGACTTGGTAATTTTAGGATTTAATTAGGCCTTGGTAATTTTAGGACTTAATTGGGACTTGACAATTTTAGGACTTAATTAGGACTTGGTAATTTTAGGACTTAATTAGGACTTGGTAATTTTAGGACTTAATTGGGACTTGACAACTTTAGGACTTAATTAGGACTTGGTAATTTTAGGACTTAATTAGGACTTGGTAATTTTACGTCTTTATTAGGACTTGACAAGTTTAGGACTTAATTAGGGCTTGACAATTTTCGGACATCATTAGGACTTGACAATTTCTGGACTTATTAAGGACTTGGTAATTTTAGGACTTAATAAGGACTTGGTAATTTTAGGGCTTTATTAGGACTTGTTAATTTTAGGACTAAATTGGGACTTGTTAATTTTAGGACTTAATTAGGACTTGGTAATTTTAGGACTTAATTGGGACTTGACAATTTTAGGACTTAATTAGGACTTGGTAATTTTATGACTTAATTAGGAATTGGTTATTTTAGGGCTTTATTAGGACTTGTTAATTTTAGGACCTCATAAGGAATTGGCCAATTAAGGATTTCATTAGGACTTGGAAATTATAGGACTTTATTAGAACTTGGTAATTTTAGGACTTAATTAGGACTTGGTAATTTCAGGACATAAATAGGACATGACAATTTTAGAACTTAATTGGGACTTGACAATTTTAGGACTTAATTAGGACTTGGTAATTTTAGGGCTTTATTAGGACTTGGTATTTTTAGGATTTAATTAGGCCTTGGTAATTTTAGGACTTAATTGGGACTTGACAAGTTTAGGACTTAATTAGGACTTGGTAATTTTAGGACTTAATTAGGACTTGGTTATTTTAGGGCTTTATTAGGACTTGTTAATTTTAGGACCTCATAAGGACTTGGCCAATTAAGGATTTCATTAGGACTTGGAAATTATAGGACTTTATTAGAACTTGGTAATTTTAGGACCTAATTAGGACTTGGTAATTTTTGGACATAATTAGGACATCACAATGTTAGAACTTAATTGGGACTTGACAATTTTAAGACTTAATTAGGACTTGGTAATTTAGGACTTACTTGGGACTTGACAATTTTAGAACCTAATCAGGATTTGCTAGTTTTAGGACTTAATTTGGACTTGGTAATTTTAGGACTTCATTAGGATTTGTCAATTTTAGGACTTAATTAGGACTTCATAATTTTAGGACTTAATTAATACTTGTTAATTTTAGAACTTTATTAGGACTTGACAAAATTCAGGACTTAATTAGGTCTTGACAATTTTAGAACTTTATTAGGACTTGGTAATTTTAGGGCTTTATTAGGACTTGGTAATTTTAGGACCTCATAAGGAATTGGCCAATTAAAGATTTCATTAGTACTTGGAAATTATAGGACTTTATTACAACTTGGTAATTTTAGAACTTAATTAGGACTTGGTAATTTTAGGACATAATTAGGACTTGGTAATTTTAGGACTTAATTGGGATTTGACAATTTTAGAACCTAATTAGGACTTGGTAATTTTAGGACTTAATTGGGACTTGACAATTTTAGAACTTAATTAGGACTTGGTAATTTTAGGACTTAATTGGGACTTGACAATTTTAGGACTTAATTAGGACTTGGTAATTTTAGGACATAATTAGGACATGACAATTTTAGAACTTAATTATGACTTGGAAATTTTAGGACTTAATTAGGACATGGTACTTTTAGGACTTCATTAGGACTTGACTATTTCAGGACATAACAAGGGTTTGACAAATTTAGGACTGCATTAGGACTTCGTATTTTTAGAAGTTAATTAGGACATGCTAATTTTCGGCCTTAATTAGGACTTGCCAGTTTTAGGACTTATTAAGGACTTGGTAATTTTAGGACTTCATTAGGATTTGTCAATTTTAGGACTTAATTAGGACTTCATAATTTTAGGACTTAATTAATACTTGTTAATTTTAGAACTTTATTAGGACTTGACAAAATTCAGGACTTAATTAGGGCTTGACAATTTTAGGACTTTATTAGGACTTGGTAATTTTAGGGCTTTATTAGGACTTGGTAATTTTAGGACCTCATAAGGACTTGGCCAATTAAAGATTTCATTAGTACTTGGAAATTATAGGACTTTATTACAACTTGGTAATTTTAGAACTTAATTAGGACTTGGTAATTTTAGGACATAATTAGGACTTGGTAATTTTAGGACTTAATTGGGACTTGACAATTTTAGAACCTAATTAGAACTTGGTAATTTTAGGACTTAATTAGGACTTGGTAATTTTAGGACATAATTAGGACTTTGTAATTTTAGGACTTAATTGGGACTTGACAATTTTAGGACTTAATTAGGACTTTGTAATTTTAGAACTTAATTGGGACTTGACAATTTTAGGACTTAATTAGGACTTGGTAATTTTAGGACTTAATTAGGACTTTGTAATTTTAGGACTTAATTGGGACTTGACAATTTTAGGACTTAATTAGGACTTGGTAATTTTAGGACTTAATTAGGACTTGGTTATTTTAGGGCTTTATTAGGACTTGTTAATTTTAGGACCTCATAAGAACTTGGCCAATTAAGGATTTCCTTAGGACTTGGTAATTTTAGGACTTAATTAGAACTTGGTAATTTTAGGACTTAATTAGGACTTGGTAATTTTAGGACATAATTAGGACATGACAATTTTAGAACTTAATTATGACTTGGAAATTTTAGGACTTAATTAGGACATGGTACTTTTAGGACTTCATTAGGACTTGACTATTTCAGGACATAACAAGGGTTTGACAAATTTAGGACTGCATTAGGACTTCGTATTTTTAGAAGTTAATTAGGACATGCTAATTTTCGGCCTTAATTAGGACTTGCCAGTTTTAGGACTTATTAAGGACTTGGTAATTTTAGGACTTAATTATGACTTGGTAATTTTAGGGCATTATTAGGACTTGTTAATTTTAGGACCTTAAAACGACTTGGCCGATTAAGGTTTTCATTAGGACTTGGAAATTATAGGACTTTATTAGAACTTGGTAATTTTAGGACTTAATTAAGACTTGGTAATTTTAGGACTTAATTAGGACTTACAATTTTAGGACTTAATTAGGACTTCATAATTTCAGGACTTAATTAATACTTGTTAATTTTAGAACTTTATTAGGACTTGACAAACTTAGGCCTTCATTAGGACTCGCCAATTTTAGGACTTATTAAGGACTTGGTAATTTTAGGACTTAATTAGGACTTGGTAATTTTAGGACTTCATTAGGACTTGACTATTTCAGGACATAACAAGGGTTTGACAAATTTAGGACTGCATTAGGACTTCGTATTTTTAGGAGTTAATTAGGACATGCTAATTTTCGGCCTTAATTAGGACTTGCCAGTTTTAGGACTTAATTAGGATTTGGTAATTTTTGGACTTAATTAGGATTTCGTAATTTTAGGACTTAATTGGGACTTGACAATTTTAGGACTTAATTAGGACTTGGTAATTTTAGGACTTAATTAGGACTTGGTAATTTTAGGACTTAATTGGGACTTGACAACTTTAGGACTTAATTAGGACTTGGTAATTTTAGGACTTAATTAGGACTTGGTAATTTTAGGACTTAATTAGGACTTGGTAATTTTAGGACTTAATTGGGACTTGACAACTTTAGGACTTAATTAGGACTTGGTAATTTTAGGACTTAATTAGGACTTGGTAATTTTACGTCTTTATTAGGACTTGACAAGTTTAGGACTTAATTAGGGCTTGACAATTTTCGGACATCATTAGGACTTGACAATTTCTGGACTTATTAAGGACTTGGTAATTTTAGGACTTAATAAGGACTTGGTAATTTTAGGGCTTTATTAGGACTTGTTAATTTTAGGACTAAATTGGGACTTGTTAATTTTAGGACTTAATTAGGACTTGGTAATTTTAGGACTTAATTGGGACTTGACAATTTTAGGACTTAATTAGGACTTGGTAATTTTATGACTTAATTAGGAATTGGTTATTTTAGGGCTTTATTAGGACTTGTTAATTTTAGGACCTCATAAGGAATTGGCCAATTAAGGATTTCATTAGGACTTGGAAATTATAGGACTTTATTAGAACTTGGTAATTTTAGGACTTAATTAGGACTTGGTAATTTCAGGACATAAATAGGACATGACAATTTTAGAACTTAATTGGGACTTGACAATTTTAGGACTTAATTAGGACTTGGTAATTTTAGGGCTTTATTAGGACTTGGTATTTTTAGGATTTAATTAGGCCTTGGTAATTTTAGGACTTAATTGGGACTTGACAAGTTTAGGACTTAATTAGGACTTGGTAATTTTAGGACTTAATTAGGACTTGGTTATTTTAGGGCTTTATTAGGACTTGTTAATTTTAGGACCTCATAAGGACTTGGCCAATTAAGGATTTCATTAGGACTTGGAAATTATAGGACTTTATTAGAACTTGGTAATTTTAGGACCTAATTAGGACTTGGTAATTTTTGGACATAATTAGGACATCACAATGTTAGAACTTAATTGGGACTTGACAATTTTAAGACTTAATTAGGACTTGGTAATTTAGGACTTACTTGGGACTTGACAATTTTAGAACCTAATCAGGATTTGCTAGTTTTAGGACTTAATTTGGACTTGGTAATTTTAGGACTTCATTAGGATTTATCAATTTTAGGACTTAATTAGGACTTCATAATTTTAGGACTTAATTAATACTTGTTAATTTTAGAACTTTATTAGGACTTGACAAAATTCAGGACTTAATTAGGTCTTGACAATTTTAGAACTTTATTAGGACTTGGTAATTTTAGGGCTTTATTAGGACTTGGTAATTTTAGGACCTCATAAGGAATTGGCCAATTAAAGATTTCATTAGTACTTGGAAATTATAGGACTTTATTACAACTTGGTAATTTTAGAACTTAATTAGGACTTGGTAATTTTAGGACATAATTAGGACTTGGTAATTTTAGGACTTAATTGGGATTTGACAATTTTAGAACCTAATTAGGACTTGGTAATTTTAGGACTTAATTGGGACTTGACAATTTTAGAACTTAATTAGGACTTGGTAATTTTAGGACTTAATTGGGACTTGACAATTTTAGGACTTAATTAGGACTTGGTAATTTTAGGACATAATTAGGACATGACAATTTTAGAACTTAATTATGACTTGGAAATTTTAGGACTTAATTAGGACATGGTACTTTTAGGACTTCATTAGGACTTGACTATTTCAGGACATAACAAGGGTTTGACAAATTTAGGACTGCATTAGGACTTCGTATTTTTAGAAGTTAATTAGGACATGCTAATTTTCGGCCTTAATTAGGACTTGCCAGTTTTAGGACTTATTAAGGACTTGGTAATTTTAGGACTTCATTAGGATTTGTCAATTTTAGGACTTAATTAGGACTTCATAATTTTAGGACTTAATTAATACTTGTTAATTTTAGAACTTTATTAGGACTTGACAAAATTCAGGACTTAATTAGGGCTTGACAATTTTAGGACTTTATTAGGACTTGGTAATTTTAGGGCTTTATTAGGACTTGGTAATTTTAGGACCTCATAAGGACTTGGCCAATTAAAGATTTCATTAGTACTTGGAAATTATAGGACTTTATTACAACTTGGTAATTTTAGAACTTAATTAGGACTTGGTAATTTTAGGACATAATTAGGACTTGGTAATTTTAGGACTTAATTGGGACTTGACAATTTTAGAACCTAATTAGAACTTGGTAATTTTAGGACTTAATTAGGACTTGGTAATTTTAGGACATAATTAGGACTTTGTAATTTTAGGACTTAATTGGGACTTGACAATTTTAGGACTTAATTAGGACTTTGTAATTTTAGAACTTAATTGGGACTTGACAATTTTAGGACTTAATTAGGACTTGGTAATTTTAGGACTTAATTAGGACTTTGTAATTTTAGGACTTAATTGGGACTTGACAATTTTAGGACTTAATTAGGACTTGGTAATTTTAGGACTTAATTAGGACTTGGTTATTTTAGGGCTTTATTAGGACTTGTTAATTTTAGGACCTCATAAGAACTTGGCCAATTAAGGATTTCCTTAGGACTTGGTAATTTTAGGACTTAATTAGAACTTGGTAATTTTAGGACTTAATTAGGACTTGGTAATTTTAGGACATAATTAGGACATGACAATTTTAGAACTTAATTATGACTTGGAAATTTTAGGACTTAATTAGGACATGGTACTTTTAGGACTTCATTAGGACTTGACTATTTCAGGACATAACAAGGGTTTGACAAATTTAGGACTGCATTAGGACTTCGTATTTTTAGAAGTTAATTAGGACATGCTAATTTTCGGCCTTAATTAGGACTTGCCAGTTTTAGGACTTATTAAGGACTTGGTAATTTTAGGACTTAATTATGACTTGGTAATTTTAGGGCATTATTAGGACTTGTTAATTTTAGGACCTTAAAACGACTTGGCCGATTAAGGTTTTCATTAGGACTTGGAAATTATAGGACTTTATTAGAACTTGGTAATTTTAGGACTTAATTAAGACTTGGTAATTTTAGGACTTAATTAGGACTTACAATTTTAGGACTTAATTAGGACTTCATAATTTCAGGACTTAATTAATACTTGTTAATTTTAGAACTTTATTAGGACTTGACAAACTTAGGCCTTCATTAGGACTCGCCAATTTTAGGACTTATTAAGGACTTGGTAATTTTAGGACTTAATTAGGACTTGGTAATTTTAGGACTTCATTAGGACTTGACTATTTCAGGACATAACAAGGGTTTGACAAATTTAGGACTGCATTAGGACTTCGTATTTTTAGGAGTTAATTAGGACATGCTAATTTTCGGCCTTAATTAGGACTTGCCAGTTTTAGGACTTAATTAGGATTTGGTAATTTTTGGACTTAATTAGGATTTCGTAATTTTAGGGCTTTATTAGGACTTGTTAATTTTAGGACCTCATAAGAACTTGGCCAATTAAGGATTCCATTAGGCCTTGGTAATTTTAGGACTTAATTGGGACTTAATAATTTTAGGACTTAATTAGGACTTAGTAATTTTAGGACTTAATTGGGACTTGACAATTTTAGGACTTAATTAGGACTTGGTAATTTTAGGACTTAATTAGGACTTGCTTATTTTAGGGCTTTATTAGGACTTGTTAATTTTAGGACCTCATAAGGAATTGGCCAATTAAGGATTTCATTAGGACTTGGAAATTATAGGACTTTATTAGAACTTGTTAATTTTAGGACCTAATTAGGACTTGGTAATTTTAGGACATAATTAGGACATCACAATTTTAGAACTTAATTGGGACTTGACAATTTTGGGACTTAATTAGGACTTGGTAATTTAGGACTTAATTGGGACTTGACAATTTTAGAACCTAATCAGGATTTGCTAGTTTTAGGACTTAATTTGGACTTGGTAATTTTAGGACTTCATTAGGATTTGACAATTTTAGGACTTAAATAGGACTTCATAATTTTAGGACTTAATTAATACTTGTTAATTTTAGAACTTTATTAGGACTTGCAAAATTCAGGACTTAATTAGGGCTTGACAATTTTAGGGCTTTATTAGGACTTGTTAATTTTAGGACCTCATAAGGAATTGGCCAATTAAGGATTTCATTAGGACCTTGAAATTATAGGACTTTATTAGAACTTGTTAATTTTAGGACCTAATTAGGACTTGGTAATTTAGGACTTAATTGGGACTTGACAATTTTAGAACCTAATCAGGATTTGCTAGTTTTAGGACTTAATTTGGACTTGGTAATTTTAGGACTTCATTAGGATTTGACAATTTTAGGACTTAAATAGGACTTCATAATTTTAGGACTTAATTAATACTTGTTAATTTTAGAACTTTATTAGGACTTGCAAAATTCAGGACTTAATTAGGGCTTGACTATTTTAGGACTTTATTAGGACTTGGTAATTTTAGGGCTTTATTAGGACTTGGTAATTTTAGGACCTCATAAGGACTTGGCCAATTAAAGATTTCATTAGTACTTGGAAATTATAGGACTTTATTACAACTTGGTAATTTTAGAACTTAATTAGGACTTGGTAATTTTAGGACATAATTAGGACTTGGTAATTTTAGGACTTAATTGGGACTTGACAATTTTAGGACTTAATTAGGACTTGGTAATTTTAGGACTTAATTAGAACTTGGTAATTTTAGGACTTAATTAGGACTTGGTAATTTCAGGACATAATTAGGACATGACAATTTTAGAACTTAATTATGACTTGGAAATTTTAGGACTTAATTAGGACATGGTACTTTTAGGACTTCATTAGGACTTGACTATTTCAGGACATAACAAGGGTTTGACAAATTTAGGACTGCATTAGGACTTCGTATTTTTAGAAGTTATTTAGGACATGCTAATTTTCGGCCTTAATTACGACTTGCCAGTTTTAGGACTTATTAAGGACTTGGTAATTTTAGGACTTAATTATGACTTGGTAATTTTAGGGCATTATTAGGACTTGTTAATTTTAGGACCTCATAAGAACTTGGCCAATTAAGGATTCCATTAGGCCTTGGTAATTTTAGGACTTAATTGGGACTTGATAATTTTAGGACTTAATTAGGACTTAGTAATTTTAGGACTTAATTGGGACTTGACAATTTTAGGACTTAATTAGGACTTGGTAATTTTAGGACTTCATTAGGACTTGACTATTTCAGGACATAACAAGGGTTTGACAAATTTAGGACTGCATTAGGACTTCGTATTTTTAGGAGTTAATTAGGACATGCTAATTTTCGGCCTTAATTAGGACTTGCCAGTTTTAGGACTTAATTAGGATTTGGTAATTTTTGGACTTAATTAGGACTTCGTAATTTTAGGGCTTTATTAGGACTTGTTAATTTTAGGACCTCATAAGAACTTGGCCAATTAAGGATTCCATTAGGCCTTGGTAATTTTAGGACTTAATTGGGACTTGATAATTTAAGGACTTAATTAGGACTTAGTAATTTTAGGACTTAATTGGGACTTGACAATTTTAGGACTTAATTAGGACTTGGTAATTTTAGGACTTAATTAGGACTTGCTTATTTTAGGGCTTTATTAGGACTTGTTAATTTTAGGACCTCATAAGGAATTGGCCAATTAAGGATTTCATTAGGACTTGGAAATTATAGGACTTTATTACAACTTGTTAATTTTAGGACCTAATTAGGACTTGGTAATTTTAGGACATAATTAGGACATCACAATTTTAGAACTTAATTGGGACTTGACAATTTTGGGACTTAATTAGGACTTGGTAATTTAGGACTTAATTGGGACTTGACAATTTTAGAACCTAATCAGGATTTGCTAGTTTTAGGACTTAATTTGGACTTGGTAATTTTAGGACTTCATTAGGATTTGACAATTTTAGGACTTAAATAGGACTTCATAATTTTAGGACTTAATTAATACTTGTTAATTTTAGAACTTTATTAGGACTTGCAAAATTCAGGACTTAATTAGGGCTTGACAATTTTAGGGCTTTATTAGGACTTGTTAATTTTAGGACCTCATAAGGAATTGGCCAATTAAGGATTTCATTAGGACCTTGAAATTATAGGACTTTATTAGAACTTGTTAATTTTAGGACCTAATTAGGACTTGGTAATTTAGGACTTAATTGGGACTTGACAATTTTAGAACCTAATCAGGATTTGCTAGTTTTAGGACTTAATTTGGACTTGGTAATTTTAGGACTTCATTAGGATTTGACAATTTTAGGACTTAAATAGGACTTCATAATTTTAGGACTTAATTAATACTTGTTAATTTTAGAACTTTATTAGGACTTGCAAAATTCAGGACTTAATTAGGGCTTGACAATTTTAGGACTTTATTAGGACTTGGTAATTTTAGGGCTTTATTAGGACTTGGTAATTTTAGGACCTCATAAGGACTTGACCAATTAAAGATTTCATTAGTACTTGGAAATTATAGGACTTTATTACAACTTGGTAATTTTAGAACTTAATTAGGACTTGGTAATTTTAGGACATAATTAGGACTTGGTAATTTTAGGACTTAATTGGGACTTGACAATTTTAGGACTTAATTAGGACTTGGTAATTTTAGGACTTAATTAGAACTTGGTAATTTTAGGACTTAATTAGGACTTGGTAATTTTAGGACATAATTAGGACATGACAATTTTAGAACTTAATTATGACTTGGAAATTTTAGGACTTAATTAGGACATGGTACTTTTAGGACTTCATTAGGACTTGACTATTTCAGGACATAACAAGGGTTTGACAAATTTAGGACTGCATTAGGACTTCGTATTTTTAGAAGTTAATTAGGACATGCTAATTTTCGGCCTTAATTAGGACTTGCCAGTTTTAGGACTTATTAAGGACTTGGTAATTTTAGGACTTAGTTATGACTTGGTAATTTTAGGGCATTATTAGGACTTGTTAATTTTAGGACCTCATAAGAACTTGTCCAATTAAGGATTCCATTAGGCCTTGGTAATTTTAGGACTTAATTGGGACTTGATAATTTTAGGACTTAATTTGGACTTAGTAATTTTAGGACTTAATTGGGACTTGACAATTTTAGGACTTAATTAGGACTTGGTAATTTTAGGACTTCATTAGGACTTGACTATTTCAGGACATAACAAGGGTTTGACAAATTTAGGACTGCATTAGGACTTCGTATTTTTAGGAGTTAATTAGGACATGCTAATTTTCGGCCTTAATTAGGACTTGCCAGTTTTAGGACTTAATTAGGATTTGGTAATTTTTGGACTTAATTAGGACTTCGTAATTTTAGGGCTTTATTAGGACTTGTTAATTTTAGGACCTCATAAGAACTTGGCCAATTAAGGATTCCATTAGGCCTTGGTAATTTTAGGACTTAATTGGGACTTGATAATTTAAGGACTTAATTAGGACTTAGTAATTTTAGGACTTAATTGGGACTTGACAATTTTAGGACTTAATTAGGACTTGGTAATTTTAGGACTTAATTAGGACTTGCTTATTTTAGGGCTTTATTAGGACTTGTTAATTTTAGGACCTCATAAGGAATTGGCCAATTAAGGATTTCATTAGGACTTGGAAATTATAGGACTTTATTACAACTTGTTAATTTTAGGACCTAATTAGGACTTGGTAATTTTAGGACATAATTAGGACATCACAATTTTAGAACTTAATTGGGACTTGACAATTTTGGGACTTAATTAGGACTTGGTAATTTAGGACTTAATTGGGACTTGACAATTTTAGAACCTAATCAGGATTTGCTAGTTTTAGGACTTAATTTGGACTTGGTAATTTTAGGACTTCATTAGGATTTGACAATTTTAGGACTTAAATAGGACTTCATAATTTTAGGACTTAATTAATACTTGTTAATTTTAGAACTTTATTAGGACTTGCAAAATTCAGGACTTAATTAGGGCTTGACAATTTTAGGGCTTTATTAGGACTTGTTAATTTTAGGACCTCATAAGGAATTGGCCAATTAAGGATATCATTAGGACCTTGAAATTATAGGACTTTATTAGAACTTGTTAATTTTAGGACCTAATTAGGACTTGGTAATTTAGGACTTAATTGGGACTTGACAATTTTAGAACCTAATCAGGATTTGCTAGTTTTAGGACTTAATTTGGACTTGGTAATTTTAGGACTTCATTAGGATTTGACAATTTTAGGACTTAAATAGGACTTCATAATTTTAGGACTTAATTAATACTTGTTAATTTTAGAACTTTATTAGGACTTGCAAAATTCAGGACTTAATTAGGGCTTGACAATTTTAGGACTTTATTAGGACTTGGTAATTTTAGGGCTTTATTAGGACTTGGTAATTTTAGGACCTCATAAGGACTTGGCCAATTAAAGATTTCATTAGTACTTGGAAATTATAGGACTTTATTACAACTTGGTAATTTTAGAACTTAATTAGGACTTGGTAATTTTAGGACATAATTAGGACTTGGTAATTTTAGGACTTAATTGGGACTTGACAATTTTAGGACTTAATTAGGACTTGGTAATTTTAGGACTTAATTAGGACTTGGTTATTTTAGGGCTTTATTAGGACTTGTTAATTTTAGGACCTCATAAGAACTTGGCCAATTAAGGATTTCCTTAGGACTTGAAAATTATAGGACTTTATTAGAACTTGGTAATTTTAGGACTTAATTAGGACTTGGTAATTTTAGGACATAATTAGGACATGACAATTTTAGAACTTAATTATGACTTGGAAATTTAGGACTTAAATGGGACTTGACAATTTTAGGACTTGATTAGAACTTGGTAATTTTAGGACTTAATTAGAACTTGGTAATTTTAGGACTTAATTAGGACTTGGTAATTTTAGGACATAATTAGGACATGACAATTTTAGAACTTAATTATGACTTGGAAATTTTAGGACTTAATTAGGACATGGTACTTTTAGGACTTCATTAGGACTTGACTATTTCAGGACATAACAAGGGTTTGACAAATTTAGGACTGCATTAGGACTTCGTATTTTTAGAAGTTAATTAGGACATGCTAATTTTCGGCCTTAATTAGGACTTGCCAGTTTTAGGACTTATTAAGGACTTGGTAATTTTAGGACTTAATTATGACTTGGTAATTTTAGGGCATTATTAGGACTTGTTAATTTTAGGACCTCATAAGAACTTGGCCAATTAAGGATTCCATTAGGCCTTGGTAATTTTAGGACTTAATTGGGACTTGATAATTTTAGGACTTAATTAGGACTTAGTAATTTTAGGACTTAATTGGGACTTGACAATTTTAGGACTTAATTAGGACTTGGTAATTTTAGGACTTCATTAGGACTTGACTATTTCAGGACATAACAAGGGTTTGACAAATTTAGGACTGCATTAGGACTTCGTATTTTTAGGAGTTAATTAGGACATGCTAATTTTCGGCCTTAATTAGGACTTGCCAGTTTTAGGACTTAATTAGGATTTGGTAATTTTTGGACTTAATTAGGACTTCGTAATTTTAGGGCTTTATTAGGACTTGTTAATTTTAGGACCTCATAAGAACTTGGCCAATTAAGGATTCCATTAGGCCTTGGTAATTTTAGGACTTAATTGGGACTTGATAATTTTAGGACTTAATTAGGACTTAGTAATTTTAGGACTTAATTGGGACTTGACAATTTTAGGACTTAATTAGGACTTGGGAATTTTAGGACTTAATTAGGACTTGCTTATTTTAGGGCTTTATTAGGACTTGTTAATTTTAGGACCTCATAAGGAATTGGCCAATTAAGGATTTCAATAGGACTTGGAAATTATAGGACTTTATTAGAACTTGTTAATTTTAGGACCTAATTAGGACTTGGTAATTTTAGGACATAATTAGGACATCACAATTTTAGAACTTAATTGGGACTTGACAATTTTGGGACTTAATTAGGACTTGGTAATTTAGGACTTAATTGGGACTTGACAATTTTAGAACCTAATCAGGATTTGCTAGTTTTAGGACTTAATTTGGACTTGGTAATTTTAGGACTTCATTAGGATTTGACAATTTTAGGACTTAAATAGGACTTCATAATTTTAGGACTTAATTAATACTTGTTAATTTTAGAACTTTATTAGGACTTGCAAAATTCAGGACTTAATTAGGGCTTGACAATTTTAGGGCTTTATTAGGACTTGTTAATTTTAGGACCTCATAAGGAATTGGCCAATTAAGGATTTCATTAGGACCTTGAAATTATAGGACTTTATTAGAACTTGTTAATTTTAGGACCTAATTAGGACTTGGTAATTTAGGACTTAATTGGGACTTGACAATTTTAGAACCTAATCAGGATTTGCTAGTTTTAGGACTTAATTTGGACTTGGTAATTTTAGGACTTCATTAGGATTTGACAATTTTAGGACTTAAATAGGACTTCATAATTTTAGGACTTAATTAATACTTGTTAATTTTAGAACTTTATTAGGACTTGCAAAATTCAGGACTTAATTAGGGCTTGACAATTTTAGGACTTTATTAGGACTTGGTAATTTTAGGGCTTTATTAGGACTTGGTAATTTTAGGACCTCATAAGGACTTGGCCAATTAAAGATTTCATTAGTACTTGGAAATTATAGGACTTTATTACAACTTGGTAATTTTAGAACTTAATTAGGACTTGGTAATTTTAGGACATAATTAGGACTTGGTAATTTTAGGACTTAATTGGGACTTGACAATTTTAGGACTTAATTAGGACTTGGTAATTTTAGGACTTAATTAGAACTTGGTTATTTTAGGGCTTTATTAGGACTTGTTAATTTTAGGACCTCATAAGAACTTGGCCAATTAAGGATTTCCTTAGGACTTGAAAATTATAGGACTTTATTAGAACTTGGTAATTTTAGGACTTAATTAGGACTTGGTAATTTTAGGACATAATTAGGACATGACAATTTTAGAACTTAATTATGACTTGGAAATTTAGGACTTAAATGGGACTTGACAATTTTAGGACTTGATTAGAACTTGGTAATTTTAGGACTTAATTGGGACTTGACAATTTTAGGACTTAATTAGGACTTGGTAATTTTAGGACTTAATTAGAACTTGGTAATTTTAGGACTTAATTAGGACTTGGTAATTTTAGGACATAATTAGGACATGACAATTTTAGAACTTAATTATGACTTGGAAATTTTAGGACTTAATTAGGACATGGTACTTTTAGGACTTCATTAGGACTTGACTATTTCAGGACATAACAAGGGTTTGACAAATTTAGGACTGCATTAGGACTTCGTATTTTTAGAAGTTAATTAGGACATGCTAATTTTCGGCCTTAATTAGGACTTGCCAGTTTTAGGACTTATTAAGGACTTGGTAATTTTAGGACTTAATTATGACTTGGTAATTTTAGGGCATTATTAGGACTTGTTAATTTTAGGACCTCTTAAGAACTTGGCCAATTAAGGATTCCATTAGGCCTTGGTAATTTTAGGACTTAATTGGGACTTGATAATTTTAGGACTTAATTAGGACTTAGTAATTTTAGGACTTAATTGGGACTTGACAATTTTAGGACTTAATTAGGACTTGGTAATTTTAGGACTTCATTAGGACTTGACTATTTCAGGACATAACAAGGGTTTGACAAATTTAGGACTGCATTAGGACTTCGTATTTTTAGGAGTTAATTAGGACATGCTAATTTTCGGCCTTAATTAGGACTTGCCAGTTTTAGGACTTAATTAGGATTTGGTAATTTTTGGACTTAATTAGGACTTCGTAATTTTAGGGCTTTATTAGGACTTGTTAATTTTAGGACCTCATAAGAACTTGGCCAATTAAGGATTCCATTAGGCCTTGGTAATTTTAGGACTTAATTGGGACTTGATAATTTTAGGACTTAATTAGGACTTAGTAATTTTAGGACTTAATTGGGACTTGACAATTTTAGGACTTAATTAGGACTTGGTAATTTTAGGACTTAATTAGGACTTGCTTATTTTAGGGCTTTATTAGGACTTGTTAATTTTAGGACCTCATAAGGAATTGGCCAATTAAGGATTTCATTAGGACTTGGAAATTATAGGACTTTATTACAACTTGTTAATTTTAGGACCTAATTAGGACTTGGTAATTTTAGGACATAATTAGGACATCACAATTTTAGAACTTAATTGGGACTTGACAATTTTGGGACTTAATTAGGACTTGGTAATTTAGGACTTAATTGGGACTTGACAATTTTAGAACCTAATCAGGATTTGCTAGTTTTAGGACTTAATTTGGACTTGGTAATTTTAGGACTTCATTAGGATTTGAGAATTTTAGGACTTAAATAGGACTTCATAATTTTAGGACTTAATTAATACTTGTTAATTTTAGAACTTTATTAGGACTTGCAAAATTCAGGACTTAATTAGGGCTTGACAATTTTAGGGCTTTATTAGGACTTGTTAATTTCAGGACCTCATAAGGAATTGGCCAATTAAGGATTTCATTAGGACCTTGAAATTATAGGACTTTATTAGAACTTGTTAATTTTAGGACCTAATTAGGACTTGGTAATTTAGGACTTAATTGGGACTTGACAATTTTAGAACCTAATCAGGATTTGCTAGTTTTAGGACTTAATTTGGACTTGGTAATTTTAGGACTTCATTAGGATTTGACAATTTTAGGACTTAAATAGGACTTCATAATTTTAGGACTTAATTAATACTTGTTAATTTTAGAACTTTATTAGGACTTGACAAACTTAGGCCTTCATTAGGACTCGCCAATTTTAGGACTTATTAAGGACTTGGTAATTTTAGGACTTAATTAGGACTTGGTAATTTTAGGACTTCATTAGGACTTGACTATTTCAGGACATAACAAGGGTTTGACAAATTTAGGACTGCATTAGGACTTCGTATTTTTAGGAGTTAATTAGGACATGCTAATTTTCGGCCTTAATTAGGACTTGCCAGTTTTAGGACTTAATTAGGATTTGGTAATTTTTGGACTTAATTAGGACTTCGTAATTTTAGGGCTTTATTAGGACTTGTTAATTTTAGGACCTCATAAGAACTTGGCTAATTAAGGATTCCATTAGGCCTTGGTAATTTTAGGACTTAATTGGGACTTGATAATTTTAGGACTTAATTAGGACTTAGTAATTTTAGGACCTCATAAGGAATTGGCCAATTAAGGATTTCATTAGGACTTGGAAATTATAGGACTTTATTAGAACTTGTTAATTTTAGGACCTAATTAGGACTTGGTAATTTTAGGACATAATTAGGACATCACAATTTTAGAACTTAATTGGGACTTGACAATTTTGGGACTTAATTAGGACTTGGTAATTTAGGACTTAATTGGGACTTGACAATTTTAGAACCTAATCAGGATTTGCTAGTTTTAGGACTTAATTTGGACTTGGTAATTTTAGGACTTCATTAGGATTTGACAATTTTAGGACTTAAATAGGACTTCATAATTTTAGGACTTAATTAATACTTGTTAATTTTAGAACTTTATTAGGACTTGCAAAATTCAGGACTTAATTAGGGCTTGACAATTTTAGGGCTTTATTAGGACCTTGAAATTATAGGACTTTATTAGAACTTGTTAATTTTAGGACCTAATTAGGACTTGGTAATTTAGGACTTAATTGGGACTTGACAATTTTAGAACCTAATCAGGATTTGCTAGTTTTAGGACTTAATTTGGACTTGGTAATTTTAGGACTTCATTAGGATTTGACAATTTTAGGACTTAAATAGGACTTCATAATTTTAGGACTTAATTAATACTTGTTAATTTTAGAACTTTATTAGGACTTGCAAAATTCAGGACTTAATTAGGGCTTGACAATTTTAGGACTTTATTAGGACTTGGTAATTTTAGGGCTTTATTAGGACTTGGTAATTTTAGGACCTCATAAGGACTTGGCCAATTAAAGATTTCATTAGTACTTGGAAATTATAGGACTTTATTACAACTTGGTAATTTTAGAACTTAATTAGGACTTGGTAATTTTAGGACATAATTAGGACTTGGTAATTTTAGGACTTAATTGGGACTTGACAATTTTAGGACTTAATTAGGACTTGGTAATTTTAGGACTTAATTAGGACTTGGTTATTTTAGGGCTTTATTAGGACTTGTTAATTTTAGGACCTCATAAGAACTTGGCCAATTAAGGATTTCCTTAGGACTTGAAAATTATAGGACTTTATTAGAACTTGGTAATTTTAGGACTTAATTAGGACTTGGTAATTTTAGGACATAATTAGGACATGACAATTTTAGAACTTAATTATGACTTGGAAATTTAGGACTTAAATGGGACTTGACAATTTTAGGACTTGATTAGAACTTGGTAATTTTAGGACTTAATTGGGACTTGACAATTTTAGGACTTAATTAGGACTTGGTAATTTTAGGACTTAATTAGAACTTGGTAATTTTAGGACTTAATTAGGACTTGGTAATTTTAGGACATAATTAGGACATGACAATTTTAGAACTTAATTATGACTTGGAAATTTTAGGACTTAATTAGGACATGGTACTTTTAGGACTTCATTAGGACTTGACTATTTCAGGACATAACAAGGGTTTGACAAATTTAGGACTGCATTAGGACTTCGTATTTTTAGAAGTTAATTAGGACATGCTAATTTTCGGCCTTAATTAGGACTTGCCAGTTTTAGGACTTATTAAGGACTTGGTAATTTTAGGACTTAATTATGACTTGGTAATTTTAGGGCATTATTAGGACTTGTTAATTTTAGGACCTTATAAGGACTTGGCCGATTAAGGTTTTCATTAGGACTTGGAAATTCTAGGACTTTATTAGAACTTGGTAATTTTAGGACTTAATTAAGACTTGGTAATTTTAGGACCTAATTAGGACTTACAATTTTAGGACTTAATTAGTACTTCATAATTTCAGGACTTAATTAATACTTGTTAATTTTAGAACTTTATTAGGACTTGACAAACTTAGGCCTTCATTAGGACTCGCCAATTTTAGGACTTATTAAGGACTTGGTAATTTTAGGACTTAATTAGGACTTGGTAATTTTGGGACTTCATTAGGACTTGACTATTTCAGGACATAACAAGGGTTTGAAAAATTTAGGACTGCATTAGGACTTCGTATTTTTAGGAGTTAAGTAGGACATGCTAATTTTCGGCCTTAATTAGGACTTGCCAGTTTTAGGACTTAATTAGGATTTGGTAATTTTAGGACTTAATTAGGACTTCGTAATTTTAGGGCTTTATTAGGATTGGTAATTTTAGGACCTCATAAGAACTTGGCCAATTAAGGATTCCATTAGGCCTTGGTAATTAGAGGACTTAATTGGGACTTGATAATTTTAGGACTTAATTAGGACTTAGTAATTTTAGGACTTAATTGGGACTTGACAATTTTAGGACTTAATTAGGACTTGGTAATTTTAGGACTTAATTAGGACTTGGTTATTTTAGGGCTTTATTAGGACTTGTTAATTTTAGGACCTCATAAGGAATTGGCCAATTAAGGATTTTATTAGGACTTGGAAATTATAGGACTTTATTAGAACTTGTTAATTTTAGGACCTAATTAGGACTTGGTAATTTTAGGACATAATTAGGACATCACAATTTTAGAACTTAATTGGGATTTGACATTTTTGGGACTTAATTAGGATTTGGTAATTTTAGGACTTAATTAGGACTTCGTAATTTTAGGGCTTTATTAGGATTGGTAATTTTAGGACCTCATAAGAACTTGGCCAATTAAGGATTCCATTAGGCCTTGGTAATTTTAGGACTTAAATAGGACTTCATAATTTTAGGACTTAATTAATACTTGTTAATTTTAGAACTTTATTAGGACTTGACAAAATTCAGGACTTAATTAGGGCTTGACAATTTTAGGACTTTATTAGGACTTGGTAATTTTAGGGCATTATTAGGACTTGGTAATTTTAGGACCTCATAAGGACTTGGCCAATTAAAGATTTCATTAGGACTTGGAAATTATAGGACTTTATTACAACTTGGTAATTTTAGAACTTAATTAGGACTTGGTAATTTTAGGACATAATTAGGACTTGGTAATTTTAGGACTTAATTGGGACTTGACAATTTTAGAACCTAATTAGGACTTGGTAATTTTAGGACTTAATTGGGACTTGACAATTTTAGGACTTAATTAGGACTTTGTAATTTTAGGACTTAATTGGGACTTGACAATTTTAGGACTTAATTAGGACTTGGTAATTTTAGTACTTAATTTGGATTGGTAATTTTTGGGCTTAATTAGGACTTGTTAATTTTAGGACCTCATAAGGACTTGGCCAATTAAAGATTTCATTAGGACTTGGAAATTATAGGACTTTATTAGAACTTGGTAATTTTAGGACTTAATTAGGACTTGGTAATTTTAGGACATAATTGGGACATGACAATTTTAGAACTTAATTATGACTTGGAAATTTTAGGACTTAATTAGGACATGGTAATTTTAGGACTTCATTAGGACTTGACTATTTCAGGACATAACAAGGGTTTGACAAATTTAGGACTGCATTAGGATTCCGTATTTTTAGGAGTTAATTAGGACATGCTAATTTTCGGCCTTAATTAGGACTTGCCAGTTTTAGGACTTATTAAGGACTTGGTAATTTTAAAACTTAATTGGGACTTGACAATTTTAGGACTTAATTAGGATTTGGTAATTTTAGGTCTTAATTACGACTTGGTAATTTTAGGGCTTTATTAGGACTTGGTAATTTTAGTACCTCATAAGGACTTGGACAATTAAGGATTGCATTAGGACTTGGAAATTATAGGACTTTATTAGAACTTGGTAATTTTAGGACATAATAATGACTTGGTAATTTTAGGACTTAATTACGACTTGACAATTATAGGACTTAATTAAGACTTGGTAATTTTAGGACTAAATTAGGACTTGGTAATTTTAGGAGTTCATTAGGACTTGGCCAATTAAAGATTTTATTAGGAATTGGAAATTATAGGACTTTATTAGAACTTAGTAATTTTAGAACTTAATTAGGACTTGTTAATTTTAGGACATAATTAGGACTTGGTAATTTTAGGACTTAATTGGGACTTGAAAATGTTAGGACTTAATTAGGACTTTGTAATTTTAGGACTTAATTGGGACTTGACAATTTTAGGACTTAATTAGGACTTGGTAATTTTAGGACTTAATTTGGACTTGGTAATTTTTGGGCTTTATTAGGACTTGTTAATTTTAGGACCTCATAAGGACTTGGCCAATTAAGGATTTCATTAGGACTTGGAAATTATAGGACTTTATTAGAACTTGGTATTTTTAGAACTTAATTAGGACTTGGTAATTTTAGGACATAATTATGACATGACAATTTTAGAACTTAATTATGACTTGGAAATTTTAGGACTTAATTAGGACATGGTAATTTTAGGACTTTATTAGGACTTGACTATTTCAGGACATAACAAGGGTTTGACAAATTTAGAACTGCATTAGGACTTCCTATTTTTAGGAGTTAATTAGGACATGCTAATTTTCGGCCTTAATTAGGACTTGCCAGTTTTGGGACTTAATTAGGATTTGGTAATTTTAGGACTTAATTAGGACTTCGTAATTTTAAGGCTTTATTAGGACTTGGTAATTTTAGGACCTCATTAGAACTTGGCCAATTAAGGATTTCATTAGGCCTTGGTAATTTTAGGACTTAATTGGGACTTGATAATTTTAGGACTTAATTAGGACTTAGTAATTTTAGGACTTAATTGGGACTTGACAACTTTAGGACTTAATTAGGACTTGGTAATTTTAGGACTTAATTAGGACTTGGTAATTTTAGGACTTAATTGGGACTTGACAATTTTAGAACCTAATTAGGACTTGGTAATTTTAGGACTTAATTGGGACTTGTTAATTTTAGGACCTCATAAGAACTTGGCCAATTAAGGATTTCCTTAGGACTTGGAAATTATAGGACTTTATTAGAACTTGGTAATTTTGGACTTAATTAGGACTTGGTAATTTTAGGACATAATTAGGACTTGGTAATTTTAGGACTTAATTGGAACTTGACAATTTTAGGACTTAATTAGGTCTTGGTAATTTAGGACTTAATTGGGACTTGACAATTTTAGGACTTGATTAGGACTTGGTAATTTTAGGACTTAATTGGGACTTGACAATTTTAGGACTTAATAAGGACTTGGTAATTTTAGGAGATAATTAGGACATGACAATTTTAGAACTTAATTATGACTTAGAAATTTTAGGACTTAATTAGGATTTGTTAATTTTAGGTCTTAATTAGGACTTGGTAATTTTAGGCCTTAATTAGGACTTGCTAGTTTTAGGACCTCATAAGGACTTGGAAAATTAAGGATTGCATTAGGACTTAGAAATTATAGGACTTTATTAGAACTTGGTAATTTTAGGACTTAATAATGACTTGGTAAATTTAGGACTTAATTAGGACTTGACAATTTTAGGACTTAATTGGGACTTGACAATTTTAGAACCTAATTAGGACTTGGTAATTTTAGGACTTAATTGGGACTTGTTAATTTTAGGACCTCATAAGAACTTGGCCAATTAAGGATTTCCTTAGGACTTGGAAATTATAGGACTTTATTAGAACTTGGTAATTTTGGACTTAATTAGGACTTGGTAATTTTAGGACATAATTAGGACTTGGTAATTTTAGGACTTAATTGGAACTTGACAATTTTAGGACTTAATTAGGTCTTGGTAATTTAGGACTTAATTGGGACTTGACAATTTTAGGACTTGATTAGGAATTGGTAATTTTAGGACTTAATTGGGACTTGACAATTTTAGGACTTAATTAGGACTTGGTAATTTTAGGACTTAATTAGGACTTGGTAATTTTAGGGCTTTATTAGGACTTGTTAATTTTAGGACCTCATAAGGACTTGGCCAATTAAGGATTTCATTAGGACTTGGAAATTATAGGACTTTATTAGAACTTGGTAATTTTAGGACATAATTAGTACATGACAATTTTAGAATTTAATTATGACTTGGAAATTTTAGGACTTAATTAGGACAAGGTAATTTTAGGAGTTCATTAGGACTTGACTATTTCAGGACATAATAAGGGTTTGACAAATTTAGGACTTTATTACAACTTGGTAATTTTAGAACTTAATTAGGACTTGGTAATTTTAGGACATAATTAGGACTTGGTAATTTTAGGACTTAATTGGGACTTGACAATTTTAGAACCTAATTAGGACTTGGTAATTTTAGGACTTAATTGGGACTTGACAATTTTAGGACTTAATAAGGACTTGGTAATTTTAGGAGATAATTAGGACATGACAATTTTAGAACTTAATTATGACTTAGAAATTTTAGGACTTAATTAGGATTTGGTAATTTTAGGTCTTAATTAGGACTTGGTAACTTTAGGACTTAATTAGGATTTGGTAATTTTAGGTCTTAATTAGGACTTGGTAATTTTAGGCCTTAATTAGGACTTGCTAGTTTTAGGACCTCATAAGGACTTGGAAAATTAAGGATTGCATTAGGACTTAGAAATTATAGGACTTTATTAGAACTTGGTAATTTTAGGACTTAATAATGACTTGGTAATTATAGGACTTAATTAGGACTTGGTAATTTTAGGACTAAATTAGGACTTGGTAATATTAGGAGTTCATTAGGACTTGACTATTTCAGGACATAATAAGGGTTTGACAAATTGAGAACTGCATTAGGACTTCGTAATTTTTGGAGTTAATTAGGACTTGCCAATTTTAGAACCTAATCAGGATTTGCTAGTTTTAGGACTTAATTCCGACTTGGTAATTTTAGGACTTCATTAGGATTTGACAATTTTAGGACTTTATTAGGACTTCATAATTTTAGGACTTAATTAATACCTGTTAATTTTAGAACTTTATTAGGACTTGACAAAATTCAGGACTTAATTAGGGCTTGACAATTTTAGGACTTTATTAGGACTTGGTAATTTTAGGACATAATTAGGGCTTGGTAATTTTAGGACTTAATTGGGACTTGAAAATTTTAGGACTTAATTAGGACTTGGTAATTTAGGACTTAATTGGGACTTGACAATTTTTGGAGTTAATTAGGACTTGGTAATTTTAGGACTTAATTGGGACTTGACAATTTTAGGACTTAATTATTACTTGGTAATTTTTGGACTTAATTAAGACTTGGTAATTTTAGGGCTTTATTAGGACTTGTTAATTTTAGGACCTCATAAGGACTTGGCCAATTAAGGATTTCATTAGGACTTGGAAATTATAGGACTTTATTAGAACTTGGTAATTTTAGGACTTAATTAGGACTTAGTAATTTTAGGACATAATTAGGACATGACAATTTTAGAACTTAATTATGACTTGGAAATTTTAGGACTTAATTAGGACATGGTACTTTTAGGACTTCATTAGGACTTGACTATTTCAGGACATAACAAGGGTTTGACAAATTTAGGACTGCATTAGGACTTCGTATTTTTAGGAGTTAATTAGGACATGCTAATTTTCGGCCTTAATTAGGACTTGCCAGTTTTAGGACTTAATTAGGATTTGGTAGTTTTAGGACTTAATTAGGACTTCGTAATTTTAGGGCTTTATTAGGACTTGGTAATTTTAGGACCTCATAAGAACTTGGCCAATTAAGGATTTCATTAGGCCTTGGTAATTTTAGGACTTAATTGGGACTTGATAATTTTAGGACTTAATTAGGACTTAGTAATTTTAGGACTTAATTGGGACTTGACAACTTTAGGACTTAATTAGGACTTGACAATTTTAGGACTTGATTAGGACTTGGTAATTTTAGGACTTAATTGGGACTTGACAATTTTAGGACTTAATAAGGACTTGGTAATTTTAGGAGATAATTAGGACATGACAATTTTAGAACTTAATTATGACTTAGAAATTTTAGGACTTAATTAGGATTTGTTAATTTTAGGTCTTAATTAGGACTTGGTAATTTTAGGCCTTAATTAGGACTTGCTAGTTTTAGGACCTCATAAGGACTTGGAAAATTAAGGATTGCATTAGGACTTAGAAATTATAGGACTTTATTAGAACTTGGTAATTTTAGGACTTAATAATGACTTGGTAAATTTAGGACTTAATTAGGACTTGACAATTTTAGGACTTAATTGGGACTTGACAATTTTAGAACCTAATTAGGACTTGGTAATTTTAGGACTTAATTGGGACTTGTTAATTTTAGGACCTCATAAGAACTTGGCCAATTAAGGATTTCCTTAGGACTTGGAAATTATAGGACTTTATTAGAACTTGGTAATTTTGGACTTAATTAGGACTTGGTAATTTTAGGACATAATTAGGACTTGGTAATTTTAGGACTTAATTGGAACTTGACAATTTTAGGACTTAATTAGGTCTTGGTAATTTAGGACTTAATTGGGACTTGACAATTTTAGGACTTGATTAGGAATTGGTAATTTTAGGACTTAATTGGGACTTGACAATTTTAGGACTTAATTAGGACTTGGTAATTTTAGGACTTAATTAGGACTTGGTAATTTTAGGGCTTTATTAGGACTTGTTAATTTTAGGACCTCATAAGGACTTGGCCAATTAAGGATTTCATTAGGACTTGGAAATTATAGGACTTTATTAGAACTTGGTAATTTTAGGACATAATTAGTACATGACAATTTTAGAATTTAATTATGACTTGGAAATTTTAGGACTTAATTAGGACAAGGTAATTTTAGGAGTTCATTAGGACTTGACTATTTCAGGACATAATAAGGGTTTGACAAATTTAGGACTTTATTACAACTTGGTAATTTTAGAACTTAATTAGGACTTGGTAATTTTAGGACATAATTAGGACTTGGTAATTTTAGAACTTAATTAGGACTTGGTAATTTTAGGACATAATTAGGACTTGGTAATTTTAGGACTTAATTGGGACTTGACAATTTTAGAACCTAATTAGGACTTGGTAATTTTAGGACTTAATTGGGACTTAACAATTTTAGGTCTTAATTAGGACTTGGTAACTTTAGGACTTAATTAGGATTTGGTAATTTTAGGTCTTAATTAGGACTTGGTAATTTTAGGCCTTAATTAGGACTTGCTAGTTTTAGGACCTCATAAGGACTTGGAAAATTAAGGATTGCATTAGGACTTAGAAATTATAGGACTTTATTAGAACTTGGTAATTTTAGGACTTAATAATGACTTGGTAATTATAGGACTTAATTAGGACTTGGTAATTTTAGGACTAAATTAGGACTTGGTAATATTAGGAGTTCATTAGGACTTGACTATTTCAGGACATAATAAGGGTTTGACAAATTGAGAACTGCATTAGGACTTCGTAATTTTTGGAGTTAATTAGGACTTGCCAATTTTAGAACCTAATCAGGATTTGCTAGTTTTAGGACTTAATTCCGACTTGGTAATTTTAGGACTTCATTAGGATTTGACAATTTTAGGACTTTATTAGGACTTCATAATTTTAGGACTTAATTAATACTTGTTAATTTTAGAACTTTATTAGGACTTGACAAAATTCAGGACTTAATTAGGGCTTGACAATTTTAGGACTTTATTAGGACTTGGTAATTTTAGGACATAATTAGGGCTTGGTAATTTTAGGACTTAATTGGGACTTGAAAATTTTAGGACTTAATTAGGACTTGGTAATTTAGGACTTAATTGGGACTTGACAATTTTTGGAGTTAATTAGGACTTGGTAATTTTAGGACTTAATTGGGACTTGACAATTTTAGGACTTAATTATTACTTGGTAATTTTTGGACTTAATTAAGACTTGGTAATTTTAGGGCTTTATTAGGACTTGTTAATTTTAGGACCTCATAAGGACTTGGCCAATTAAGGATTTCATTAGGACTTGGAAATTATAGGACTTTATTAGAACTTGGTAATTTTAGGACTTAATTAGGACTTAGTAATTTTAGGACATAATTAGGACATGACAATTTTAGAACTTAATTATGACTTGGAAATTTTAGGACTTAATTAGGACATGGTACTTTTAGGACTTCATTAGGACTTGACTATTTCAGGACATAACAAGGGTTTGACAAATTTAGGACTGCATTAGGACTTCGTATTTTTAGGAGTTAATTAGGACATGCTAATTTTCGGCCTTAATTAGGACTTGCCAGTTTTAGGACTTAATTAGGATTTGGTAGTTTTAGGACTTAATTAGGACTTCGTAATTTTAGGGCTTTATTAGGACTTGGTAATTTTAGGACCTCATAAGAACTTGGCCAATTAAGGATTTCATTAGGCCTTGGTAATTTTAGGACTTAATTGGGACTTGATAATTTTAGGACTTAATTAGGACTTAGTAATTTTAGGACTTAATTGGGACTTGACAACTTTAGGACTTAATTAGGACTTGACAATTTTAGGACTTGATTAGGACTTGGTAATTTTAGGACTTAATTGGGACTTGACAATTTTAGGACTTAATAAGGACTTGGTAATTTTAGGAGATAATTAGGACATGACAATTTTAGAACTTAATTATGACTTAGAAATTTTAGGACTTAATTAGGATTTGTTAATTTTAGGTCTTAATTAGGACTTGGTAATTTTAGGCCTTAATTAGGACTTGCTAGTTTTAGGACCTCATAAGGACTTGGAAAATTAAGGATTGCATTAGGACTTAGAAATTATAGGACTTTATTAGAACTTGGTAATTTTAGGACTTAATAATGACTTGGTAAATTTAGGACTTAATTAGGACTTGACAATTTTAGGACTTAATTGGGACTTGACAATTTTAGAACCTAATTAGGACTTGGTAATTTTAGGACTTAATTGGGACTTGTTAATTTTAGGACCTCATAAGAACTTGGCCAATTAAGGATTTCCTTAGGACTTGGAAATTATAGGACTTTATTAGAACTTGGTAATTTTGGACTTAATTAGGACTTGGTAATTTTAGGACATAATTAGGACTTGGTAATTTTAGGACTTAATTGGAACTTGACAATTTTAGGACTTAATTAGGTCTTGGTAATTTAGGACTTAATTGGGACTTGACAATTTTAGGACTTGATTAGGAATTGGTAATTTTAGGACTTAATTGGGACTTGACAATTTTAGGACTTAATTAGGACTTGGTAATTTTAGGACTTAATTAGGACTTGGTAATTTTAGGGCTTTATTAGGACTTGTTAATTTTAGGACCTCATAAGGACTTGGCCAATTAAGGATTTCATTAGGACTTGGAAATTATAGGACTTTATTAGAACTTGGTAATTTTAGGACATAATTAGTACATGACAATTTTAGAATTTAATTATGACTTGGAAATTTTAGGACTTAATTAGGACAAGGTAATTTTAGGAGTTCATTAGGACTTGACTATTTCAGGACATAATAAGGGTTTGACAAATTTAGGACTTTATTACAACTTGGTAATTTTAGAACTTAATTAGGACTTGGTAATTTTAGGACATAATTAGGACTTGGTAATTTTAGGACTTAATTGGGACTTGACAATTTTAGAACCTAATTAGGACTTGGTAATTTTAGGACTTAATTGGGACTTGACAATTTTAGGACTTAATAAGGACTTGGTAATTTTAGGAGATAATTAGGACATGACAATTTTAGAACTTAATTATGACTTAGAAATTTTAGGACTTAATTAGGATTTGGTAATTTTAGGTCTTAATTAGGACTTGGTAACTTTAGGACTTAATTAGGATTTGGTAATTTTAGGTCTTAATTAGGACTTGGTAATTTTAGGCCTTAATTAGGACTTGCTAGTTTTAGGACCTTATAAGGACTTGGAAAATTAAGGATTGCATTAGGACTTAGAAATTATAGGACTTTATTAGAACTTGGTAATTTTAGGACTTAATAATGACTTGGTAATTTTAGGACTTAATTAGGACTTGACAATTTTAGGACTTTATTAGGACTTGGTAATTTTAGGACATAATTAGGGCTTGGTAATTTTAGGACTTAATTGGGACTTGAAAATTTTAGGACTTAATTAGGACTTGGTAATTTAGGACTTAATTGGGACTTGACAATTTTTGGAGTTAATTAGGACTTGGTAATTTTAGGACTTAATTGGGACTTGACAATTTTAGGACTTAATTATTACTTGGTAATTTTTGGACTTAATTAAGACTTGGTAATTTTAGGACTTCATTAGGATTTGACAATTTTAGGACTTTATTAGGACTTCATAATTTTAGGACTTAATTAATACTTGTTAATTTTAGAACTTTATTAGGACTTGACAAAATTCAGGACTTAATTAGGGCTTGACAATTTTAGGACTTTATTAGGACTTGGTAATTTTAGGACATAATTAGGGCTTGGTAATTTTAGGACTTAATTGGGACTTGAAAATTTTAGGACTTAATTAGGACTTGGTAATTTAGGACTTAATTGGGACTTGACAATTTTTGGAGTTAATTAGGACTTGGTAATTTTAGGACTTAATTAGGACTTGACAATTTTAGGACTTAATTATTACTTGGTAATTTTTGGACTTAATTAAGACTTGGTAATTTTAGGGCTTTATTAGGACTTGTTAATTTTAGGACCTCATAAGGACTTGGCCAATTAAGGATTTCATTAGGACTTGGAAATTATAGGACTTTATTAGAACTTGGTAATTTTAGGACTTAATTAGGACTTAGTAATTTTAGGACATAATTAGGACATGACAATTTTAGAACTTAATTATGACTTGGAAATTTTAGGACTTAATTAGGACATGGTACTTTTAGGACTTCATTAGGACTTGACTATTTCAGGACATAACAAGGGTTTGACAAATTTAGGACTGCATTAGGACTTCGTATTTTTAGGAGTTAATTAGGACATGCTAATTTTCGGCCTTAATTAGGACTTGCCAGTTTTAGGACTTAATTAGGATTTGGTAGTTTTAGGACTTAATTAGGACTTCGTAATTTTAGGGCTTTATTAGGACTTGGTAATTTTAGGACCTCATAAGAACTTGGCCAATTAAGGATTTCATTAGGCCTTGGTAATTTTAGGACTTAATTGGGACTTGATAATTTTAGGACTTAATTAGGACTTAGTAATTTTAGGACTTAATTGGGACTTGACAACTTTAGGACTTAATTAGGACTTGGTAATTTTAGGACTTAATTAGGACTTGGTAATTTTACGACTTTATTAGGACTTGACAAGTTTAGGACTTAATTAGGGCTTGACAATTTTCGGACATCATTAGGACTTGACAATTTCTGGACTTATTAAGGACTTGGTACTTTTAGAACTTAATTAGGACTTGGTAATTTTAGGGCTTTATTAGGACTTGTTAATTTTAGGACTAAATTGGGACTTGTTAATTTTAGGACTTAATTAGGACTTGGTAATTTTAGGACTTAATTGGGACTTGACAATTTTAGGACTTAATTAGGACTTGGTAATTTTAGGACTTAATTAGGACTTGGTTATTTTAGGGCTTTATTAGGACTTGGTAATTTTAGGACCTCATTAGAACTTGGCCAATTAAGGATTTCATTAGGCCTTGGTAATTTTAGGACTTAATTGGGACTTGATAATTTTAGGACTTAATTAGGACTTAGTAATTTTAGGACTTAATTGGGACTTGACAACTTTAGGACTTAATTAGGACTTGGTAATTTTAGGACTTAATTAGGACTTGGTAATTTTAGGACTTAATTGGGACTTGACAATTTTAGAACCTAATTAGGACTTGGTAATTTTAGGACTTAATTGGGACTTGTTAATTTTAGGACCTCATAAGAACTTGGCCAATTAAGGATTTCCTTAGGACTTGGAAATTATAGGACTTTATTAGAACTTGGTAATTTTGGACTTAATTAGGACTTGGTAATTTTAGGACATAATTAGGACTTGGTAATTTTAGGACCTAATTGGAACTTGACAATTTTAGGACTTAATTAGGACTTGGTAATTTTAGGACTTAATTGGGACTTGACAATTTTAGAACCTTATTAGGACTTGGTAATTTTAGGACTTAATTGGGACTTGACAATTTTAGGACTTAATAAGGACTTGGTAATTTTAGGAGATAATTAGGACATGACAATTTTAGAACTTAATTATGACTTAGAAATTTTAGGACTTAATTAGGATTTGTTAATTTTAGGTCTTAATTAGGACTTGGTAATTTTAGGCCTTAATTAGGACTTGCTAGTTTTAGGACCTCATAAGGACTTGGAAAATTAAGGATTGCATTAGGACTTAGAAATTATAGGACTTTATTAGAACTTGGTAATTTTAGGACTTAATAATGACTTGGTAAATTTAGGACTTAATTAGGACTTGACAATTTTAGGACTTAATTGGGACTTGACAATTTTAGAACCTAATTAGGACTTGGTAATTTTAGGACTTAATTGGGACTTGTTTATTTTAGGACCTCATAAGAACTTGGCCAATTAAGGATTTCCTTAGGACTTGGAAATTATAGGACTTTATTAGAACTTGGTAATTTTGGACTTAATTAGGACTTGGTAATTTTAGGACATAATTAGGACTTGGTAATTTTAGGACTTAATTGGAACTTGACAATTTTAGGACTTAATTAGGTCTTGGTAATTTAGGACTTAATTGGGACTTGACAATTTTAGGACTTGATTAGGAATTGGTAATTTTAGGAGTTAATTGGGACTTGACAATTTTAGGACTTAATTAGGACTTGGTAATTTTAGGACTTAATTAGGACTTGGTAATTTTAGGGCTTTATTAGGACTTGTTAATTTTAGGACCTCATAAGGACTTGGCCAATTAAGGATTTCATTAGGACTTGGAAATTATAGGACTTTATTAGAACTTGGTAATTTTAGGACATAATTAGTACATGACAATTTTAGAACTTAATTAGGACTTGGTAATTTTAGGACATAATTAGGACTTGGTAATTTTAGGACTTAATTGGGACTTGACAATTTTAGAACCTAATTAGGACTTGGTAATTTTAGGACTTAATTGGGACTTGACAATTTTAGGACTTAATAAGGACTTGGTAATTTTAGGAGATAATTAGGACATGACAATTTTAGAACTTAATTATGACTTAGAAATTTTAGGACTTAATTAGGATTTGGTAATTTTAGGTCTTAATTAGGACTTGGTAATTTTAGGACTTAATTAGGATTTGGTAATTTTAGGTCTTAATTAGGACTTGGTAATTTTAGGCCTTAATTAGGACTTGCTAGTTTTAGGACCTCATAAGGACTTGGAAAATTAAGGATTGCATTAGGACTTAGAAATTATAGGACTTTATTAGAACTTGGTAATTTTAGGACTTAATAATGACTTGGTAATTTTAGGACTTAATTAGGACTTGACAATTATAGGACTTAATTATGACTTGGTAATTTTAGGACTAAATTAGGACTTGGTAATTTTAGGAGTTCATTAGGACTTGACTATTTCAGGACATAATAAGGGTTTGACAAATTGAGAACTGCATTAGGACTTCGTAATTTTTGGAGTTAATTAGGACTTGCCAATTTTAGAACCTAATCAGGATTTGCTAGTTTTAGGACTTAATTCCGACTTGGTAATTTTAGGACTTCATTAGGATTTGACAATTTTAGGACTTTATTAGGACTTCATAATTTTAGGACTTAATTAATACTTGTTAATTTTAGAACTTTATTAGGACTTGACAAAATTCAGGACTTAATTAGGGCTTGACAATTTTAGGACTTTATTAGGACTTGGTAATTTTAGGACATAATTAGGACTTGGTAATTTTAGGACTTAATTGGGACTTGAAAATTTTAGGACTTAATTAGGACTTGGTAATTTAGGACTTAATTGGGACTTGACAATTTTTGGAGTTAATTAGGACTTGGTAATTTTAGGACTTAATTGGGACTTGACAATTTTAGGACTTAATTATTACTTGGTAATTTTAGGACTGAATTAAGACTTGGTAATTTTAGGGCTTTATTAGGACTTGTTAATTTTAGGACCTCATAAGGACTTGGCCAATTAAGGATTTCATTAGGACTTGGAAATTATAGGACTTTATTAGAACTTGGTAATTTTAGGACTTAATTAGGACTTAGTAATTTTAGGACATAATTAGGACATGACAATTTTAGAACTTAATTATGACTTGGAAATTTTAGGACTTAATTAGGACATGGTACTTTTAGGACTTCATTAGGACTTAGAAATTATAGGACTTTATTAGAACTTGGTAATTTTAGGACTTAATAAGGACTTGGTAATTTTAGGAGATAATTAGGACATGACAATTTTAGAACTTAATTATGACTTAGAAATTTTAGGACTTAATTAGGATTTGGTAATTTTAGGTCTTAATTAGGACTTGGTAATTTTAGGACTTAATTAGGATTTGGTAATTTTAGGTCTTAATTAGGACTTGGTAATTTTAGGCCTTAATTAGGACTTGCTAGTTTTAGGACCTCATAAGGACTTGGAAAATTAAGGATTGCATTAGGACTTAGAAATTATAGGACTTTATTAGAACTTGGTAATTTTAGGACTTAATAATGACTTGGTAATTTTAGGACTTAATTAGGACTTGACAATTATAGGACTTAATTATGACTTGGTAATTTTAGGACTAAATTAGGACTTGGTAATTTTAGGAGTTCATTAGGACTTGACTATTTCAGGACATAATAAGGGTTTGACAAATTGAGAACTGCATTAGGACTTCGTAATTTTTGGAGTTAATTAGGACTTGCCAATTTTAGAACCTAATCAGGATTTGCTAGTTTTAGGACTTAATTCCGACTTGGTAATTTTAGGACTTCATTAGGATTTGACAATTTTAGGACTTTATTAGGACTTCATAATTTTAGGACTTAATTAATACTTGTTAATTTTAGAACTTTATTAGGACTTGACAAAATTCAGGACTTAATTAGGGCTTGACAATTTTAGGACTTTATTAGGACTTGGTAATTTTAGGACATAATTAGGACTTGGTAATTTTAGGACTTAATTGGGACTTGAAAATTTTAGGACTTAATTAGGACTTGGTAATTTAGGACTTAATTGGGACTTGACAATTTTTGGAGTTAATTAGGACTTGGTAATTTTAGGACTTAATTGGGACTTGACAATTTTAGGACTTAATTATTACTTGGTAATTTTAGGACTGAATTAAGACTTGGTAATTTTAGGGCTTTATTAGGACTTGTTAATTTTAGGACCTCATAAGGACTTGGCCAATTAAGGATTTCATTAGGACTTGGAAATTATAGGACTTTATTAGAACTTGGTAATTTTAGGACTTAATTAGGACTTAGTAATTTTAGGACATAATTAGGACATGACAATTTTAGAACTTAATTATGACTTGGAAATTTTAGGACTTAATTAGGACATGGTACTTTTAGGACTTCATTAGGACTTGACTATTTCAGGACATAACAAGGGTTTGACAAATTTAGGACTGCATTAGGACTTCGTATTTTTAGGAGTTAATTAGGACATGCTAATTTTCGGCCTTAATTAGGACTTGCCAGTTTTAGGACTTAATTAGGATTTGGTAGTTTTAGGACTTAATTAGGACTTGGTAATTTTAGGAGTTCATTAGGACTTGACTATTTCAGGACATAATAAGGGTTTGACAAATTGAGAACTGCATTAGGACTTCGTAATTTTTGGAGTTAATTAGGACTTGCCAATTTTAGAACCTAATCAGGATTTGCTAGTTTTAGGACTTAATTCCGACTTGGTAATTTTAGGACTTCATTAGGATTTGACAATTTTAGGACTTTATTAGGACTTCATAATTTTAGGACTTAATTAATACTTGTTAATTTTAGAACTTTATTAGGACTTGACAAAATTCAGGACTTAATTAGGGCTTGACAATTTTAGGACTTTATTAGGACTTGGTAATTTTAGGACATAATTAGGACTTGGTAATTTTAGGACTTAATTGGGACTTGAAAATTTTAGGACTTAATTAGGACTTGGTAATTTAGGACTTAATTGGGACTTGACAATTTTTGGAGTTAATTAGGACTTGGTAATTTTAGGACTTAATTGGGACTTGACAATTTTAGGACTTAATTATTACTTGGTAATTTTAGGACTGAATTAAGACTTGGTAATTTTAGGGCTTTATTAGGACTTGTTAATTTTAGGACCTCATAAGGACTTGGCCAATTAAGGATTTCATTAGGACTTGGAAATTATAGGACTTTATTAGAACTTGGTAATTTTAGGACTTAATTAGGACTTAGTAATTTTAGGACATAATTAGGACATGACAATTTTAGAACTTAATTATGACTTGGAAATTTTAGGACTTAATTAGGACATGGTACTTTTAGGACTTCATTAGGACTTGACTATTTCAGGACATAACAAGGGTTTGACAAATTTAGGACTGCATTAGGACTTCGTATTTTTAGGAGTTAATTAGGACATGCTAATTTTCGGCCTTAATTAGGACTTGCCAGTTTTAGGACTTAATTAGGATTTGGTAGTTTTAGGACTTAATTAGGACTTCGTAATTTTAGGGCTTTATTAGGACTTGGTAATTTTAGGACCTCATAAGAACTTGGCCAATTAAGGATTTCATTAGGCCTTGGTAATTTTAGGACTTAATTGGGACTTGATAATTTTAGGACTTAATTAGGACTTAGTAATTTTAGGACTTAATTGGGACTTGACAACTTTAGGACTTAATTAGGACTTGGTAATTTTAGGACTTAATTAGGACTTGGTAATTTTACGACTTTATTAGGACTTGACAAGTTTAGGACTTAATTAGGGCTTGACAATTTTCGGACATCATTAGGACTTGACAATTTCTGGACTTATTAAGGACTTGGTACTTTTAGAACTTAATTAGGACTTGGTAATTTTAGGGCTTTATTAGGACTTGTTAATTTTAGGACTAAATTGGGACTTGTTAATTTTAGGACTTAATTAGGACTTGGTAATTTTAGGACTTAATTGGGACTTGACAATTTTAGGACTTAATTAGGACTTGGTAATTTTAGGACTTAATTAGGACTTGGTTATTTTAGGGCTTTATTAGGACTTGGTAATTTTAGGACCTCATTAGAACTTGGCCAATTAAGGATTTCATTAGGCCTTGGTAATTTTAGGACTTAATTGGGACTTGATAATTTTAGGACTTAATTAGGACTTAGTAATTTTAGGACTTGATTAGGACTTGGTAATTTTAGGACTTAATTGGGACTTGACAACTTTAGGACTTAATTAGAACTTGGTAATTTTGGACTTAATTAGGACTTGGTAATTTTAGGACATAATTAGGACTTGGTAATTTTAGGACTTAATTGGGACTTGTTAATTTTAGGACCTCATAAGAACTTGGCCAATTAAGGATTTCCTTAGGACTTGGAAATTATAGGACTTTATTAGAACTTGGTAATTTTGGACTTAATTAGGACTTGGTAATTTTAGGACATAATTAGGACTTGGTAATTTTAGGACTTAATTGGAACTTGACAATTTTAGGACTTAATTAGGTCTTGGTAATTTAGGACTTAATTGGGACTTGACAATTTTAGGACTTGATTAGGACTTGGTAATTTTAGGACTTAATTGGGACTTGACAATTTTAGGACTTAATAAGGACTTGGTAATTTTAGGAGATAATTAGGACATGACAATTTTAGGGCTTTATTAGGACTTGTTAATTTTAGGACCTCATAAGGACTTGGCCAATTAAGGATTTCATTAGGACTTGGAAATTATAGGACTTTATTAGAACTTGGTAATTTTAGGACATAATTAGTACATGACAATTTTAGAATTTAATTATGACTTGGAAATTTTAGGTCTTAATTAGGACTTGGTAATTTTAGGCCTTAATTAGGACTTGCTAGTTTTAGGACCTCATAAGGACTTGGAAAATTAAGGATTGCATTAGGACTTAGAAATTATAGGACTTTATTAGAACTTGGTAATTTTAGGACTTAATAATGACTTGGTAATTTTAGGACTTAATTAGGACTTGACACTTTTAGGACTTAATTGGGACTTGACAATTTTAGAACCTAATTAGGACTTGGTAATTTTAGGACTTAATTGGGACTTGTTAATTTTAGGACCTCATAAGAACTTGGCCAATTAAGGATTTCCTTAGGACTTGGAAATTATAGGACTTTATTAGAACTTGGTAATTTTGGACTTAATTAGGACTTGGTAATTTTAGGCCTTAATTAGGACTTGCTAGTTTTAGGACCTCATAAGGACTTGGAAAATTAAGGATTGCATTAGGACTTAGAAATTATAGGACTTTATTAGAACTTGGTAATTTTAGGACTTAATAATGACTTGGTAATTTTAGGACTTAATTAGGACTTGACAATTTTAGGACTTAATTGGGACTTGACAATTTTAGGACTTAATTAGGACTTGGTAATTTTAGGACTTAATTAGGACTTGGTAATTTTAGGGCTTTATTAGGACTTGTTAATTTTAGGACCTCATAAGGACTTGGCCAATTAAGGATTTCATTAGGACTTGTTAATTTTAGGACATAATTAGGACTTGGTAATTTTAGGACATAATTAGTACATGACAATTTTAGAATTTAATTATGACTTGGAAATTTTAGGACTTAATTAGGACAAGGTAATTTTAGGAGTTCATTAGGACTTGACTATTTCAGGACATAATAAGGGTTTGACGAATTTAGGACTTTATTACAACTTGGTAATTTTAGAACTTAATTAGGACTTGGTAATTTTAGGACATAATTAGGACTTGGTAATTTTAGGACTTAATTGGGACTTGACAATTTTAGAACCTAATTAGGACTTGGTAATTTTAGGACTTAATTGGGACTTGACAATTTTAGGACTTAATAAGGACTTGGTAATTTTAGGAGATAATTAGGACATGACAATTTTAGAACTTAATTATGACTTAGAAATTTTACGACTTAATTAGGATTTGGTAATTTTAGGTCTTAATTAGGAGTTGGTAATTTTAGGCCTTAATTAGGACTTGCTAGTTTTAGGACCTCATAAGGACTTGGAAAATTAAGGATTGCATTAGGACTTAGAAATTATAGGACTTTATTAGAACTTGGTAATTTTAGGACTTAATTAAGACTTGGTAATTTTAGGACTTAATTAGGACATGACAATTTTAGAACTTAATTATGACTTGGAAATTTTAGGACTTAATTAGGACATGGTAATTTTAGGACTTTATTAGGACTTGACTATTTCAGGACATAACAAGGGTTTGACAAATTTAGAACTGCATTAGGACTTCGTATTTTTAGGAGTTAATTAGGACATGCTAATTTTCGGCCTTAATTAGGACTTGCCAGTTTTAGGACTTAATTAGGATTTGGTAGTTTTAGGACTTAATTAGGACTTCGTAATTTTAGGGCTTTATTAGGACTTGGTAATTTTAGGACCTCATAAGAACTTGGCCAATTAAGGATTTCATTAGGCCTTGGTAATTTTAGGACTTAATTGGGACTTGATAATTTTAGGACTTAATTAGGACTTAGTAATTTTAGGACTTAATTGGGACTTGACAACTTTAGGACTTAATTAGGACTTGGTAATTTTAGGACTTAATTAGGACTTGGTAATTTTACGACTTTATTAGGACTTGACAAGTTTAGGACTTAATTAGGGCTTGACAATTTTCGGACATCATTAGGACTTGACAATTTCTGGACTTATTAAGGACTTGGTACTTTTAGAACTTAATTAGGACTTGGTAATTTTAGGGCTTTATTAGGACTTGTTAATTTTAGGACTAAATTGGGACTTGTTAATTTTAGGACTTAATTAGGACTTGGTAATTTTAGGACTTAATTGGGACTTGACAATTTTAGGACTTAATTAGGACTTGGTAATTTTAGGACTTAATTAGGACTTGGTTATTTTAGGGCTTTATTAGGACTTGGTAATTTTAGGACCTCATTAGAACTTGGCCAATTAAGGATTTCATTAGGCCTTGGTAATTTTAGGACTTAATTGGGACTTGATAATTTTAGGACTTAATTAGGACTTAGTAATTTTAGGACTTGATTAGGACTTGGTAATTTTAGGACTTAATTGGGACTTGACAACTTTAGGACTTAATTAGAACTTGGTAATTTTGGACTTAATTAGGACTTGGTAATTTTAGGACATAATTAGGACTTGGTAATTTTAGGACTTAATTGGGACTTGTTAATTTTAGGACCTCATAAGAACTTGGCCAATTAAGGATTTCCTTAGGACTTGGAAATTATAGGACTTTATTAGAACTTGGTAATTTTGGACTTAATTAGGACTTGGTAATTTTAGGACATAATTAGGACTTGGTAATTTTAGGACTTAATTGGAACTTGACAATTTTAGGACTTAATTAGGTCTTGGTAATTTAGGACTTAATTGGGACTTGACAATTTTAGGACTTGATTAGGACTTGGTAATTTTAGGACTTAATTGGGACTTGACAATTTTAGGACTTAATAAGGACTTGGTAATTTTAGGAGATAATTAGGACATGACAATTTTAGGGCTTTATTAGGACTTGTTAATTTTAGGACCTCATAAGGACTTGGCCAATTAAGGATTTCATTAGGACTTGGAAATTATAGGACTTTATTAGAACTTGGTAATTTTAGGACATAATTAGTACATGACAATTTTAGAATTTAATTATGACTTGGAAATTTTAGGTCTTAATTAGGACTTGGTAATTTTAGGCCTTAATTAGGACTTGCTAGTTTTAGGACCTCATAAGGACTTGGAAAATTAAGGATTGCATTAGGACTTAGAAATTATAGGACTTTATTAGAACTTGGTAATTTTAGGACTTAATAATGACTTGGTAATTTTAGGACTTAATTAGGACTTGACACTTTTAGGACTTAATTGGGACTTGACAATTTTAGAACCTAATTAGGACTTGGTAATTTTAGGACTTAATTGGGACTTGTTAATTTTAGGACCTCATAAGAACTTGGCCAATTAAGGATTTCCTTAGGACTTGGAAATTATAGGACTTTATTAGAACTTGGTAATTTTGGACTTAATTAGGACTTGGTAATTTTAGGCCTTAATTAGGACTTGCTAGTTTTAGGACCTCATAAGGACTTGGAAAATTAAGGATTGCATTAGGACTTAGAAATTATAGGACTTTATTAGAACTTGGTAATTTTAGGACTTAATAATGACTTGGTAATTTTAGGACTTAATTAGGACTTGACAATTTTAGGACTTAATTGGGACTTGACAATTTTAGGACTTAATTAGGACTTGGTAATTTTAGGACTTAATTAGGACTTGGTAATTTTAGGGCTTTATTAGGACTTGTTAATTTTAGGACCTCATAAGGACTTGGCCAATTAAGGATTTCATTAGGACTTGTTAATTTTAGGACATAATTAGGACTTGGTAATTTTAGGACATAATTAGTACATGACAATTTTAGAATTTAATTATGACTTGGAAATTTTAGGACTTAATTAGGACAAGGTAATTTTAGGAGTTCATTAGGACTTGACTATTTCAGGACATAATAAGGGTTTGACGAATTTAGGACTTTATTACAACTTGGTAATTTTAGAACTTAATTAGGACTTGGTAATTTTAGGACATAATTAGGACTTGGTAATTTTAGGACTTAATTGGGACTTGACAATTTTAGAACCTAATTAGGACTTGGTAATTTTAGGACTTAATTGGGACTTGACAATTTTAGGACTTAATAAGGACTTGGTAATTTTAGGAGATAATTAGGACATGACAATTTTAGAACTTAATTATGACTTAGAAATTTTACGACTTAATTAGGATTTGGTAATTTTAGGTCTTAATTAGGAGTTGGTAATTTTAGGCCTTAATTAGGACTTGCTAGTTTTAGGACCTCATAAGGACTTGGAAAATTAAGGATTGCATTAGGACTTAGAAATTATAGGACTTTATTAGAACTTGGTAATTTTAGGACTTAATTAAGACTTGGTAATTTTAGGACTTAATTAGGACATGACAATTTTAGAACTTAATTATGACTTGGAAATTTTAGGACTTAATTAGGACATGGTAATTTTAGGACTTTATTAGGACTTGACTATTTCAGGACATAACAAGGGTTTGACAAATTTAGAACTGCATTAGGACTTCCTATTTTTAGGAGTTAATTAGGACATGCTAATTTTCGGCCTTAATTAGGACTTGCCAGTTTTGGGACTTAATTAGGATTTGGTAATTTTAGCACTTAATTAGGACTTCGTAATTTTAAGGCTTTATTAGGACTTGGTAATTTTAGGACCTCATTAGAACTTGGCCAATTAAGGATTTCATTAGGCCTTGGTAATTTTAGGACTTAATTGGGACTTGATAATTTTAGGACTTAATTAGGACTTAGTAATTTTAGGACTTAATTGGGACTTGACAACTTTAGGACTTAATTAGGACTTGGTAATTTTAGGACTTAATTAGGACTTGGTAATTTTAGGACTTAATTGGGACTTGACAATTTTAGAACCTAATTAGGACTTGGTAATTTTAGGACTTAATTGGGACTTGTTAATTTTAGGACCTCATAAGAACTTGGCCAATTAAGGATTTCCTTAGGACTTGGAAATTATAGGACTTTATTAGAACTTGGTAATTTTGGACTTAATTAGGACTTGGTAATTTTAGGACATAATTAGGACTTGGTAATTTTAGGACTTAATTGGAACTTGACAATTTTAGGACTTAATTAGGTCTTGGTAATTTAGGACTTAATTGGGACTTGACAATTTTAGGACTTGATTAGGACTTGGTAATTTTAGGACTTAATTGGGACTTGACAATTTTAGGACTTAATAAGGACTTGGTAATTTTAGGAGATAATTAGGACATGACAATTTTAGAACTTAATTATGACTTAGAAATTTTAGGACTTAATTAGGATTTGTTAATTTTAGGTCTTAATTAGGACTTGGTAATTTTAGGCCTTAATTAGGACTTGCTAGTTTTAGGACCTCATAAGGACTTGGAAAATTAAGGATTGCATTAGGACTTAGAAATTATAGGACTTTATTAGAACTTGGTAATTTTAGGACTTAATAATGACTTGGTAATTTTAGGACTTAATTGGGACTTGACAATTTTAGGACTTGATTAGGAATTGGTAATTTTAGGACTTAATTGGGACTTGACAATTTTAGGACTTAATTAGGACTTGGTAATTTTAGGACTTAATTAGGACTTGGTAATTTTAGGGCTTTATTAGGACTTGTTAATTTTAGGACCTCATAAGGACTTGGCCAATTAAGGATTTCATTAGGACTTGGAAATTATAGGACTTTATTAGAACTTGGTAATTTTAGGACATAATTAGTACATGACAATTTTAGAATTTAATTATGACTTGGAAATTTTAGGACTTAATTAGGACAAGGTAATTTTAGGAGTTCATTAGGACTTGACTATTTCAGGACATAATAAGGGTTTGACAAATTTAGGACCTTATTACAACTTGGTAATTTTAGAACTTAATTAGGACTTGGTAATTTTAGGACATAATTAGGACTTGGTAATTTTAGGACTTAATTGGGACTTGACAATTTTAGAACCTAATTAGGACTTGGTAATTTTAGGACTTAATTGGGACTTGACAATTTTAGGACTTAATAAGGACTTGGTAATTTTAGGAGATAATTAGGACATGACAATTTTAGAACTTAATTATGACTTAGAAATTTTAGGACTTAATTAGGATTTGGTAATTTTAGGTCTTAATTAGGACTTGGTAATTTTAGGCCTTAATTAGGACTTGCTAGTTTTAGGACCTCATAAGGACTTGGCCAATTAAGGATTTCCTTAGGACTTGGAAATTATAGGACTTTATTAGAACTTGGTAATTTTGGACTTAATTAGGACTTGGTAATTTTAGGACATAATTAGGACTTGGTAATTTTAGGACTTAATTGGAACTTGACAATTTTAGGACTTAATTAGGTCTTGGTAATTTAGGACTTAATTGGGACTTGACAATTTTAGGACTTGATTAGGAATTGGTAATTTTAGGACTTAATTGGGACTTGACAATTTTAGGACTTAATTAGGACTTGGTAATTTTAGGACTTAATTAGGACTTGGTAATTTTAGGGCTTTATTAGGACTTGTTAATTTTAGGACCTCATAAGGACTTGGCCAATTAAGGATTTCATTAGGACTTGGAAATTATAGGACTTTATTAGAACTTGGTAATTTTAGGACATAATTAGTACATGACAATTTTAGAATTTAATTATGACTTGGAAATTTTAGGACTTAATTAGGACAAGGTAATTTTAGGAGTTCATTAGGACTTGACTATTTCAGGACATAATAAGGGTTTGACAAATTTAGGACCTTATTACAACTTGGTAATTTTAGAACTTAATTAGGACTTGGTAATTTTAGGACATAATTAGGACTTGGTAATTTTAGGACTTAATTGGGACTTGACAATTTTAGAACCTAATTAGGACTTGGTAATTTTAGGACTTAATTGGGACTTGACAATTTTAGGATTTAATAAGGACTTGGTAATTTTAGGAGATAATTAGGACATGACAATTTTAGAACTTAATTATGACTTAGAAATTTTAGGACTTAATTAGGATTTGGTAATTTTAGGACTTTATTAGAACTTGGTAATTTTAGGACTTAATTAAGACTTGGTAATTTTAGGACTTAATTAGGACATGACAATTTTAGAACTTAATTATGACTTGGAAATTTTAGGACTTAATTAGGACATGGTAATTTTAGGACTTTATTAGGACTTGACTATTTCAGGACATAACAAGGGTTTGACAAATTTAGAACTGCATTAGGACTTCCTATTTTTAGGAGTTAATTAGGACATGCTAATTTTCGGCCTTAATTAGGACTTGCCAGTTTTGGGACTTAATTAGGATTTGGTAATTTTAGCACTTAATTAGGACTTCGTAATTTTAAGGCTTTATTAGGACTTGGTAATTTTAGGACCTCATTAGAACTTGGCCAATTAAGGATTTCATTAGGCCTTGGTAATTTTAGGACTTAATTGGGACTTGATAATTTTAGGACTTAATTAGGACTTAGTAATTTTAGGACTTAATTGGGACTTGACAACTTTAGGACTTAATTAGGACTTGGTAATTTTAGGACTTAATTAGGACTTGGTAATTTTAGGACTTAATTGGAACTTGACAATTTTAGGACTTAATTAGGTCTTGGTAATTTAGGACTTAATTGGGACTTGACAATTTTAGGACTTGATTAGGACTTGGTAATTTTAGGACTTAATTGGGACTTGACAATTTTAGGACTTAATTAGGACTTGGTAATTTTAGGACTTAATTAGGACTTGGTAATTTTAGGGCTTTATTAGGACTTGTTAATTTTAGGACCTCATAAGGACTTGGCCAATTAAGGATTTCCTTAGGACTTGGAAATTATAGGACTTTATTAGAACTTGGTAATTTTGGACTTAATTAGGACTTGGTAATTTTAGGACATAATTAGGACTTGGTAATTTTAGGACTTAATTGGAACTTGACAATTTTAGGACTTAATTAGGTCTTGGTAATTTAGGACTTAATTGGGACTTGACAATTTTAGGACTTGATTAGGACTTGGTAATTTTAGGACTTAATTGGGACTTGACAATTTTAGGACTTAATAAGGACTTGGTAATTTTAGGAGATAATTAGGACATGACAATTTTAGGGCTTTATTAGGACTTGTTAATTTTAGGACCTCATAAGGACTTGGCCAATTAAGGATTTCATTAGGACTTGGAAATTATAGGACTTTATTAGAACTTGGTAATTTTAGGACATAATTAGTACATGACAATTTTAGAATTTAATTATGACTTGGAAATTTTAGGTCTTAATTAGGACTTGGTAATTTTAGGCCTTAATTAGGACTTGCTAGTTTTAGGACCTCATAAGGACTTGGAAAATTAAGGATTGCATTAGGACTTAGAAATTATAGGACTTTATTAGAACTTGGTAATTTTAGGACTTAATAATGACTTGGTAATTTTAGGACTTAATTAGGACTTGACACTTTTAGGACTTAATTGGGACTTGACAATTTTAGAACCTAATTAGGACTTGGTAATTTTAGGACTTAATTGGGACTTGTTAATTTTAGGACCTCATAAGAACTTGGCCAATTAAGGATTTCCTTAGGACTTGGAAATTATAGGACTTTATTAGAACTTGGTAATTTTGGACTTAATTAGGACTTGGTAATTTTAGGCCTTAATTAGGACTTGCTAGTTTTAGGACCTCATAAGGACTTGGAAAATTAAGGATTGCATTAGGACTTAGAAATTATAGGACTTTATTAGAACTTGGTAATTTTAGGACTTAATAATGACTTGGTAATTTTAGGACTTAATTAGGACTTGACAATTTTAGGACTTAATTGGGACTTGACAATTTTAGGACTTAATTAGGACTTGGTAATTTTAGGACTTAATTAGGACTTGGTAATTTTAGGGCTTTATTAGGACTTGTTAATTTTAGGACCTCATAAGGACTTGGCCAATTAAGGATTTCATTAGGACTTGTTAATTTTAGGACATAATTAGGACTTGGTAATTTTAGGACATAATTAGTACATGACAATTTTAGAATTTAATTATGACTTGGAAATTTTAGGACTTAATTAGGACAAGGTAATTTTAGGAGTTCATTAGGACTTGACTATTTCAGGACATAATAAGGGTTTGACGAATTTAGGACTTTATTACAACTTGGTAATTTTAGAACTTAATTAGGACTTGGTAATTTTAGGACATAATTAGGACTTGGTAATTTTAGGACTTAATTGGGACTTGACAATTTTAGAACCTAATTAGGACTTGGTAATTTTAGGACTTAATTGGGACTTGACAATTTTAGGACTTAATAAGGACTTGGTAATTTTAGGAGATAATTAGGACATGACAATTTTAGAACTTAATTATGACTTAGAAATTTTACGACTTAATTAGGATTTGGTAATTTTAGGTCTTAATTAGGAGTTGGTAATTTTAGGCCTTAATTAGGACTTGCTAGTTTTAGGACCTCATAAGGACTTGGAAAATTAAGGATTGCATTAGGACTTAGAAATTATAGGACTTTATTAGAACTTGGTAATTTTAGGACTTAATTAAGACTTGGTAATTTTAGGACTTAATTAGGACATGACAATTTTAGAACTTAATTATGACTTGGAAATTTTAGGACTTAATTAGGACATGGTAATTTTAGGACTTTATTAGGACTTGACTATTTCAGGACATAACAAGGGTTTGACAAATTTAGAACTGCATTAGGACTTCCTATTTTTAGGAGTTAATTAGGACATGCTAATTTTCGGCCTTAATTAGGACTTGCCAGTTTTGGGACTTAATTAGGATTTGGTAATTTTAGCACTTAATTAGGACTTCGTAATTTTAAGGCTTTATTAGGACTTGGTAATTTTAGGACCTCATTAGAACTTGGCCAATTAAGGATTTCATTAGGCCTTGGTAATTTTAGGACTTAATTGGGACTTGATAATTTTAGGACTTAATTAGGACTTAGTAATTTTAGGACTTAATTGGGACTTGACAACTTTAGGACTTAATTAGGACTTGGTAATTTTAGGACTTAATTAGGACTTGGTAATTTTAGGACTTAATTGGGACTTGACAATTTTAGAACCTAATTAGGACTTGGTAATTTTAGGACTTAATTGGGACTTGTTAATTTTAGGACCTCATAAGAACTTGGCCAATTAAGGATTTCCTTAGGACTTGGAAATTATAGGACTTTATTAGAACTTGGTAATTTTGGACTTAATTAGGACTTGGTAATTTTAGGACATAATTAGGACTTGGTAATTTTAGGACTTAATTGGAACTTGACAATTTTAGGACTTAATTAGGTCTTGGTAATTTAGGACTTAATTGGGACTTGACAATTTTAGGACTTGATTAGGACTTGGTAATTTTAGGACTTAATTGGGACTTGACAATTTTAGGACTTAATAAGGACTTGGTAATTTTAGGAGATAATTAGGACATGACAATTTTAGAACTTAATTATGACTTAGAAATTTTAGGACTTAATTAGGATTTGTTAATTTTAGGTCTTAATTAGGACTTGGTAATTTTAGGCCTTAATTAGGACTTGCTAGTTTTAGGACCTCATAAGGACTTGGAAAATTAAGGATTGCATTAGGACTTAGAAATTATAGGACTTTATTAGAACTTGGTAATTTTAGGACTTAATAATGACTTGGTAATTTTAGGACTTAATTGGGACTTGACAATTTTAGGACTTGATTAGGAATTGGTAATTTTAGGACTTAATTGGGACTTGACAATTTTAGGACTTAATTAGGACTTGGTAATTTTAGGACTTAATTAGGACTTGGTAATTTTAGGGCTTTATTAGGACTTGTTAATTTTAGGACCTCATAAGGACTTGGCCAATTAAGGATTTCATTAGGACTTGGAAATTATAGGACTTTATTAGAACTTGGTAATTTTAGGACATAATTAGTACATGACAATTTTAGAATTTAATTATGACTTGGAAATTTTAGGACTTAATTAGGACAAGGTAATTTTAGGAGTTCATTAGGACTTGACTATTTCAGGACATAATAAGGGTTTGACAAATTTAGGACCTTATTACAACTTGGTAATTTTAGAACTTAATTAGGACTTGGTAATTTTAGGACATAATTAGGACTTGGTAATTTTAGGACTTAATTGGGACTTGACAATTTTAGAACCTAATTAGGACTTGGTAATTTTAGGACTTAATTGGGACTTGACAATTTTAGGACTTAATAAGGACTTGGTAATTTTAGGAGATAATTAGGACATGACAATTTTAGAACTTAATTATGACTTAGAAATTTTAGGACTTAATTAGGATTTGGTAATTTTAGGTCTTAATTAGGACTTGGTAATTTTAGGCCTTAATTAGGACTTGCTAGTTTTAGGACCTCATAAGGACTTGGCCAATTAAGGATTTCCTTAGGACTTGGAAATTATAGGACTTTATTAGAACTTGGTAATTTTGGACTTAATTAGGACTTGGTAATTTTAGGACATAATTAGGACTTGGTAATTTTAGGACTTAATTGGAACTTGACAATTTTAGGACTTAATTAGGTCTTGGTAATTTAGGACTTAATTGGGACTTGACAATTTTAGGACTTGATTAGGAATTGGTAATTTTAGGACTTAATTGGGACTTGACAATTTTAGGACTTAATTAGGACTTGGTAATTTTAGGACTTAATTAGGACTTGGTAATTTTAGGGCTTTATTAGGACTTGTTAATTTTAGGACCTCATAAGGACTTGGCCAATTAAGTATTTCATTAGGACTTGGAAATTATAGGACTTTATTAGAACTTGGTAATTTTAGGACATAATTAGTACATGACAATTTTAGAATTTAATTATGACTTGGAAATTTTAGGACTTAATTAGGACAAGGTAATTTTAGGAGTTCATTAGGACTTGACTATTTCAGGACATAATAAGGGTTTGACAAATTTAGGACCTTATTACAACTTGGTAATTTTAGAACTTAATTAGGACTTGGTAATTTTAGGACATAATTAGGACTTGGTAATTTTAGGACTTAATTGGGACTTGACAATTTTAGAACCTAATTAGGACTTGGTAATTTTAGGACTTAATTGGGACTTGACAATTTTAGGACTTAATAAGGACTTGGTAATTTTAGGAGATAATTAGGACATGACAATTTTAGAACTTAATTATGACTTAGAAATTTTAGGACTTAATTAGGATTTGGTAATTTTAGGTCTTAATTAGGACTTGGTAATTTTAGGCCTTAATTAGGACTTGCTAGTTTTAGGACCTCATAAGGACTTGGAAAATTAAGGATTGCATTAGGACTTAGAAATTATAGGACTTTATTAGAACTTGGTAATTTTAGGACTTAATTAAGACTTGGTAATTTTAGGACTTAATTAGGACATGACAATTTTAGAACTTAATTATGACTTGGAAATTTTAGGACTTAATTAGGACATGGTAATTTTAGGACTTTATTAGGACTTGACTATTTCAGGACATAACAAGGGTTTGACAAATTTAGAACTGCATTAGGACTTCCTATTTTTAGGAGTTAATTAGGACATGCTAATTTTCGGCCTTAATTAGGACTTGCCAGTTTTGGGACTTAATTAGGATTTGGTAATTTTAGCACTTAATTAGGACTTCGTAATTTTAAGGCTTTATTAGGACTTGGTAATTTTAGGACCTCATTAGAACTTGGCCAATTAAGGATTTCATTAGGCCTTGGTAATTTTAGGACTTAATTGGGACTTGATAATTTTAGGACTTAATTAGGACTTAGTAATTTTAGGACTTAATTGGGACTTGACAACTTTAGGACTTAATTAGGACTTGGTAATTTTAGGACTTAATTAGGACTTGGTAATTTTAGGACTTAATTGGGACTTGACAATTTTAGAACCTAATTAGGACTTGGTAATTTTAGGACTTAATTGGGACTTGTTAATTTTAGGACCTCATAAGAACTTGGCCAATTAAGGATTTCCTTAGGACTTGGAAATTATAGGACTTTATTAGAACTTGGTAATTTTGGACTTAATTAGGACTTGGTAATTTTAGGATATAATTAGGACTTGGTAATTTTAGGACTTAATTGGAACTTGACAATTTTAGGACTTAATTAGGTCTTGGTAATTTAGGACTTAATTGGGACTTGACAATTTTAGGACTTGATTAGGACTTGGTAATTTTAGGACTTAATTGGGACTTGACAATTTTAGGACTTAATTAGGACTTGGTAATTTTAGGACTTAATTAGGACTTGGTAATTTTAGGGCTTTATTAGGACTTGTTAATTTTAGGACCTCATAAGGACTTGGCCAATTAAGGATTTCATTAGGACTTGGAAATTATAGGACTTTATTAGAACTTGGTAATTTTAGGACATAATTAGTACATGACAATTTTAGAATTTAATTATGACTTGGAAATTTTAGGACTTAATTAGGACAAGGTAATTTTAGGAGTTCATTAGGACTTGACTATTTCAGGACATAATAAGGGTTTGACAAATTTAGGACTTTATTACAACTTGGTAATTTTAGAACTTAATTAGGACTTGGTAATTTTAGGACATAATTAGGACTTGGTAATTTTAGGACTTAATTGGGACTTGACAATTTTAGAACCTAATTAGGACTTGGTAATTTTAGGACTTAATTGGGACTTGACAATTTTAGGACTTAATAAGGACTTGGTAATTTTAGGAGATAATTAGGACATGACAATTTTAGAACTTAATTATGACTTAGAAATTTTAGGACTTAATTAGGATTTGGTAATTTTAGGTCTTAATTAGGACTTGGTAATTTTAGGCCTTAATTAGGACTTGCTAGTTTTAGGACCTCATAAGGACTTGGAAAATTAAGGATTGCATTAGGACTTAGAAATTATAGGACTTTATTAGAACTTGGTAATTTTAGGACTTAATTAAGACTTGGTAATTTTAGGACTTAATTAGGACATGACAATTTTAGAACTTAATTATGACTTGGAAATTTTAGGACTTAGTTAGGACATGGTAATTTTAGCACTTAATTAGGACTTCGTAATTTTAAGGCTTTATTAGGACTTGGTAATTTTAGGACCTCATTAGAACTTGGCCAATTAAGGATTTCATTAGGCCTTGGTAATTTTAGGACTTAATTGGGACTTGATAATTTTAGGACTTAATTAGGACTTAGTAATTTTAGGACTTAATTGGGACTTGACAACTTTAGGACTTAATTAGGACTTGGTAATTTTAGGACTTAATTAGGACTTGCTAGTTTTAGGACCTCATAAGGACTTGGAAAATTAAGGATTGCATTAGGACTTAGAAATTATAGGACTTTATTAGAACTTGGTAATTTTAGGACTTAATAATGACTTGGTAATTTTAGGACTTAATTAGGACTTGACAATTTTAGGACTTAATTGGGACTTGACAATTTTAGGACTTAATTAGGACTTGGTAATTTTAGGACTTAATTAGGACTTGGTAATTTTAGGGCTTTATTAGGACTTGTTAATTTTAGGACCTCATAAGGACTTGGCCAATTAAGGATTTCATTAGGACTTGTTAATTTTAGGACATAATTAGGACTTGGTAATTTTAGGACATAATTAGTACATGACAATTTTAGAATTTAATTATGACTTGGAAATTTTAGGACTTAATTAGGACAAGGTAATTTTAGGAGTTCATTAGGACTTGACTATTTCAGGACATAATAAGGGTTTGACGAATTTAGGACTTTATTACAACTTGGTAATTTTAGAACTTAATTAGGACTTGGTAATTTTAGGACATAATTAGGACTTGGTAATTTTAGGACTTAATTGGGACTTGACAATTTTAGAACCTAATTAGGACTTGGTAATTTTAGGACTTAATTGGGACTTGACAATTTTAGGACTTAATAAGGACTTGGTAATTTTAGGAGATAATTAGGACATGACAATTTTAGAACTTAATTATGACTTAGAAATTTTAGGACTTAATTAGGATTTGGTAATTTTAGGTCTTAATTAGGACTTGGTAATTTTAGGCCTTAATTAGGACTTGCTAGTTTTAGGACCTCATAAGGACTTGGAAAATTAAGGATTGCATTAGGACTTAGAAATTATAGGACTTTATTAGAACTTGGTAATTTTAGGACTTAATTAAGACTTGGTAATTTTAGGACTTAATTAGGACATGACAATTTTAGAACTTAATTATGACTTGGAAATTTTAGGACTTAATTAGGACATGGTAATTTTAGGACTTTATTAGGACTTGACTATTTCAGGACATAACAAGGGTTTGACAAATTTAGAACTGCATTAGGACTTCCTATTTTTAGGAGTTAATTAGGACATGCTAATTTTCGGCCTTAATTAGGACTTGCCAGTTTTGGGACTTAATTAGGATTTGGTAATTTTAGCACTTAATTAGGACTTCGTAATTTTAAGGCTTTATTAGGACTTGGTAATTTTAGGACCTCATTAGAACTTGGCCAATTAAGGATTTCATTAGGCCTTGGTAATTTTAGGACTTAATTGGGACTTGATAATTTTAGGACTTAATTAGGACTTAGTAATTTTAGGACTTAATTGGGACTTGACAACTTTAGGACTTAATTAGGACTTGGTAATTTTAGGACTTAATTAGGACTTGGTAATTTTAGGACTTAATTGGGACTTGACAATTTTAGAACCTAATTAGGACTTGGTAATTTTAGGACTTAATTGGGACTTGTTAATTTTAGGACCTCATAAGAACTTGGCCAATTAAGGATTTCCTTAGGACTTGGAAATTATAGGACTTTATTAGAACTTGGTAATTTTGGACTTAATTAGGACTTGGTAATTTTAGGACATAATTAGGACTTGGTAATTTTAGGACTTAATTGGAACTTGACAATTTTAGGACTTAATTAGGTCTTGGTAATTTAGGACTTAATTGGGACTTGACAATTTTAGGACTTGATTAGGACTTGGTAATTTTAGAACTTAATTAGGACTTGGTAATTTTAGGACATAATTAGGACTTGGTAATTTTAGGACTTAATTGGGACTTGACAATTTTAGAACCTAATTAGGACTTGGTAATTTTAGGACTTAATTGGGACTTGACAATTTTAGGACTTAATAAGGACTTGGTAATTTTAGGAGATAATTAGGACATGACAATTTTAGAACTTAATTATGACTTAGAAATTTTAGGACTTAATTAGGATTTGGTAATTTTAGGTCTTAATTAGGACTTGGTAATTTTAGGCCTTAATTAGGACTTGCTAGTTTTAGGACCTCATAAGGACTTGGAAAATTAAGGATTGCATTAGGACTTAGAAATTATAGGACTTTATTAGAACTTGGTAATTTTAGGACTTAATAATGACTTGGTAATTTTAGGACTTAATTAGGACTTGACAATTTTAGGACTTAATTGGGACTTGACAATTTTAGAACCTAATTAGGACTTGGTAATTTTAGGACTTAATTGGGACTTGTTAATTTTAGGACCTCATAAGAACTTGGCCAATTAAGGATTTCCTTAGGACTTGGAAATTATAGGACTTTATTAGAACTTGGTAATTTTGGACTTAATTAGGACTTGGTAATTTTAGGACATAATTAGGACTTAGTAATTTTAGGACTTAATTGGAACTTGACAATTTTAGGACTTAATTAGGTCTTGGTAATTTAGGACTTAATTGGGACTTGACAATTTTAGGACTTGATTAGGAATTGGTAATTTTAGGACTTAATTGGGACTTGACAATTTTAGGACTTAATTAGGACTTGGTAATTTTAGGACTTAATTAGGACTTGGTAATTTTAGGGCTTTATTAGGACTTGTTAATTTTAGGACCACATAAGGACTTGGCCAATTAAGGATTTCATTAGGACTTGGAAATTATAGGACTTTATTAGAACTTGGTAATTTTAGGACATAATTAGTACATGACAATTTTAGAATTTAATTATGACTTGGAAATTTTAGGACTTAATTAGGACAAGGTAATTTTAGGAGTTCATTAGGACTTGACTATTTCAGGACATAATAAGGGTTTGACAAATTTAGGACTTTATTACAACTTGGTAATTTTAGAACTTAATTAGGACTTGGTAATTTTAGGACATAATTAGGACTTGGTAATTTTAGGACTTAATTGGGACTTGGTAATTTAGGACTTAATTAGGACATGGTACTTTTAGGACTTCATTAGGACTTGACTATTTCAGGACATAACAAGGGTTTGACAAATTTAGGACTGCATTAGGACTTCCTATTTTTAGGAGTTAATTAGGACATGCTAATTTTCGGCCTTAATTAGGACTTGCCAGTTTTGGGACTTAATTAGGATTTGGTAATTTTAGGACTTAATTAGGACTTCGTAATTTTAGGGCTTTATTAGGACTTGGTAATTTTAGGACCTCATTAGAACTTGGCCAATTAAGGATTTCATTAGGCCTTGGTAATTTTAGGACTTAATTGGGACTTGATAATTTTAGGACTTAATTAGGACTTAGTAATTTTAGGACTTAATTGGGACTTGACAACTTTAGGACTTAATTAGGACTTGGTAATTTCAGGACTTAATTAGGACTTGGTAATTTTAAGACTTAATTGGGACTTGACAATTTTAGAACCTAATTAGGACTTGGTAATTTTAGGACTTAATTGGGACTTGTTAATTTTAGGACCTCATAAGAACTTGGCCAATTAAGGATTTCCTTAGGACTTGGAAATTATAGGACTTTATTAGAACTTGGTAATTTTGGACTTAATTAGGACTTGGTAATTTTAGGACATAATTAGGACTTGGTAATTTTAGGACTTAATTGGAACTTGACAATTTTAGGACTTAATTAGGTCTTGGTAATTTAGGACTTAATTGGGACTTGACAATTTTAGGACTTGATTAGGACTTGGTAATTTTAGGACTTAATTGGGACTTGACAATTTTAGGACTTAATAAGGACTTGGTAATTTTAGGAGATAATTAGGACATGACAATTTTAGAACTTAATTATGACTTAGAAATTTTAGGACTTAATTAGGATTTGTTAATTTTAGGTCTTAATTAGGACTTGGTAATTTTAGGCCTTAATTAGGACTTGCTAGTTTTAGGACCTCATAAGGACTTGGAAAATTAAGGATTGCATTAGGACTTAGAAATTATAGGACTTTATTAGAACTTGGTAATTTTAGGACTTAATAATGACTTGGTAATTTTAGGACTTAATTAGGACTTGACAATTTTAGGACTTAATTGGGACTTGACAATTTTAGAACCTAATTAGGACTTGGTAATTTTAGGACTTAATTGGGACTGTTTAATTTTAGGACCTTATAAGAACTTGGCCAATTAAGGATTTCCTTAGGACTTGGAAATTATAGGACTTTATTAGAACTTGGTAATTTTGGACTTAATTAGGACTTGGTAATTTTAGGACATAATTAGGACTTGGTAATTTTAGGACTTAATTGGAACTTGACAATTTTAGGACTTAATTAGGTCTTGGTAATTTAGGACTTAATTGGGACTTGACAATTTTAGGACTTAATTAGGACTTGGTAATTTTAGGACTTCATTAGGACTTGGTAATTTTAGGGCTTTATTAGGACTTGTTAATTTTAGGACCTCATAAGGACTTGGCCAATTAAGGATTTCATTAGGACTTGGAAATTATAGGACTTTATATGAACTTGGTAATTTTAGGACATAATTAGTACATGACAATTTTAGAATTTAATTATGACTTGGAAATTTTAGGACTTAATTAGGACAAGGTAATTTTAGGAGTTCATTAGGACTTGACTATTTCAGGACATAATAAGGGTTTGACAAATTTAGGACTTTATTACAACTTGGTAATTTTAGAACTTAATTAGAACTTGGTAATTTTAGGACATAATTAGGACTTGGTAATTTTAGGACTTAATTGGGACTTGACAATTTTAGAACCTAATTAGGACTTGGTAATTTTAGGACTTAATTGGGACTTGACAATTTTAGGACTTAATAAGGACTTGGTAATTTTAGGAGATAATTAGCACATGACAATTTTAGAACTTAATTATGACTTAGAAATTTTAGGACTTAATTAGGATTTGGTAATTTTAGGTCTTAATTAGGACTTGGTAATTTTAGGCCTTAATTAGGACTTGCTAGTTTTAGGACCTCATAAGGACTTGGAAAATTAAGGATTGCATTAGGACTTAGAAATTATAGGACTTTATTAGAACTAGGTAATTTTAGGACTTAATAATCACTTGGTAATTTTAGGACTTAATTAGGACTTGACAATTATAGGACTTAATTATGACTTGGTAATTTTAGGACTAAATTAGGACTTGGTAATTTTAGGAGTTCATAAGGACTTGACTATTTCAGGACATAATAAGGGTTTGACAAATTAAGAACTGCATTAGGACTTCGTAATTTTTGGAGTTAATTAGGACTTGCCAATTTTAGAACCTAATCAGGATTTGCTAGTTTTAGGACTTAATTCCGACTTGGTAATTTTAGGACTTCATTAGGATTTGACAATTTTAGGACTTAATTAGGACTTCATAATTTTAGGACTTAATTAATACTTGTTAATTTTAGAACTTTATTAGGACTTGACAAAATTCAGGACTTAATTAGGGCTTGACAATTTTAGGACTTTATTAGGACTTGGTAATTTTAGGACATAATTAGGACTTGGTAATTTTAGGACTTAATTGGGACTTGAAAATTTTAGGACTTAATTAGGACTTGGTAATTTAGGACTTAATTGGGACTTGACAATTTTTGGAGTTAACCCATTAACGCCCAGACGGACGAAAAATTTCTGTTGACTTTGAGGACCTCCCTTTTAAAAAAAATGCCTACAAAAAAATTAGCACTTATCATTTTTAACGTAAAATTTACTCCTCTTTTAGATTCTGAAGTTAAAATTTGTTTATAACAAATCGTTAAAAAGTTATAAACAATTTTTTGCAAAAAAACACGATTTTTTGAGAAAAATTTTTCATTTTAGACATATTTTCACCGGAAAAAAGCAAGTAGATGCTCTCAAAAGCTCAAAATATCGCGTCCATGGACCCCCAGCTATAAGATCCTGAAGCAAAAAAATTTTTTTTCAAAATGGCGGACGCCAATATGGCGGCTAAAACTAAAAAAATGGCTCAGATATGAAACAGGGTGCTCCAACTTTTTCATGTGACTGAAATCGCCTAAAACTCTTTATACGGGGGTTTTTGGGGTCGCTGATTACGAATATGATGTCAGTTTTTAAAAATTCAAAATGGCTGATCCAATATGGCGGACGAATTTTTAAAAAAATTTTGGATTCACTTGAAACTCTCCACTCAGGGGTTTTTGGGGTCGCTGATTACGAATATGATGTCAGTTTTTAAAAATTCAAAATGGCGGATCCAATATGGCGGACGAATTTTTAAAAAAAATTTGGATTCACTTGAAACTCTCCACTCAGGGGTTTTTGGGGTCGCTGATTACGAATATGATGTCAGTTTTTAAAAATTCAAAATGGCGGATCCAATATGGCGGACGAATTTTTAAAAAAATTTTGGATTCACTTGAAACTCTCCACTCAGGGCTTTTTGGGGTCGCTGATTACAAATATGATGTCTGTTTTTAAAAATTCAAAATGGCGGATCCAATATGGCGGACGAGTTTTGTAAAAAATTATTGGATTTACTTGAAACTCTCTATTCGGGGGTTTTTTGGGTCGCTAATTGCAAATCTGATGGCAATTCTTGAAAATACAAAATAGCAGAGTCAAATTGTTTGAATTTCAATAAGTATTATACAATGAATAAGAATTTTTTGGTCCGTTTGCCGTCGAATAATTCGCCGTTGCCCGACTCTCACCGCGAGGAGGTGGACAATAAAGAGTCTTTTTTTTTTTTCGTTTTTTATTTTATTTTTTTTGTTTTTTTTTTGTTTTAATATTTTTTACATTTTTACATTTTAGGTGTGAAAATCCTGAAAGCAGGAAACGCATAAATATGCATCACACTCCACGCACTTTCGTTGCGTTCTACAGGTGCACTTGGAGAAATTAGAGCAGTTTTTCTTTTGTTCAACTCTTTGAACTTTGTGGTTTTTGATGGATTCAGATTTTTTTAGATATGCTTCTGCAATCTGTAGAGCCATGTCTTTAGTACCTATTTTTTTTTCTTGGACAACTAAGTTTCTTAGAACAGTTGCATTTGCAATTGATGCTTGAACGAGTCTCATAAGTATAACCCAAGTCCATTTCTTCGACCTTATGCATGGCATCAAATTGCTGCAATGTGCGTCGTGCAAGTCTACTCCGCCCATAAACTTGTTGTAGGTTGTAAAAGCATTAGGAAATGCTATATCAACTTTGCTCTTTGTCTCCGAAGAATATCTTTTGACTGAACTAATTGGTGTAACACCTATCAGTGTTGACAGTATAGACACTACTTTCGAATCTTTTACTGTGACATAATTGACACCACTGCATTTGTCATGCTTGGCAATAAATGTCCCTCTTGGATCCTTTTCCGTAATCGGATTTTTTACTTGAATTCGATTAGCTCTGACTGTCCCTGTTGCCCGCAAACCAACTTTCTTCAGATGAACCAGTAAATCTGGACTTGTAAAAAAGTTGTCAAAATATACGTGATATTTCACTACATTTCTGGGTACAACTGAAGAAAGAAGGTTTTAGAGAAGACCAACGACAATGCAGCTACCTAAAGCACATTTATTTAGCTTTTCTTCATTGCCAAAAAAAAAACTTTTTGAATTCTTGCCACAATAAATGTCACAATCGAATAAAAATCCTTCGGAACTACAAAGAGCCCACATTTTGATACCGAAACGGACAGGCTTGTTTCTTATAAACTGCTTCAAAATAGTTCTTCCCCGAAACTTTACCATCATTTCGTCAACTGACAAAGCTGATGAAAAATACCCAAACTGCCTCGCATTTTTCTTAAAAATCTCCAAAGGACCTCTCACTCGCCAAGCTCTATCATCAGCATTTTCATCTTCAGGTTTGGATAGCTTTAGCTTGGACTTGATATCTTCAAACTTGTTGCGACTCATAGCTCCAGCTACAGCTTCACAACCTAGAAGATGATTCTGAGACCAATAATCTCGTTGAGATTTCCTTTCGTTGAAAATAGACAAAATAATTATTCCAAGAAATTTGTCTAATTCAGTCAACGAAATTTGACAATCATTCAGACGTGTTGCGTCTAATATGAATTCTTTTAGCTCCTTGGAAAAGAAAAATTCAAATAGTTCAGTTGACGAGGATGACCGAATTTTTTTTGCAACGCTATCAGGTATAAAAGTTTCATTTTTATACTGAGGATCATACTTCTGTTCACCATCAACCCATTCAAAAATATGATCTGGCTCCAACTTCGATTGATTTGAAGTATAATTTTCTCGAATCGTCTGGTATGAATTTTGCGGTAAATCGGCACATTCATTCTTAAGCGAATTTTCTAGCTCTTCATGAATAGCATCATCATCTGAATCAGATTCACAATCAGATTCGCCAGAATCATTCGAGTTTGGTAGCATTAGCACATCTAGGTGTTCGTCATGTTCTTCAACTTCGAAACTCTCGGCGTCATTTACAACTTTCTGCCGTTTCGACTTACGCTTTGTTGACATTTTTAAAATCGACCCAGTAATAAAAGAATGCTGGCGCAGTGCAAACAACCAGTGGTGCACGTGAATGTTGGCACAATGACGACAACTAGTGCTGCAAACGAATGCTGGCACAGTTACGACAACCTGAGCTGCACGCAAATGCTGACACAGTAACAACAACCAGTGGTAGAAGCAAATGCTAGCGCAGTAACAATAACAAGAGCTGCAAGCAACGCTGGCACAGTAACGACAACCAGTGGTGGAAGCAAATGCTTCGGCAGTAACAATAACCAGAGCTGCAAGCAATGCTGGCACAGTAACAATAACCAGAGCTGCAAGCAACGCTGACACAGTAACGACAACCAGTGGTTGAAGCAAATGCTGGCGCAGTAACAATAATCAGAGCTGCAAGCAACGCTGGCACAGTAACAATAACCAGAGCTGCAAGCAACGCTGACACAGTAACGACCCTTACAAAAAAAGAGTATTAGAATGAGTATTGAATAATGAGTACTGCAGTGAGTATTGCAATGAGTATTGCAATGAGTACTGCAATGAGTATTGAAAATTCCAGTACTTTTTTCGCCAAACATTGTTGAAAATATAATATGTTGCGCACTAAGTTTCTACGGCTCCTACGTCTGCGCACTACTTTTTTTGTTGTAAACTAAATATACAGAAATACATGGAACGCAAAATCACAATTTCATTATAATTTTAAAAAAAATTGTTTACTGTACTTAAAAAATACATGTGGCGAAAAAAGTACTGGAATTTCCAATACTCATTGCAGTACTCATTGCAGTACTCATGCAGTACTCATTGCAATACTCATTGCAATACTCACTGCAGTACTCATTATTCAATACTCATTCTAATACTCCTTTTTTGTAAGGGGACAACCAGTGGTAGAAGCAAATGCTGGCGCAGTAACAATAATCAGAGCTGCAAGCAACGCTGGCACAGTAAGGACAACCAGTGGTGGAAGCAAATGCTAGCTCAGTAACAATAGCCAGAGCTGCAAGCAAATTCTGGCACAATGCCAACAAGCAGTACAGCAGTAATAACTGCATGCCATTGCATTTTCTGCAAAACTAGTAATGCGCCGACTTCGAAATGCCAGATCTTAGCGGAAACAACAAGCGCAAAACCGTCTTAGTTGTGAGCATAGTTAAAAGTTATACAGCACCACAGCAAATAAATCAGCGTCAAATAAACAAAAATAACCAAAAAAAATAATAAGACTTAAAAAATTTGCCAACTCCATTTTGAATTTTTAAAAACTGACATCATATTCGTAATCAGCGACCCCAAAAACCCCTGAGTGGAGAGTTTCAAGTGAATCCAAAATTTTTTTAAAAACTCGTCCGCCATATTGGATCCGCCATTTTGAATTTTTAAAAACTGACATCATATTCGTAATCAGCGACCCCAAAAACCCCTGAGTGGAGAGTTTCAAGTGAATCCAAAATTTTTTTAAAAATTCGTCCGCCATATTGGATCCGCCATTTTGAATTTTTAAAAACTGACATCATATTCGTAATCAGCGACCCCAAAAACCCCTGAGTGGAGAGTTTCAAGTGAATCCAAAATTTTTTTAAAAATTCGTCCGCCATATTGGATCCGCCATTTTGAATTTTTAAAAACTGACATCATATTCGTAATCAGCGACCCCAAAAACCCCTGAGTGGAGAGTTTCAAGTGAATCCAAAATTTTTTTAAAAATTCGTCCGCCATATTGGATCAGCCATTTTGAATTTTTAAAAACTGACATCATATTCGTAATCAGCGACCCCAAAAACCCCCGTGAAAAGAGTTTTAGGCGATTTCAGTCACATGAAAAAGTTGGAGCACCCTGTTTCATATCTGAGCCATTTTTTTAGTTTTAGCCGCCATATTGGCGTCCGCCATTTTGAAAAAAAAATTTTTTTGCTTCAGGATCTTATAGCTGGGGGTCCATGGACGCGATATTTTGAGCTTTTGAGAGCATCTACTTGCTTTTTTCCGGTGAAAATATGTCTAAAATGAAAATTTTTTCTCAAAAAATCGTGTTTTTTTGCAAAAAATTGTTTATAACTTTTTAACGATTTGTTATAAACAAATTTTAACTTCAGAATCTAAAAGAGGAGTAAATTTTACGTTAAAAATGATAAGTGCTAATTTTTTTGTAGGCATTTTTTTTAAAAGGGAGGTCCTCAAAGTCAACAGAAATTTTTCGTCCGTCTGGGCGTTAATGGGTTAATTAGGACTTGGTAATTTTAGGACTTAATTGGGACTTGACAATTTTAGGACTTAATTATTACTTGGTAATTTTAGGACTTAATTAAGACTTGGTAATTTTAGGGCTTTATTAGGACTTGTTAATTTTAGGACCTCATAAGGACTTGGCCAATTAAGGATTTCATTAGGACTTGGAAATTATAGGACTTTATTAGAACTTGGTAATTTTAGTACTTTATTAGAACTTGGTAATTTTAGGACATAATTAGGACATGACAATTTTAGAACTTAATTATGACTTGGAAATTTTAGGACTTAATTAGGACATGTTAATTTTAGGAGTTCATTAGGACTTGACTATTTCAGGACATAATAAGAGTTTGACAAATTTAGGACTGCATTAGGTCTTCGTATTTTTAGGAGTTAATTAGGACATGCTAATTTTAGGCCTTAATTAGGACTTGCTAGTTTTAGGACTTATTAAGGACTTGGTAATATCAAGACTTAATTGGGACTTGACAATTTTAGGACTTAATTAGGATTTGGTAATTTTAGGTCTTAATTAGGACTTGGTAATTTTAGGGCTTTATTAGGACTTGTTAATTTTAGGACCTCATAAGGACTTGGCCAATTAAGGATTTCATTAGGACTTGGAAATTATAGGACTTTATTAGGATTTGACAATTTTAGGACTTAATTAGGGCTTGACAATTTTAGAACCTAATTAGGACTTTGTAATTTTAGTACTTAATTGGGACTTGACAATTTTAGGACTTAATTAGGACTTGGTAATTTTAGGACTTAATTAGGACTTGGTAATTTTAGGACTTCATTAGGACTTGACTATTTCAGGACATAACAAGGGTTTGACAAATTTAGGACTGCATTAGGACTTCGTATTTTTAGGAGTTAATTAGGACATGACAATTTTAGAACTTAATTGGGACTTGACAATTTTAGGACTTAATTAGGACTTGGTAATTTAGGACTTAATTGGGACTTGACAATTTTAGAACCTAATCAGGATTTGCTAGTTTCAGGACTTAATTCGGACTTGGTAATTTTAGGACTTCATTAGGATTTGACAATTTTAGGACTTAATTAGGGCTTGACAATTTTAGAACCTAATTAGGACTTTGTAATTTTAGTACTTAATTGGGACTTGACAATTTTAGGACTTAATTAGGACTTGGTAATTTTAGGACTTAATTAGGACTTGGTAATTTTAGGACTTCATTAGGACTTGACTATTTCAGGACATAACAAGGGTTTGACAAATTTAGGACTGCATTAGGACTTCGTATTTTTAGGAGTTAATTAGGACATGCTAATTTTCGGCCTTAATTAGGACTTGCCAGTTTTAGGACTTAATTAGGGCTTGACAATTTTAGGACTTCATTAGGATTTGACAATTTTAGGACTTAATTAGGGCTTGACAATTTTAGAACCTAATTAGGACTTTGTAATTTTAGTACTTAATTGGGACTTGACAATTTTAGGACTTAATTAGGACTTGGTAATTTTAGGACTTAATTAGGACTTGGTAATTTTAGGACTTCATTAGGACTTGACTATTTCAGGACATAACAAGGGTTTGACAAATTTAGGACTGCATTAGGACTTCGTATTTTTAGGAGTTAATTAGGACATGCTAATTTTCGGCCTTAATTAGGACTTGCCAGTTTTAGGACTTAATTAGGATTTGGTAATTTTAGGACTTAATTAGGACTTCGTAATTTTAGGGCTTTATTAGGACTTGGTAAATTTAGGACCTCATAAGAACTCGGCCAATTAAGGATTTCATTAGGTCTTGGTAATTTTAGGACTTAATTGGGACTTGATAATTTAAGGACTTAATTAGGACTTGGTAATTTTAGGACTTAATTGGGACTTGACAACTTTAGGAATTAATTAGGACTTGGTAATTTTAGGACTTAATTAGGACTTGGTAATTTTACGACTTTATTAGGACTTGTTAATTTTAGGACTAAATTGGGACTTGTTAATTTTAGGACTTAATTAGGACTTGGTAATTTTAGGACTTAATTGGGACTTGACAATTTTAGGACTTAATTAGGACTTGGTAATTTAGGACTTAATTAGGACTTGACAATTTTAGAACCTAATTAGGATTTGCTAGTTTTAGGACTTAATTCGGACTTGGTAATTTTAGGACTTGATTAGGATTTGACAATTTTAGGACTTAATTAGGACTTCATAATTTCAGGACTTAATTAATACTTGTTAATTTTAGAACTTTATTAGGACTTGACAAATTTCAGGACTTAATTAGGGCTTGACAATTTTAGGACTTTATTAGGACTTGGTAATTTTAGGGCTTTATTAGGACTTGGTAATTTTAGGACCTCATAAGGACTTGGCCAATTAAAGATTTCATTAGGACTTGGAAATTATAGGACTTTATTAGAACTTGGTAATTTTAGAACTTAATTAGGACTTGGTAAATTTAGGACATAATTAGGACTTGGTAATTTTAGGACTTAATTGGGACTTGACAATTTTCGAACCTAATTAGGACTTAGTAATTTTAGGACTTAATTGGGACTTGACAATTTTAGGACTTAATTAGGACATTGTAATTTTAGGACTTAATTGGGACTTGACAATTTTAGGACTTAATTAGGACTTGGTAATTTTAGGACTTAATTAGGACTTGGTAATGTTAGGGCTTTATTAGTAACTTGGCCAATTAAAGATTTCATTAGGACTTGGAAATTATAGGACTTTATTAGAACTTGGTAATTTTAGAACTTAATTAGGACTTGGTTAATTTAGGACATAATTAGGACTTGGTAATTTTAGGACTTAATTGGGACTTGACAACTTTAGAACCTAATTAGGACTTGGTAATTTTAGGACCTTATTGGGACTTGACAATTTTAGGACTTAATTAGGACTTTGTAATTTTAGGACTTAATTGGGACTTGACAATTTTAGGACTTAATTAGGACTTGGTAATTTTAGGACTTAATTGGGACTTGACAATTTTAGGACTTAATTAGGACTTAGTAATTTTAGGACTTAATTAGGACTTGGTAATTTTAGGACATAATTAGGACATGACAATTTTAGAACTTAATTATGACTTGGAAATTTTAGGACTTAATTAGGACATGGTACTTTTAGGACTTCATTAGGACTTGACTATTTCAGGACATAACAAGGGTTTGACAAATTTAGGACTGCATTAGGACTTCATATTTTTAGGAGTTAATTAGGACATGCTAATTTTCGGCCTTCATTAGGACTCGCCAATTTTAGGACTTATTAAGGACTTGGTAATTTTAGGACTTAATTATGACTTGGTAATTTTAGGGCTTTATTAGGACTTGGTAATTTTAGGATTTAATTAGGCCTTGGTAATTTTAGGACTTAATTGGGACTTGACAATTTTATGACTTAATTAGGACATGGTAATTTTAGGCCTTAATTAGTACTTGACAATTGTAGGACCTTATTAGGAATTGGTAATTTCAGGAATTAATTAGGATTGACAATTTTAGGACTTTACTAGGACTTGTTAATTTTAGGACTTCATTAGGACTTGACAATTTCAGGACTTTATTAGGACTTTACAATTTTAGGACTTATTAAGGACTTGTTAATTTTAGGACTTAATTAGGACTTGGTAATTTTAGGACCTTATTAGGACTTGACAATTTGATGACTTAATTAGGACATGGTAATTTTAGGCCTTAATTAGGGCTTGACAATTTTAGGACTTCATTAGGACTTGACAATTTTAGGACTTATTAAGGACTTGCTACTTTTACGACTTAATTAGGACTTGGTAATTTTAGTACTTAATTAGGACTTGACAATTTTATGACTTAATTAGGACAAGGTAATTTTAGGCCTTAATTAGGACTTGACAATTTTAGGACCTTATTAGGAATTGGTCATTTCAGGAATTAATTAGGACTTGACAATTTTAGGACTTTACTAAGACTTGTTAATTTTAGGACTTAATTAGGGCTTGACAATTTTAGGACTTTATTAGGACTTGACAATTTTAGGACTTATTAAGGACTTGCTACTTTTACGACTTAATTAGGACTTGGTAATTTTAGGACTTAATTAGGACTTGACAATTTTATGACATAATTAGGACATGGAAATTTTAGGCCTTAATTAGTACCTGACAATTTTAGGACCTTATTAGGAATTGGTAATTTCAGGAATTAATTAGGACTTGACAATTTTAGGACTTTACTAGGACTTGTTAATTTTAGGACTTAATTAGGACATGACAATTTTATGACTTAATTAGGACATGGTAATTTTAGGCCTTAATTAGGACTTGACAATTTTATGACTTATTTAGGGCTTGACAATTTTTGGGACTTTACTAGGACTTGACAATTTAAGGACTTAATTAGGGTTTGACAATTTTAGGACTTCATTAGGACTTTACAATTGTAGGACTTATTAAGGACTTGTTAATTTTAGGACTTAATTGGGGCTTGACAATTTCATGACTTAATTAGGGCTTGACAATTTTTGGGACTTCATTAGGATTTGACAATTTCAGGACTTAATTAGGGCTTGACAATTTTAGGTCTTCATTATGACTTCGTAATTTTAGGCCTTAATTAGGACTTAGTAATTTTACGACTCCATTAGGACTTAGTAATTTTACGACTTTATTAGGACTTGACAATTTTAGGACTTAATTAGGGCCTGACAATTTTAGGTCTTCATTAGGACTTGACAATTTTAGGACTTATTAAGGACTTTTTAATTTTAGGACTTAATTAGGACTTGGTAATTTTAGGACTTAATTAGGACTTGACAATTCTATGACTTAATTAGGACATGGTAATTTTAGGCCTTAATTAGTACTTGACAATTGTAGGACTTAATTAGGACATGGTCATTTTAGGCCTCAATTAGGACTTGACAATTTTAGGACCTTATTAGGAATTGACAATTTTAGGACTTCATTAGGACTTTACAATTTTAGGACTTATTAAGGACTTGTTGATTTTAGGACTTAATTAGGACTTAATAATTTTACGACTTTATTAGGACTTGACAATTTTAGGACTTAATTAGGGCTTGACAATTTTAGGACTTAATTAGGACTTGACAATTTTAGGACTTTATTATGACTTCGTAATTTTAGGCCTTAATTAGGACTTAGTAATTTTACGACTTCATTAAGATTTAGTAATTGTACGACTTTATTAGGACTTGACAATTTTAGGACTTAATTAGGGCTTGACAATTTTAGGACTTTATTAGGACTTTACAATTTTAGGACTTATTAAGGACTTGTTAATTTTAGGACTTAATTAGGACTTAATAATTTTACGACTTCATAAGGACTTGACAATTTTAGGACTTAATTAGGGCTTGACAATTTTAGGACTTCATTAGGACTTGAAATTTTATGACTTAATTAGGACATGGTAATTTTAGGCCTTAATTAGTACTTGACAATTGTAGGACCTTATTAGGAATTGGTAATTTCAGGAATTAATTAGGACTTGACAATTTTAGGACTTTACTAGGACTTGTTTATTTTAGGAGTTAATTAGGACTTGAAAATTTTATGACTTAATTAGGACATGGTATTTTTAGGCCTTAATTAGGACTTGACAATTTTAGGACCTTATTAGGAATTGGTAATTTCAGGAATTAATTAGGACTTGACAATTTCAGGACTTAATTAGGGCTTGACAATTTTAGGACTTTATTATGACTTCGTAATTTTAGGCCTTAATTAGGACTTAGTAATTTTACGACTTCATTAGGACTTAGTAATTTTACGACTTTATTAGGACTTGACAATTTTAGGACTTAATTAGGGCTTGACAATTTTAGGACTTCATTAGGACTTTACAATTTTAGGACTTATTAAGGACTTGTTAATTTTAGGACTTAATTAGGACTTAATAATTTTACGACTTCATAAAAACTTGACAATTTTAGGACTTAATTAGGGCTTGACAATTTTAGGACTTCATTAGGACTTGACAATTTTATGACTTAATTAGGACATGGTAATTTTAGGCCTTAATTAGTACTTGACAATTGTAGGACCTTATTAGGAATTGGTAATTTCAGGAATTAATTAGGACTTGACAATTTTAGGACTTTACTAGGACTTGTTTATTTTAGGAGTTAATTAGGACTTGACAATTTCATGACTTAATTAGGACATGGTAATTTTAGGCCTTAATTAGGACTTGACAATTTTAGGACCTTATTAGGAATTGGAAATTTCAGGAATTAATTAGGACTTGATAATTTTAGGACTTTACTAGGACTTGTTAATTTTAGGACTTAATTAGGGCTTGACAATTTTATGACTTAATTAGGACATTGCAATTTTAGGCCTTAATTAGGACTTGACAATTTCATGACTTAATTAGGGCTTGACAATTTTTGGGAATTCATTAGGACTTGACAATTTCAGGACCTAATTAGGGCTTGACAATTTTAGAACTTTATTATGACTTCGTAATTTTAGGCCTTAATTAGGACTTAGTAATTTTACGACTTCATTAGGACTTAGTAATTTTACGACTTTATTAGGACTTGACAATTTTAGGACTTAATTAGGGCTTGACAATTTAGGACTTTATTAGGACTTTACAATTTTAGGACTTATTATGGACTTGTTAATTTTAGGACTTAATTAGGACTTATTAATTTTACGACTTCATAAGGACTTGACAATTTTAGGACTTAATTAGGGCTTGACAATTTTAGGACTTCATTAGGACTTGACAATTTTAGGACTTATTAAGGACTTGTTAATTTTAGGACTTAATTAGGACTTGGTAATTTTAGGACTTAATTAGGACTTGACAATTTTATGACTTAATTAGGACATGGTAATTTTAGGCCTTAATTAGTACTTGACAATTGTAGGACCTTATTAGGAATTGGTAATTTCAGGAATTAATTAGGATTGACAATTTTAGGACTTTACTAGGACTTGTTAATTTTAGGACTTCATTAGGACTTGACAATTTCAGGGCTTAATTAGGGCTTGACAATTTTAGGACTTTATTATGAATTCGTAATTTTAGGCCTTAATTAGGACTTAGTAATTTTACGATTACATTAGGAATTAGTAATTTTACGACTTTTTTAGGACTTGACAATTTTAGGACCTTATTAGGAATTGGTAATTTCAGGAATTAATTAGGATTGACAATTTTAGGATGTACTAGGACTTGTTAATTTTAGGACTTCATTAGGACTTGACAATTTCAGGACTTTATTAGGACTTTACAATTTTAGGACTTATTAAGGACTTGTTAATTTTAGGACCTTATTAGGACTTGGTAATTTTAGGACCTAATTAGGACTTGACAATTTGATGACTTAATTAGGACATGGTAATTTTAGGCCTTAATTAGGGCTTGACAATTTTAGGACTTCATTAGGACTTGACAATTTTAGGACTTATTAAGGACTTGCTACTTTTACGACTTAATTAGGACTTGGTAATTTTAGGACTTAATTAGGAATTGACAATTTTATGACATAATTAGGACATGGAAATTTTAGGCCTTAATTAGTACCTGACAATTTTAGGACCTTATTAGGAATTGGTAATATCAGGAATTAATTAGGACTTGACAATTTTAGGACTCTACTAGGACTTGTTAATTTTAGGACTTAATTAGGACATGACAATTTTATGACTTAATTAGGACATGGTAATTTTAGGCCTTAATTAGGATTTGACAATTTTATGACTTATTTAGGGCTTGACAATTTTTGGGACTTCACTAGGACTTGACAATTTAAGGACTTAATTAGGGCTTGACAATTTTAGGACTTCATTAGGACTTTACAATTGTAGGACTTATTAAGGACTTGTTAATTTTAGGACTTAATTGGGGCTTGACAATTTCATGACTTAATTAGGGCTTGACAATTTTTGGGACTTCATTAGGATTTGACAATTTCAGGACTTAATTAGGGCTTGACAATTTTAGGTCTTCATTATGACTTCGTAATTTTAGGCCTTAATTAGGACTTAGTAATTTTACGACTCCATTAGGACTTAGTAATTTTACGACTTTATTAGGACTTGACAATTTTAGGACTTAATTAGGGCTTGACAATTTTAGGACTTTATTAGGACTTTACCATTTTAGGACTTATTAAGGACTTGTTAATTTTAGGACTTAATTAGGTCTTGACAATTTTAGGACGTCATTAGGACTTGACATTTTTAGGACTTATTAAGGACTTGTTAATTTTAGGAGTTAATTAGGACTTGGTAATTTTAGGACTTAATTAGGACTTGACAATTTTAGGACTTTATTAGGGCTTGACAATTTTAGGACTTTATTAGGACTTTACAATTTTAGGACTTATTAAGGACTTGTTAATTTGAGGACTTAATTAGGACTTAATAATTTTACGACTTCATAAGAGCTTGACAATTTTAGGACTTAATTAGGGCTTGACAATTTTAGGACTTCATTAGGACTTGACAATTTTAGGACTTATTCAGGACTTGCTAATTTTAGGACTTAATTAGGACTTGGTAATTTCACTACTTAATTAGGACTTGACAATTTCATGACTTAATTAGGACAAGGTAATTTTAGGCCTTAATTAGGACATGGTAATTTTAGGCCTTAATTAGGACTTGACAATTTCAGGACTTAATTAGGGCTTGACAATTTTAGAACTTCATTATCACTTTGTAATTTCAGGCCTTAATTAGGACTTGGTAATTTTAGGACTTAATTAGGACTTGAAAATTTTATGACTTAATTAGGACATGGTATTTTTAGGCCTTAATTAGGACTTGACAATTTTAGGACCTTATTAGGAATTGGTAATTTCAGGAATTAATTAGGACTTGACAATTTTAGGACTTTACTAGGACTTGACAATTTTAGGACTTTATTCGGACTTTACAATTGTAGGACTTATTAAGGACTTGTTAATTTTAGGACTTAATTAGGACTTGACAATTTTATGACTTAATTAGGACATGGAAATTTTAGGCCTTAATTAGTACTTGACAATTTTAGGACCTTATTAGGAATTGGTAATTTCTGGAATTAGTTAGGATTGACAATTTTAGGACTTTACTAGGACTTGTTAATTTTAGGACATAATTAGGACTTGACAATTTTATGACTAAATTAGGACATGGTAATTTTAGGCCTTAATTAGGACTTGACAATTTCATGACTTAATTAGGGCTTGACAATTTTTGGGACTTCATTAGGACTTGACAATTTCGGGACTTAATTAGGGCTTGACAATTTTAGGACTTTATTATGACTTCGTAATTTTAGGCCTTAATTAGGACTTAGTAATTTTACGACTTCATTAGGACTTAGTAATTGTACGACTTTATTAGGACTTGACAATTTTAGGACTTAATTAGGGCTTGACAATTTTAGGACTTTATTAGGACTTTACAATTTTAGGACTTATTAAGGACTTGTTAATTTTAGGACTTAATTAGGACTTGTTAATTTTAGGACTTAATTAGGACTTGGTAATTTTAGGACTTAATTAGGACTTGACAATTTTATGACTTAATTAGAACATGGTAATTTTAGATCTTAATTAGGACTTGATAATTTTAAGACCTTATTAGGAATTGGTAATTTCAGGAATTAATTAGGACTTGACAATTTCAGGACTTAATTAGGCCTTGACAATTTTAGGACCTTATTAGGAATTGGTCATTTCAGGAATTAATTAGGACTTGACATGTTTAGGACTTTACTAGGACTTGTTAATTTTAGGACTTAATTAGGGCTTGACAATTTTAGGACTTCATTAGGACTTGACAATTTTAGGACTTATTAAGGACTTGCTACTTTTACGACTTAATTAGGACTTGGTAATTTTAGGACTTAATTAGGACTTGACAATTTTATGACATAATTAGGACATGGAAATTTTAGGCCTTAATTAGTGCCTGACAATTTTAGGACCTTATTAGGAATTGGTAATTTCAGGAATTAATTAGGTCTTGACAATTTTAGGACTTTACTAGGACTTGTTAATTTTAGGACTTAATTAGGACATGACAATTTTATGACTTAATTAGGACATGGTAATTTTAGGCCTTAATTAGGACTTGACAATTTTATGACTTATTTAGGGCTTGACAATTTTTGGGACTTCACTAGGACTTGACAATTTAAGGACTTAATTAGGGCTTGACAATTTTAGGACTTCATTAGGACTTTACAATTGTAGGACTTATTAAGGACTTGTTAATTTTAGGACTTAATTGGGGCTTGACAATTTCATGACTTAATTAGGGCTTGACAATTTTTGGGACTTCATTAGGATTTGACAATTTCAGGACTTAATTAGGGCTTGACAATTTTAGGTCTTTATTATGACTTCGTAATTTTAGGCCTTAATTAGGACTTAGTAATTTTACGACTCCATTAGGACTTAGTAATTTTACGACTTTATTAGGACTTGACAATTTTAGGACTTAATTAGGGCTTGACAATTTTAGGTCTTCATTAGGACTTGACAATTTTAGGACTTATTAAGGACTTGTTAATTTTAGGACTTAATTAGGACTTGGTAATTTTAGGACTTAATTAGGACTTGACAATTTTATGACTTATTTAGGACATGGTAATTTTAGGCCTTAATTAGTACTTGACAATTGTAGGACTTAATTAGGACATGGTAATTTTAGGCCTCAATTAGGACTTGACAATTTTAGGACCTTATTAGGAATTGGTAATTTCAGGAATTAATTAGGACCTGACAATTTAAGGAGTTTACTATGACTTGTTAATTTTAGGACTTAATTAGGGCTTGACAATTTTTGGGACTTCATTAGGACTTGACAATTTCAGGACTTAATTAGGGCTTGACAATTTTAGGACTTCATTAGGACTTTACAATTTTAGGACTTATTAAGGACTTGTTAATTTTAGGACTTAATTAGGACTTAATAATTTTACGACTTTATTAAGGACTTGTTAATTTTAGGACTTAATTAGGTCTTGACAATTTTAGGACGTCATTAGGACTTGACATTTTTAGGACTTATTAAGCACTTGTTAATTTTAGGACTTAATTAGGACTTGGTAATTTTAGGACTTAATTAGGACTTGGTAATTTCAGTACTTAATTAGGACTTGACAATTTTAGGACTTTATTAGGGCTTGACAATTTTAGGCCTTAATTAGGACTTAGTAATTTTACGACTTCAGTTGGACTTAGTAATTTTACGACTTTATTAGGACTTGACAATTTTAGGACTTAATTAGGGCTTGACAATTTTAGGACTTTATTAGGACTTTACAATTTTAGGACTTATTAAGGACTTGTTAATTTTAGGACTTAATTAGGTCTTGACAATTTTAGGACGTCATTAGGACTTGACATTTTTAGGGCTTATTAAGGACTTGTTAATTTTAGGACTTAATTAGGACTTGGTAATTTTAGGACTTAATTAGGACTTGACAATTTTAGGACTTTATTAGGGCTTGACAATTTTAGGACTTTATTAGGACTTTACAATTTTAGGACTTATTAAGGACTTGTTAATTTAAGGACTTAATTAGGACTTAATAATTTTACGAATTCATAAGGGCTTGCTAATTTTAGGACTTAATTAGGACTTGGTAATTTCAGTACTTAATTAGGACTTGACAATTTCATGACTTAATTAGGACAAGGTAATTTTAGGCCTTAATTAGGACATGGTAATTTTAGGCCTTAATTAGGACTTGACAATTTCAGGACTTAATTAGGGCTTGACAATTTTAGAACTTCATTATCACTTTGTAATTTCAGGCCTTAATTAGGACTTGGTAATTTTAGGACTTAATTAGAACTTGAAAATTTTATGACTTAATTAGAACATGGTATTTTAAGGCCTTAATTAGGACTTGACAATTTTAGGACCTTATTAGGAATTGGTAATTTCAGGAATTAATTAGGACTTGACAATTTTAGGACTTTACTAGGACTTGTTAATTATAGGACTTAATTAGGGCTTGACAATTTTAGGACTTCATTAGGACTTGACAATTTTAGGACTTTATTAGGACATGGTAATTTTAGGCCTTAATTAGGACTTGACAATTTTAGGACTTAATTAGGACTTGACAATTTTAGGACTTTATTCGGACTTTACAATTGTAGGACTTATTAAGGACTTGTTAATTTTAGGACTTAATTAGGACTTGACAATTTTATGACTTAATTAGGACATGGAAATTTTAGGCCTTAATTAGTACTTGACAATTTTAGGACCTTATTAGGAATTGGTAATTTCTGGAATTAATTAGGATTGACAATTTTAGGACTTTACTAGGACTTGTTAATTTTAGGACATAATTAGGACTTGACAATTTTATGACTAAATTAGGACATGGTAATTTTAGGCCTTAATTAGGACTTGACAATTTCATGACTTAATTAGGGCTTGACAATTTTTGGGACTTCATTAGGACTTGACAATTTCGGGACTTAATTAGGGCTTGACAATTTTAGGACTTTATTATGACTTCGTAATTTTAGGCCTTAATTAGGACTTAGTAATTTTACGACTTCATTAGGACTTAGTAATTGTACGACTTTATTAGGACTTGACAATTTTAGGACTTAATTAGGTCTTGACAATTTTAGGACGTCATTAGGACTTGACATTTTTAGGACTTATTAAGGACTTGTTAATTTTAGGACTTAATTAGGACTTGGTAATTTTAGGACTTAATTAGGACTTGGTAATTTTAGTACTTAATTAGGACTTGACAATTTCATGACTTAATTAGGACAAGGTAATTTTAGGCCTTAATTAGGACATGGTAATTTTAGGCCTTAATTAGGACTTGACAATTTCAGGACTTAATTAGGGCTTGACAATTTTAGAACTTCATTATCACTTTGTAATTTCAGGCCTTAATTAGGACTTGGTAATTTTAGGACTTAATTAGGACTTGAAAATTTTATGACTTAATTAGGACATGGTATTTTTAGGCCTTAATTAGGACTTGACAATTTTAGGACCTTATTAGGAATTGGTAATTTCAGGAATTAATTAGGACTTGACAATTTTAGGACTTTACTAGGACTTGTTAATTTTAGGACTTAATTAGGGCTTGACAATTTTAGGACTTCATTAGGACTTGACAATTTTAGGACTTTATTAGGACATGGTAATTTTAGGCCTTAATTAGGACTTGACAATTTTAGGACTTAATTAGGACTTGACAATTTTAGGACTTTATTCGGACTTTACAATTGTAGGACTTATTAAGGACTTGTTAATTTTAGGACTTAATTAGGACTGGACAATTTTATGACTTAATTAGGACATGGAAATTTTAGGCCTTAATTAGTACTTGACAATTTTTGGGACTTCATTAGGACTTGACAATTTCGGGACTTAATTAGGGCTTGACAATTTTAGGACTTTATTATGACTTCGTAATTTTAGGCCTTAATTAGGACTTAGTAATTTTACGACTTCATTAGGACTTAGTAATTGTACGACTTTATTAGGACTTGACAATTTTAGGACTTAATTAGGGCTTGACAATTTTAAGACTTTATTAGGACTTTACAATTTTAGGACTTATTAAGGACTTGGTAATTTTAGGACTTAATTAGGACTTAACAATTTTATGACTTAATTAGAACATGGTAATTTTAGATCTTAATTAGGACTTGATAATTTTAGGACCTTATTAGGAATTGGTAATTTCAGGAATTAATTAGGACTTGACAATTTCAGGACTTAATTAGGGCTTGACAATTTTAGGACCTTATTAGGAATTGGTCATTTTAGGAATTAATTAGCACTTGACAATTTTAGGACTTTACTAGGACTTGTTAATTTTAGGACTTAATTAGGGCTTGACAATTTTAGGACTTCATTAGGACTTGACAATTTTAGGACTTATTAAGGACTTGCTACTTTTACGACTTAATTAGGACTTGGTAATTTTAGGACTTAATTAGGACTTGACAATTTTATGACATAATTAGGACATGGAAATTTTAGGCCTTAATTAGTACCTGACAATTTTAGGACCTTATTAGGAATTGGTAATTTCAGGAATTAATTAGGACTTGACAATTTTAGAACTTTACTAGGACTTGTTAATTTTAGGACTTAATTAGGACATGACAATTTTATGACTTAATTAGAACATGGTAATTTTAGATCTTAATTAGGACTTGATAATTTTAAGACCTTATTAGGAATTGGTAATTTCAGGAATTAATTAGGACTTGACAATTTCAGGACTTAATTAGGCCTTGACAATTTTAGGACCTTATTAGGAATTGGTCATTTCAGGAATTAATTAGGACTTGACATGTTTAGGACTTTACTAGGACTTGTTAATTTTAGGACTTAATTAGGGCTTGACAATTTTAGGACTTCATTAGGACTTGACAATTTTAGGACTTATTAAGGACTTGCTACTTTTACGACTTAATTAGGACTTGGTAATTTTAGGACTTAATTAGGACTTGACAATTTTATGACATAATTAGGACATGGAAATTTTAGGCCTTAATTAGTGCCTGACAATTTTAGGACCTTATTAGGAATTGGTAATTTCAGGAATTAATTAGGTCTTGACAATTTTAGGACTTTACTAGGACTTGTTAATTTTAGGACTTAATTAGGACATGACAATTTTATGACTTAATTAGGACATGGTAATTTTAGGCCTTAATTAGGACTTGACAATTTTATGACTTATTTAGGGCTTGACAATTTTTGGGACTTCACTAGGACTTGACAATTTAAGGACTTAATTAGGGCTTGACAATTTTAGGACTTCATTAGGACTTTACAATTGTAGGACTTATTAAGGACTTGTTAATTTTAGGACTTAATTGGGGCTTGACAATTTCATGACTTAATTAGGGCTTGACAATTTTTGGGACTTCATTAGGATTTGACAATTTCAGGACTTAATTAGGGCTTGACAATTTTAGGTCTTTATTATGACTTCGTAATTTTAGGCCTTAATTAGGACTTAGTAATTTTACGACTCCATTAGGACTTAGTAATTTTACGACTTTATTAGGACTTGACAATTTTAGGACTTAATTAGGGCTTGACAATTTTAGGTCTTCATTAGGACTTGACAATTTTAGGACTTATTAAGGACTTGTTAATTTTAGGACTTAATTAGGACTTGGTAATTTTAGGACTTAATTAGGACTTGACAATTTTATGACTTATTTAGGACATGGTAATTTTAGGCCTTAATTAGTACTTGACAATTGTAGGACTTAATTAGGACATGGTAATTTTAGGCCTCAATTAGGACTTGACAATTTTAGGACCTTATTAGGAATTGGTAATTTCAGGAATTAATTAGGACCTGACAATTTAAGGAGTTTACTATGACTTGTTAATTTTAGGACTTAATTAGGGCTTGACAATTTTTGGGACTTCATTAGGACTTGACAATTTCAGGACTTAATTAGGGCTTGACAATTTTAGGACTTCATTAGGACTTTACAATTTTAGGACTTATTAAGGACTTGTTAATTTTAGGACTTAATTAGGACTTAATAATTTTACGACTTTATTAAGGACTTGTTAATTTTAGGACTTAATTAGGTCTTGACAATTTTAGGACGTCATTAGGACTTGACATTTTTAGGACTTATTAAGCACTTGTTAATTTTAGGACTTAATTAGGACTTGGTAATTTTAGGACTTAATTAGGACTTGGTAATTTCAGTACTTAATTAGGACTTGACAATTTTAGGACTTTATTAGGGCTTGACAATTTTAGGCCTTAATTAGGACTTAGTAATTTTACGACTTCAGTTGGACTTAGTAATTTTACGACTTTATTAGGACTTGACAATTTTAGGACTTAATTAGGGCTTGACAATTTTAGGACTTTATTAGGACTTTACAATTTTAGGACTTATTAAGGACTTGTTAATTTTAGGACTTAATTAGGTCTTGACAATTTTAGGACGTCATTAGGACTTGACATTTTTAGGGCTTATTAAGGACTTGTTAATTTTAGGACTTAATTAGGACTTGGTAATTTTAGGACTTAATTAGGACTTGACAATTTTAGGACTTTATTAGGGCTTGACAATTTTAGGACTTTATTAGGACTTTACAATTTTAGGACTTATTAAGGACTTGTTAATTTAAGGACTTAATTAGGACTTAATAATTTTACGAATTCATAAGGGCTTGCTAATTTTAGGACTTAATTAGGACTTGGTAATTTCAGTACTTAATTAGGACTTGACAATTTCATGACTTAATTAGGACAAGGTAATTTTAGGCCTTAATTAGGACATGGTAATTTTAGGCCTTAATTAGGACTTGACAATTTCAGGACTTAATTAGGGCTTGACAATTTTAGAACTTCATTATCACTTTGTAATTTCAGGCCTTAATTAGGACTTGGTAATTTTAGGACTTAATTAGAACTTGAAAATTTTATGACTTAATTAGAACATGGTATTTTTAGGCCTTAATTAGGACTTGACAATTTTAGGACCTTATTAGGAATTGGTAATTTCAGGAATTAATTAGGACTTGACAATTTTAGGACTTTACTAGGACTTGTTAATTTTAGGACTTAATTAGGGCTTGACAATTTTAGGACTTCATTAGGACTTGACAATTTTAGGACTTTATTAGGACATGGTAATTTTAGGCCTTAATTAGGACTTGACAATTTTAGGACTTAATTAGGACTTGACAATTTTAGGACTTTATTCGGACTTTACAATTGTAGGACTTATTAAGGACTTGTTAATTTTAGGACTTAATTAGGACTTGACAATTTTATGACTTAATTAGGACATGGAAATTTTAGGCCTTAATTAGTACTTGACAATTTTAGGACCTTATTAGGAATTGGTAATTTCTGGAATTAATTAGGATTGACAATTTTAGGACTTTACTAGGACTTGTTAATTTTAGGACATAATTAGGACTTGACAATTTTATGACTAAATTAGGACATGGTAATTTTAGGCCTTAATTAGGACTTGACAATTTCATGACTTAATTAGGGCTTGACAATTTTTGGGACTTCATTAGGACTTGACAATTTCGGGACTTAATTAGGGCTTGACAATTTTAGGACTTTATTATGACTTCGTAATTTTAGGCCTTAATTAGGACTTAGTAATTTTACGACTTCATTAGGACTTAGTAATTGTACGACTTTATTAGGACTTGACAATTTTAGGACTTAATTAGGTCTTGACAATTTTAGGACGTCATTAGGACTTGACATTTTTAGGACTTATTAAGGACTTGTTAATTTTAGGACTTAATTAGGACTTGGTAATTTTAGGACTTAATTAGGACTTGGTAATTTTAGTACTTAATTAGGACTTGACAATTTCATGACTTAATTAGGACAAGGTAATTTTAGGCCTTAATTAGGACATGGTAATTTTAGGCCTTAATTAGGACTTGACAATTTCAGGACTTAATTAGGGCTTGACAATTTTAGAACTTCATTATCACTTTGTAATTTCAGGCCTTAATTAGGACTTGGTAATTTTAGGACTTAATTAGGACTTGAAAATTTTATGACTTAATTAGGACATGGTATTTTTAGGCCTTAATTAGGACTTGACAATTTTAGGACCTTATTAGGAATTGGTAATTTCAGGAATTAATTAGGACTTGACAATTTTAGGACTTTACTAGGACTTGTTAATTTTAGGACTTAATTAGGGCTTGACAATTTTAGGACTTCATTAGGACTTGACAATTTTAGGACTTTATTAGGACATGGTAATTTTAGGCCTTAATTAGGACTTGACAATTTTAGGACTTAATTAGGACTTGACAATTTTAGGACTTTATTCGGACTTTACAATTGTAGGACTTATTAAGGACTTGTTAATTTTAGGACTTAATTAGGACTGGACAATTTTATGACTTAATTAGGACATGGAAATTTTAGGCCTTAATTAGTACTTGACAATTTTTGGGACTTCATTAGGACTTGACAATTTCGGGACTTAATTAGGGCTTGACAATTTTAGGACTTTATTATGACTTCGTAATTTTAGGCCTTAATTAGGACTTAGTAATTTTACGACTTCATTAGGACTTAGTAATTGTACGACTTTATTAGGACTTGACAATTTTAGGACTTAATTAGGGCTTGACAATTTTAAGACTTTATTAGGACTTTACAATTTTAGGACTTATTAAGGACTTGGTAATTTTAGGACTTAATTAGGACTTAACAATTTTATGACTTAATTAGAACATGGTAATTTTAGATCTTAATTAGGACTTGATAATTTTAGGACCTTATTAGGAATTGGTAATTTCAGGAATTAATTAGGACTTGACAATTTCAGGACTTAATTAGGGCTTGACAATTTTAGGACCTTATTAGGAATTGGTCATTTTAGGAATTAATTAGCACTTGACAATTTTAGGACTTTACTAGGACTTGTTAATTTTAGGACTTAATTAGGGCTTGACAATTTTAGGACTTCATTAGGACTTGACAATTTTAGGACTTATTAAGGACTTGCTACTTTTACGACTTAATTAGGACTTGGTAATTTTAGGACTTAATTAGGACTTGACAATTTTATGACATAATTAGGACATGGAAATTTTAGGCCTTAATTAGTACCTGACAATTTTAGGACCTTATTAGGAATTGGTAATTTCAGGAATTAATTAGGACTTGACAATTTTAGAACTTTACTAGGACTTGTTAATTTTAGGACTTAATTAGGACATGACAATTTTATGACTTAATTAGAACATGGTAATTTTAGATCTTAATTAGGACTTGATAATTTTAAGACCTTATTAGGAATTGGTAATTTCAGGAATTAATTAGGACTTGACAATTTCAGGACTTAATTAGGCCTTGACAATTTTAGGACCTTATTAGGAATTGGTCATTTCAGGAATTAATTAGGACTTGACATGTTTAGGACTTTACTAGGACTTGTTAATTTTAGGACTTAATTAGGGCTTGACAATTTTAGGACTTCATTAGGACTTGACAATTTTAGGACTTATTAAGGACTTGCTACTTTTACGACTTAATTAGGACTTGGTAATTTTAGGACTTAATTAGGACTTGACAATTTTATGACATAATTAGGACATGGAAATTTTAGGCCTTAATTAGTACCTGACAATTTTAGGACCTTATTAGGAATTGGTAATTTCAGGAATTAATTAGGTCTTGACAATTTTAGGACTTTACTAGGACTTGTTAATTTTAGGACTTAATTAGGACATGACAATTTTATGACTTAATTAGGACATGGTAATTTTAGGCCTTAATTAGGACTTGACAATTTTATGACTTATTTAGGGCTTGACAATTTTTGGGACTTCACTAGGACTTGACAATTTAAGGACTTAACTAGGGCTTGACAATTTTAGGACTTCATTAGGACTTTACAATTGTAGGACTTATTAAGGACTTGTTAATTTTAGGACTTAATTGGGGCTTGACAATTTCATGACTTAATTAGGGCTTGACAATTTTTGGGACTTCATTAGGATTTGACAATTTCAGGACTTAATTAGGGCTTGACAATTTTAGGTCTTTATTATGACTTCGTAATTTTAGGCCTTAATTAGGACTTAGTAATTTTACGACTCCATTAGGACTTAGTAATTTTACGACTTTATTAGGACTTGACAATTTTAGGACTTAATTAGGGCTTGACAATTTTAGGTCTTCATTAGGACTTGACAATTTTAGGACTTATTAAGGACTTGTTAATTTTAGGACTTAATTAGGACTTGGTAATTTTAGGACTTAATTAGGACTTGACAATTTTATGACTTATTTAGGACATGGTAATTTTAGGCCTTAATTAGTACTTGACAATTGTAGGACTTAATTAGGACATGGTAATTTTAGGCCTCAATTAGGACTTGACAATTTTAGGACCTTATTAGGAATTGGTAATTTCAGGAATTAATTAGGACCTGACAATTTAAGGAGTTTACTATGACTTGTTAATTATAGGACTTAATTAGGGCTTGACAATTTTTGGGACTTCATTAGGACTTGACAATTTCAGGACTTAATTAGGGCTTGACAATTTTAGGACTTCATTAGGACTTTACAATTTTAGGACTTATTAAGGACTTGTTAATTTTAGGACTTAATTAGGACTTAATAATTTTACGACTTTATTAAGGACTTGTTAATTTTAGGACTTAATTAGGTCTTGACAATTTTAGGACGTCATTAGGACTTGACATTTTTAGGACTTATTAAGCACTTGTTAATTTTAGGACTTAATTAGGACTTGGTAATTTTAGGACTTAATTAGGACTTGGTAATTTCAGTACTTAATTAGGACTTGACAATTTTAGGACTTTATTAGGGCTTGACAATTTTAGGCCTTAATTAGGACTTAGTAATTTTACGACTTCAGTTGGACTTAGTAATTTTACGACTTTATTAGGACTTGACAATTTTAGGACTTAATTAGGGCTTGACAATTTTAGGACTTTATTAGGACTTTACAATTTTAGGACTTATTAAGGACTTGTTAATTTTAGGACTTAATTAGGTCTTGACAATTTTAGGACGTCATTAGGACTTGACATTTTTAGGGCTTATTAAGGACTTGTTAATTTTAGGACTTAATTAGGACTTGGTAATTTTAGGACTTAATTAGGACTTGACAATTTTAGGACTTTATTAGGGCTTGACAATTTTAGGACTTTATTAGGACTTTACAATTTTAGGACTTATTAAGGACTTGTTAATTTAAGGACTTAATTAGGACTTAATAATTTTACGAATTCATAAGGGCTTGCTAATTTTAGGACTTAATTAGGACTTGGTAATTTCAGTACTTAATTAGGACTTGACAATTTCATGACTTAATTAGGACAAGGTAATTTTAGGCCTTAATTAGGACATGGTAATTTTAGGCCTTAATTAGGACTTGACAATTTCAGGACTTAATTAGGGCTTGACAATTTTAGAACTTCATTATCACTTTGTAATTTCAGGCCTTAATTAGGACTTGGTAATTTTAGGACTTAATTAGGACTTGAAAATTTTATGACTTAATTAGAACATGGTATTTTTAGGCCTTAATTAGGACTTGACAATTTTAGGACCTTATTAGGAATTGGTAATTTCAGGAATTAATTAGGACTTGACAATTTTAGGACTTTACTAGGACTTGTTAATTTTAGGACTTAATTAGGGCTTGACAATTTTAGGACTTCATTAGGACTTGACAATTTTAGGACTTTATTAGGACATGGTAATTTTAGGCCTTAATTAGGACTTGACAATTTTAGGACTTAATTAGGACTTGACAATTTTAGGACTTTATTCGGACTTTACAATTGTAGGACTTATTAAGGACTTGTTAATTTTAGGACTTAATTAGGACTTGACAATTTTATGACTTAATTAGGACATGGAAATTTTAGGCCTTAATTAGTACTTGACAATTTTAGGACCTTATTAGGAATTGGTAATTTCTGGAATTAATTAGGATTGACAATTTTAGGACTTTACTAGGACTTGTTAATTTTAGGACATAATTAGGACTTGACAATTTTATGACTAAATTAGGACATGGTAATTTTAGGCCTTAATTAGGACTTGACAATTTCATGACTTAATTAGGGCTTGACAATTTTTGGGACTTCATTAGGACTTGACAATTTCGGGACTTAATTAGGGCTTGACAATTTTAGGACTTTATTATGACTTCGTAATTTTAGGCCTTAATTAGGACTTAGTAATTTTACGACTTCATTAGGACTTAGTAATTGTACGACTTTATTAGGACTTGACAATTTTAGGACTTAATTAGGTCTTGACAATTTTAGGACGTCATTAGGACTTGACATTTTTAGGACTTATTAAGGACTTGTTAATTTTAGGACTTAATTAGGACTTGGTAATTTTAGGACTTAATTAGGACTTGGTAATTTTAGTACTTAATTAGGACTTGACAATTTCATGACTTAATTAGGACAAGGTAATTTTAGGCCTTAATTAGGACATGGTAATTTTAGGCCTTAATTAGGACTTGACAATTTCAGGACTTAATTAGGGCTTGACAATTTTAGAACTTCATTATCACTTTGTAATTTCAGGCCTTAATTAGGACTTGGTAATTTTAGGACTTAATTAGGACTTGAAAATTTTATGACTTAATTAGGACATGGTATTTTTAGGCCTTAATTAGGACTTGACAATTTTAGGACCTTATTAGGAATTGGTAATTTCAGGAATTAATTAGGACTTGACAATTTTAGGACTTTACTAGGACTTGTTAATTTTAGGACTTAATTAGGGCTTGACAATTTTAGGACTTCATTAGGACTTGACAATTTTAGGACTTTATTAGGACATGGTAATTTTAGGCCTTAATTAGGACTTGACAATTTTAGGACTTAATTAGGACTTGACAATTTTAGGACTTTATTCGGACTTTACAATTGTAGGACTTATTAAGGACTTGTTAATTTTAGGACTTAATTAGGACTGGACAATTTTATGACTTAATTAGGACATGGAAATTTTAGGCCTTAATTAGTACTTGACAATTTTTGGGACTTCATTAGGACTTGACAATTTCGGGACTTAATTAGGGCTTGACAATTTTAGGACTTTATTATGACTTCGTAATTTTAGGCCTTAATTAGGACTTAGTAATTTTACGACTTCATTAGGACTTAGTAATTGTACGACTTTATTAGGACTTGACAATTTTAGGACTTAATTAGGGCTTGACAATTTTAAGACTTTATTAGGACTTTACAATTTTAGGACTTATTAAGGACTTGGTAATTTTAGGACTTAATTAGGACTTAACAATTTTATGACTTAATTAGAACATGGTAATTTTAGATCTTAATTAGGACTTGATAATTTTAGGCCCTTATTAGGAATTGGTAATTTCAGGAATTAATTAGGACTTGACAATTTCAGGACTTAATTAGGGCTTGACAATTTTAGGACCTTATTAGGAATTGGTCATTTTAGGAATTAATTAGCACTTGACAATTTTAGGACTTTACTAGGACTTGTTAATTTTAGGACTTAATTAGGGCTTGACAATTTTAGGACTTCATTAGGACTTGACAATTTTAGGACTTATTAAGGACTTGCTACTTTTAAGGACTTGGTAATTTTAGGACTTAATTAGGACTTGACAATTTTATGACATAATTAGGACATGGAAATTTTAGGCCTTAATTAGTACCTGACAATTTTAGGACCTTATTAGGAATTGGTAATTTCAGGAATTAATTAGGACTTGACAATTTTAGAACTTTACTAGGACTTGTTAATTTTAGGACTTAATTAGGACATGACAATTTTATGACTTAATTAGGACAAGGTAATTTTAGGCCTTAATTAGGACTTGACAATTTTATGACTTATTTAGGGCTTGACAATTTTTGGGACTTCACTAGGACTTGACAATTTAAGGACTTAATTAGGGCTTGACAATTTTAGGACTTCATTAGGACTTTACAATTGTAGGACTTATTAAGGACTTGTTAATTTTAGGACTTAATTGGGGCTTGACAATTTCATGACTTAATTAGGGCTTGACAATTTTTGGGACTTCATTAGGATTTGACAATTTCAGGACTTAATTAGGGCTTGACAATTTTAGGTCTTCATTAGGACTTGACAATTTTAGGACTTATTAAGGACTTGTTAATTTTAGGACTTAATTAGGACTTGGTAATTTTAGGACTTAATTAGGACTTGACAATTTTATGACTTAATTAGGACATGGTAATTTTAGGCCTTAATTAGTACTTGACAATTGTAGGACTTAATTAGGACATGGTAATTTTAGGCCTCAATTAGGACTTGACAATTTTAGGACCTTATTAGGAATTGGTAATTTCAGGAATTAATTAGGACTTGACAATTTTAGGACTTTACTATGACTTGTTAATTTTAGGACTTAATTAGGGCTTGACAATTTTTGGGACTTCATTAGGACTTGACAATTTCAGGACTTAATTAGGGCTTGACAATTTTAGGACTTCATTAGGACTTTACAATTTTAGGACTTAATAAGGACTTGTTAATTTTAGGACTTAATTAGGACTTAATAATTTTACGACTTTATTAGGACTTGACAATTTTAGGACTTAATCAGGGCTTGACAATTTAAGGACTTCATTAGGACTTTACAATTTTAGGACTTATTAAGGACATGATAATTTTAGGACTTAATTAGGACTTAATAATTTTACGACATTATAAGGACTTCACAATTTTAGGACTTAATTAGGACATGGTAATTTTAGGCCTTAATTAGGACTTGACAATTTCAGGACCTTATTAGGAATTGGTAATTTCAGGAATTAATTAGGACTTGACAATTTCATGACTTAATTAGGGCTTGACAATTTTTGGGACTTCATTAGGACTTGACAATTTCAGGACTTAATTAGGGCTTGACAATTTTAGGACTTTATTATGACTCCGTAATTTTAGGCCTTAATTAGGACTTAGTAATTTTACGACTTCATTAGGACTTAGTAATTTTACGACTTTATTAGGACTTGACAATTTTAGGACTTAATTAGGGCTTGACAATTTTAGGACTTTATTAGGACTTGACAATTTTAGGACTTACTAAGGACTTGTTAATTTTAAGACTTAATTAGGACTTGGTAATTTTAGGACTTAATTAGGACTTGACAATTTTATGACTTAATTAGGACATGGTAATTTTCGGCCTTAATTAGGACTTGATAATTTTAGGACCTTATTAGGAATTGGTAATTTCAGGAATTAATTAGGACTTGACAATTTTAGGACTTTACTAGGACTTGTTAATTTTAGGACTTAATTAGGACTTGACAATTTTATGACTTAATTAGGACATGGTAATTTTAGGCCTTAATTAGGACTTGACAATTTCATGACTTAATTAGGGCTTGAAAATTTTAGGACTTTATTAGGACTTTACAATTTTAGGACTTATTAAGGACTTGTTAATTTTAGGACGTAATTAGGTCTTGACAATTTTAGGACGTCATTAGGACTTGACATTTTAAGGACTTATTAAGAACTTGTTAATTCTAGGACTTAATTAGGTCTTGACAATTTTAGGACGTCATTAGGACTTGACATTTTTAGGACTTATTAAGGACTTGTTAATTTTAGGACTTAATTAGGACTTGGTAATTTTAGGACTTAATTAGGACTTGACAATTTTAGGACTTTATTAGGACTTGACATTTTTAGGACTTATTAAGGACTTGTTAATTTTAGGACTTAATTAGGACTTGGTAATTTTAGGACTTAATTAGGACTTGACAATTTTAGGACTTTATTAGGGCTTGACAATTTTAGGCCTTAATTAGGACTTAGTAATTTTACGACTTCAGTAGGACTTAGTTATTTTACGACTTTATTAGGACTTGACAATTTTAGGACTTAATTAGGGCTTGACAATTTTAGGACTTTATTAGGACTTGACAATTTTAGGACTTACTAAGGACTTGTTAATTTTAAGACTTAATTAGGACTTGGTAATTTTAGGACTTAATTAGGACTTGACAATTTTATGACTTAATTAGGACATGGTAATTTTCGGCCTTAATTAGGACTTGATAATTTTAGGACCTTATTAGGAATTGGTAATTTTAGGAATTAATTAGGACTTGACAATTTTAGGACTTTACTAGGACTTGTTAATTTTAGGACTTAATTAGGACTTGACAATTTTATGACTTAATTAGGACATGGTAATTTTAGGCCTTAATTAGGACTTGACAATTTCATGACTTAATTAGGGCTTGACAATTTTAGGACTTTATTAGGACTTTACAATTTTAGGACTTATTAAGGACTTGTTAATTTTAGGACGTAATTAGGTCTTGACAATTTTAGGACGTCATTAGGACTTGACATTTTAAGGACTTATTAAGAACTTGTTAATTTTAGGACTTAATTAGGTCTTGACAATTTTAGGACGTCATTAGGACTTGACATTTTTAGGACTTATTAAGGACTTGTTCATTTTAGGACTTAATTAGGACTTGGTAATTTTAGGACTTAATTAGGACTTGACAATTTTAGGACTTTATTAGGGCTTGACAATTTTAGGACTTTATTAGGACTTGACATTTTTAGGACTTATTAAGGACTTGTTAATTTTAGGACTTAATTAGGACTTGGTAATTTTAGGACTTAATTAGGACTTGACAATTTTAGGACTTTATTAGGACTTGACATTTTTAGGACTTATTAAGGACTTGTTAATTTTAGGACTTAATTAGGACTTGGTAATTTTAGGACTTAATTAGGACTTGACAATTTTAGGACTTTATTAGGGCTTGACAATTTTAGGACTTTATTAGGACTTTACAATTTTAGGACTTATTAAGGACTTGTTAATTTGAGGACTTAATTAGGACTTAATAATTTTACGACTTCATAAGGGCTTGACAATTTTAGGACTTAATTAGGGCTTGACAATTTTAGGACTTCATTAGGACTTGACAATTTTAGGACTTATTAAGGACTTGCTAATTTTAGGACTTAATTAGGACTTGGTAATTTCAGTACTTAATTAGGACTTGACAATTTCATGACTTAATTAGGACAAGGTAATTTTAGGCCTTAATTAGGACATGGTAATTTTAGGCCTTAATTAGGACTTGACAATTTCAGGACTTAATTAGGGCTTGACAATTTTAGAACTTCATTATCACTTTGTAATTTCAGGCCTTAATTAGGACTTGGTAATTTTAGGACTTAATTAGGACTTGAAAATTTTATGACTTAATTAGGACATGGTATTTTTAGGCCTTAATTAGGACTTGACAATTTTAGGACCTTATTAGGAATTGGTAATTTCAGGAATTAATTAGGACTTGACAATTTTAGGACTTTACTAGGACTTGTTAATTTTAGGACTTAATTAGGACTTGACAATTTTATGACTTAATTAGGACATAGTAATATTAGGCCTTAATTAGGACTTGACAATTTCATGACTTAATTAGGGCTTGACAATTTTTGGGACTTCATTAGGACTTGACAATTTCAGGACTAAATTAGGGCTTGACAATTTTAGGACTTTATTATGACTTCGTAATTTTAGGCCATAATTAGGACTTAGTAAATTTACGACTTCATTAGGACTTAGTAATTTTACGACTTTATTAGGACTTGACAATTTTAGGACTTAATTAGGGCTTGACAATTTTAGGACTTTATTAGGACTTTACAATTTTAGGACTTATTAAGGACTTGTTAATTTTAGGACTTAATTAGGTCTTGACAATTTTAGGACGTCATTAGGACTTGACATTTTTAGGACTTATTAAGGACTTGTTAATTTTAGGACTTAATTAGGTCTTGACAATTTTAGGACGTCATTAGGACTTGACATTTTTAGGACTTATTAAGGACTTGTTAATTTTAGGACTTAATTAGGACTTGGTAATTTTAGGACTTAATTAGGACTTGACAATTTTAGGACTTTATTAGGGCTTGACAATTTTAGGACTTTATTAGGACTTGACATTTTAAGGACTTATTAAGGACTTGTTGATTTTAGGACTTAATTAGGACTTGGTAATTTCAGTACTTAATTAGGACTTGACAATTTTAGGACTTTATTAGGGCTTGACAATTTTAGGCCTTAATTAGGACTTAGTAATTTTACGACTTCAGTAGGACTTAGTAATTTTACGACTTTATTAGGACTTGACAATTTTAGGACTTAATTAGGGCTTGACAATTTTAGGACTTTATTAGGACTTTACAATTTTAGGACTTATTAAGGACTTGTTAATTTTAGGACTTAATTAGGTCTTGACAATTTTAGGACGTCATTAGGACTTGACATTTTTAGGACTTATTAAGGACTTGTTAATTTTAGGACTTAATTAGGACTTGGTAATTTTAGGACTTAATTAGGACTTGACAATTTTAGGACTTTATTAGGGCTTGACAATTTTAGGACTTTATTAGGACTTTACAATTTTAGGACTTATTAAGGACTTGTTAATTTGAGGACTTAATTAGGACTTAATAATTTTACGACTTCATAAGGGCTTGACAATTTTAGGACTTAATTAGGGCTTGACAATTTTAGGACTTCATTAGGACTTGACAATTTTAGGACTTATTAAGGACTTGCTAATTTTAGGACTTAATTAGGACTTGGTAATTTCAGTAATTAATTAGGACATGACAATTTCATGACTTAATTAGGACAAGGTAATTTTAGGCCTTAATTAGGACATGGTAATTTTAGGCCTTAATTAGGACTTGACAATTTCAGGACTTAATTAGGGCTTGACAATTTTAGAACTTCATTATCACTTTGTAATTTCAGGCCTTAATTAGGACTTGGTAATTTTAGGACTTAATTAGGACTTGAAAATTTTATGACTTAATTAGGACATGGTATTTTTAGGCCTTAATTAGGACTTGACAATTTTAGGACCTTATTAGGAATTGGTAATTTCAGGAATTAATTAGGACTTGACAATTTTAGGACTTTACTAGGACTTGTTAATTTTAGAACTTAATTAGGGCTTGACAATTTTAGGACTTCATTAGGACTTGACAATTTTAGGACTTTATTAGGACATGGTAATTTTAGGCCTTAATTAGGACTTGACAATTTTAGGACTTAATTAGGACTTGACAATTTTAGGACCTTATTAGGAATTGGTAATTTCTGGAATTAATTAGGATTGACAATTTTAGGACTTTACTAGGACTTGTTAATTTTAGGACTTAATTAGGACTTGACAATTTTATGACTTAATTAGGACATGGTAATTTTAGGCCTTAATTAGGACTTGACAATTTCATGACTTAATTAGGGCTTGACAAACTTCGGGACTTCATTAGGACTTGACAATTTCGGGACTTAATTAGGGCTTGACAATTTTAGGACTTAATTAGGACTTGACAATTTTAGGACCTTATTAGAAATTGGTAATTTCTGGAATTAATTAGGATTGACAATTTTAGGACTTTACTAGGACTTGTTAATTTTAGGACTTAATTAGGACTTGACAATTTTAGGACTTATTAAGGACTTGTTAATTTTAGGACTTAATTAGGACTTGTTAATTTTAGGACTTAATTAGGACTTGGTAATTTTAGGACTTAATTAGGACTTGACAATTTTATGACTTAATTAGAACATGGTAATTTTAGATCTTAATTAGGACTTGATAATTTTAGGACCTTATTAGGAATTGGTAATTTCAGGAATTAATTAGGACTTGACAATTTCAGGACTTAATTAGGGCTTGACAATTTTAGGACTTTATTATGACTTCGTAATTTTAGGCCTTAATTAGGACTTAGTAATTTTACGACTTCATTAGGACTTAGTAATTTTACGACTTTATTAGGACTTGACAATTTTAGGACTTAATTAGGGCTTAACAATTTTAGGACTTTATTAGGACTTTACAATTTTAGGACTTCTTAAGGACTTGTTAATTTTAGGACTTAATTAGGACTTATTAATTTAACGACATCATAAGGACTTGACAATTTTAGGACTTAATTAGGTCTCGACAATTTTAGGACTTCATTAGGACTTGACAATTTTAGGACCTTATTAGGAATTGGTAATTTCAGGAATTCATTAGGACTTGAAAATTTTAGGACTTTACTAGGACTTGTTAATTTTAGGACTTAATTAGGGCTTGACAATTTTAGGACTTCATTAGGACTTGACAATTTTAGGACTTATTAAGGACTTGCTAATTTTAGGACTAAATTAGGACTTGGTTATTATAGGACTTAATTAGGACTTGACAATTTTATGACTTAATTAGGACATGGAAATTTTAGGCCTTAATTAGTACTTAGTAATTTTACGACTTCATTAGGACTTAGTAATTTTAGGACTTAATTAGGGCTTGACAATTTTAGGACTTCATTAGGACTTGACAATTTTAGGACTTATTAAGGACTTGTTAATTTTAGGACTTAATTAGGACTTGGTAATTTTAGGACTTAAGTAGGACTTGACAATTTTATGACTTAATTAGGACATGGTAATTTTAGGCCTTAATTAGGACTTGATAATTTTAAGACCTTATTAGGAATTGGTAGTTTCAGGAATTATTTAGGACTTGACAATTTTAGGACTTTAATAGGACTTGTTAATTTTAGAACTTAATTAGGACTTGGTAAATTTATCACCTTATAAGAACTTGGTTATTTTACGACTTCATTAGGACTTGTTAATATTTGGACTTATTTAGGACTTCATTAGGTCTTTGTAAGTTTAAAACTTAATTAGGACTTGGTAATTTTACGACTTTATTAGCACTTGACAATTGTGGGTCTTTAATATGACTTGACAATTTTAGGACTTCATTAGGACTTAGTAATTTTAAAACTTTATTAGGACTTGACAATTTTAGGACTTAATTAGGGCTTGACAATTTTAGGACTTCATTAGGACTTTACAATTTTAGGACTTATTAAGGACTTGTTAATTTTAGGACTTAATTAGGTCTTAATAATTTTACGACTTCATAAGGACTTGACAATTTTAGGACTTAATTAGGGCTGGACAATTTCAGGAATTAATTAGGACTTGACAATTTTAGGACTTTACTAGGACTTGTTAATTTTAGGACTTAATTAGGGCTTGACAATTTTATGACTTAATTAGGACATGGAAATTTTAGGCCTTAATTAGTAATTGACAATTTTAGGACTTAATTAGGGCTTGACAATTTTAGGACTTTATTAGGACTTTACAATTTTAGGACTTATTAAGGACTTGTTAATTTTAGGACTAAATTAGGACTTATTAATTATACGACTTCATAAGGACTTGACAATTTTAGGCCTTAATTAGTACTTGACAATTTTAGGACCTTATTAGGAATTGGTAATTTCAGGAATTAATTAGGATTGACAATTTTAGGACTTTACTAGGACTTGTTAATTTTAGGACTTCATTAGGACTTGACAATTTCAGGACTTAATTAGGGCTTGACAATTTTAGGACTTTATTATGAATTCGTAATTTTAGGCCTTAATTAGGACTTAGTAATTTTACGACTTCATTAGGACTTAGTAATTTTACGACTTTATTAGGACTTGACAATTTTAGGACTTAATTAGGGCTTGACAATTTTAGGACTTCATTAGGACTTTACAATTTTAGGACTTATTAAGGACTTGTTAATTTTAGGACTTAATTAGGTCTTAATAATTTTACGACTTCATAAGGACTTGACAATTTTAGGACTTACTTAGGGCTGGACAATTTCAGGAATTAATTAGGACTTGACAATTTTAGGACTTTACTAGGACTTGTTAATTTTAGGACTTCATTAGGACTTGACAATTTCAGGACTTAATTAGGGCTTGACAATTTTAGGACTTCATTAGGACTTTACAATTTTAGGACTTATTAAGGACTTGTTAATTTTAGGACTTAATTAGGTCTTAATAATTTTACGACTTCATAAGGACTTGACAATTTTAGGACTTAATTAGGGCTGGACAATTTCAGTACTTAATTAGGACTTGACAATTTTAGGACTTTATTAGGGCTTGACAATTTTAGGCCTTAATTAGGACTTAGTAATTTTACGACTTCAGTAGGACTTAGTAATTTTACGACTTTATTAGGACTTGACAATTTTAGGACTTAATTAGGGCTTGACAAGTTTAGGACTTCATTAGGACTTTACAATTTTAGGACTTATTAAGGACTTGTTAATTTTAGGACTTAATTAGGTCTTAATAATTTTACGACTTCATAAGGACTTGACAATTTTAGGACTTAATTAGGGCTGGACAATTTCAGTACTTAATTAGGACTTGACAATTTTAGGACTTTATTAGGGCTTGACAATTTTAGGCCTTAATTAGGACTTAGTAATTTTACGACTTCAGTAGGACTTAGTAATTTTACGACTTTATTAGGACTTGACAATTTTAGGACTTAATTAGGGCTTGACAATTTTAGGACTTTATTAGGACTTTACAATTTTAGGACTTATTAAGGACTTGTTAATTTTAGGACTTAATTAGGTCTTGACAATTTTAGGACGTCATTAGGACTTGACATTTTTAGGACTTATTAAGGACTTGTTAATTTTAGGACTTAATTAGGACTTGGTAATTTTAGGACTTAATTAGGACTTGACAATTTTAGGACTTTATTAGGGCTTGACAATTTTAGGACTTTATTAGGACTTTACAATTTTAGGACTTATTAAGGACTTGTTAATTTGAGGACTTAATTAGGACTTAATAATTTTACGACTTCATAAGGGCTTGACAATTTTAGGACTTAATTAGGGCTTGACAATTTTAGGACTTCATTAGGACTTGACAATTTTAGGACTTATTAAGGACTTGCTAATTTTAGGACTTAATTAGGACTTGGTAATTTCAGTAATTAATTAGGACATGACAATTTCATGACTTAATTAGGACAAGGTAATTTTAGGCCTTAATTAGGACATGGTAATTTTAGGCCTTAATTAGGACTTGACAATTTCAGGACTTAATTAGGGCTTGACAATTTTAGAACTTCATTATCACTTTGTAATTTCAGGCCTTAATTAGGACTTGGTAATTTTAGGACTTAATTAGGACTTGAAAATTTTATGACTTAATTAGGACATGGTATTTTTAGGCCTTAATTAGGACTTGACAATTTTAGGACCTTATTAGGAATTAGTAATTTCAGGAATTAATTAGGACTTGTTAATTTTAGAACTTAATTAGGGCTTGACAATTTTAGGACTTCATTAGGACTTGACAATTTTAGGACTTTATTAGGACATGGTAATTTTAGGCCTTAATTAGGACTTGACAATTTTAGGACTTAATTAGGACTTGACAATTTTAGGACCTTATTAGGAATTGGTAATTTCTGGAATTAATTAGGATTGACAATTTTAGGACTTTACTAGGACTTGTTAATTTTAGGACTTAATTAGGACTTGACAATTTTATGACTTAATTAGGACATGGTAATTTTAGGCCTTAATTAGGACTTGAAAATTTCATGACTTAATTAGGGCTTGACAATTTTCGGGACTTCATTAGGACTTGACAATTTCGGGACTTAATTAGGGCTTGACAATTTTAGGACTTTATTATGACTTCGTAATTTTAGGCCTTAATTAGGACTTAGTAATTTTACGACTTCATTAGGAATTAGTAATTGTACGACTTTATTAGGACTTGACAATTTTAGGACTTAATTAGGGCTTGACAATTTTAGGACTTTATTAGAACTTTACAATTTTAGGACTTATTAAGGACTTGTTAATTTTAGGACTTAATTAGGACTTGTTAATTTTAGGACTTGATTAGGACTTGGTAATTTTAGGACTTAATTAGGACTTGACAATTTTATGACTTAATTAGAACATGGTAATTTTAGATCTTAATTAGGACTTGATAATTTTAGGACCTTATTAGGAATTGGTAATTTCAGGAATTAATTAGGACTTGACAATTTCAGGACTTAATTAGGGCTTGACAATTTTAGGACTTTATTATGACTTCGTAATTTTAGGCCTTAATTAGGACTTAGTAATTTTACGACTTCATTAGGACTTAGTAATTTTACGACTTTATTAGGACTTGACAATTTTAGGACTTAATTAGGGCTTGACAAGTTTAGGACTTCATTAGGACTTTACAATTTTAGGACTTATTAAGGACTTGTTAATTTTAGGACTTAATTAGGTCTTAATAATTTTACGACTTCATAAGGACTTGACAATTTTAGGACTTAATTAGGGCTGGACAATTTCAGTACTTAATTAGGACTTGACAATTTTAGGACTTTATTAGGGCTTGACAATTTTAGGCCTTAATTAGGACTTAGTAATTTTACGACTTCAGTAGGACTTAGTAATTTTACGACTTTATTAGGACTTGACAATTTTAGGACTTAATTAGGGCTTGACAATTTTAGGACTTTATTAGGACTTTACAATTTTAGGACTTATTAAGGACTTGTTAATTTTAGGACTTAATTAGGTCTTGACAATTTTAGGACGTCATTAGGACTTGACATTTTTAGGACTTATTAAGGACTTGTTAATTTTAGGACTTAATTAGGACTTGGTAATTTTAGGACTTAATTAGGACTTGACAATTTTAGGACTTTATTAGGGCTTGACAATTTTAGGACTTTATTAGGACTTTACAATTTTAGGACTTATTAAGGACTTGTTAATTTGAGGACTTAATTAGGACTTAATAATTTTACGACTTCATAAGGGCTTGACAATTTTAGGACTTAATTAGGGCTTGACAATTTTAGGACTTCATTAGGACTTGACAATTTTAGGACTTATTAAGGACTTGCTAATTTTAGGACTTAATTAGGACTTGGTAATTTCAGTTTTTAATTAGGACATGACAATTTCATGACTTAATTAGGACAAGGTAATTTTAGGCCTTAATTAGAACATGGTAATTTTAGGCCTTAATTAGGACTTGACAATTTCAGGACTTAATTAGGGCTTGACAATTTTAGAACTTCATTATCACTTTGTAATTTCAGGCCTTAATTAGGACTTGGTAATTTTAGGACTTAATTAGGACTTGAAAATTTTATGACTTAATTAGGACATGGTATTTTTAGGCCTTAATTAGGACTTGACAATTTTAGGACCTTATTAGGAATTAGTAATTTCAGGAATTAATTAGGACTTGTTAATTTTAGAACTTAATTAGGGCTTGACAATTTTAGGACTTCATTAGGACTTGACAATTTTAGGACTTTATTAGGACATGGTAATTTTAGGCCTTAATTAGGACTTGACAATTTTAGGACTTAATTAGGACTTGACAATTTTAGGACCTTATTAGGAATTGGTAATTTCTGGAATTAATTAGGATTGACAATTTTAGGACTTTACTAGGACTTGTTAATTTTAGGACTTAATTAGGACTTGACAATTTTATGACTTAATTAGGACATGGTAATTTTAGGCCTTAATTAGGACTTGAAAATTTCATGACTTAATTAGGGCTTGACAATTTTCGGGACTTCATTAGGACTTGACAATTTCGGGACTTAATTAGGGCTTGACAATTTTAGGACTTTATTATGACTTCGTAATTTTAGGCCTTAATTAGGACTTAGTAATTTTACGACTTCATTAGGAATTAGTAATTGTACGACTTTATTAGGACTTGACAATTTTAGGACTTAATTAGGGCTTGACAATTTTAGGACTTTATTAGAACTTTACAATTTTAGGACTTATTAAGGACTTGTTAATTTTAGGACTTAATTAGGACTTGTTAATTTTAGGACTTGATTAGGACTTGGTAATTTCAGGACTTAATTAGGACTTGACAATTTTATGACTTAATTAGAACATGGTAATTTTAGATCTTAATTAGGACTTGATAATTTTAGGACCTTATTAGGAATTGGTAATTTCAGGAATTAATTAGGACTTGACAATTTCAGGACTTAATTAGGGCTTGACAATTTTAGGACTTTATTATGACTTCGTAATTTTAGGCCTTAATTAGGACTTAGTAATTTTACGACTTCATTAGGACTTAGTAATTTTACGACTTTATTAGGACTTGACAATTTTAGGACTTAATTAGGGCTTAACAATTTCAGGAATTCATTAGGACTTGAAAATTTTAGGACTTTACTAGGACTTGTTAATTTTAGGACTTAATTAGGGCTTGACAATTTTAGGACTTATTAAGGACTTGTTAATTTTAGGACTTAATTAGGACTTGGTAATTTTAGGACTTAAGTAGGACTTGACAATTTTATGACTTAATTAGGACATGGTAATTTTAGGCCTTAATTAGGACTTGATAATTTTAGGACCTTATTAGGAATTGGTAGTTTCAGGAATTATTTAGGACTTGACAATTTTAGGACTTTAATAGGACTTGTTAATTTTAGAACTTAATTAGGACTTGGTAAATTTATCACCTTATAAGAACTTGGTTATTTTACGACTTCATTAGGACTTGTTAATATTTGGACTTATTTAGGACTTCATTAGGTCTTTGTAAGTTTAAAACTTAATTAGGACTTGGTAATTTTACGACTTTATTAGCACTTGACAATTGTGGGTCTTTAATATGACTTGACAATTTTAGGACTTCATTAGGATTTAGTAATTTTAAAACTTTATTAGGACTTGACAATTTTAGGACTTAATTAGGGCTTGACAATTTTAGGACTTCATTAGGACTTTACAATTTTAGGACTTATTAAGGACTTGTTAATTTTAGGACTTAATTAGGTCTTAATAATTTTACGACTTCATAAGGACTTGACAATTTTAGGACTTAATTAGGGCTGGACAATTTCAGGAATTAATTAGGACTTGACAATTTTAGGACTTTACTAGGACTTGTTAATTTTAGGACTTAATTAGGGCTTGACAATTTTATGACTTAATTAGGACATGGAAATTTTAGGCCTTAATTAGTACTTGACAATTTTAGGACTTAATTAGGGCTTGACAATTTTAGGACTTTATTAGGACTTTACAATTTTAGGACTTATTAAGGACTTGTTAATTTTAGGACTAAATTAGGACTTATTAATTATACGACTTCATAAGGACTTGACAATTTTAGGACTTACTTAGGGCTGGACAATTTCAGGAATTAATTAGGACTTGACAATTTTAGGACTTTACTAGGACTTGTTAATTTTAGGACTTCATTAGGACTTGACAATTTCAGGACTTAATTAGGGCTTGACAATTTTAGGACTTTATTATGAATTCGTAATTTTAGGCCTTAATTAGGACTTAGTAATTTTACGACTTCATTAGGACTTAGTAATTTTACGACTTTATTAGGACTTGACAATTTTAGGACTTAATTAGGGCTTGACAAGTTTAGGACTTCATTAGGACTTTACAATTTTAGGACTTATTAAGGACTTGTTAATTTTAGGACTTAATTAGGTCTTAATAATTTTACGAATTCATAAGGACTTGACAATTTTAGGACTTACTTAGGGCTGGACAATTTCAGGAATTAATTAGGACTTGACAATTTTAGGACTTTACTAGGACTTGTTAATTTTAGGACTTCATTAGGACTTGACAATTTCAGGACTTAATTAGGGCTTGACAATTTTAGGACTTTATTATGAATTCGTAATTTTAGGCCTTAATTAGGACTTAGTAATTTTACGACTTCATTAGGACTTAGTAATTTTACGACTTTATTAGGACTTGACAATTTTAGGACTTAATTAGGGCTTGACAAGTTTAGGACTTCATTAGGACTTTACAATTTTAGGACTTATTAAGGACTTGTTAATTTTAGGACTTAATTAGGTCTTAATAATTTTACGACTTCATAAGGACTTGACAATTTTAGGACTTAATTAGGGCTGGACAATTTCAGTACTTAATTAGGACTTGACAATTTTAGGACTTAATTAGGGCTTGACAATTTTAGGACTTTATTAGGACTTTACAATTTTAGGACTTATTAAGGACTTGTTAATTTTAGGACTTAATTAGGTCTTGACAATTTTAGGACGTCATTAGGACTTGACATTTTTAGGACTTATTAAGGACTTGTTAATTTTAGGACTTAATTAGGACTTGGTAATTTTAGGACTTAATTAGGACTTGACAATTTTAGGACTTTATTAGGGCTTGACAATTTTAGGACTTTATTAGGACTTTACAATTTTAGGACTTATTAAGGACTTGTTAATTTGAGGACTTAATTAGGACTTAATAATTTTACGACTTCATAAGGGCTTGACAATTTTAGGACTTAATTAGGGCTTGACAATTTTAGGACTTCATTAGGACTTGACAATTTTAGGACTTATTAAGGACTTGCTAATTTTAGGACTTAATTAGGACTTGGTAATTTCAGTAATTAATTAGGACATGACAATTTCATGACTTAATTAGGACAAGGTAATTTTAGGCCTTAATTAGGACATGGTAATTTTAGGCCTTAATTAGGACTTGACAATTTCAGGACTTAATTAGGGCTTGACAATTTTAGAACTTCATTATCACTTTGTAATTTCAGGCCTTAATTAGGACTTGGTAATTTTAGGACTTAATTAGGACTTGAAAATTTTATGACTTAATTAGGACATGGTATTTTTAGGCCTTAATTAGGTCTTGACAATTTTAGGACCTTATTAGGAATTGGTAATTTCAGGAATTAATTAGGACTTGTTAATTTTAGAACTTAATTAGGGCTTGACAATTTTAGGACTTCATTAGGACTTGACAATTTTAGGACTTTATTAGGACATGGTAATTTTAGGCCTTAATTAGGACTTGACAATTTTAGGACTTAATTAGGACTTGACAATTTTAGGACCTTATTAGGAATTGGTAATTTCTGGAATTAATTAGGATTGACAATTTTAGGACTTTACTAGGACTTGTTAATTTTAGGACTTAATTAGGACTTGACAATTTTATGACTTAATTAGGACATGGTAATTTTAGGCCTTAATTAGGACTTGACAATTTCATGACTTAATTAGGGCTTGACAATTTTCGGGACTTCATTAGGACTTGACAATTTCGGGACTTAATTAGGGCTTGACAATTTTAGGACTTTACTAGGACTTGTTAATTTTAGGACTTCATTAGGACTTGACAATTTCAGGACTTAATTAGGGCTTGACAATTTTAGGACTTTATTATGAATTCGTAATTTTAGGCCTTAATTAGGACTTAGTAATTTTACGACTTCATTAGGACTTAGTAATTTTACGACTTTATTAGGACTTGACAATTTTAGGACTTAATTAGGGCTTGACAAGTTTAGGACTTCATTAGGACTTTACAATTTTAGGACTTATTAAGGACTTGTTAATTTTAGGACTTAATTAGGTCTTAATAATTTTACGACTTCATAAGGACTTGACAATTTTAGGACTTACTTAGGGCTGGACAATTTCAGGAATTAATTAGGACTTGACAATTTTAGGACTTTACTAGGACTTGTTAATTTTAGGACTTCATTAGGACTTGACAATTTCAGGACTTAATTAGGGCTTGACAATTTTAGGACTTTATTATGAATTCGTAATTTTAGGCCTTAATTAGGACTTAGTAATTTTACGACTTCATTAGGACTTAGTAATTTTACGACTTTATTAGGACTTGACAATTTTAGGACTTAATTAGGGCTTGACAAGTTTAGGACTTCATTAGGACTTTACAATTTTAGGACTTATTAAGGACTTGTTAATTTTAGGACTTAATTAGGTCTTAATAATTTTACGACTTCATAAGGACTTGACAATTTTAGGACTTAATTAGGGCTGGACAATTTCAGTACTTAATTAGGACTTGACAATTTTAGGACTTAATTAGGGCTTGACAATTTTAGGACTTTATTAGGACTTTACAATTTTAGGACTTATTAAGGACTTGTTAATTTTAGGACTTAATTAGGTCTTGACAATTTTAGGACGTCATTAGGACTTGACATTTTTAGGACTTATTAAGGACTTGTTAATTTTAGGACTTAATTAGGACTTGGTAATTTTAGGACTTAATTAGGACTTGACAATTTTAGGACTTTATTAGGGCTTGACAATTTTAGGACTTTATTAGGACTTTACAATTTTAGGACTTATTAAGGACTTGTTAATTTGAGGACTTAATTAGGACTTAATAATTTTACGACTTCATAAGGGCTTGACAATTTTAGGACTTAATTAGGGCTTGACAATTTTAGGACTTCATTAGGACTTGACAATTTTAGGACTTATTAAGGACTTGCTAATTTTAGGACTTAATTAGGACTTGGTAATTTCAGTTTTTAATTAGGACATGACAATTTCATGACTTAATTAGGACAAGGTAATTTTAGGCCTTAATTAGGACATGGTAATTTTAGGCCTTAATTAGGACTTGACAATTTCAGGACTTAATTAGGGCTTGACAATTTTAGAACTTCATTATCACTTTGTAATTTCAGGCCTTAATTAGGACTTGGTAATTTTAGGACTTAATTAGGACTTGAAAATTTTATGACTTAATTAGGACATGGTATTTTTAGGCCTTAATTAGGACTTGACAATTTTAGGACCTTATTAGGAATTAGTAATTTCAGGAATTAATTAGGACTTGTTAATTTTAGAACTTAATTAGGGCTTGACAATTTTAGGACTTCATTAGGACTTGACAATTTTAGGACTTTATTAGGACATGGTAATTTTAGGCCTTAATTAGGACTTGACAATTTTAGGACTTAATTAGGACTTGACAATTTTAGGACCTTATTAGGAATTGGTAATTTCTGGAATTAATTAGGATTGACAATTTTAGGACTTTACTAGGACTTGTTAATTTTAGGACTTAATTAGGACTTGACAATTTTATGACTTAATTAGGACATGGTAATTTTAGGCCTTAATTAGGACTTGAAAATTTCATGACTTAATTAGGGCTTGACAATTTTCGGGACTTCATTAGGACTTGACAATTTCGGGACTTAATTAGGGCTTGACAATTTTAGGACTTTATTATGACTTCGTAATTTTAGGCCTTAATTAGGACTTAGTAATTTTACGACTTCATTAGGAATTAGTAATTGTACGACTTTATTAGGACTTGACAATTTTAGGACTTAATTAGGGCTTGACAATTTTAGGACTTTATTAGAACTTTACAATTTTAGGACTTATTAAGGACTTGTTAATTTTAGGACTTAATTAGGACTTGTTAATTTTAGGACTTGATTAGGACTTGGTAATTTCAGGACTTAATTAGGACTTGACAATTTTATGACTTAATTAGAACATGGTAATTTTAGATCTTAATTAGGACTTGATAATTTTAGGACCTTATTAGGAATTGGTAATTTCAGGAATTAATTAGGACTTGACAATTTCAGGACTTAATTAGGGCTTGACAATTTTAGGACTTTATTATGACTTCGTAATTTTAGGCCTTAATTAGGACTTAGTAATTTTACGACTTCATTAGGACTTAGTAATTTTACGACTTTATTAGGACTTGACAATTTTAGGACTTAATTAGGGCTTAACAATTTCAGGAATTCATTAGGACTTGAAAATTTTAGGACTTTACTAGGACTTGTTAATTTTAGGACTTAATTAGGGCTTGACAATTTTAGGACTTATTAAGGACTTGTTAATTTTAGGACTTAATTAGGACTTGGTAATTTTAGGACTTAAGTAGGACTTGACAATTTTATGACTTAATTAGGACATGGTAATTTTAGGCCTTAATTAGGACTTGATAATTTTAGGACCTTATTAGGAATTGGTAGTTTCAGGAATTATTTAGGACTTGACAATTTTAGGACTTTAATAGGACTTGTTAATTTTAGAACTTAATTAGGACTTGGTAAATTTATCACCTTATAAGAACTTGGTTATTTTACGACTTCATTAGGACTTGTTAATATTTGGACTTATTTAGGACTTCATTAGGTCTTTGTAAGTTTAAAACTTAATTAGGACTTGGTAATTTTACGACTTTATTAGCACTTGACAATTGTGGGTCTTTAATATGACTTGACAATTTTAGGACTTCATTAGGATTTAGTAATTTTAAAACTTTATTAGGACTTGACAATTTTAGGACTTAATTAGGGCTTGACAATTTTAGGACTTCATTAGGACTTTACAATTTTAGGACTTATTAAGGACTTGTTAATTTTAGGACTTAATTAGGTCTTAATAATTTTACGACTTCATAAGGACTTGACAATTTTAGGACTTAATTAGGGCTGGACAATTTCAGGAATTAATTAGGACTTGACAATTTTAGGACTTTACTAGGACTTGTTAATTTTAGGACTTAATTAGGGCTTGACAATTTTATGACTTAATTAGGACATGGAAATTTTAGGCCTTAATTAGTACTTGACAATTTTAGGACTTAATTAGGGCTTGACAATTTTAGGACTTTATTAGGACTTTACAATTTTAGGACTTATTAAGGACTTGTTAATTTTAGGACTAAATTAGGACTTATTAATTATACGACTTCATAAGGACTTGACAATTTTAGGACTTACTTAGGGCTGGACAATTTCAGGAATTAATTAGGACTTGACAATTTTAGGACTTTACTAGGACTTGTTAATTTTAGGACTTCATTAGGACTTGACAATTTCAGGACTTAATTAGGGCTTGACAATTTTAGGACTTTATTATGAATTCGTAATTTTAGGCCTTAATTAGGACTTAGTAATTTTACGACTTCATTAGGACTTAGTAATTTTACGACTTTATTAGGACTTGACAATTTTAGGACTTAATTAGGGCTTGACAAGTTTAGGACTTCATTAGGACTTTACAATTTTAGGACTTATTAAGGACTTGTTAATTTTAGGACTTAATTAGGTCTTAATAATTTTACGACTTCATAAGGACTTGACAATTTTAGGACTTACTTAGGGCTGGACAATTTCAGGAATTAATTAGGACTTGACAATTTTAGGACTTTACTAGGACTTGTTAATTTTAGGACTTCATTAGGACTTGACAATTTCAGGACTTAATTAGGGCTTGACAATTTTAGGACTTTATTATGAATTCGTAATTTTAGGCCTTAATTAGGACTTAGTAATTTTACGACTTCATTAGGACTTAGTAATTTTACGACTTTATTAGGACTTGACAATTTTAGGACTTAATTAGGGCTTGACAATTTTAGGACTTTATTAGGACTTTACAATTTTAGGACTTATTAAGGACTTGTTAATTTTAGGACTTAATTAGGTCTTGACAATTTTAGGACGTCATTAGGACTTGACATTTTTAGGACTTATTAAGGACTTGTTAATTTTAGGACTTAATTAGGACTTGGTAATTTTAGGACTTAATTAGGACTTGACAATTTTAGGACTTTATTAGGGCTTGACAATTTTAGGACTTTATTAGGACTTTACAATTTTAGGACTTATTAAGGACTTGTTAATTTTAGGACTTAATTAGGACTTGACAATTTTAGGACTTATTAAGGACTTGCTAATTTTAGGACTTAATTAGGACTTGGTAATTTCAGTAATTAATTAGGACATGACAATTTCATGACTTAATTAGGACAAGGTAATTTTAGGCCTTAATTAGGACATGGTAATTTTAGGCCTTAATTAGGACTTGACAATTTCAGGACTTAATTAGGGCTTGACAATTTTAGAACTTCATTATCACTTTGTAATTTCAGGCCTTAATTAGGACTTGGTAATTTTAGGACTTAATTAGGACTTGAAAATTTTATGACTTAATTAGGACATGGTATTTTTAGGCCTTAATTAGGTCTTGACAATTTTAGGACCTTATTAGGAATTGGTAATTTCAGGAATTAATTAGGACTTGTTAATTTTAGAACTTAATTAGGGCTTGACAATTTTAGGACTTCATTAGGACTTGACAATTTTAGGACTTTATTAGGACATGGTAATTTTAGGCCTTAATTAGGACTTGACAATTTTAGGACTTAATTAGGACTTGACAATTTTAGGACCTTATTAGGAATTGGTAATTTCTGGAATTAATTAGGATTGACAATTTTAGGACTTTACTAGGACTTGTTAATTTTAGGACTTAATTAGGACTTGACAATTTTATGACTTAATTAGGACATGGTAATTTTAGGCCTTAATTAGGACTTGACAATTTCATGACTTAATTAGGGCTTGACAATTTTCGGGACTTCATTAGGACTTGACAATTTCGGGACTTAATTAGGGCTTGACAATTTTAGGACTTTATTATGACTTCGTAATTTTAGGCCTTAATTAGGACTTAGTAATTTTACGACTTCATTAGGACTTAGTAATTGTACGACTTTATTAGGACTTGACAATTTTAGGACTTAATTAGGGCTTGACAATTTTAGGACTTTATTAGAACTTTACAATTTTAGGACTTATTAAGGACTTGTTAATTTTAGGACTTAATTAGGACTTGTTAATTTTAGGACTTGATTAGGACTTGGTAATTTTAGGACTTAATTAGGACTTGACAATTTTATGACTTAATTAGAACATGGTAATTTTAGATCTTAATTAGGACTTGATAATTTTAGGACCTTATTAGGAATTGGTAATTTCAGGAATTAATTAGGACTTGACAATTTCAGGACTTAATTAGGGCTTGACAATTTTAGGACTTTATTATGACTTCGTAATTTTAGGCCTTAATTAGGACTTAGTAATTTTACGACTTCATTAGGACTTAGTAATTTTACGACTTTATTAGGACTTGACAATTTTAGGACTTAATTAGGGCTTAACAATTTCAGGAATTCATTAGGACTTGAAAATTTTAGGACTTTACTAGGACTTGTTAATTTTAGGACTTAATTAGGGCTTGACAATTTTAGGATTTCATTAGGACTTGACAATTTTAGGACTTTACTAGGACTTGTTAATTTAAGGACTTAATTAGGGCTTGAAAATTTTAGGACTTCATTAGGATTTGACATTTTTAGGACTTATTAAGGACTTGTTAATTTTAGGACTTAATTAGGACTTGGTAATTTTAGGACCTCATTAGGACTTGACAATTTTATGACTTAATTAGGACATGGTAATTTTAGGTCTTAATTAGGACTTGATAATTTTAGGACCTTATTAGGAATTGGTAATTTCAGGAATTAATTAGGACTTGACAATTTTAAGACTTTACTAGGACTTGTTAATTTTAGGACTTATTTAGAGCTTGACAATTTTAGGACTTCATTAGGACTTGACAATTTTAGGACTTATTAAGGACTTGCTAATTTTAGGACTAAATTATGACTTGGTTATTATAGGACTTAATTAGGACTTGACAATTTTATGACTTAATTAGGACATGGAAATTTTAGGCCTTAATTAGTACTTAGTAATTTTACGACTTCGTTAGGACTTAGTAATTTTAGGACTTAATTAGGGCTTGACAATTTTAGGACTTCATTAGGACTTGACAATTTTAGGACTTATTAAGGACTTGTTAATTTTAGGACTTAATTAGGACTTGGTAATTTTAGGACTTAAGTAGGACTTGACAATTTTATGACTTAATTAGGACATGGTAATTTTAGGCCTTAATTAGGACTTGATAATTTTAGGACCTTATTAGGAATTGGTAGTTTCAGGAATTATTTAGGACTTGACAATTTTAGGACTTTAATAGGACTTGTTAATTTTAGAACTTAATTAGGACTTGGTAAATTTATCACCTTATAAGAACTTGGTTATTTTACGACTTCATTAGGACTTGTTAATATTTGGACTTATTTAGGACTTCATTAGGTCTTTGTAAGTTTAAAACTTAATTAGGACTTGGTAATTTTACGACTTTATTAGCACTTGACAATTGTGGGTCTTTAATATGACTTGACAATTTTAGGACTTCATTAGGACTTAGTAATTTTACGACTTTATTAGGACTTGACAATTTTAGGACTTAATTAGGGCTTGACAATTTTAGGACTTCATTAGGACTTTACAATTTTAGGACTTATTAAGGACTTGTTAATTTTAGGACTTAATTAGGTCTTAATAATTTTACGACTTCATAAGGACTTGACAATTTTAGGACTTAATTAGGGCTGGACAATTTCAGGAATTAATTAGGACTTGACAATTTTAGGACTTTACTAGGACTTGTTAATTTTAGGACTTAATTAGGGCTTGACAATTTTATGACTTAATTAGGACATGGAAATTTTAGGCCTTAATTAGTACTTGACAATTTTAGGACTTAATTAGGGCTTGACAATTTTAGGACTTTATTAGGACTTTACAATTTTAGGACTTATTAAGGACTTGTTAATTTTAGGACTTAATTAGGACTTATTAATTATACGACTTCATAAGGACTTGACAATTTTAGGCCTTAATTAGTACTTGACAATTTTAGGACCTTATTAGGAATTGGTAATTTCAGGAATTAATTAGGATTGACAATTTTAGGACTTTACTAGGACTTGTTAATTTTAGGACTTCATTAGGACTTGACAATTTCAGGACTTAATTAGGGCTTGACAATTTTAGGACTTTATTATGAATTCGTAATTTTAGGCCTTAATTAGGACTTAGTAATTTTACGACTTCATTAGGACTTAGTAATTTTACGACTTTATTAGGACTTGACAATTTTAGGACTTAATTAGGGCTTGACAATTTTAGGACTTCATTAGGACTTTACAATTTTAGGACTTATTAAGGACTTGTTAATTTTAGGACTTAATTAGGTCTTAATAATTTTACGACTTCATAAGGACTTGACAATTTTAGGACTTAATTAGGGCTGGACAATTTCAGGAATTAATTAGGACTTGACAATTTTAGGACTTTACTAGGACTTGTTAATTTTAGGACTTAATTAAGGCTTGACAATTTTATGACTTAATTAGGACATGGAAATTTTAGGCCTTAATTAGTACTTGACAATTTTAGGACTTAATTAGGGCTTGACAATTTTAGGACTTTATTAGGTTTTTACAATTTTAGGACTTATTAAGGACTTGTTAATTTTAGGACTTAATTAGGACTTATTAATTATACGACTTCATAAGGACTTGACAATTTTAGGCCTTAATTAGTACTTGACAATTTTAGGACCTTATTAGGAATTGGTAATTTCAGGAATTAATTAGGATTGACAATTTTAGGACTTTACTAGGACTTGTTAATTTTAGGACTTCATTAGGACTTGACAATTTCAGGACTTAATTAGGGCTTAACAATTTTAGGACTTTATTATGAATTCGTAATTTTAGGCCTTAATTAGGACTTAGTAATTTTACGATTTCATTAGGACTTAGTAATTTTACGACTTTATTAGGACTTGACAATTTTAGGACTTAATTAGGGCTTGACAATTTTAGGACTTTATTAGGACTTTACAATTTTAGGACTTATTAAGGACTTGTTAATTTTAGGACTTAATTAGGACTTGATAATTTTAGGTCTTTAATAGGACTTGTTAATTTTTGAACTGAATTAGGACTTAGTAAATTTATCACTTAATAAGAACTTGGTTATTTTACGACTTCATTAGGACTTGTTAATATTTGGACTTATTTAGGACTTCATTAGGTCTTTGTAAGTTTAAAACTTAATTAGGACTTGGTAATTTTACGACTTTATTAGCACTTGACAATTGTGGGTCTTTAATATGACTTGACAATTTTAGGACTTCATTAGGACTTAGTAATTTTACGACTTTATTAGGACTTGACAATTTTAGGACTTAATTAGGGCTTGACAATTTTAGGACTTCATTAGGACTTTACAATTTTAGGACTTATTAAGGACTTGTTAATTTTAGGACTTAATTAGGTCTTAATAATTTTACGACTTCATAAGGACTTGACAATTTTAGGACTTAATTAGGGCTGGAAAATTTCAGGAATTAATTAGGACTTGACAATTTTAGGACTTTACTAGGACTTGTTAATTTTAGGACTTAATTAGGGCTTGACAATTTTATGACTTAATTAGGACATGGAAATTTTAGGCCTTAATTAGTACTTGACAATTTTAGGACTTAATTAGGGCTTGACAATTTTAGGACTTCATTAGGACTTTACAATTTTAGGACTTATTAAGGACTTGTTAATTTTAGGACTTAATTAGGACTTATTAATTATACGACTTCATAAGGACTTGACAATTTTAGGCCTTAATTAGTACTTGACAATTTTAGGACCTTATTAGGAATTGGTAATTTCAGGAATTAATTAGGATTGACAATTTTAGGACTTTACTAGGACTTGTTAATTTTAGGACTTCATTAGGACTTGACAATTTCAGGACTTAATTAGGGCTTTACAATTTTAGGACTTTATTATGAATTCGTAATTTTAGGCCTTAATTAGGACTTAGTAATTTTACGACTTCATTAGGACTTAGTAATTTTACGACTTTATTAGGACTTGACAATTTTAGGACTTAATTAGGGCTTGACAATTTTAGGACTTCATTAGGACTTTACAATTTTAGGACTTATTAAGGACTTGTTAATTTTAGGACTTAATTAGGTCTTAATAATTTTACGACTTCATAAGGACTTGACAATTTTAGGACTTAATTAGGGCTGGACAATTTCAGGAATTAATTAGGACTTGACAATTTTAGGACTTTACTAGGACTTGTTAATTTTAGGACTTAATTAAGGCTTGACAATTTTATGACTTAATTAGGACATGGAAATTTTAGGCCTTAATTAGTACTTGACAATTTTAGGACTTAATTAGGGCTTGACAATTTTAGGACTTTATTAGGTTTTTACAATTTTAGGACTTATTAAGGACTTGTTAATTTTAGGACTTAATTAGGACTTATTAATTATACGACTTCATAAGGACTTGACAATTTTAGGCCTTAATTAGTACTTGACAATTTTAGGACCTTATTAGGAATTGGTAATTTCAGGAATTAATTAGGATTGACAATTTTAGGACTTTACTAGGACTTGTTAATTTTAGGACTTCATTAGGACTTGACAATTTCAGGACTTAATTAGGGCTTAACAATTTTAGGACTTTATTATGAATTCGTAATTTTAGGCCTTAATTAGGACTTAGTAATTTTACGATTTCATTAGGACTTAGTAATTTTACGACTTTATTAGGACTTGACAATTTTAGGACTTAATTAGGGCTTGACAATTTTAGGACTTTATTAGGACTTTACAATTTTAGGACTTATTAAGGACTTGTTAATTTTAGGACTTAATTAGGACTTGATAATTTTAGGTCTTTAATAGGACTTGTTAATTTTTGAACTGAATTAGGACTTAGTAAATTTATCACTTAATAAGAACTTGGTTATTTTACGACTTCATTAGGACTTGTTAATATTTGGACTTATTTAGGACTTCATTAGGTCTTTGTAAGTTTAAAACTTAATTAGGACTTGGTAATTTTACGACTTTATTAGCACTTGACAATTGTGGGTCTTTAATATGACTTGACAATTTTAGGACTTCATTAGGACTTAGTAATTTTACGACTTTATTAGGACTTGACAATTTTAGGACTTAATTAGGGCTTGACAATTTTAGGACTTCATTAGGACTTTACAATTTTAGGACTTATTAAGGACTTGTTAATTTTAGGACTTAATTAGGTCTTAATAATTTTACGACTTCATAAGGACTTGACAATTTTAGGACTTAATTAGGGCTGGACAATTTCAGGAATTAATTAGGACTTGACAATTTTAGGACTTTACTAGGACTTGTTAATTTTAGGACTTAATTAGGGCTTGACAATTTTATGACTTAATTAGGACATGGAAATTTTAGGCCTTAATTAGTACTTGACAATTTTAGGACTTAATTAGGGCTTGACAATTTTAGGACTTCATTAGGACTTTACAATTTTAGGACTTATTAAGGACTTGTTAATTTTAGGACTTAATTAGGACTTATTAATTATACGACTTCATAAGGACTTGACAATTTTAGGCCTTAATTAGTACTTGACAATTTTAGGACCTTATTAGGAATTGGTAATTTCAGGAATTAATTAGGATTGACAATTTTAGGACTTTACTAGGACTTGTTAATTTTAGGACTTCATTAGGACTTGACAATTTCAGGACTTAATTAGGGCTTTACAGTTTTAGGACTTTATTATGAATTCGTAATTTTAGGCCTTAATTAGGACTTAGTAATTTTACGACTTCATTAGGACTTAGTAATTTTACGACTTTATTAGGACTTGACAATTTTAGGACTTAATTAGGGCTTGACAATTTTAGGACTTCATTAGGACTTTACAATTTTAGGACTTATTAAGGACTTGTTAATTTTAGGACTTAATTAGGTCTTAATAATTTTACGACTTCATAAGGACTTGACAATTTTAGGACTTAATTAGGGCTGGACAATTTCAGGAATTAATTAGGACTTGACAATTTTAGGACTTTACTAGGACTTGTTAATTTTAGGACTTAATTAAGGCTTGACAATTTTATGACTTAATTAGGACATGGAAATTTTAGGCCTTAATTAGTACTTGACAATTTTAGGACTTAATTAGGGCTTGACAATTTTAGGACTTTATTAGGTTTTTACAATTTTAGGACTTATTAAGGACTTGTTAATTTTAGGACTTAATTAGGACTTATTAATTATACGACTTCATAAGGACTTGACAATTTTAGGCCTTAATTAGTACTTGACAATTTTAGGACCTTATTAGGAATTGGTAATTTCAGGAATTAATTAGGATTGACAATTTTAGGACTTTACTAGGACTTGTTAATTTTAGGACTTCATTAGGACTTGACAATTTCAGGACTTAATTAGGGCTTAACAATTTTAGGACTTTATTATGAATTCGTAATTTTAGGCCTTAATTAGGACTTAGTAATTTTACGATTTCATTAGGACTTAGTAATTTTACGACTTTATTAGGACTTGACAATTTTAGGACTTAATTAGGGCTTGACAATTTTAGGACTTTATTAGGACTTTACAATTTTAGGACTTATTAAGGACTTGTTAATTTTAGGACTTAATTAGGACTTGGTAATTTTAGGACCTAATTAGGACTTGACAATTTGATGACTTAATTAGGACATGGTAATTTTAGGCCTTAATTAGGAGTTGATAATTTTAGGTCTTTAATAGGACTTGTTAATTTTTGAGCTGAATTAGGACTTAGTAAATTTATCACTTAATAAGAACTTGGTTATTTTACGACTTCATTAGGACTTGTTAATATTTGGACTTATTTAGGACTTCATTAGGTCTTTGTAAGTTTAAAACTTAATTAGGACTTGGTAATTTTACGACTTTATTAGCACTTGACAATTGTGGGTCTTTAATATGACTTGACAATTTTAGGACTTCATTAGGACTTAGTAATTTTACGACTTTTTTTAGGACTTGACAATTTTAGGACTTAATTAGGGCTTGACAATTTTAGGACTTCATTAGGACTTTACAATTTTAGGACTTATTAAGGACTTGTTAATTTTAGGACTTAATTAGGTCTTAATAATTTTACGACTTCTAAGGACTTGACAATTTTAGGACTTAATTAGGGCTGGACAATTTCAGGAATTACTTAGGACTTGACAATTTTAGGACTTTAATAGGACTTGTTAATTTTAGGACTTAATTAGGGCTTGACAATTTTATGACTTAATTAGGACATGGAAATTTTAGGCCTTAATTAGTACTTGACAATTTTAGGACTTAATTAGGGCTTGACAATTTTAGGACTTTATTAGGACTTTACAATTTTAGGACTTATTAAGGACTTGTTAATTTTAGGACTTAATTAGGACTTATTAATTATACGACTTCATAAGGACTTGACAATTTTAGGCCTTAATTAGTACTTGACAATTTTAGGACCTTATTAGGAATTGGTAATTTCAGGAATTAATTAGGATTGACAATTTTAGGACTTTACTAGGACTTGTTAATTTTAGGACTTCATTAGGACTTGACAATTTCAGGACTTAATTAGGGCTTGACAATTTTAGGACTTTATTATGAATTCGTAATTTTAGGCCTTAATTAGGACTTAGTAATTTTACGACTTCATTAGGACTTAGTAATTTTACGACTTTATTAGGACTTGACAATTTTAGGACTTAATTAGGGCTTGACAATTTTAGGACTTCATTAGGACTTTACAATTTTAGGACTTATTAAGGACTTGTTAATTTTAGGACTTAATTAGGTCTTAATAATTTTACGACTTCATAAGGACTTGACAATTTTAGGACTTAATTAGGGCTGGACAATTTCAGGAATTAATTAGGACTTGACAATTTTAGGACTTTACTAGGACTTGTTAATTTTAGGACTTGATTAGGACTTGGTAATTTTAGGACTTAATTAGGACTTGACAATTTTATGACTTAATTAGAACATGGTAATTTTAGATCTTAATTAGGACTTGATAATTTTAGGACCTTATTAGGAATTGGTAATTTCAGGAATTAATTAGGACTTGACAATTTCAGGACTTAATTAGGGCTTGACAATTTTAGGACTTTATTATGACTTCGTAATTTTAGGCCTTAATTAGGACTTAGTAATTTTACGACTTCATTAGGACTTAGTAATTGTACGACTTTATTAGGACTTGACAATTTTAGGACTTAATTAGGGCTTGACAATTTTAGGACTTTATTAGAACTTTACAATTTTAGGACTTATTAAGGACTTGTTAATTTTAGGACTTAATTAGGACTTGTTAATTTTAGGACTTGATTAGGACTTGGTAATTTTAGGACTTAATTAGGACTTGACAATTTTATGACTTAATTAGAACATGGTAATTTTAGATCTTAATTAGGACTTGATAATTTTAGGACCTTATTAGGAATTGGTAATTTCAGGAATTAATTAGGACTTGACAATTTCAGGACTTAATTAGGGCTTGACAATTTTAGGACTTTATTATGACTTCGTAATTTTAGGCCTTAATTAGGACTTAGTAATTTTACGACTTCATTAGGACTTAGTAATTTTACGACTTTATTAGGACTTGACAATTTTAGGACTTAATTAGGGCTTAACAATTTCAGGAATTCATTAGGACTTGAAAATTTTAGGACTTTACTAGGACTTGTTAATTTTAGGACTTAATTAGGGCTTGACAATTTTAGGATTTCATTAGGACTTGACAATTTTAGGACTTTACTAGGACTTGTTAATTTAAGGACTTAATTAGGGCTTGAAAATTTTAGGACTTCATTAGGATTTGACATTTTTAGGACTTATTAAGGACTTGTTAATTTTAGGACTTAATTAGGACTTGGTAATTTTAGGACCTCATTAGGACTTGACAATTTTATGACTTAATTAGGACATGGTAATTTTAGGTCTTAATTAGGGCTTGATAATTTTAGGACCTTATTAGGAATTGGTAATTTCAGGAATTAATTAGGACTTGACAATTTTAAGACTTTACTAGGACTTGTTAATTTTAGGACTTATTTAGAGCTTGACAATTTTAGGACTTCATTAGGACTTGACAATTTTAGGACTTATTAAGGACTTGCTAATTTTAGGACTAAATTATGACTTGGTTATTATAGGACTTAATTAGGACTTGACAATTTTATGACTTAATTAGGACATGGAAATTTTAGGCCTTAATTAGTACTTAGTAATTTTACGACTTCGTTAGGACTTAGTAATTTTAGGACTTAATTAGGGCTTGACAATTTTAGGACTTCATTAGGACTTGACAATTTTAGGACTTATTAAGGACTTGTTAATTTTAGGACTTAATTAGGACTTGGTAATTTTAGGACTTAAGTAGGACTTGACAATTTTATGACTTAATTAGGACATGGTAATTTTAGGCCTTAATTAGGACTTGATAATTTTAGGACCTTATTAGGAATTGGTAGTTTCAGGAATTATTTAGGACTTGACAATTTTAGGACTTTAATAGGACTTGTTAATTTTAGAACTTAATTAGGACTTGGTAAATTTATCACCTTATAAGAACTTGGTTATTTTACGACTTCATTAGGACTTGTTAATATTTGGACTTATTTAGGACTTCATTAGGTCTTTGTAAGTTTAAAACTTAATTAGGACTTGGTAATTTTACGACTTTATTAGCACTTGACAATTGTGGGTCTTTAATATGACTTGACAATTTTAGGACTTCATTAGGACTTAGTAATTTTACGACTTTATTAGGACTTGACAATTTTAGGACTTAATTAGGGCTTGACAATTTTAGGACTTCATTAGGACTTTACAATTTTAGGACTTATTAAGGACTTGTTAATTTTAGGACTTAATTAGGTCTTAATAATTTTACGACTTCATAAGGACTTGACAATTTTAGGACTTAATTAGGGCTGGACAATTTCAGGAATTAATTAGGACTTGACAATTTTAGGACTTTACTAGGACTTGTTAATTTTAGGACTTAATTAGGGCTTGACAATTTTATGACTTAATTAGGACATGGAAATTTTAGGCCTTAATTAGTACTTGACAATTTTAGGACTTAATTAGGGCTTGACAATTTTAGGACTTTATTAGGACTTTACAATTTTAGGACTTATTAAGGACTTGTTAATTTTAGGACTTAATTAGGACTTATTAATTATACGACTTCATAAGGACTTGACAATTTTAGGCCTTAATTAGTACTTGACAATTTTAGGACCTTATTAGGAATTGGTAATTTCAGGAATTAATTAGGATTGACAATTTTAGGACTTTACTAGGACTTGTTAATTTTAGGACTTCATTAGGACTTGACAATTTCAGGACTTAATTAGGGCTTGACAATTTTAGGACTTTATTATGAATTCGTAATTTTAGGCCTTAATTAGGACTTAGTAATTTTACGACTTCATTAGGACTTAGTAATTTTACGACTTTATTAGGACTTGACAATTTTAGGACTTAATTAGGGCTTGACAATTTTAGGACTTCATTAGGACTTTACAATTTTAGGACTTATTAAGGACTTGTTAATTTTAGGACTTAATTAGGTCTTAATAATTTTACGACTTCATAAGGACTTGACAATTTTAGGACTTAATTAGGGCTGGACAATTTCAGGAATTAATTAGGACTTGACAATTTTAGGACTTTACTAGGACTTGTTAATTTTAGGACTTAATTAAGGCTTGACAATTTTATGACTTAATTAGGACATGGAAATTTTAGGCCTTAATTAGTACTTGACAATTTTAGGACTTAATTAGGGCTTGACAATTTTAGGACTTTATTAGGTTTTTACAATTTTAGGACTTATTAAGGACTTGTTAATTTTAGGACTTAATTAGGACTTATTAATTATACGACTTCATAAGGACTTGACAATTTTAGGCCTTAATTAGTACTTGACAATTTTAGGACCTTATTAGGAATTGGTAATTTCAGGAATTAATTAGGATTGACAATTTTAGGACTTTACTAGGACTTGTTAATTTTAGGACTTCATTAGGACTTGACAATTTCAGGACTTAATTAGGGCTTAACAATTTTAGGACTTTATTATGAATTCGTAATTTTAGGCCTTAATTAGGACTTAGTAATTTTACGATTTCATTAGGACTTAGTAATTTTACGACTTTATTAGGACTTGACAATTTTAGGACTTAATTAGGGCTTGACAATTTTAGGACTTTATTAGGACTTTACAATTTTAGGACTTATTAAGGACTTGTTAATTTTAGGACTTAATTAGGACTTGATAATTTTAGGTCTTTAATAGGACTTGTTAATTTTTGAACTGAATTAGGACTTAGTAAATTTATCACTTAATAAGAACTTGGTTATTTTACGACTTCATTAGGACTTGTTAATATTTGGACTTATTTAGGACTTCATTAGGTCTTTGTAAGTTTAAAACTTAATTAGGACTTGGTAATTTTACGACTTTATTAGCACTTGACAATTGTGGGTCTTTAATATGACTTGACAATTTTAGGACTTCATTAGGACTTAGTAATTTTACGACTTTATTAGGACTTGACAATTTTAGGACTTAATTAGGGCTTGACAATTTTAGGACTTCATTAGGACTTTACAATTTTAGGACTTATTAAGGACTTGTTAATTTTAGGACTTAATTAGGTCTTAATAATTTTACGACTTCATAAGGACTTGACAATTTTAGGACTTAATTAGGGCTGGAAAATTTCAGGAATTAATTAGGACTTGACAATTTTAGGACTTTACTAGGACTTGTTAATTTTAGGACTTAATTAGGGCTTGACAATTTTATGACTTAATTAGGACATGGAAATTTTAGGCCTTAATTAGTACTTGACAATTTTAGGACTTAATTAGGGCTTGACAATTTTAGGACTTCATTAGGACTTTACAATTTTAGGACTTATTAAGGACTTGTTAATTTTAGGACTTAATTAGGACTTATTAATTATACGACTTCATAAGGACTTGACAATTTTAGGCCTTAATTAGTACTTGACAATTTTAGGACCTTATTAGGAATTGGTAATTTCAGGAATTAATTAGGATTGACAATTTTAGGACTTTACTAGGACTTGTTAATTTTAGGACTTCATTAGGACTTGACAATTTCAGGACTTAATTAGGGCTTTACAATTTTAGGACTTTATTATGAATTCGTAATTTTAGGCCTTAATTAGGACTTAGTAATTTTACGACTTCATTAGGACTTAGTAATTTTACGACTTTATTAGGACTTGACAATTTTAGGACTTAATTAGGGCTTGACAATTTTAGGACTTCATTAGGACTTTACAATTTTAGGACTTATTAAGGACTTGTTAATTTTAGGACTTAATTAGGTCTTAATAATTTTACGACTTCATAAGGACTTGACAATTTTAGGACTTAATTAGGGCTGGACAATTTCAGGAATTAATTAGGACTTGACAATTTTAGGACTTTACTAGGACTTGTTAATTTTAGGACTTAATTAAGGCTTGACAATTTTATGACTTAATTAGGACATGGAAATTTTAGGCCTTAATTAGTACTTGACAATTTTAGGACTTAATTAGGGCTTGACAATTTTAGGACTTTATTAGGTTTTTACAATTTTAGGACTTATTAAGGACTTGTTAATTTTAGGACTTAATTAGGACTTATTAATTATACGACTTCATAAGGACTTGACAATTTTAGGCCTTAATTAGTACTTGACAATTTTAGGACCTTATTAGGAATTGGTAATTTCAGGAATTAATTAGGATTGACAATTTTAGGACTTTACTAGGACTTGTTAATTTTAGGACTTCATTAGGACTTGACAATTTCAGGACTTAATTAGGGCTTAACAATTTTAGGACTTTATTATGAATTCGTAATTTTAGGCCTTAATTAGGACTTAGTAATTTTACGATTTCATTAGGACTTAGTAATTTTACGACTTTATTAGGACTTGACAATTTTAGGACTTAATTAGGGCTTGACAATTTTAGGACTTTATTAGGACTTTACAATTTTAGGACTTATTAAGGACTTGTTAATTTTAGGACTTAATTAGGACTTGATAATTTTAGGTCTTTAATAGGACTTGTTAATTTTTGAACTGAATTAGGACTTAGTAAATTTATCACTTAATAAGAACTTGGTTATTTTACGACTTCATTAGGACTTGTTAATATTTGGACTTATTTAGGACTTCATTAGGTCTTTGTAAGTTTAAAACTTAATTAGGACTTGGTAATTTTACGACTTTATTAGCACTTGACAATTGTGGGTCTTTAATATGACTTGACAATTTTAGGACTTCATTAGGACTTAGTAATTTTACGACTTTATTAGGACTTGACAATTTTAGGACTTAATTAGGGCTTGACAATTTTAGGACTTCATTAGGACTTTACAATTTTAGGACTTATTAAGGACTTGTTAATTTTAGGACTTAATTAGGTCTTAATAATTTTACGACTTCATAAGGACTTGACAATTTTAGGACTTAATTAGGGCTGGAAAATTTCAGGAATTAATTAGGACTTGACAATTTTAGGACTTTACTAGGACTTGTTAATTTTAGGACTTAATTAGGGCTTGACAATTTTATGACTTAATTAGGACATGGAAATTTTAGGCCTTAATTAGTACTTGACAATTTTAGGACTTAATTAGGGCTTGACAATTTTAGGACTTCATTAGGACTTTACAATTTTAGGACTTATTAAGGACTTGTTAATTTTAGGACTTAATTAGGACTTATTAATTATACGACTTCATAAGGACTTGACAATTTTAGGCCTTAATTAGTACTTGACAATTTTAGGACCTTATTAGGAATTGGTAATTTCAGGAATTAATTAGGATTGACAATTTTAGGACTTTACTAGGACTTGTTAATTTTAGGACTTCATTAGGACTTGACAATTTCAGGACTTAATTAGGGCTTTACAATTTTAGGACTTTATTATGAATTCGTAATTTTAGGCCTTAATTAGGACTTAGTAATTTTACGACTTCATTAGGACTTAGTAATTTTACGACTTTATTAGGACTTGACAATTTTAGGACTTAATTAGGGCTTGACAATTTTAGGACTTCATTAGGACTTTACAATTTTAGGACTTATTAAGGACTTGTTAATTTTAGGACTTAATTAGGTCTTAATAATTTTACGACTTCATAAGGACTTGACAATTTTAGGACTTAATTAGGGCTGGACAATTTCAGGAATTAATTAGGACTTGACAATTTTAGGACTTTACTAGGACTTGTTAATTTTAGGACTTAATTAAGGCTTGACAATTTTATGACTTAATTAGGACATGGAAATTTTAGGCCTTAATTAGTACTTGACAATTTTAGGACTTAATTAGGGCTTGACAATTTTAGGACTTTATTAGGTTTTTACAATTTTAGGACTTATTAAGGACTTGTTAATTTTAGGACTTAATTAGGACTTATTAATTATACGACTTCATAAGGACTTGACAATTTTAGGCCTTAATTAGTACTTGACAATTTTAGGACCTTATTAGGAATTGGTAATTTCAGGAATTAATTAGGATTGACAATTTTAGGACTTTACTAGGACTTGTTAATTTTAGGACTTCATTAGGACTTGACAATTTCAGGACTTAATTAGGGCTTAACAATTTTAGGACTTTATTATGAATTCGTAATTTTAGGCCTTAATTAGGACTTAGTAATTTTACGATTTCATTAGGACTTAGTAATTTTACGACTTTATTAGGACTTGACAATTTTAGGACTTAATTAGGGCTTGACAATTTTAGGACTTTATTAGGACTTTACAATTTTAGGACTTATTAAGGACTTGTTAATTTTAGGACTTAATTAGGACTTGATAATTTTAGGTCTTTAATAGGACTTGTTAATTTTTGAACTGAATTAGGACTTAGTAAATTTATCACTTAATAAGAACTTGGTTATTTTACGACTTCATTAGGACTTGTTAATATTTGGACTTATTTAGGACTTCATTAGGTCTTTGTAAGTTTAAAACTTAATTAGGACTTGGTAATTTTACGACTTTATTAGCACTTGACAATTGTGGGTCTTTAATATGACTTGACAATTTTAGGACTTCATTAGGACTTAGTAATTTTACGACTTTATTAGGACTTGACAATTTTAGGACTTAATTAGGGCTTGACAATTTTAGGACTTCATTAGGACTTTACAATTTTAGGACTTATTAAGGACTTGTTAATTTTAGGACTTAATTAGGTCTTAATAATTTTACGACTTCATAAGGACTTGACAATTTTAGGACTTAATTAGGGCTGGACAATTTCAGGAATTAATTAGGACTTGACAATTTTAGGACTTTACTAGGACTTGTTAATTTTAGGACTTAATTAAGGCTTGACAATTTTATGACTTAATTAGGACATGGAAATTTTAGGCCTTAATTAGTACTTGACAATTTTAGGACTTAATTAGGGCTTGACAATTTTAGGACTTTATTAGGTTTTTACAATTTTAGGACTTATTAAGGACTTGTTAATTTTAGGACTTAATTAGGACTTATTAATTATACGACTTCATAAGGACTTGACAATTTTAGGCCTTAATTAGTACTTGACAATTTTAGGACCTTATTAGGAATTGGTAATTTCAGGAATTAATTAGGATTGACAATTTTAGGACTTTACTAGGACTTGTTAATTTTAGGACTTCATTAGGACTTGACAATTTCAGGACTTAATTAGGGCTTAACAATTTTAGGACTTTATTATGAATTCGTAATTTTAGGCCTTAATTAGGACTTAGTAATTTTACGATTTCATTAGGACTTAGTAATTTTACGACTTTATTAGGACTTGACAATTTTAGGACTTAATTAGGGCTTGACAATTTTAGGACTTTATTAGGACTTTACAATTTTAGGACTTATTAAGGACTTGTTAATTTTAGGACTTAATTAGGACTTGATAATTTTAGGTCTTTAATAGGACTTGTTAATTTTTGAACTGAATTAGGACTTAGTAAATTTATCACTTAATAAGAACTTGGTTATTTTACGACTTCATTAGGACTTGTTAATATTTGGACTTATTTAGGACTTCATTAGGTCTTTGTAAGTTTAAAACTTAATTAGGACTTGGTAATTTTACGACTTTATTAGCACTTGACAATTGTGGGTCTTTAATATGACTTGACAATTTTAGGACTTCATTAGGACTTAGTAATTTTACGACTTTATTAGGACTTGACAATTTTAGGACTTAATTAGGGCTTGACAATTTTAGGACTTCATTAGGACTTTACAATTTTAGGACTTATTAAGGACTTGTTAATTTTAGGACTTAATTAGGTCTTAATAATTTTACGACTTCATAAGGACTTGACAATTTTAGGACTTAATTAGGGCTGGACAATTTCAGGAATTAATTAGGACTTGACAATTTTAGGACTTTACTAGGACTTGTTAATTTTAGGACTTAATTAGGGCTTGACAATTTTATGACTTAATTAGGACATGGAAATTTTAGGCCTTAATTAGTACTTGACAATTTTAGGACTTAATTAGGGCTTGACAATTTTAGGACTTCATTAGGACTTTACAATTTTAGGACTTATTAAGGACTTGTTAATTTTAGGACTTAATTAGGACTTATTAATTATACGACTTCATAAGGACTTGACAATTTTAGGCCTTAATTAGTACTTGACAATTTTAGGACCTTATTAGGAATTGGTAATTTCAGGAATTAATTAGGATTGACAATTTTAGGACTTTACTAGGACTTGTTAATTTTAGGACTTCATTAGGACTTGACAATTTCAGGACTTAATTAGGGCTTTACAGTTTTAGGACTTTATTATGAATTCGTAATTTTAGGCCTTAATTAGGACTTAGTAATTTTACGACTTCATTAGGACTTAGTAATTTTACGACTTTATTAGGACTTGACAATTTTAGGACTTAATTAGGGCTTGACAATTTTAGGACTTCATTAGGACTTTACAATTTTAGGACTTATTAAGGACTTGTTAATTTTAGGACTTAATTAGGTCTTAATAATTTTACGACTTCATAAGGACTTGACAATTTTAGGACTTAATTAGGGCTGGACAATTTCAGGAATTAATTAGGACTTGACAATTTTAGGACTTTACTAGGACTTGTTAATTTTAGGACTTAATTAAGGCTTGACAATTTTATGACTTAATTAGGACATGGAAATTTTAGGCCTTAATTAGTACTTGACAATTTTAGGACTTAATTAGGGCTTGACAATTTTAGGACTTTATTAGGTTTTTACAATTTTAGGACTTATTAAGGACTTGTTAATTTTAGGACTTAATTAGGACTTATTAATTATACGACTTCATAAGGACTTGACAATTTTAGGCCTTAATTAGTACTTGACAATTTTAGGACCTTATTAGGAATTGGTAATTTCAGGAATTAATTAGGATTGACAATTTTAGGACTTTACTAGGACTTGTTAATTTTAGGACTTCATTAGGACTTGACAATTTCAGGACTTAATTAGGGCTTAACAATTTTAGGACTTTATTATGAATTCGTAATTTTAGGCCTTAATTAGGACTTAGTAATTTTACGATTTCATTAGGACTTAGTAATTTTACGACTTTATTAGGACTTGACAATTTTAGGACTTAATTAGGGCTTGACAATTTTAGGACTTTATTAGGACTTTACAATTTTAGGACTTATTAAGGACTTGTTAATTTTAGGACTTAATTAGGACTTGGTAATTTTAGGACCTAATTAGGACTTGACAATTTGATGACTTAATTAGGACATGGTAATTTTAGGCCTTAATTAGGAGTTGATAATTTTAGGTCTTTAATAGGACTTGTTAATTTTTGAGCTGAATTAGGACTTAGTAAATTTATCACTTAATAAGAACTTGGTTATTTTACGACTTCATTAGGACTTGTTAATATTTGGACTTATTTAGGACTTCATTAGGTCTTTGTAAGTTTAAAACTTAATTAGGACTTGGTAATTTTACGACTTTATTAGCACTTGACAATTGTGGGTCTTTAATATGACTTGACAATTTTAGGACTTCATTAGGACTTAGTAATTTTACGACTTTTTTTAGGACTTGACAATTTTAGGACTTAATTAGGGCTTGACAATTTTAGGACTTCATTAGGACTTTACAATTTTAGGACTTATTAAGGACTTGTTAATTTTAGGACTTAATTAGGTCTTAATAATTTTACGACTTCTAAGGACTTGACAATTTTAGGACTTAATTAGGGCTGGACAATTTCAGGAATTACTTAGGACTTGACAATTTTAGGACTTTAATAGGACTTGTTAATTTTAGGACTTAATTAGGGCTTGACAATTTTATGACTTAATTAGGACATGGAAATTTTAGGCCTTAATTAGTACTTGACAATTTTAGGACTTAATTAGGGCTTGACAATTTTAGGACTTTATTAGGACTTTACAATTTTAGGACTTATTAAGGACTTGTTAATTTTAGGACTTAATTAGGACTTATTAATTATACGACTTCATAAGGACTTGACAATTTTAGGCCTTAATTAGTACTTGACAATTTTAGGACCTTATTAGGAATTGGTAATTTCAGGAATTAATTAGGATTGACAATTTTAGGACTTTACTAGGACTTGTTAATTTTAGGACTTCATTAGGACTTGACAATTTCAGGACTTAATTAGGGCTTGACAATTTTAGGACTTTATTATGAATTCGTAATTTTAGGCCTTAATTAGGACTTAGTAATTTTACGACTTCATTAGGACTTAGTAATTTTACGACTTTATTAGGACTTGACAATTTTAGGACTTAATTAGGGCTTGACAATTTTAGGACTTCATTAGGACTTTACAATTTTAGGACTTATTAAGGACTTGTTAATTTTAGGACTTAATTAGGTCTTAATAATTTTACGACTTCATAAGGACTTGACAATTTTAGGACTTAATTAGGGCTGGACAATTTCAGGAATTAATTAGGACTTGACAATTTTAGGACTTTACTAGGACTTGTTAATTTTAGGACTTAATTAAGGCTTGACAATTTTATGACTTAATTAGGACATGGAAATTTTAGGCCTTAATTAGTACTTGACAATTTTAGGACTTAATTAGGGCTTGACAATTTTAGGACTTTATTAGGTTTTTACAATTTTAGGACTTATTAAGGACTTGTTAATTTTAGGACATAATTAGGACTTATTAATTATACGACTTCATAAGGACTTGACAATTTTAGGCCTTAATTAGTACTTGACAATTTTAGGACCTTATTAGGAATTGGTAATTTCAGGAATTAATTAGGATTGACAATTTTAGGACTTTACTAGGACTTGTTAATTTTAGGACTTCATTAGGACTTGACAATTTCAGGACTTAATTAGGGCTTAACAATTTTAGGACTTTATTATGAATTCGTAATTTTAGGCCTTAATTAGGACTTAGTAATTTTACGATTTCATTAGGACTTAGTAATTTTACGACTTTATTAGGACTTGACAATTTTAGGACTTAATTAGGGCTTGACAATTTTAGGACTTTATTAGGACTTTACAATTTTAGGACTTATTAAGGACTTGTTAATTTTAGGACTTAATTAGGACTTGATAATTTTAGGTCTTTAATAGGACTTGTTAATTTTTGAACTGAATTAGGACTTAGTAAATTTATCACTTAATAAGAACTTGGTTATTTTACGACTTCATTAGGACTTGTTAATATTTGGACTTATTTAGGACTTCATTAGGTCTTTGTAAGTTTAAAACTTAATTAGGACTTGGTAATTTTACGACTTTATTAGCACTTGACAATTGTGGGTCTTTAATATGACTTGACAATTTTAGGACTTCATTAGGACTTAGTAATTTTACGACTTTATTAGGACTTGAAAATTTTAGGACTTAATTAGGGCTTGACAATTTTAGGACTTCATTAGGACTTTACAATTTTAGGACTTATTAAGGACTTGTTAATTTTAGGACTTAATTAGGTCTTAATAATTTTACGACTTCATAAGGACTTGACAATTTTAGGACTTAATTAGGGCTGGACAATTTCAGGAATTAATTAGGACTTGACAATTTTAGGACTTTAATAGGACTTGTTAATTTTAGGACTTAATTAGGGCTTGACAATTTTATGACTTAATTAGGACATGGAAATTTTAGGCCTTAATTAGTACTTGACAATTTTAGGACTTAATTAGGGCTTGACAATTTTAGGACTTCATTAGGACTTTACAATTTTAGGACTTATTAAGGACTTGTTAATTTTAGGACTTAATTAGGACTTATTAATTATACGACTTCATAAGGACTTGACAATTTTAGGCCTTAATTAGTACTTGACAATTTTAGGACCTTATTAGGAATTGGTAATTTCAGGAATTAATTAGGATTGACAATTTTAGGACTTATTAAGGACTTGTTAATTTTAGGACTTAATTAGGTCTTAATAATTTTACGACTTCATAAGGACTTGACAATTTTAGGACTTAATTAGGGCTGGACAATTTCAGGAATTAATTAGGACTTGACAATTTTAGGACTTTACTAGGACTTGTTAATTTTAGGACTTAATTAAGGCTTGACAATTTTATGACTTAATTAGGACATGGAAATTTTAGGCCTTAATTAGTACTTGACAATTTTAGGACTTAATTAGGGCTTGACAATTTTAGGACTTTATTAGGTTTTTACAATTTTAGGACTTATTAAGGACTTGTTAATTTTAGGACTTAATTAGGACTTATTAATTATACGACTTCATAAGGACTTGACAATTTTAGGCCTTAATTAGTACTTGACAATTTTAGGACCTTATTAGGAATTGGTAATTTCAGGAATTAATTAGGATTGACAATTTTAGGACTTTACTAGGACTTGTTAATTTTAGGACTTAATTAGGGCTTGACAATTTTATGACTTAATTAGGACATGGAAATTTTAGGCCTTAATTAGTACTTGACAATTTTAGGACTTAATTAGGGCTTGACAATTTTAGGACTTCATTAGGACTTTACAATTTTAGGACTTATTAAGGACTTGTTAATTTTAGGACTTAATTAGGACTTATTAATTATACGACTTCATAAGGACTTGACAATTTTAGGCCTTAATTAGTACTTGACAATTTTAGGACCTTATTAGGGCTTGACAATTTTAGGACTTCATTAGGACTTTACAATTTTAGGACTTATTAAGGACTTGTTAATTTTAGGACTTAATTAGGTCTTAATAATTTTACGACTTCATAAGGACTTGACAATTTTAGGACTTAATTAGGGCTGGACAATTTCAGGAATTAATTAGGACTTGACAATTTTAGGACTTTACTAGGACTTGTTAATTTTAGGACTTAATTAAGGCTTGACAATTTTATGACTTAATTAGGACATGGAAATTTTAGGCCTTAATTAGTACTTGACAATTTTAGGACTTAATTAGGGCTTGACAATTTTAGGACTTTATTAGGTTTTTACAATTTTAGGACTTATTAAGGACTTGTTAATTTTAGGACTTAATTAGGACTTATTAATTATACGACTTCATAAGGACTTGACAATTTTAGGCCTTAATTAGTACTTGACAATTTTAGGACCTTATTAGAAATTGGTAATTTCAGGAATTAATTAGGATTGACAATTTTAGGACTTTACTAGGACTTGTTAATTTTAGAACTTCATTAGGACTTGACAATTTCAGGACTTAATTAGGGCTTAACAATTTTAGGACTTTATTATGAATTCGTAATTTTAGGCCTTAATTAGGACTTAGTAATTTTACGATTTCATTAGGACTTAGTAATTTTACGACTTTATTAGGACTTGACAATTTTAGGACTTAATTAGGGCTTGACAATTTTAGGACTTTATTAGGACTTTACAATTTTAGGACTTATTAAGGACTTGTTAATTTTAGGACTTAATTAGGACTTGATAATTTTAGGTCTTTAATAGGACTTGTTAATTTTTGAACTGAATTAGGACTTAGTAAATTTATCACTTAATAAGAACTTGGTTATTTTACGACTTCATTAGGACTTGTTAATATTTGGACTTATTTAGGACTTCATTAGGTCTTTGTAAGTTTAAAACTTAATTAGGACTAGGTAATTTTACGACTTTATTAGCACTTGACAATTGTGGGTCTTTAATATGACTTGACAATTTTAGGACTTCATTAGGACTTAGTAATTTTACGACTTTATTAGGACTTGACAATTTTAGGACTTAATTAGGGCTTGACAATTTTAGGACTTCATTAGGACTTTACAATTTTAGGACTTATTAAGGACTTGTTAATTTTAGGACTTAATTAGGTCTTAATAATTTTACGACTTCATAAGGACTTGACAATTTTAGGACTTAATTAGGGCTGGACAATTTCAGGAATTAATTAGGACTTGACAATTTTAGGACTTTAATAGGACTTGTTAATTTTAGGACTTAATTAGGGCTTGACAATTTTATGACTTAATTAGGACATGGAAATTTTAGGCCTTAATTAGTACTTGACAATTTTAGGACTTAATTAGGGCTTGACAATTTTAGGACTTCATTAGGACTTTACAATTTTAGGACTTATTAAGGACTTGTTAATTTTAGGACTTAATTAGGACTTATTAATTATACGACTTCATAAGGACTTGACAATTTTAGGCCTTAATTAGTACTTGACAATTTTAGGACCTTATTAGGAATTGGTAATTTCAGGAATTAATTAGGATTGACAATTTTAGGACTTTACTAGGACTTGTTAATTTTAGGACTTCATTAGGACTTGACAATTTCAGGACTTAATTAGGGCTTGACAATTTTAGGACTTTATTATGAATTCGTAATTTTAGGCCTTAATTAGGACTTAGTAATTTTACGACTTCATTAGGACTTAGTAATTTTACGACTTTATTAGGACTTGACAATTTTAGGACTTAATTAGGGCTTGACAATTTTAGGACTTCATTAGGACTTTACAATTTTAGGACTTATTAAGGACTTGTTAATTTTAGGACTTAATTAGGTCTTAATAATTTTACGACTTCATAAGGACTTGACAATTTTAGGACTTAATTAGGGCTGGACAATTTCAGGAATTAATTAGGACTTGACAATTTTAGGACTTTACTAGGACTTGTTAATTTTAGGACTTAATTAAGGCTTGACAATTTTATGACTTAATTAGGACATGGAAATTTTAGGCCTTAATTAGTACTTGACAATTTTAGGACTTAATTAGGGCTTGACAATTTTAGGACTTTATTAGGTTTTTACAATTTTAGGACTTATTAAGGACTTGTTAATTTTAGGACTTAATTAGGACTTATTAATTATACGACTTCATAAGGACTTGACAATTTTAGGCCTTAATTAGTACTTGACAATTTTAGGACCTTATTAGGAATTGGTAATTTCAGGAATTAATAAGGATTGACAATTTTAGGACTTTACTAGGACTTGTTAATTTTAGGACTTCATTAGGACTTGACAATTTCAGGACTTAATTAGGGCTTAACAATTTTAGGACTTTATTATGAATTCGTAATTTTAGGCCTTAATTAGGACTTAGTAATTTTACGATTTCATTAGGACTTAGTAATTTTACGACTTTATTAGGACTTGACAATTTTAGGACTTAATTAGGGCTTGACAATTTTAGGACTTTATTAGGACTTTACAATTTTAGGACTTATTAAGGACTTGTTAATTTTAGGACTTAATTAGGACTTGGTAATTTTAGGACCTAATTAGGACTTGACAATTTGATGACTTAATTAGGACATGGTAATTTTAGGCCTTAATTAGGACTTGATAATTTTAGGTCTTTAATAGGACTTGTTAATTTTTGAACTGAATTAGGACTTAGTAAATTTATCACTTAATAAGAACTTGGTTATTTTACGACTTCATTAGGACTTGTTAATATTTGGACTTATTTAGGACTTCATTAGGTCTTTGTAAGTTTAAAACTTAATTAGGACTTGGTAATTTTACGACTTTATTAGCACTTGACAATTGTGGGTCTTTAATATGACTTGACAATTTTAGGACTTCATTAGGACTTAGTAATTTTACGACTTTATTAGGACTTGACAATTTTAGGACTTAATTAGGGCTTGACAATTTTAGGACTTCATTAGGACTTTACAATTTTAGGACTTATTAAGGACTTGTTAATTTTAGGACTTAATTAGGTCTTAATAATTTTACGACTTCATAAGGACTTGACAATTTTAGGACTTAATTAGGGCTGGACAATTTCAGGAATTAATTAGGACTTGACAATTTTAGGACTTTACTAGGACTTGTTAATTTTAGGACTTATTAAGGACTTGTTAATTTTAGGACTTAATTAGGACTTGATAATTTTAGGTCTTTAATAGGACTTGTTAATTTTTGAACTGAATTAGGACTTAGTAAATTTATCACTTAATAAGAACTTGGTTATTTTACGACTTCATTAGGACTTGTTAATATTTGGACTTATTTAGGACTTCATTAGGTCTTTGTAAGTTTAAAACTTAATTAGGACTTGGTAATTTTACGACTTTATTAGCACTTGACAATTGTGGGTCTTTAATATGACTTGACAATTTTAGGACTTCATTAGGACTTAGTAATTTTACGACTTTATTAGGACTTGACAATTTTAGGACTTAATTAGGGCTTGACAATTTTAGGACTTCATTAGGACTTTACAATTTTAGGACTTATTAAGGACTTGTTAATTTTAGGACTTAATTAGGTCTTAATAATTTTACGACTTCATAAGGACTTGACAATTTTAGGACTTAATTAGGGCTGGACAATTTCAGGAATTAATTAGGACTTGACAATTTTAGGACTTTAATAGGACTTGTTAATTTTAGGACTTAATTAGGGCTTGACAATTTTATGACTTAATTAGGACATGGAAATTTTAGGCCTTAATTAGTACTTGACAATTTTAGGACTTAATTAGGGCTTGACAATTTTAGGACTTCATTAGGACTTTACAATTTTAGGACTTATTAAGGACTTGTTAATTTTAGGACTTAATTAGGACTTATTAATTATACGACTTCATAAGGACTTGACAATTTTAGGCCTTAATTAGTACTTGACAATTTTAGGACCTTATTAGGAATTGGTAATTTCAGGAATTAATTAGGATTGACAATTTTAGGACTTTACTAGGACTTGTTAATTTTAGGACTTAATTAGGGCTTGACAATTTTATGACTTAATTAGGACATGGAAATTTTAGGCCTTAATTAGTACTTGACAATTTTAGGACTTAATTAGGGCTTGACAATTTTAGGACTTCATTAGGACTTTACAATTTTAGGACTTATTAAGGACTTGTTAATTTTAGGACTTAATTAGGACTTATTAATTATACGACTTCATAAGGACTTGACAATTTTAGGCCTTAATTAGTACTTGACAATTTTAGGACCTTATTAGGGCTTGACAATTTTAGGACTTCATTAGGACTTTACAATTTTAGGACTTATTAAGGACTTGTTAATTTTAGGACTTAATTAGGACTTATTAATTATACGACTTCATAAGGACTTGACAATTTTAGGCCTTAATTAGTACTTGACAATTTTAGGACCTTATTAGGAATTGGTAATTTCAGGAATTAATTAGGATTGACAATTTTAGGACTTTACTAGGACTTGTTAATTTTAGGACTTCATTAGGACTTGACAATTTCAGGACTTAATTAGGGCTTAACAATTTTAGGACTTTATTATGAATTCGTAATTTTAGGCCTTAATTAGGACTTAGTAATTTTACGATTTCATTAGGACTTAGTAATTTTACGACTTTATTAGGACTTGACAATTTTAGGACTTAATTAGGGCTTGACAATTTTAGGACTTTATTATGACTTTACAATTTTAGGACTTATTAAGGACTTGTTAATTTTAGGACTTAATTAGGACTTGATAATTTTAGGTCTTTAATAGGACTTGTTAATTTTTGAACTGAATTAGGACTTAGTAAATTTATCACTTAATAAGAACTTGGTTATTTTACGACTTCATTAGGACTTGTTAATATTTGGACTTATTTAGGACTTCATTAGGTCTTTGTAAGTTTAAAACTTAATTAGGACTTGGTAATTTTACGACTTTATTAGCACTTGACAATTGTGGGTCTTTAATATGACTTGACAATTTTAGGACTTCATTAGGACTTAGTAATTTTACGACTTTATTAGGACTTGACAATTTTAGGACTTAATTAGGGCTTGACAATTTTAGGACTTCATTAGGACTTTACAATTTTAGGACTTATTAAGGACTTGTTAATTTTAGGACTTAATTAGGTCTTAATAATTTTACGACTTCATAAGGACTTGACAATTTTAGGACTTAATTAGGGCTGGACAATTTCAGGAATTAATTAGGACTTGACAATTTTAGGACTTTAATAGGACTTGTTAATTTTAGGACTTAATTAGGGCTTGACAATTTTATGACTTAATTAGGACATGGAAATTTTAGGCCTTAATTAGTACTTGACAATTTTAGGACTTAATTAGGGCTTGACAATTTTAGGACTTCATTAGGACTTTACAATTTTAGGACTTATTAAGGACTTGTTAATTTTAGGACTTAATTAGGACTTATTAATTATACGACTTCATAAGGACTTGACAATTTTAGGCCTTAATTAGTACTTGACAATTTTAGGACCTTATTAGGAATTGGTAATTTCAGGAATTAATTAGGATTGACAATTTTAGGACTTTACTAGGACTTGTTAATTTTAGGACTTCATTAGGACTTGACAATTTCAGGACTTAATTAGGGCTTGACAATTTTAGGACTTTATTATGAATTCGTAATTTTAGGCCTTAATTAGGACTTAGTAATTTTACGACTTCATTAGGACTTAGTAATTTTACGACTTTATTAGGACTTGACAATTTTAGGACTTAATTAGGGCTTGACAATTTTAGGACTTCATTAGGACTTTACAATTTTAGGACTTATTAAGGACTTGTTAATTTTAGGACTTAATTAGGTCTTAATAATTTTACGACTTCATAAGGACTTGACAATTTTAGGACTTAATTAGGGCTGGACAATTTCAGGAATTAATTAGGACTTGACAATTTTAGGACTTTACTAGGACTTGTTAATTTTAGGACTTAATTAAGGCTTGACAATTTTATGACTTAATTAGGACATGGAAATTTTAGGCCTTAATTAGTACTTGACAATTTTAGGACTTAATTAGGGCTTGACAATTTTAGGACTTTATTAGGTTTTTACAATTTTAGGACTTATTAAGGACTTGTTAATTTTAGGACTTAATTAGGACTTATTAATTATACGACTTCATAAGGACTTGACAATTTTAGGCCTTAATTAGTACTTGACAATTTTAGGACCTTATTAGGAATTGGTAATTTCAGGAATTAATTAGGATTGACAATTTTAGGACTTTACTAGGACTTGTTAATTTTAGGACTTCATTAGGACTTGACAATTTCAGGACTTAATTAGGGCTTAACAATTTTAGGACTTTATTATGAATTCGTAATTTTAGGCCTTAATTAGGACTTAGTAATTTTACGATTTCATTAGGACTTAGTAATTTTACGACTTTATTAGGACTTGACAATTTTAGGACTTAATTAGGGCTTGACAATTTTAGGACTTTATTAGGACTTTACAATTTTAGGACTTATTAAGGACTTGTTAATTTTAGGACTTAATTAGGACTTGATAATTTTAGGTCTTTAATAGGACTTGTTAATTTTTGAACTGAATTAGGACTTAGTAAATTTATCACTTAATAAGAACTTGGTTATTTTACGACTTCATTAGGACTTGTTAATATTTGGACTTATTTAGGACTTCATTAGGTCTTTGTAAGTTTAAAACTTAATTAGGACTTGGTAATTTTACGACTTTATTAGCACTTGACAATTGTGGGTCTTTAATATGACTTGACAATTTTAGGACTTCATTAGGACTTAGTAATTTTACGACTTTATTAGGACTTGACAATTTTAGGACTTAATTAGGGCTTGACAATTTTAGGACTTCATTAGGACTTTACAATTTTAGGACTTATTAAGGACTTGTTAATTTTAGGACTTAATTAGGTCTTAATAATTTTACGACTTCATAAGGACTTGACAATTTTAGGACTTAATTAGGGCTGGACAATTTCAGGAATTAATTAGGACTTGACAATTTTAGGACTTTAATAGGACTTGTTAATTTTAGGACTTAATTAGGGCTTGACAATTTTATGACTTAATTAGGACATGGAAATTTTAGGCCTTAATTAGTACTTGACAATTTTAGGACTTAATTAGGGCTTGACAATTTTAGGACTTCATTAGGACTTTACAATTTTAGGACTTATTAAGGACTTGTTAATTTTAGGACTTAATTAGGACTTATTAATTATACGACTTCATAAGGACTTGACAATTTTAGGCCTTAATTAGTACTTGACAATTTTAGGACCTTATTAGGAATTGGTAATTTCAGGAATTAATTAGGATTGACAATTTTAGGACTTTACTAGGACTTGTTAATTTTAGGACTTCATTAGGACTTGACAATTTCAGGACTTAATTAGGGCTTGACAATTTTAGGACTTTATTATGAATTCGTAATTTTAGGCCTTAATTAGGACTTAGTAATTTTACGACTTCATTAGGACTTAGTAATTTTACGACTTTATTAGGACTTGACAATTTTAGGACTTAATTAGGGCTTGACAATTTTAGGACTTCATTAGGACTTTACAATTTTAGGACTTATTAAGGACTTGTTAATTTTAGGACTTAATTAGGTCTTAATAATTTTACGACTTCATAAGGACTTGACAATTTTAGGACTTAATTAGGGCTGGACAATTTCAGGAATTAATTAGGACTTGACAATTTTAGGACTTTACTAGGACTTGTTAATTTTAGGACTTAATTAAGGCTTGACAATTTTATGACTTAATTAGGACATGGAAATTTTAGGCCTTAATTAGTACTTGACAATTTTAGGACTTAATTAGGGCTTGACAATTTTAGGACTTTATTAGGTTTTTACAATTTTAGGACTTATTAAGGACTTGTTAATTTTAGGACTTAATTAGGACTTATTAATTATACGACTTCATAAGGTCTTGACAATTTTAGGCCTTAATTAGTACTTGACAATTTTAGGACCTTATTAGGAATTGGTAATTTCAGGAATTAATTAGGATTGACAATTTTAGGACTTATTAAGGACTTGTTAATTTTAGGACTTAATTAGGTCTTAATAATTTTACGACTTCATAAGGACTTGACAATTTTAGGACTTAATTAGGGCTGGACAATTTCAGGAATTAATTAGGACTTGACAATTTTAGGACTTTACTAGGACTTGTTAATTTTAGGACTTAATTAAGGCTTGACAATTTTATGACTTAATTAGGACATGGAAATTTTAGGCCTTAATTAGTACTTGACAATTTTAGGACTTAATTAGGGCTTGACAATTTTAGGACTTTATTAGGTTTTTACAATTTTAGGACTTATTAAGGACTTGTTAATTTTAGGACTTAATTAGGACTTATTAATTATACGACTTCATAAGGACTTGACAATTTTAGGCCTTAATTAGTACTTGACAATTTTAGGACCTTATTAGGAATTGGTAATTTCAGGAATTAATTAGGATTGACAATTTTAGGACTTTACTAGGACTTGTTAATTTTAGGACTTAATTAGGGCTTGACAATTTTATGACTTAATTAGGACATGGAAATTTTAGGCCTTAATTAGTACTTGACAATTTTAGGACTTAATTAGGGCTTGACAATTTTAGGACTTCATTAGGACTTTACAATTTTAGGACTTATTAAGGACTTGTTAATTTTAGGACTTAATTAGGACTTATTAATTATACGACTTCATAAGGACTTGACAATTTTAGGCCTTAATTAGTACTTGACAATTTTAGGACCTTATTAGGGCTTGACAATTTTAGGACTTCATTAGGACTTTACAATTTTAGGACTTATTAAGGACTTGTTAATTTTAGGACTTAATTAGGTCTTAATAATTTTACGACTTCATAAGGACTTGACAATTTTAGGACTTAATTAGGGCTGGACAATTTCAGGAATTAATTAGGACTTGACAATTTTAGGACTTTACTAGGACTTGTTAATTTTAGGACTTAATTAAGGCTTGACAATTTTATGACTTAATTAGGACATGGAAATTTTAGGCCTTAATTAGTACTTGACAATTTTAGGACTTAATTAGGGCTTGACAATTTTAGGACTTTATTAGGTTTTTACAATTTTAGGACTTATTAAGGACTTGTTAATTTTAGGACTTAATTAGGACTTATTAATTATACGACTTCATAAGGACTTGACAATTTTAGGCCTTAATTAGTACTTGACAATTTTAGGACCTTATTAGGAATTGGTAATTTCAGGAATTAATTAGGATTGACAATTTTAGGACTTTACTAGGACTTGTTAATTTTAGGACTTCATTAGGACTTGACAATTTCAGGACTTAATTAGGGCTTAACAATTTTAGGACTTTATTATGAATTCGTAATTTTAGGCCTTAATTAGGACTTAGTAATTTTACGATTTCATTAGGACTTAGTAATTTTACGACTTTATTAGGACTTGACAATTTTAGGACTTAATTAGGGCTTGACAATTTTAGGACTTTATTAGGACTTTACAATTTTAGGACTTATTAAGGACTTGTTAATTTTAGGACTTAATTAGGACTTGATAATTTTAGGTCTTTAATAGGACTTGTTAATTTTTGAACTGAATTAGGACTTAGTAAATTTATCACTTAATAAGAACTTGGTTATTTTACGACTTCATTAGGACTTGTTAATATTTGGACTTATTTAGGACTTCATTAGGTCTTTGTAAGTTTAAAACTTAATTAGGACTTGGTAATTTTACGACTTTATTAGCACTTGACAATTGTGGGTCTTTAATATGACTTGACAATTTTAGGACTTCATTAGGACTTAGTAATTTTACGACTTTATTAGGACTTGACAATTTTAGGACTTAATTAGGGCTTGACAATTTTAGGACTTCATTAGGACTTTACAATTTTAGGACTTATTAAGGACTTGTTAATTTTAGGACTTAATTAGGTCTTAATAATTTTACGACTTCATAAGGACTTGACAATTTTAGGACTTAATTAGGGCTGGACAATTTCAGGAATTAATTAGGACTTGACAATTTTAGGACTTTAATAGGACTTGTTAATTTTAGGACTTAATTAGGGCTTGACAATTTTATGACTTAATTAGGACATGGAAATTTTAGGCCTTAATTAGTACTTGACAATTTTAGGACTTAATTAGGGCTTGACAATTTTAGGACTTCATTAGGACTTTACAATTTTAGGACTTATTAAGGACTTGTTAATTTTAGGACTTAATTAGGACTTATTAATTATACGACTTCATAAGGACTTGACAATTTTAGGCCTTAATTAGTACTTGACAATTTTAGGACCTTATTAGGAATTGGTAATTTCAGGAATTAATTAGGATTGACAATTTTAGGACTTTACTAGGACTTGTTAATTTTAGGACTTCATTAGGACTTGACAATTTCAGGACTTAATTAGGGCTTGACAATTTTAGGACTTTATTATGAATTCGTAATTTTAGGCCTTAATTAGGACTTAGTAATTTTACGACTTCATTAGGACTTAGTAATTTTACGACTTTATTAGGACTTGACAATTTTAGGACTTAATTAGGGCTTGACAATTTTAGGACTTCATTAGGACTTTACAATTTTAGGACTTATTAAGGACTTGTTAATTTTAGGACTTAATTAGGTCTTAATAATTTTACGACTTCATAAGGACTTGACAATTTTAGGACTTAATTAGGGCTGGACAATTTCAGGAATTAATTAGGACTTGACAATTTTAGGACTTTACTAGGACTTGTTAATTTTAGGACTTAATTAAGGCTTGACAATTTTATGACTTAATTAGGACATGGAAATTTTAGGCCTTAATTAGTACTTGACAATTTTAGGACTTAATTAGGGCTTGACAATTTTAGGACTTTATTAGGTTTTTACAATTTTAGGACTTATTAAGGACTTGTTAATTTTAGGACTTAATTAGGACTTATTAATTATACGACTTCATAAGGACTTGACAATTTTAGGCCTTAATTAGTACTTGACAATTTTAGGACCTTATTAGGAATTGGTAATTTCAGGAATTAATAAGGATTGCCAATTTTAGGACTTTACTAGGACTTGTTAATTTTAAGACTTCATTAGGACTTGACAATTTCAGGACTTAATTAGGGCTTAACAATTTTAGGACTTTATTATGAATTCGTAATTTTAGGCCTTAATTAGGACTTAGTAATTTTACGATTTCATTAGGACTTAGTAATTTTACGACTTTATTAGGACTTGACAATTTTAGGACTTAATTAGGGCTTGACAATTTTAGGACTTTATTAGGACTTTACAATTTTAGGACTTATTAAGGACTTGTTAATTTTAGGACTTAATTAGGACTTGGTAATTTTAGGACCTAATTAGGACTTGACAATTTGATGACTTAATTAGGACATGGTAATTTTAGGCCTTAATTAGGACTTGATAATTTTAGGTCTTTAATAGGACTTGTTAATTTTTGAACTGAATTAGGACTTAGTAAATTTATCACTTAATAAGAACTTGGTTATTTTACGACTTCATTAGGACTTGTTAATATTTGGACTTATTTAGGACTTCATTAGGTCTTTGTAAGTTTAAAACTTAATTAGGACTTGGTAATTTTACGACTTTATTAGCACTTGACAATTGTGGGTCTTTAATATGACTTGACAATTTTAGGACTTCATTAGGACTTAGTAATTTTACGACTTTATTAGGACTTGACAATTTTAGGACTTAATTAGGGCTTGACAATTTTAGGACTTCATTAGGACTTTACAATTTTAGGACTTATTAAGGACTTGTTAATTTTAGGACTTAATTAGGTCTTAATAATTTTACGACTTCATAAGGACTTGACAATTTTAGGACTTAATTAGGGCTGGACAATTTCAGGAATTAATTAGGACTTGACAATTTTAGGACTTTACTAGGACTTGTTAATTTTAGGACTTAATTAGGGCTTGACAATTTTATGACTTAATTAGGACATGGAAATTTTAGGCCTTAATTAGTACTTGACAATTTTAGGACTTAATTAGGGCTTGACAATTTTAGGACTTTATTAGGACTTTACAATTTTAGGACTTATTAAGGACTTGTTAATTTTAGGACTCAATTAGGACTTATTAATTATACGACTTCATAAGGACTTGACAATTTTAGGCCTTAATTAGTACTTGACAATTTTAGGACCTTATTAGGAATTGGTAATTTCAGGAATTAATTAGGATTGACAATTTTAGGACTTTACTAGGACTTGTTAATTTTAGGACTTCATTAGGACTTGACAATTTCAGGACTTAATTAGGGCTTTACAATTTTAGGACTTTATTATGAATTCGTAATTTTAGGCCTTAATTAGGACTTTGTAATTTTACGATTTCATTAGGACTTAGTAATTTTACGACTTTATTAGGACTTGACAATTTTAGGACTTAATGAGGGCTTGACAATTTTAGGACTTTATTAGGACTTTACAATTTTAGGACTTATTAAGGACTTGTTAATTTTAGGACTTAATTAGGACTTGGTAATTTTAGGACCTAATTAGGACTTGACAATTTGATGACTTAATTAGGACATGGTAATTTTAGGCCTTAATTAGGACTTGATAATTTTAGGTCTTTAATAGGACTTGTTAATTTTTGAACTGAATTAGGACTTAGTAAATTTATCACTTAATAAGAACTTGGTTATTTTACGACTTCATTAGGACTTGTTAATATTTGGACTTATTTAGGACTTCATTAGGTCTTTGTAAGTTTAAAACTTAATTAGGACTTGGTAATTTTACGACTTTATTAGCACTTGACAATTGTGGGTCTTTAATATGACTTGACAATTTTAGGACTTCATTAGGACTTAGTAATTTTACGACTTTATTAGGACTTGACAATTTTAGGACTTAATTAGGGCTTGACAATTTTAGGACTTCATTAGGACTTTACAATTTTAGGACTTATTAAGGACTTGTTAATTTTAGGACTTAATTAGGTCTTAATAATTTTACGACTTCATAAGGACTTGACAATTTTAGGACTTAATTAGGGCTGGACAATTTCAGGAATTAATTAGGACTTGACAATTTTAGGACTTTAATAGGACTTGTTAATTTTAGGACTTAATTAGGGCTTGACAATTTTATGACTTAATTAGGACATGGAAATTTTAGGCCTTAATTAGTACTTGACAATTTTAGGACCTTATTAGGGCTTGACAATTTTAGGACTTCATTAGGACTTTACAATTTTAGGACTTATTAAGGACTTGTTAATTTTAGGACTTAATTAGGACTTATTAATTATACGACTTCATAAGGACTTGACAATTTTAGGCCTTAATTAGTACTTGACAATTTTAGGACCTTATTAGGAATTTGTAATTTCAGGAATTAATTAGAGATTGACAATTTTAGGACTTTACTAGGACTTGTTAATTTTAGGACTTCATTAGGACTTGACAATTTCAGGACTTAATTAGGGCTTGACAATTTTAGGACTTTATTATGAATTCGTAATTTTAGGCCTTAATTAGGACTTAGTAATTTTACGACTTCATTAGGACTTAGTAATTTTACGACTTTATTAGGACTTGACAATTTTAGGACTTAATTAGGGCTTGACAATTTTAGGACTTCATTAGGACTTTACAATTTTAGGACTTATTAAGGACTTGTTAATTTTAGGACTTAATTAGGTCTTAATAATTTTACGACTTCATAAGGACTTGACAATTTTAGGACTTAATTAGGGCTGGACAATTTCAGGAATTAATTAGGACTTGACAATTTTAGGACTTTACTAGGACTTGTTAATTTTAGGACTTAATTAAGGCTTGACAATTTTATGACTTAATTAGGACATGGAAATTTTAGGCCTTAATTAGTACTTGACAATTTTAGGACTTAATTAGGGCTTGACAATTTTAGGACTTTATTAGGTTTTTACAATTTTAGGACTTATTAAGGACTTGTTAATTTTAGGACTTAATTAGGACTTATTAATTATACGACTTCATAAGGACTTGACAATTTTAGGCCTTAATTAGTACTTGACAATTTTAGGACCTTATTAGGAATTGGTAATTTCAGGAATTAATAAGGATTGACAATTTTAGGACTTTACTAGGACTTGTTAATTTTAGGACTTCATTAGGACTTGACAATTTCAGGACTTAATTAGGGCTTAACAATTTTAGGACTTTATTATGAATTCGTAATTTTAGGCCTTAATTAGGACTTAGTAATTTTACGATTTCATTAGGACTTAGTAATTTTACGACTTTATTAGGACTTGACAATTTTAGGACTTAATTAGGGCTTGACAATTTTAGGACTTTATTAGGACTTTACAATTTTAGGACTTATTAAGGACTTGTTAATTTTAGGACTTAATTAGGACTTGGTAATTTTAGGACCTAATTAGGACTTGACAATTTGATGACTTAATTAGGACATGGTAATTTTAGGCCTTAATTAGGACTTGATAATTTTAGGTCTTTAATAGGACTTGTTAATTTTAGGACTTAATTAAGGCTTGACAATTTTATGACTTAATTAGGACATGGAAATTTTAGGCCTTAATTAGTACTTGACAATTTTAGGACTTAATTAGGGCTTGACAATTTTAGGACTTTATTAGGACTTTACAATTTTAGGACTTATTAAGGACTTGTTAATTTTAGGACTCAATTAGGACTTATTAATTATACGACTTCATAAGGACTTGACAATTTTAGGCCTTAATTAGTACTTGACAATTTTAGGACCTTATTAGGAATTGGTAATTTCAGGAATTAATTAGGACTTGACAATTTTAGGACTTTACTAGGACTTGTTAATTTTAGGACTTAATTAGGGCTTGACAATTTTATGACTTAATTAGGACATGGAAATTTTAGGCCTTAATTAGTACTTGACAATTTTAGGACTTAATTAGGGCTTGACAATTTTAGGACTTTATTAGGACTTTACAATTTTAGGACTTATTAAGGACTTGTTAATTTTAGGACTCAATTAGGACTTATTAATTATACGACTTCATAAGGACTTGACAATTTTAGGCCTTAATTAGTACTTGACAATTTTAGGACCTTATTAGGAATTGGTAATTTCAGGAATTAATTAGGATTGACAATTTTAGGACTTTACTAGGACTTGTTAATTTTAGGACTTCATTAGGACTTGACAATTTCAGGACTTAATTAGGGCTTTACAATTTTAGGACTTTATTATGAATTCGTAATTTTAGGCCTTAATTAGGACTTTGTAATTTTACGATTTCATTAGGACTTAGTAATTTTACGACTTTATTAGGACTTGACAATTTTAGGACTTAATGAGGGCTTGACAATTTTAGGACTTTATTAGGACTTTACAATTTTAGGACTTATTAAGGACTTGTTAATTTTAGGACTTAATTAGGACTTGGTAATTTTAGGACCTAATTAGGACTTGACAATTTGATGACTTAATTAGGACATGGTAATTTTAGGCCTTAATTAGGACTTGATAATTTTAGGTCTTTAATAGGACTTGTTAATTTTTGAACTGAATTAGGACTTAGTAAATTTATCACTTAATAAGAACTTGGTTATTTTACGACTTCATTAGGACTTGTTAATATTTGGACTTATTTAGGACTTCATTAGGTCTTTGTAAGTTTAAAACTTAATTAGGACTTGGTAATTTTACGACTTTATTAGCACTTGACAATTGTGGGTCTTTAATATGACTTGACAATTTTAGGACTTCATTAGGACTTAGTAATTTTACGACTTTATTAGGACTTGACAATTTTAGGACTTAATTAGGGCTTGACAATTTTAGGACTTCATTAGGACTTTACAATTTTAGGACTTATTAAGGACTTGTTAATTTTAGGACTTAATTAGGACTTATTAATTATACGACTTCATAAGGACTTGACAATTTTAGGCCTTAATTAGTACTTGACAATTTTAGGACCTTATTAGGAATTGGTAATTTCAGGAATTAATTAGGATTGACAATTTTAGGACTTTACTAGGACTTGTTAATTTTAGGACTTCATTAGGACTTGACAATTTCAGGACTTAATTAGGGCTTGACAATTTTAGGACTTTATTATGAATTCGTAATTTTAGGCCTTAATTAGGACTTAGTAATTTTACGACTTCATTAGGACTTAGTAATTTTACGACTTTATTAGGACTTGACAATTTTAGGACTTAATTAGGGCTTGACAATTTTAGGACTTCATTAGGACTTTACAATTTTAGGACTTATTAAGGACTTGTTAATTTTAGGACTTAATTAGGTCTTAATAATTTTACGACTTCATAAGGACTTGACAATTTTAGGACTTAATTAGGGCTGGACAATTTCAGGAATTAATTAGGACTTGACAATTTTAGGACTTTACTAGGACTTGTTAATTTTAGGACTTAATTAAGGCTTGACAATTTTATGACTTAATTAGGACATGGAAATTTTAGGCCTTAATTAGTACTTGACAATTTTAGGACTTAATTAGGGCTTGACAATTTTAGGACTTTATTAGGTTTTTACAATTTTAGGACTTATTAAGGACTTGTTAATTTTAGGACTTAATTAGGACTTATTAATTATACGACTTCATAAGGACTTGACAATTTTAGGCCTTAATTAGTACTTGACAATTTTAGGACCTTATTAGGAATTGGTAATTTCAGGAATTAATAAGGATTGACAATTTTAGGACTTTACTAGGACTTGTTAATTTTAGGACTTCATTAGGACTTGACAATTTCAGGACTTAATTAGGGCTTAACAATTTTAGGACTTTATTATGAATTCGTAATTTTAGGCCTTAATTAGGACTTAGTAATTTTACGATTTCATTAGGACTTAGTAATTTTACGACTTTATTAGGACTTGACAATTTTAGGACTTAATTAGGGCTTGACAATTTTAGGACTTTATTAGGACTTTACAATTTTAGGACTTATTAAGGACTTGTTAATTTTAGGACTTAATTAGGACTTGGTAATTTTAGGACCTAATTAGGACTTGACAATTTGATGACTTAATTAGGACATGGTAATTTTAGGCCTTAATTAGGACTTGATAATTTTAGGTCTTTAATAGGACTTGTTAATTTTAGGACTTAATTAAGGCTTGACAATTTTATGACTTAATTAGGACATGGAAATTTTAGGCCTTAATTAGTACTTGACAATTTTAGGACTTAATTAGGGCTTGACAATTTTAGGACTTTATTAGGTTTTTACAATTTTAGGACTTATTAAGGACTTGTTAATTTTAGGACTTAATTAGGACTTATTAATTATACGACTTCATAAGGACTTGACAATTTTAGGCCTTAATTAGTACTTGACAATTTTAGGACCTTATTAGGAATTGGTAATTTCAGGAATTAATTAGGATTGACAATTTTAGGACTTTACTAGGACTTGTTAATTTTAGGACTTCATTAGGACTTGACAATTTCAGGACTTAATTAGGGCTTAACAATTTTAGGACTTTATTATGAATTCGTAATTTTAGGCCTTAATTAGGACTTAGTAATTTTACGATTTCATTAGGACTTAGTAATTTTACGACTTTATTAGGACTTGACAATTTTAGGACTTAATTAGGGCTTGACAATTTTAGGACTTTATTAGGACTTTACAATTTTAGGACTTATTAAGGACTTGTTAATTTTAGGACTTAATTAGGACTTGGTAATTTTAGGACCTAATTAGGACTTGACAATTTGATGACTTAATTAGGACATGGTAATTTTAGGCCTTAATTAGGAGTTGATAATTTTAGGTCTTTAATAGGACTTGTTAATTTTTGAGCTGAATTAGGACTTAGTAAATTTATCACTTAATAAGAACTTGGTTATTTTACGACTTCATTAGGACTTGTTAATATTTGGACTTATTTAGGACTTCATTAGGTCTTTGTAAGTTTAAAACTTAATTAGGACTTGGTAATTTTACGACTTTATTAGCACTTGACAATTGTGGGTCTTTAATATGACTTGACAATTTTAGGACTTCATTAGGACTTAGTAATTTTACGACTTTATTAGGACTTGACAATTTTAGGACTTAATTAGGGCTTGACAATTTTAGGACTTATTAAGGACTTGTTAATTTTAGGACTTAATTAGGTCTTAATAATTTTACGACTTCATAAGGACTTGACAATTTTAGGACTTAATTAGGGCTGGACAATTTCAGGAATTACTTAGGACTTGACAATTTTAGGACTTTAATAGGACTTGTTAATTTTAGGACTTAATTAGGGCTTGACAATTTTATGACTTAATTAGGACATGGAAATTTTAGGCCTTAATTAGTACTTGACAATTTTAGGACTTAATTAGGGCTTGACAATTTTAGGACTTTATTAGGACTTTACAATTTTAGGACTTATTAAGGACTTGTTAATTTTAGGACTTAATTAGGACTTATTAATTATACGACTTCATAAGGACTTGACAATTTTAGGCCTTAATTAGTACTTGACAATTTTAGGACCTTATTAGGAATTGGTAATTTCAGGAATTAATTAGGATTGACAATTTTAGGACTTTACTAGGACTTGTTAATTTTAGGACTTCATTAGGACTTGACAATTTCAGGACTTAATTAGGGCTTAACAATTTTAGGACTTTATTATGAATTCGTAATTTTAGGCCTTAATTAGGACTTAGTAATTTTACGATTTCATTAGGACTTAGTAATTTTACGACTTTATTAGGACTTGACAATTTTAGGACTTAATGAGGGCTTGACAATTTTAGGACTTTATTAGGACTTTACAATTTTAGGACTTATTAAGGACTTGTTAATTTTAGGACTTAATTAGGACTTGGTAATTTTAGGACCTAATTAGGACTTGACAATTTGATGACTTAATTAGGACTTGACAATTTTAGGCCTTAATTAGTACTTGACAATTTTAGGACCTTATTAGGAATTGGTAATTTCAGGAATTAATTAGGATTGACAATTTTAGGACTTTACTAGGACTTGTTAATTTTAGGACTTCATTAGGACTTGAAAATTTCAGGACTTAATTAGGGCTTGACAATTTTAGGACTTTATTAGGGCTGGACAATTTTAGGAATTAATTAGGACTTGACAATTTTAGGACTTTACTAGGACTTGTTAATTTTAGGACTTAATTAAGGCTTGACAATTTTATGACTTAATTAGGACATGGAAATTTTAGGCCTTAATTAGTACTTGACAATTTTAGGACTTCATTAGGGCTTGACAATTTAAGGACTTTATTAGGTTTTTACAATTTTAGGACTTATTAAGGACTTGTTAATTTTAAGACTTAATTAGGACTTATTAATTATACGACTTCATAAGGACTTGACAATTTTAGGCCTTAATTAGTACTTGACAATTTTAGGACCTTATTAGGAATTGGTAATTTCAGGAATTAATTAGGATTGACAATTTTAGGACTTTACTAGGACTTGTTAATTTTAGGACTTAATTAGGGCTTGACAATTTAAGGACTTCATTAGGACTTGACAATTTTAGGACTTATTAAGGACTTGTTAATTTTAGGACTAAATTAGGACTTGGTTATTATAGGACTTCATTAGGACTTGACAATTTTATGACTTAATTAGGACATGGTAATTTTAGGCCTTAATTAGGACTTGATAATTTTAGGACCTTATTAGGAATTGGTAGTTTCAGGAATTATTTAGGACTTGACAATTTTAGGACTTTAATAGGACTTGTTAATTTTAGAACTTAATTAGGACTTGGTAAATTTATCACCTTATAAGAACTTGGTTATTTTACGACTTCATTAGGACTTGTTAATATTTGGACTTATTTAGGACTTCATTAGGTCTTTGTAAGTTTAAAACTTAATTAGGACTTGGTAATTTTACGACTTTATTAGCACTTGACAATTGTGGGTCTTTAATATGACTTGACAATTTTAGGACTTCATTAGGACTTAGTAATTTTACGACTTTATTAGGACTTGACAATTTTAGGACTTAATTAGGGCTTGACAATTTTAGGACTTCATTAGGACTTTACAATTTTAGGACTTATTAAGGACTTGTTAATTTTAGGACTTAATTAGGTCTTAATAATTTTACGACTTCATAAGGACTTGACAATTTTAGGACATAATTAGGGCTGGACAATTTCAGGAATTAATTAGGACTTGACAATTTTAGGACTTTACTAGGACTTGTTAATTTTAGGACTTAATTAAGGCTTGACAATTTTATGACTTAATTAGGACATGGAAATTTTAGGCCTTAATTAGTACTTGACAATTTTAGGACTTAATTAGGGCTTGACAATTTAAAGACTTCATTAGGACTTGACAATTTCAGGACTTATTAAGGACTTGTTAATTTTAGGACTTAATTAGGTCTTAATAATTTTACGACTTCATAAGGACTTGACAATTTTAGGACTTAATTAGGGCTGGACAATTTAAGGAATTAATTAGGACTTGACAATTTTAGGACTTTACTAGGACTTGTTAATTTTAGGACTTAATTAGGGCTTGACAATTTTATGACTTAATTAGGACATGGAAATTTTAGGCCTTAATTAGTACTTGACAATTTTAGGACTTAATTAGGGCTTGACAATTTTAGGACTTTATTAGGACTTTACAATTTTAGGACTTATTAAGGACTTGTTAATTTTAGGACTTAATTAGGACTTATTAATTATACGACTTCATAAGGACTTGACAATTTTAGGCCTTAATTAGTACTTGACAATTTTAGGACCTTATTAGGAATTGGTAATTTCAGGAATTAATTAGGATTGACAATTTTAGGACTTTACTAGGACTTGTTAATTTTAGGACTTCATTAGGACTTGACAATTTTAGGACTTAATTAGGGCTTGACAATTTTAGGACTTCATTAGGACTTTACAATTTTAGGACTTATTAAGGACTTGTTAATTTTAGGACTTAATTAGGTCTTAATAATTTTACGACTTTATAAGGACTTGACAATTTTAGGACTTAATTAGGGCTGGACAATTTCAGGAATTAATTAGGACTTGACAATTTTAGGACTTTACTAGGACTTGTTAATTTTAGGACTTAATTAAGGCTTGACAATTTTATGACTTAATTAGGACATGGAAATTTTAGGCCTTAATTAGTACTTGACAATTTTAGGACTTAATTAGGGCTTGACAATTTAAGGACTTTATTAGGTTTTTACAATTTTAGGACTTATTAAAGACTTGTTAATTTTAGGACTTAATTAGGACTTATTAATTATACGACTTTATAAGGACTTGACAATTTTAGGCCTTAATTAGTACTTGACAATTTTAGGACCTTATTAGGAATTGGTAATTTCAGGAATTAATTAGGATTGACAATTTTAGGACTTTACTAGGACTTGTTAATTTTAGGACTTCATTAGGACTTGACAATTTCAGGACTTAATTAGGGCTTGACAATTTTAGGACTTTATTATGAATTCGTTATTTTAGGCCTTAATTAGGACTTAGTAATTTTACGACTTCATTAGGACTTAGTAATTTTACGACTTTATTAGGACTTGACAATTTTAGGACTTAATTAGGGCTTGACAATTTTAGGACTTCTTTAGGACTTTACAATTTTAGGACTTATTAAGGACTTGTTAATTTTAGGACTTAATTAGGTCTTAATAATTTTACGACTTCATAAGGACTTGACAATTTTAGGACTTAATTAGGGCTGGACAATTTCAGGAATTAATTAGGACTTGACAATTTTAGGACTTTACTAGGACTTGTTAATTTTAGGACTTAATTAAGGCTTGACAATTTTATGACTTAATTAGGACATGGAAATTTTAGGCCTTAATTAGTACTTGACAATTTTAGGACTTAATTAGGGCTTGACAATTTAAGGACTTTATTAGTTTTTTACAATTTTAGGACTTATTAAGGACTTGTTAATTTTAGGACTTAATTAGGACTTATTAATTATACGACTTTATAAGGACTTGACAATTTTAGGCCTTAATTAGTACTTGACAATTTTAGGACCTTATTAGGAATTGGTAATTTCAGGAATTAATTAGGATTGACAATTTTAGGACTTTACTAGGACTTGTTAATTTTAGGACTTCATTAGGACTTGACAAATTCAGGACTTAATTAGGGCTTGACAATTTTAGGACTTTATTATGAATTCGTAATTTTAGGCCTTAATTAGGACTTAGTAATTTTACGACTTCATTAGGACTTAGTAATTTTACGACTTTATTAGGACTTGACAATTTTAGGACTTAATTAGGGCTTGACAATTTTAGGACTTCATTAGGACTTTACAATTTTAGGACTTATTAAGGACTTGTTAATTTTAGGACTTAATTAGGTCTTAATAATTTTACGACTTCATAAGGACTTGACAATTTTAGGACATAATTAGGGCTGGACAATTTCAGGAATTAATTAGGACTTGACAATTTTAGGACTTTACTAGGACTTGTTAATTTTAGGACTTAATTAAGGCTTGACAATTTTATGACTTAATTAGGACATGGAAATTTTAGGCCTTAATTAGTACTTGACAATTTTAGGACTTAATTAGGGCTTGACAATTTAAAGACTTCATTAGGACTTGACAATTTCAGGACTTATTAAGGACTTGTTAATTTTAGGACTTAATTAGGACTTATTAATTATACGACTTCATAAGGACTTGACAATTTTAGGCCTTAATTAGTACTTGACAATTTGAGGACCTTATTAGGAATTGGTAATTTCAGGAATTAATTAGGATTGACAATTTTAGGACTTTACTAGGACTTGTTAATTTTAAGACTTCATTAGGACTTGACAATTTCAGGACTTAATTAGGGCTTAACAATTTTAGGACTTTATTATGAATTCGTAATTTTAGGCCTTAATTAGGACTTAGTAATTTTACGATTTCATTAGGACTTAGTAATTTTACGACTTTATTAGGACTTGACAATTTTAGGACTTAATTAGGGCTTGACAATTTTAGGACTTCATTAGGACTTTACAATTTTAGGACTTATTAAGGACTTGTTAATTTTAGGACTTAATTAGGTCTTAATAATTTTACGACTTCATAAGGACTTGACAATTTTAGGACTTAATTAGGGCTGGACAATTTAAGGAATTAATTAGGACTTGACAATTTTAGGACTTTACTAGGACTTGTTAATTTTAGGACTTAATTAGGGCTTGACAATTTTATGACTTAATTAGGACATGGAAATTTTAGGCCTTAATTAGTACTTGACAATTTTAGGACTTAATTAGGGCTTGACAATTTTAGGACTTTATTAGGACTTTACAATTTTAGGACTTATTAAGGACTTGTTAATTTTAGGACTTAATTAGGACTTATTAATTATACGACTTCATAAGGACTTGACAATTTTAGGCCTTTATTAGTACTTGACAATTTTAGGACCTTATTAGGAATTGGTAATTTCAGGAATTAATTAGGATTGACAATTTTAGGACTTTACTAGGACTTGTTAATTTTAGGACTTCATTAGGACTTGACAATTTTAGGACTTAATTAGGGCTTGACAATTTTAGGACTTCATTAGGACTTTACAATTTTAGGACTTATTAAGGACTTGTTAATTTTAGGACTTAATTAGGTCTTAATAATTTTACGACTTCATAAGGACTTGACAATTTTAGGACTCAATTAGGGCTGGACAATTTCAGGAATTAATTAGGACTTGACAATTTTAGGACTTTACTAGGACTTGTTAATTTTAGGACTTAATTAAGGCTTGACAATTTTATGACTTAATTAGGACATGGAAATTTTAGGCCTTAATTAGTACTTGACAATTTTAGGACTTAATTAGGGCTTGACAATTTAAGGACTTTATTAGGTTTTTACAATTTTAGGACTTATTAAGGACTTGTTAATTTTAGGACTTAATTAGGACTTATTAATTATACGACTTTATAAGGACTTGACAATTTTAGGCCTTAATTAGTACTTGACAATTTTAGGACCTTATTAGGAATTGGTAATTTCAGGAATTAATTAGGATTGACAATTTTAGGACTTTACTAGGACTTGTTAATTTTAGGACTTCATTAGGACTTGACAATTTCAGGACTTAATTAGGGCTTGACAATTTTAGGACTTTATTATGAATTCGTAATTTTAGGCCTTAATTAGGACTTAGTAATTTTACGACTTCATTAGGACTTAGTAATTTTACGACTTTATTAGGACTTGACAATTTTAGGACTTAATTAGGGCTTGACAATTTTAGGACTTCATTAGGACTTTACAATTTTAGGACTTATTAAGGACTTGTTAATTTTAGGACTTAATTAGGTCTTAATAATTTTACGACTTCATAAGGACTTGACAATTTTAGGACTTAATTAGGGCTGGACAATTTCAGGAATTAATTAGGACTTGACAATTTTAGGACTTTACTAGGACTTGTTAATTTTAGGACTTAATTAAGGCTTGACAATTTTATGACTTAATTAGGACATGGAAATTTTAGGCCTTAATTAGTACTTGACAATTTTAGGACTTAATTAGGGCTTGACAATTTAAGGACTTTATTAGTTTTTTACAATTTTAGGACTTATTAAGGACTTGTTAATTTTAGGACTTAATTAGGACTTATTAATTATACGACTTTATAAGGACTTGACAATTTTAGGCCTTAATTAGTACTTGACAATTTTAGGACCTTATTAGGAATTGGTAATTTCAGGAATTAATTAGGATTGACAATTTTAGGACTTTACTAGGACTTGTTAATTTTAAGACTTCATTAGGACTTGACAATTTCAGGACTTAATTAGGGCTTAACAATTTTAGGACTTTATTATGAATTCGTAATTTTAGGCCTTAATTAGGACTTAGTAATTTTACGATTTCATTAGGACTTAGTAATTTTACGACTTTATTAGGACTTGACAATTTTAGGACTTAATTAGGGCTTGACAATTTTAGGACTTTATTAGGACTTTACAATTTTAGGACTTATTAAGGACTTGTTAATTTTAGGACTTAATTAGGACTTGGTAATTTTAGGACCTAATTAGGACTTGACAATTTGATGACTTAATTAGGACATGGTAATTTTAGGCCTTAATTAGGACTTAATAATTTTAGGTCTTTAATAGGACTTGTTAATTTTTGAACTGAATTAGGACTTAGTAAATTTATCACTTAATAAGAACTTGGTTATTTTACGACTTCATTAGGACTTGTTAATATTTGGACTTATTTAGGACTTCATTAGGTCTTTGTAAGTTTAAAACTTAATTAGGACTTGGTAATTTTACGACTTTATTAGCACTTGACAATTGTGGGTCTTTAATATGACTTGACAATTTTAGGACTTCATTAGGACTTTACAATTTTAGGACTTATTAAGGACTTGTTAATTTTAGGACTTAATTAGGACTTATTAATTATACGACTTCATAAGGACTTGACAATTTTAGGCCTTAATTAGTACTTGACAATTTTAGGACCTTATTAGGAATTGGTAATTTCAGGAATTAATTAGGATTGACAATTTTAGGACTTTACTAGGACTTGTTAATTTTAGGACTTCATTAGGACTTGACAATTTTAGGACTTAATTAGGGCTTGACAATTTTAGGACTTCATTAGGACTTTACAATTTTAGGACTTATTAAGGACTTGTTAATTTTAGGACTTAATTAGGTCTTAATAATTTTACGACTTCATAAGGACTTGACAATTTTAGGACTTAATTAGGGCTAGACAATTTCAGGAATTAATTAGGACTTGACAATTTTAGGACTTTACTAGGACTTGTTAATTTTAGGACTTAATTAGGGCTTGACAATTTTATGACTTAATTAGGACATGGAAATTTTAGGCCTTAATTAGTACTTGACAATTTTAGGACTTAATTAGGGCTTGACAATTTTAGGACTTTATTAGGACTTTACAATTTTAGGACTTATTAAGGACTTGTTAATTTTAGGACTTAATTAGGACTTATTAATTATACGACTTCATAAGGACTTGACAATTTTAGGCCTTAATTAGTACTTGACAATTTTAGGACCTTATTAGGAATTGGTAATTTCAGGAATTAATTAGGATTGACAATTTTAGGACTTTACTAGGACTTGTTAATTTTAGGACTTCATTAGGACTTGACAATTTTAGGACTTAATTAGGGCTTGACAATTTTAGGACTTCATTAGGACTTTACAATTTTAGGACTTATTAAGGACTTGTTAATTTTAGGACTTAATTAGGTCTTAATAATTTTACGACTTTATAAGGACTTGACAATTTTAGGACTTAATTAGGGCTGGACAATTTCAGGAATTAATTAGGACTTGACAATTTTAGGACTTTACTAGGACTTGTTAATTTTAGGACTTAATTAAGGCTTGACAATTTTATGACTTAATTAGGACATGGAAATTTTAGGCCTTAATTAGTACTTGACAATTTTAGGACTTAATTAGGGCTTGACAATTTTAGGACTTTATTAGGTTTTTACAATTTTAGGACTTATTCAGGACTTGTTAATTTTAGGACTTAATTAGGACTTATTAATTATACGACTTTATAAGGACTTGACAATTTTAGGCCTTAATTAGTACTTGACAATTTTAGGACCTTATTAGGAATTGGTAATTTCAGGAATTAATTAGGATTGACAATTTTAGGACTTTACTAGGACTTGTTAATTTTAAGACTTCATTAGGACTTGACAATTTCAGGACTTAATTAGGGCTTAACAATTTTAGGACTTTATTATGAATTCGTAATTTTAGGCCTTAATTAGGACTTAGTAATTTTACGATTTCATTAGGACTTAGTAATTTTACGACTTTATTAAGACTTGACAATTTTAGGACTTAATTAGGGCTTGACAATTTTAGGACTTTATTAGGACTTTACAATTTTAGGACTTATTAAGGACTTGTTAATTTTAGGACTTAATTAGGACTTGGTAATTTTAGGAATTAATTAGGACTTGACAATTTTAGGACTTTACTAGGACTTGTTAATTTTAGGACTTAATTAGGGCTTGACAATTTTATGACTTAATTAGGACATGGAAATTTTAGGCCTTAATTAGTACTTGACAATTTTAGGACTTAATTAGGGCTTGACAATTTTAGGACTTTATTAGGACTTTACAATTTTAGGACTTATTAAGGACTTGTTAATTTTAGGACTTAATTAGGACTTATTAATTATACGACTTCATAAGGACTTGACAATTTTAGGCCTTAATTAGTACTTGACAATTTTAGGACCTTATTAGGAATTGGTAATTTCAGGAATTAATTAGGATTGACAATTTTAGGACTTTACTAGGACTTGTTAATTTTAGGACTTAATTAAGGCTTGACAATTTCAGGACTTAATTAGGGCTTAACAATTTTAGGACTTTATTATGAATTCGTAATTTTAGGCCTTAATTAGGACTTAGTAATTTTACGATTTCATTAGGACTTAGTAATTTTACGATTTCATTAGGACTTAGTAATTTTACGACTTTATTAGGACTTGACAATTTTAGGACTTAATTAGTGCTTGACAATTTTAGGACTTTATTAGGACTTTACAATTTTAGGACTTATTAAGGACTTGTTAATTTTTGAACTGAATTAGGACTTAGTAAATTTATCACTTAATAAGAACTTGGTTATTTTACGACTTCATTAGGACTTGTTAATATTTGGACTTATTTAGGACTTCATTAGGTCTTTGTAAGTTTAAAACTTAATTAGGACTTGGTAATTTTACGACTTTATTAGCACTTGACAATTGTGGGTCTTTAATATGACTTGACAATTTTAGGACTTCATTAGGACTTAGTAATTTTACGACTTTATTAGGACTTGACAATTTTAGGACTTAATTAGGGCTTGACAATTTTAGGACTTCATTAGGACTTTACAATTTTAGGACTTATTAAGGACTTGTTAATTTTAGGACTTAATTAGGTCTTAATAATTTTACGACTTCATAAGGACTTGACAATTTTAGGACTTAATTAGGGCTAGACAATTTCAGGAATTAATTAGGACTTGACAATTTTAGGACTTTACTAGGACTTGTTAATTTTAGGACTTAATTAGGGCTTGACAATTTTATGACTTAATTAGGACATGGAAATTTTAGGCCTTAATTAGTACTTGACAATTTTAGGACTTAATTAGGGCTTGACAATTTTAGGACTTTATTAGGACTTTACAATTTTAGGACTTATTAAGGACTTGTTAATTTTAGGACTTAATTAGGACTTATTAATTATACGACTTCATAAGGACTTGACAATTTTAGGCCTTAATTAGTACTTGACAATTTTAGGACCTTATTAGGAATTGGTAATTTCAGGAATTAATTAGGATTGACAATTTTAGGACTTTACTAGGACTTGTTAATTTTAGGACTTCATTAGGACTTGACAATTTTAGGACTTAATTAGGGCTTGACAATTTTAGGACTTCATTAGGACTTTACAATTTTAGGACTTATTAAGGACTTGTTAATTTTAGGACTTAATTAGGTCTTAATAATTTTACGACTTTATAAGGACTTGACAATTTTAGGACTTAATTAGGGCTGGACAATTTCAGGAATTAATTAGGACTTGACAATTTTAGGACTTTACTAGGACTTGTTAATTTTAGGACTTAATTAAGGCTTGACAATTTTATGACTTAATTAGGACATGGAAATTTTAGGCCTTAATTAGTACTTGACAATTTTAGGACTTAATTAGGGCTTGACAATTTAAGGACTTTATTAGGTTTTTACAATTTTAGGACTTATTAAAGACTTGTTAATTTTAGGACTTAATTAGGACTTATTAATTATACGACTTTATAAGGACTTGACAATTTTAGGCCTTAATTAGTACTTGACAATTTTAGGACCTTATTAGGAATTGGTAATTTCAGGAATTAATTAGGATTGACAATTTTAGGACTTTACTAGGACTTGTTAATTTTAGGACTTCATTAGGACTTGACAATTTCAGGACTTAATTAGGGCTTGACAATTTTAGGACTTTATTATGAATTCGTTATTTTAGGCCTTAATTAGGACTTAGTAATTTTACGACTTCATTAGGACTTAGTAATTTTACGACTTTATTAGGACTTGACAATTTTAGGACTTAATTAGGGCTTGACAATTTTAGGACTTCTTTAGGACTTTACAATTTTAGGACTTATTACGGACTTGTTAATTTTAGGACTTAATTAGGTCTTAATAATTTTACGACTTCATAAGGACTTGACAATTTTAGGCTTTAATTAGTACTTGACAATTTTAGGAACTTATTAGGAATTGGTAATTTCAGGAATTAATTAGGATTGACAATTTTAGGACTTTACTAGGACTTGTTAATTTTAAGACTTCATTAGGACTTGACAATTTCAGGACTTAATTAGGGCTTAACAATTTTAGGACTTTATTATGAATTCGTAATTTTAGGCCTTAATTAGGACTTAGTAATTTTACGATTTCATTAGGACTTAGTAATTTTACGATTTCATTAGGACTTAGTAATTTTACGACTTTATTAGGACTTGACAATTTTAGGACTTAATTAGTGCTTGACAATTTTAGGACTTTATTAGGACTTTACAATTTTAGGACTTATTAAGGACTTGTTAATTTTAGGACTTAATTAGGACTTGGTAATTTTAGGACCTAATTAGGACTTGACAATTTGATGACTTAATTAGGACATGGTAATTTTAGGCCTTAATTAGGACTTGATAATTTTAGGTCTTTAATAGGACTTGTTAATTTTTGAACTGAATTAGGACTTAGTAAATTTATCACTTAATAAGAACTTGGTTATTTTACGACTTCATTAGGACTTGTTAATATTTGGACTTATTTAGGACTTCATTAGGTCTTTGTAAGTTTAAAACTTAATTAGGACTTGGTAATTTTACGACTTTATTAGCACTTGACAATTGTGGGTCTTTAATATGACTTGACAATTTTAGGACTTCATTAGGACTTAGTAATTTTACGACTTTATTAGGACTTGACAATTTTAGGACTTAATTAGGGCTTGACAATTTTAGGACTTCATTAGGACTTTACAATTTTAGGACTTATTAAGGACTTGTTAATTTTAGGACTTAATTAGGTCTTAATAATTTTACGACTTCATAAGGACTTGACAATTTTAGGACTTAATTAGGGCTAGACAATTTCAGGAATTAATTAGGACTTGACAATTTTAGGACTTTACTAGGACTTGTTAATTTTAGGACTTAATTAGGGCTTGACAATTTTATGACTTAATTAGGACATGGAAATTTTAGGCCTTAATTAGTACTTGACAATTTTAGGACTTAATTAGGGCTTGACAATTTTAGGACTTTATTAGGACTTTACAATTTTAGGACTTATTAAGGACTTGTTAATTTTAGGACTTAATTAGGACTTATTAATTATACGACTTCATAAGGACTTGACAATTTTAGGCCTTAATTAGTACTTGACAATTTTAGGACCTTATTAGGAATTGGTAATTTCAGGAATTAATTAGGATTGACAATTTTAGGACTTTACTAGGACTTGTTAATTTTAGGACTTCATTAGGACTTGACAATTTTAGGACTTAATTAGGGCTTGACAATTTTAGGACTTCATTAGGACTTTACAATTTTAGGACTTATTAAGGACTTGTTAATTTTAGGACTTAATTAGGTCTTAATAATTTTACGACTTCATAAGGACTTGACAATTTTAGGACTTAATTAGGGCTAGACAATTTCAGGAATTAATTAGGACTTGACAATTTTAGGACTTTACTAGGACTTGTTAATTTTAGGACTTAATTAGGGCTTGACAATTTTATGACTTAATTAGGACATGGAAATTTTAGGCCTTAATTAGTACTTGACAATTTTAGGACTTAATTAGGGCTTGACAATTTAAGGACTTTATTAGGTTTTTACAATTTTAGGACTTATTAAAGACTTGTTAATTTTAGGACTTAATTAGGACTTATTAATTATACGACTTTATAAGGACTTGACAATTTTAGGCCTTAATTAGTACTTGACAATTTTAGGACCTTATTAGGAATTGGTAATTTCAGGAATTAATTAGGATTGACAATTTTAGGACTTTACTAGGACTTGTTAATTTTAGGACTTCATTAGGACTTGACAATTTCAGGACTTAATTAGGGCTTGACAATTTTAGGACTTTATTATGAATTCGTTATTTTAGGCCTTAATTAGGACTTAGTAATTTTACGACTTCATTAGGACTTAGTAATTTTACGACTTTATTAGGACTTGACAATTTTAGGACTTAATTAGGGCTTGACAATTTTAGGACTTCTTTAGGACTTTACAATTTTAGGACTTATTAAGGACTTGTTAATTTTAGGACTTAATTAGGTCTTAATAATTTTACGACTTCATAAGGACTTGACAATTTTAGGACTTAATTAGGGCTGGACAATTTCAGGAATTAATTAGGACTTGACAATTTTAGGACTTTACTAGGACTTGTTAATTTTAGGACTTAATTAAGGCTTGACAATTTTATGACTTAATTAGGACATGGAAATTTTAGGCCTTAATTAGTACTTGACAATTTTAGGACTTAATTAGGGCTTGACAATTTTAGGACTTTATTAGGTTTTTACAATTTTAGGACTTATTCAGGACTTGTTAATTTTAGGACTTAATTAGGACTTATTAATTATACGACTTCATAAGGACTTGACAATTTTAGGCTTTAATTAGTACTTGACAATTTTAGGAACTTATTAGGAATTGGTAATTTCAGGAATTAATTAGGATTGACAATTTTAGGACTTTACTAGGACTTGTTAATTTTAAGACTTCATTAGGACTTGACAATTTCAGGACTTAATTAGGGCTTAACAATTTTAGGACTTTATTATGAATTCGTAATTTTAGGCCTTAATTAGGACTTAGTAATTTTACGATTTCATTAGGACTTAGTAATTTTACGATTTCATTAGGACTTAGTAATTTTACGACTTTATTAGGACTTGACAATTTTAGGACTTAATTAGTGCTTGACAATTTTAGGACTTTATTAGGACTTTACAATTTTAGGACTTATTAAGGACTTGTTAATTTTAGGACTTAATTAGGACTTGGTAATTTTAGGACCTAATTAGGACTTGACAATTTGATGACTTAATTAGGACATGGTAATTTTAGGCCTTAATTAGGACTTGATAATTTTAGGTCTTTAATAGGACTTGTTAATTTTTGAACTGAATTAGGACTTAGTAAATTTATCACTTAATAAGAACTTGGTTATTTTACGACTTCATTAGGACTTGTTAATATTTGGACTTATTTAGGACTTCATTAGGTCTTTGTAAGTTTAAAACTTAATTAGGACTTGGTAATTTTACGACTTTATTAGCACTTGACAATTGTGGGTCTTTAATATGACTTGACAATTTTAGGACTTCATTAGGACTTAGTAATTTTACGACTTTATTAGGACTTGACAATTTTAGGACTTAATTAGGGCTTGACAATTTTAGGACTTCATTAGGACTTTACAATTTTAGGACTTATTAAGGACTTGTTAATTTTAGGACTTAATTAGGTCTTAATAATTTTACGACTTCATAAGGACTTGACAATTTTAGGACTTAATTAGGGCTAGACAATTTCAGGAATTAATTAGGACTTGACAATTTTAGGACTTTACTAGGACTTGTTAATTTTAGGACTTAATTAGGGCTTGACAATTTTATGACTTAATTAGGACATGGAAATTTTAGGCCTTAATTAGTACTTGACAATTTTAGGACTTAATTAGGGCTTGACAATTTTAGGACTTTATTAGGACTTTACAATTTTAGGACTTATTAAGGACTTGTTAATTTTAGGACTTAATTAGGACTTATTAATTATACGACTTTATAAGGACTTGACAATTTTAGGCCTTAATTAGTACTTGACAATTTTAGGACCTTATTAGGAATTGGTAATTTCAGGAATTAATTAGGATTGACAATTTTAGGACTTTACTAGGACTTGTTAATTTTAGGACTTCATTAGGACTTGACAATTTTAGGACTTAATTAGGGCTTGACAATTTTAGGACTTCATTAGGACTTTACAATTTTAGGACTTATTAAGGACTTGTTAATTTTAGGACTTAATTAGGTCTTAATAATTTTACGACTTTATAAGGACTTGACAATTTTAGGACTTAATTAGGGCTGGACAATTTCAGGAATTAATTAGGACTTGACAATTTTAGGACTTTACTAGGACTTGTTAATTTTAGGACTTAATTAAGGCTTGACAATTTTATGACTTAATTAGGACATGGAAATTTTAGGCCTTAATTAGTACTTGACAATTTTAGGACTTAATTAGGGCTTGACAATTTAAGGACTTTATTAGGTTTTTACAATTTTAGGACTTATTAAGGACTTGTTAATTTTAGGACTTAATTAGGACTTATTAATTATACGACTTTATAAGGACTTGACAATTTTAGGCCTTAATTAGTACTTGACAATTTTAGGGCCTTATTAGGAATTGGTAATTTCAGGAATTAATTAGGATTGACAATTTTAGGACTTTACTAGGACTTGTTAATTTTAGGACTTCATTAGGACTTGACAATTTCAGGACTTAATTAGGGCTTGACAATTTTAGGACTTTATTATGAATTCGTAATTTTAGGCCTTAATTAGGACTTAGTAATTTTACGACTTCATTAGGACTTAGTAATTTTACGACTTTATTAGGACTTGACAATTTTAGGACTTAATTAGGGCTTGACAATTTTAGGACTTCTTTAGGACTTTACAATTTTAGGACTTATTAAGGACTTGTTAATTTTAGGACTTAATTAGGTCTTAATAATTTTACGACTTCATAAGGACTTGACAATTTTAGGACTTAATTAGGGCTGGACAATTTCAGGAATTAATTAGGACTTGACAATTTTAGGACTTTACTAGGACTTGTTAATTTTAGGACTTAATTAAGGCTTGACAATTTTATGACTTAATTAGGACATGGTAATTTTAGGCCTTAATTAGTACTTGACAATTTTAGGACTTAATTAGGGCTTGACAATTTAAAGACTTCATTAGGACTTGACAATTTCAGGACTTATTAAGGACTTGTTAATTTTAGGACTTAATTAGGACTTATTAATTATACGACTTCATAAGGACTTGACAATTTTAGGCCTTAATTAGTACTTGACAATTTGAGGACCTTATTAGGAATTGGTAATTTCAGGAATTAATTAGGATTGACAATTTTAGGACTTTACTAGGACTTGTTAATTTTAAGACTTCATTAGGACTTGACAATTTCAGGACTTAATTAGGGCTTAACAATTTTAGGACTTTATTATGAATTCGTAATTTTAGGCCTTAATTAGGACTTAGTAATTTTACGATTTCATTAGGACTTAGTAATTTTACGACTTTATTAGGACTTGACAATTTTAGGACTTAATTAGGGCTTGACAATTTTAGGACTTCATTAGGACTTTACAATTTTAGGACTTATTAAGGACTTGTTAATTTTAGGACTTAATTAGGTCTTAATAATTTTACGACTTCATAAGGACTTGACAATTTTAGGACTTAATTAGGGTTGGACAATTTAAGGAATTAATTAGGACTTGACAATTTTAGGACTTTACTAGGACTTGTTAATTTTAGGACTTAATTAGGGCTTGACAATTTTATGACTTAATTAGGACATGGAAATTTTAGGCCTTAATTAGTACTTGACAATTTTAGGACTTAATTAGGGCTTGACAATTTTAGGACTTTATTAGGACTTTACAATTTTAGGACTTATTAAGGACTTGTTAATTTTAGGACTTAATTAGGACTTGACAATTTTAGGACTTAATTAGGGCTTGACAATTTTAGGACTTCATTAGGACTTTACAATTTTAGGACTTATTAAGGACTTGTTAATTTTAGGACTTAATTAGGTCTTAATAATTTTACGACTTCATAAGGACTTGACAATTTTAGGCCTTTATTAGTACTTGACAATTTTAGGACCTTATTAGGAATTGGTAATTTCAGGAATTAATTAGGATTGACAATTTTAGGACTTTACTAGGACTTGTTAATTTTAGGACTTCATTAGGACTTGACAATTTTAGGACTTAATTAGGGCTTGACAATTTTAGGACTTCATTAGGACTTTACAATTTTAGGACTTATTAAGGACTTGTTAATTTTAGGACTTAATTAGGTCTTAATAATTTTACGACTTCATAAGGACTTGACAATTTTAGGACTTAATTAGGGCTGGACAATTTCAGGAATTAATTAGGACTTGACAATTTTAGGACTTTACTAGGACTTGTTAATTTTAGGACTTAATTAAGGCTTGACAATTTTATGACTTAATTAGGACATGGAAATTTTAGGCCTTAATTAGTACTTGACAATTTTAGGACTTAATTAGGGCTTGACAATTTAAGGACTTTATTAGGTTTTTACAATTTTAGGACTTATTAAGGACTTGTTAATTTTAGGACTTAATTAGGACTTATTAATTATACGACTTTATAAGGACTTGACAATTTTAGGCCTTAATTAGTACTTGACAATTTTAGGACCTTATTAGGAATTGGTAATTTCAGGAATTAATTAGGATTGACAATTTTAGGACTTTACTAGGACTTGTTAATTTTAGGACTTCATTAGGACTTGACAATTTCAGGACTTAATTAGGGCTTGACAATTTTAGGACTTTATTATGAATTCGTAATTTTAGGCCTTAATTAGGACTTAGTAATTTTACGACTTCATTAGGACTTAGTAATTTTACGACTTTATTAGGACTTGACAATTTTAGGACTTAATTAGGGCTTGACAATTTTAGGACTTCATTAGGACTTTACAATTTTAGGACTTATTAAGGACTTGTTAATTTTAGGACTTAATTAGGTCTTAATAATTTTACGACTTCATAAGGACTTGACAATTTTAGGACTTAATTAGGGCTGGACAATTTCAGGAATTAATTAGGACTTGACAATTTTAGGACTTTACTAGGACTTGTTAATTTTAGGACTTAATTAAGGCTTGACAATTTTATGACTTAATTAGGACATGGAAATTTTAGGCCTTAATTAGTACTTGACAATTTTAGGACTTAATTAGGGCTTGACAATTTAAGGACTTTATTAGTTTTTTACAATTTTAGGACTTATTAAGGACTTGTTAATTTTAGGACTTAATTAGGACTTATTAATTATACGACTTTATAAGGACTTGACAATTTTAGGCCTTAATTAGTACTTGACAATTTTAGGACCTTATTAGGAATTGGTAATTTCAGGAATTAATTAGGATTGACAATTTTAGGACTTTACTAGGACTTGTTAATTTTAAGACTTCATTAGGACTTGACAATTTCAGGACTTAATTAGGGCTTAACAATTTTAGGACTTTATTATGAATTCGTAATTTTAGGCCTTAATTAGGACTTAGTAATTTTACGATTTCATTAGGACTTAGTAATTTTACGACTTTATTAGGACTTGACAATTTTAGGACTTAATTAGGGCTTGACAATTTTAGGACTTTATTAGGACTTTACAATTTTAGGACTTATTAAGGACTTGTTAATTTTAGGACTTAATTAGGACTTGGTAATTTTAGGACCTAATTAGGACTTGACAATTTGATGACTTAATTAGGACATGGTAATTTTAGGCCTTAATTAGGACTTAATAATTTTAGGTCTTTAATAGGACTTGTTAATTTTTGAACTGAATTAGGACTTAGTAAATTTATCACTTAATAAGAACTTGGTTATTTTACGACTTCATTAGGACTTGTTAATATTTGGACTTATTTAGGACTTCATTAGGTCTTTGTAAGTTTAAAACTTAATTAGGACTTGGTAATTTTACGACTTTATTAGCACTTGACAATTGTGGGTCTTTAATATGACTTGACAATTTTAGGACTTCATTAGGACTTTACAATTTTAGGACTTATTAAGGACTTGTTAATTTTAGGACTTAATTAGGACTTATTAATTATACGACTTCATAAGGACTTGACAATTTTAGGCCTTAATTAGTACTTGACAATTTTAGGACCTTATTAGGAATTGGTAATTTCAGGAATTAATTAGGATTGACAATTTTAGGACTTTACTAGGACTTGTTAATTTTAGGACTTCATTAGGACTTGACAATTTTAGGACTTAATTAGGGCTTGACAATTTTAGGACTTCATTAGGACTTTACAATTTTAGGACTTATTAAGGACTTGTTAATTTTAGGACTTAATTAGGTCTTAATAATTTTACGACTTCATAAGGGCTTGACAATTTTAGGACTTAATTAGGGCTAGACAATTTCAGGAATTAATTAGGACTTGACAATTTTAGGACTTTACTAGGACTTGTTAATTTTAGGACTTAATTAGGGCTTGACAATTTTATGACTTAATTAGGACATGGAAATTTTAGGCCTTAATTAGTACTTGACAATTTTAGGACTTAATTAGGGCTTGACAATTTTAGGACTTTATTAGGACTTTACAATTTTAGGACTTATTAAGGACTTGTTAATTTTAGGACTTAATTAGGACTTATTAATTATACGACTTCATAAGGACTTGACAATTTTAGGCCTTAATTAGTACTTGACAATTTTAGGACCTTATTAGGAATTGGTAATTTCAGGAATTAATTAGGATTGACAATTTTAGGACTTTACTAGGACTTGTTAATTTTAGGACTTCATTAGGACTTGACAATTTTAGGACTTAATTAGGGCTTGACAATTTTAGGACTTCATTAGGACTTTACAATTTTAGGACTTATTAAGGACTTGTTAATTTTAGGACTTAATTAGGTCTTAATAATTTTACGACTTTATAAGGACTTGACAATTTTAGGACTTAATTAGGGCTGGACAATTTCAGGAATTAATTAGGACTTGACAATTTTAGGACTTTACTAGGACTTGTTAATTTTAGGACTTAATTAAGGCTTGACAATTTTATGACTTAATTAGGACATGGAAATTTTAGGCCTTAATTAGTACTTGACAATTTTAGGACTTAATTAGGGCTTGACAATTTTAGGACTTTATTAGGTTTTTAAAATTTTTAGGACTTATTCAGGACTTGTTAATTTTAGGACTTAATTAGGACTTATTAATTATACGACTTTATAAGGACTTGACAATTTTAGGCCTTAATTAGTACTTGACAATTTTAGGACCTTATTAGGAATTGGTAATTTCAGGAATTAATTAGGATTGACAATTTTAGGACTTTACTAGGACTTGTTAATTTTAAGACTTCATTAGGACTTGACAATTTCAGGACTTAATTAGGGCTTAACAATTTTAGGACTTTATTATGAATTCGTAATTTTAGGCCTTAATTAGGACTTAGTAATTTTACGATTTCATTAGGACTTAGTAATTTTACGACTTTATTAAGACTTGACAATTTTAGGACTTAATTAGGGCTTGACAATTTTAGGACTTTATTAGGACTTTACAATTTTAGGACTTATTAAGGACTTGTTAATTTTAGGACTTAATTAGGACTTGGTAATTTTAGGAATTAATTAGGACTTGACAATTTTAGGACTTTACTAGGACTTGTTAATTTTAGGACTTAATTAGGGCTTGACAATTTTATGACTTAATTAGGACATGGAAATTTTAGGCCTTAATTAGTACTTGACAATTTTAGGACTTAATTAGGGCTTGACAATTTTAGGACTTTATTAGGACTTTACAATTTTAGGACTTATTAAGGACTTGTTAATTTTAGGACTTAATTAGGACTTATTAATTATACAACTTCATAAGGACTTGACAATTTTAGGCCTTAATTAGTACTTGACAATTTTAGGACCTTATTAGGAATTGGTAATTTCAGGAATTAATTAGGATTGACAATTTTAGGACTTTACTAGGACTTGTTAATTTTAGGACTTAATTAAGGCTTGACAATTTCAGGACTTAATTAGGGCTTAACAATTTTAGGACTTTATTATGAATTCGTAATTTTAGGCCTTAATTAGGACTTAGTAATTTTACGATTTCATTAGGACTTAGTAATTTTACGATTTCATTAGGACTTAGTAATTTTACGACTTTATTAGGACTTGACAATTTTAGGACTTAATTAGTGCTTGACAATTTTAGGACTTTATTAGGACTTTACAATTTTAGGACTTATTAAGGACTTGTTAATTTTAGGACTTAATTAGGACTTGGTAATTTTAGGACCTAATTAGGACTTGACAATTTGATGACTTAATTAGGACATGGTAATTTTAGGCCTTAATTAGGACTTGATAATTTTAGGTCTTTAATAGGACTTGTTAATTTTTGAACTGAATTAGGACTTAGTAAATTTATCACTTAATAAGAACTTGGTTATTTTACGACTTCATTAGGACTTGTTAATATTTGGACTTATTTAGGACTTCATTAGGTCTTTGTAAGTTTAAAACTTAATTAGGACTTGGTAATTTTACGACTTTATTAGCACTTGACAATTGTGGGTCTTTAATATGACTTGACAATTTTAGGACTTCATTAGGACTTAGTAATTTTACGACTTTATTAGGACTTGACAATTTTAGGACTTAATTAGGGCTTGACAATTTTAGGACTTCATTAGGACTTTACAATTTTAGGACTTATTAAGGACTTGTTAATTTTAGGACTTAATTAGGTCTTAATAATTTTACGACTTCATAAGGACTTGACAATTTTAGGACTTAATTAGGGCTAGACAATTTCAGGAATTAATTAGGACTTGACAATTTTAGGACTTTACTAGGACTTGTTAATTTTAGGACTTAATTAGGGCTTGACAATTTTATGACTTAATTAGGACATGGAAATTTTAGGCCTTAATTAGTACTTGACAATTTTAGGACTTAATTAGGGCTTGACAATTTTAGGACTTTATTAGGACTTTACAATTTTAGGACTTATTAAGGACTTGTTAATTTTAGGACTTAATTAGGACTTATTAATTATACGACTTCATAAGGACTTGACAATTTTAGGCCTTAATTAGTACTTGACAATTTTAGGACCTTATTAGGAATTGGTAATTTCAGGAATTAATTAGGATTGACAATTTTAGGACTTTACTAGGACTTGTTAATTTTAGGACTTCATTAGGACTTGACAATTTTAGGACTTAATTAGGGCTTGACAATTTTAGGACTTCATTAGGACTTTACAATTTTAGGACTTATTAAGGACTTGTTAATTTTAGGACTTAATTAGGTCTTAATAATTTTACGACTTTATAAGGACTTGACAATTTTAGGACTTAATTAGGGCTGGACAATTTCAGGAATTAATTAGGACTTGACAATTTTAGGACTTTACTAGGACTTGTTAATTTTAGGACTTAATTAAGGCTTGACAATTTTATGACTTAATTAGGACATGGAAATTTTAGGCCTTAATTAGTACTTGACAATTTTAGGACTTAATTAGGGCTTGACAATTTAAGGACTTTATTAGGTTTTTACAATTTTAGGACTTATTAAAGACTTGTTAATTTTAGGACTTAATTAGGACTTATTAATTATACGACTTTATAAGGACTTGACAATTTTAGGCCTTAATTAGTACTTGACAATTTTAGGACCTTATTAGGAATTGGTAATTTCAGGAATTAATTAGGATTGACAATTTTAGGACTTTACTAGGACTTGTTAATTTTAGGACTTCATTAGGACTTGACAATTTCAGGACTTAATTAGGGCTTGACAATTTTAGGACTTTATTATGAATTCGTTATTTTAGGCCTTAATTAGGACTTAGTAATTTTACGACTTCATTAGGACTTAGTAATTTTACGACTTTATTAGGACTTGACAATTTTAGGACTTAATTAGGGCTTGACAATTTTAGGACTTCTTTAGGACTTTACAATTTTAGGACTTATTAAGGACTTGTTAATTTTAGGACTTAATTAGGTCTTAATAATTTTACGACTTCGTAAGGACTTGACAATTTTAGGCTTTAATTAGTACTTGACAATTTTAGGAACTTATTAGGAATTGGTAATTTCAGGAATTAATTAGGATTGACAATTTTAGGACTTTACTAGGACTTGTTAATTTTAAGACTTCATTAGGACTTGACAATTTCAGGACTTAATTAGGGCTTAACAATTTTAGGACTTTATTATGAATTCGTAATTTTAGGCCTTAATTAGGACTTAGTAATTTTACGATTTCATTAGGACTTAGTAATTTTACGATTTCATTAGGACTTAGTAATTTTACGACTTTATTAGGACTTGACAATTTTAGGACTTAATTAGTGCTTGACAATTTTAGGACTTTATTAGGACTTTACAATTTTAGGACTTATTAAGGACTTGTTAATTTTAGGACTTAATTAGGACTTGGTAATTTTAGGACCTAATTAGGACTTGACAATTTGATGACTTAATTAGGACATGGTAATTTTAGGCCTTAATTAGGACTTGATAATTTTAGGTCTTTAATAGGACTTGTTAATTTTTGAACTGAATTAGGACTTAGTAAATTTATCACTTAATAAGAACTTGGTTATTTTACGACTTCATTAGGACTTGTTAATATTTGGACTTATTTAGGACTTCATTAGGTCTTTGTAAGTTTAAAACTTAATTAGGACTTGGTAATTTTACGACTTTATTAGCACTTGACAATTGTGGGTCTTTAATATGACTTGACAATTTTAGGACTTCATTAGGACTTAGTAATTTTACGACTTTATTAGGACTTGACAATTTTAGGACTTAATTAGGGCTTGACAATTTTAGGACTTCATTAGGACTTTACAATTTTAGGACTTATTAAGGACTTGTTAATTTTAGGACTTAATTAGGTCTTAATAATTTTACGACTTCATAAGGACTTGACAATTTTAGGACTTAATTAGGGCTAGACAATTTCAGGAATTAATTAGGACTTGACAATTTTAGGACTTTACTAGGACTTGTTAATTTTAGGACTTAATTAGGGCTTGACAATTTTATGACTTAATTAGGACATGGAAATTTTAGGCCTTAATTAGTACTTGACAATTTTAGGACTTAATTAGGGCTTGACAATTTTAGGACTTTATTAGGACTTTACAATTTTAGGACTTATTAAGGACTTGTTAATTTTAGGACTTAATTAGGACTTATTAATTATACGACTTCATAAGGACTTGACAATTTTAGGCCTTAATTAGTACTTGACAATTTTAGGACCTTATTAGGAATTGGTAATTTCAGGAATTAATTAGGATTGACAATTTTAGGACTTTACTAGGACTTGTTAATTTTAGGACTTCATTAGGACTTGACAATTTTAGGACTTAATTAGGGCTTGACAATTTTAGGACTTCATTAGGACTTTACAATTTTAGGACTTATTAAGGACTTGTTAATTTTAGGACTTAATTAGGTCTTAATAATTTTACGACTTTATAAGGACTTGACAATTTTAGGACTTAATTAGGGCTGGACAATTTCAGGAATTAATTAGGACTTGACAATTTTAGGACTTTACTAGGACTTGTTAATTTTAGGACTTAATTAAGGCTTGACAATTTTATGACTTAATTAGGACATGGAAATTTTAGGCCTTAATTAGTACTTGACAATTTTAGGACTTAATTAGGGCTTGACAATTTAAGGACTTTATTAGGTTTTTACAATTTTAGGACTTATTAAAGACTTGTTAATTTTAGGACTTAATTAGGACTTATTAATTATACGACTTTATAAGGACTTGACAATTTTAGGCCTTAATTAGTACTTGACAATTTTAGGACCTTATTAGGAATTGGTAATTTCAGGAATTAATTAGGATTGACAATTTTAGGACTTTACTAGGACTTGTTAATTTTAGGACTTCATTAGGACTTGACAATTTCAGGACTTAATTAGGGCTTGACAATTTTAGGACTTTATTATGAATTCGTTATTTTAGGCCTTAATTAGGACTTAGTAATTTTACGACTTCATTAGGACTTAGTAATTTTACGACTTTATTAGGACTTGACAATTTTAGGACTTAATTAGGGCTTGACAATTTTAGGACTTCTTTAGGACTTTACAATTTTAGGACTTATTAAGGACTTGTTAATTTTAGGACTTAATTAGGTCTTAATAATTTTACGACTTCATAAGGACTTGACAATTTTAGGACTTAATTAGGGCTGGACAATTTCAGGAATTAATTAGGACTTGACAATTTTAGGACTTTACTAGGACTTGTTAATTTTAGGACTTAATTAAGGCTTGACAATTTTATGACTTAATTAGGACATGGAAATTTTAGGCCTTAATTAGTACTTGACAATTTTAGGACTTAATTAGGGCTTGACAATTTTAGGACTTTATTAGGTTTTTACAATTTTAGGACTTATTCAGGACTTGTTAATTTTAGGACTTAATTAGGACTTATTAATTATACGACTTCATAAGGACTTGACAATTTTAGGCTTTAATTAGTACTTGACAATTTTAGGAACTTATTAGGAATTGGTAATTTCAGGAATTAATTAGGATTGACAATTTTAGGACTTTACTAGGACTTGTTAATTTTAAGACTTCATTAGGACTTGACAATTTCAGGACTTAATTAGGGCTTAACAATTTTAGGACTTTATTATGAATTCGTAATTTTAGGCCTTAATTAGGACTTAGTAATTTTACGATTTCATTAGGACTTAGTAATTTTACGATTTCATTAGGACTTAGTAATTTTACGACTTTATTAGGACTTGACAATTTTAGGACTTAATTAGTGCTTGACAATTTTAGGACTTTATTAGGACTTTACAATTTTAGGACTTATTAAGGACTTGTTAATTTTAGGACTTAATTAGGACTTGGTAATTTTAGGACCTAATTAGGACTTGACAATTGTGGGTCTTTAATATGACTTGACAATTTTAGGACTTCATTAGGACTTAGTAATTTTACGACTTTATTAGGACTTGACAATTTTAGGACTTAATTAGGGCTTGACAATTTTAGGACTTCATTAGGACTTTACAATTTTAGGACTTATTAAGGACTTGTTAATTTTAGGACTTAATTAGGTCTTAATAATTTTACGACTTCATAAGGACTTGACAATTTTAGGACTTAATTAGGGCTAGACAATTTCAGGAATTAATTAGGACTTGACAATTTTAGGACTTTACTAGGACTTGTTAATTTTAGGACTTAATTAGGGCTTGACAATTTTATGACTTAATTAGGACATGGAAATTTTAGGCCTTAATTAGTACTTGACAATTTTAGGACTTAATTAGGGCTTGACAATTTTAGGACTTTATTAGGACTTTACAATTTTAGGACTTATTAAGGACTTGTTAATTTTAGGACTTAATTAGGACTTATTAATTATACGACTTTATAAGGACTTGACAATTTTAGGCCTTAATTAGTACTTGACAATTTTAGGACCTTATTAGGAATTGGTAATTTCAGGAATTAATTAGGATTGACAATTTTAGGACTTTACTAGGACTTGTTAATTTTAGGACTTCATTAGGACTTGACAATTTTAGGACTTAATTAGGGCTTGACAATTTTAGGACTTCATTAGGACTTTACAATTTTAGGACTTATTAAGGACTTGTTAATTTTAGGACTTAATTAGGTCTTAATAATTTTACGACTTTATAAGGACTTGACAATTTTAGGACTTAATTAGGGCTGGACAATTTCAGGAATTAATTAGGACTTGACAATTTTAGGACTTTACTAGGACTTGTTAATTTTAGGACTTAATTAAGGCTTGACAATTTTATGACTTAATTAGGACATGGAAATTTTAGGCCTTAATTAGTACTTGACAATTTTAGGACTTAATTAGGGCTTGACAATTTAAGGACTTTATTAGGTTTTTACAATTTTAGGACTTATTAAGGACTTGTTAATTTTAGGACTTAATTAGGACTTATTAATTATACGACTTTATAAGGACTTGACAATTTTAGGCCTTAATTAGTACTTGACAATTTTAGGACCTTATTAGGAATTGGTAATTTCAGGAATTAATTAGGATTGACAATTTTAGGACTTTACTAGGACTTGTTAATTTTAGGACTTCATTAGGACTTGACAATTTCAGGACTTAATTAGGGCTTGACAATTTTAGGACTTTATTATGAATTCGTAATTTTAGGCCTTAATTAGGACTTAGTAATTTTACGACTTCATTAGGACTTAGTAATTTTACGACTTTATTAGGACTTGACAATTTTAGGACTTAATTAGGGCTTGACAATTTTAGGACTTCTTTAGGACTTTACAATTTTAGGACTTATTAAGGACTTGTTAATTTTAGGACTTAATTAGGTCTTAATAATTTTACGACTTCATAAGGACTTGACAATTTTAGGACTTAATTAGGGCTGGACAATTTCAGGAATTAATTAGGACTTGACAATTTTAGGACTTTACTAGGACTTGTTAATTTTAGGACTTAATTAAGGCTTGACAATTTTATGACTTAATTAGGACATGGAAATTTTAGGCCTTAATTAGTACTTGACAATTTTAGGACTTAATTAGGGCTTGACAATTTTAGGACTTTATTAGGTTTTTACAATTTTAGGACTTATTCAGGACTTGTTAATTTTAGGACTTAATTAGGACTTATTAATTATACGACTTCATAAGGACTTGACAATTTTAGGCCTTAATTAGTACTTGACAATTTTAGGACCTTATTAGGAATTGGTAATTTCAGGAATTAATTAGGATTGACAATTTTAGGACTTTACTAGGACTTGTTAATTTTAAGACTTCATTAGGACTTGACAATTTCAGGACTTAATTAGGGCTTAACAATTTTAGGACTTTATTATGAATTCGTAATTTTAGGCCTTAATTAGGACTTAGTAATTTTACGACTTTATTAGGACTTGACAATTTTAGGACTTAATTAGGGCTTGACAATTTTAGGACTTCATTAGGACTTTACAATTTTAGGACTTATTAAGGACTTGTTAATTTTAGGACTTAATTAGGTCTTAATAATTTTACGACTTCATAAGGACTTGACAATTTTAGGACTTAATTAGGGCTAGACAATTTCAGGAATTAATTAGGACTTGACAATTTTAGGACTTCACTAGGACTTGTTAATCTTAGGACTTAATTAGGGCTTGACAATTTTATGACTTAATTAGGACATGGAAATTTTAGGCCTTAATTAGTACTTGACAATTTTAGGACTTAATTAGGGCTTGACAATTTTAGGACTTTATTAGGACTTTACAATTTTAGGACTTATTAAGGACTTGTTAATTTTAGGACTTAATTAGGACTTATTAATTATACGACTTCATAAGGACTTGACAATTTTAGGCCTTAATTAGTACTTGACAATTTTAGGACCTTATTAGGAATTGGTAATTTCAGGAATTAATTAGGATTTACAATTTTAGGACTTTACTAGGACTTGTTAATTTTAGGACTTCATTAGGACTTGACAATTTTAGGACTTAATTAGGGCTTGACAATTTTAGGACTTCATTAGGACTTTACAATTTTAGGACTTATTAAGGACTTGTTAATTTTAGGACTTAATTAGGACTTAATAATTTTACGACTTCATAAGGACTTGACAATTTTAGGACTTAATTAGGGCTTGACAATTTTAGGACTTCATTAGGACTTGACAATTTGAGGACTTATTAAGGACTTGTTAATTTTAGGACTTAATTAGGACTTGGTAATTTTAGGACTTAATTAGGACTTGACAATTTTATGACCTAATTAGGATATGGTAATTTTAGGCCTTAAGTAGTACTTGACAATTGTAGGACCTTATTAGGAATTGGTAATTTCAGGAATTAATTAGGACTTGACAATTTTAGGACTTTACTAGGACTTGTTTATTTTAGGAGTTAATTAGGACTTGACAATTTTATGACTTAATTAGGACATGGTAATTTTAGGACTTATTAAGGACTTGTTAATTTTAGGACTTAATTAGGACTTAATACTTTTACGACTTCATTAGGACTTGACAATTTTGGGACTTATTGAGGACTTGTTAATTTTAGGACTTAATTAGGACTTGACAATTTTATGACTTAATTAGAACATGGTAATTTTAGGCCTCAATTAGGAATTGAGAATTTTAGGACCTTATTAGGAATTGGTAATTTCGGGAATTAATTAGGACTTGACAATTTTAGGACTTTACTATGACTTGTTAATTTTAGGACTTAATTAGGGCTTGACAATTTTATGACTTAATTAGGACATGAAAATTTTAGGCCTTAATTAGTACTTGACAATTTTAGGACTTAATTAGGGCTTGACAATTTTTGGCACTTCATTAGGACTTGACAATTTCAGGACTTAATTAGGGCTTGACAATTTTAGGACTTCATTAGGACTTTACAATTTTAGGACTTATTAAGGACTTGTTAATTTTAGGACTTAAATAGGACTTTATAATTTTACGACTTTATTAGGACTTGACAATTTTAGAAATTAATTAGGGCTTGACAATTTTAGGACTTCATTAGGACTTTACAATTTTAGGACTTATTAAGGACATGTTAATTTTAGGACTTAATTAGGACTTAATAATTTTACGACTTTATAAGGACTTCACAATTTTAGGACTCAATTAGGACATGGTAATTTTAGGCCTTAATTAGGGCTTGACAATTTTAGGACTTCATTAGGACTTTACAATTTTAGGACTTATTAAGGACATGTTAATTTTAGGACTTAATTAGGACTTAATAATTTTACGACTTTATAAGGACTTCACAATTTTAGGACTTAATTAGGACTTAATAATTTTACGACTTTATAAGGACTTCACAATTTTGGGACTTATTGAGGACTTGTTAATTTTAGGACTTAATTAGGGCTTGACAATTTTAGGACTTCATTAGGACTTTATAATTTTAGGACTTATTAAGGACATGTTAATTTTAGGACTTAATTAGGACTTAATAATTATACGACTTTATAAGGACTTCACAATTTTATGACTTAATTAGGACATGGTAATTTTAGGCCTTAATTAGGACTTGACAATTTCATGACTTAATTAGGGCTTGACAATTTTTGGGACTTCATTAGGACTTGACAATTTCAGGACTTAATTAGGGCTTGACAATTTTAGGACTTTATTATGACTCCGTAATTTTAGGCCTTAATTAGGACTTAGTAATTTTACGACTTCATTAGGACTTAGTAATTTTACGACTTTATTAGGACTTGACAATTTTAGGACTTAATTAGGGCTTGACAATTTTAGGACTTTATTAGGACTTTACAATTTTAGGACTTATTAAGGACTTGTTAATTTTAGGACTTAATTAGGACTTATTAGGACTTATTAATTTTACGATTTCATAAGGACTTGACAATTTTAGGACTTAATTAGGTCTTGACAATTTTAGGACTTCATTAGGACTTGACAATTTTAGGACTTTATTAGGACATGGTAATTTTAGGCCTTAATTAGGACTTGACAATTTTAGGACTTAATTAGGGCTTGACAATTTAAGGACTTTATTAGGTTTTTACAATTTTAGGACTTATTAAGGACTTGTTAATTTTAGGACTTAATTAGGACTTATTAATTATACGACTTTATAAGGACTTGACAATTTTAGGCCTTAATTAGTACTTGACAATTTTAGGACCTTATTAGGAATTGGTAATTTCAGGAATTAATTAGGATTGACAATTTTAGGACTTTACTAGGACTTGTTAATTTTAGGACTTCATTAGGACTTGACAATTTCAGGACTTAATTAGGGCTTGACAATTTTAGGACTTTACTAGGACTTGTTAATTTTAGGACTTAATTAAGGCTTGACAATTTTATGACTTAATTAGGACATGGAAATTTTAGGCCTTAATTAGTACTTGACAATTTTAGGACTTAATTAGGGCTTGACAATTTAAGGACTTTATTAGGTTTTTACAATTTTAGGACTTATTAAGGACTTGTTAATTTTAGGACTTAATTAGGACTTATTAATTATACGACTTTATAAGGACTTGACAATTTTAGGCCTTAATTAGTACTTGACAATTTTAGGACCTTATTAGGAATTGGTAATTTCAGGAATTAATTAGGATTGACAATTTTAGGACTTTACTAGGACTTGTTAATTTTAGGACTTCATTAGGACTTGACAATTTCAGGACTTAATTAGGGCTTGACAATTTTAGGACTTTATTATGAATTCGTAATTTTAGGCCTTAATTAGGACTTAGTAATTTTACGACTTCATTAGGACTTAGTAATTTTACGACTTTATTAGGACTTGACAATTTTAGGACTTAATTAGGGCTTGACAATTTTAGGACTTCTTTAGGACTTTACAATTTTAGGACTTATTAAGGACTTGTTAATTTTAGGACTTAATTAGGTCTTAATAATTTTACGACTTCATAAGGACTTGACAATTTTAGGCCTTAATTAGTACTTGACAATTTTAGGACCTTATTAGGAATTGGTAATTTCAGGAATTAATTAGGATTGACAATTTTAGGACTTTACTAGGACTTGTTAATTTTAGGACTTCATTAGGACTTGACAATTTCAGGACTTAATTAGGACTTGACAATTTTAGGACTTTACTAGGACTTGTTAATTTTAGGACTTAATTAAGGCTTGACAATTTTATGACTTAATTAGGACATGGAAATTTTAGGCCTTAATTAGTACTTGACAATTTTAGGACTTAATTAGGGCTTGACAATTTAAGGACTTTATTAGGTTTTTACAATTTTAGGACTTATTAAGGACTTGTTAATTTTAGGACTTAATTAGGACTTATTAATTATACGACTTTATAAGGACTTGACAATTTTAGGCCTTAATTAGTACTTGACAATTTTAGGACCTTATTAGGACTTTACAATTGTAGGACTTATTAAGGACTTGTTAATTTTAGGACTTAATTAGGGCTTGACAATTTCATGACTTAATTAGGGCTTTACAATTTTTAGGACTTCATTAGGACTTGACAATTTAAGGACTTAATTAGGGCTTGACAATTTTAGGACTTCATTAGGACTTTACAATTTTAGGACTTATTAAGGACATGTTAATTTTAGGACTTAATTAGGACTTATTAATTTTAGGACTTATTTAGGACTTGGTAATTTTAGGACTTAATTAGGACTTGACAATTTGATGACTTAATTAGAACATGGTAATTTTAGATCTTAATTAGGGCTTGACAATTTTAGGACTTTATTAGGACTTTACAATTTTAGGACTTCTTAAGGACTTGTTAATTTTAGGACTTACTTAGGACTTATTAATTTTACGACTTCATAAGGACTTGACAATTTTAGGACTTAATTAGGGCTTGACAATTTTAGGACTTTATTATGACTTCGTAATTTTAGGCCTTAATTAGGACTTAGTAATTTTACGACTTCATTAGGACTTAGTAATTGTACGACTTTATTAGGACTTGACAATTTTAGGACTTAATTAGGGCTTGACAATTTTAGGACTTTATTAGGACTTTACAATTTTAGGACTTATTAAGGACTTGTTAATTTTAGGACTTAATTAGGACTTGTTAATTTTAGGACTTAATTAGGACTTGACAATTTTAGGACTTTACTAGGACTTGTTAATTTTAGGACTTAATTAGGGCTTTACAATTTTTAGGACTTCATTATAACTTCGTAATTTTAGGCCTTAATTAGGACTTATTAATTTAACGACTTTATGAGGACTTAGTAATTTTACGACTTTATTAGGACTTGACAATTTGAGGACTTAATTAGGGCTTGACAATTTTAGGACTTCATTAGGACTTTACAATTTTAGGACTTATTAAGGACATGTTAATTTTAGGACTTAATTAGGACTTAATAATTTTACGACTTCATAAGGACTTCACAATTTTAAGACTTAATTAGGACATGGTAATTTTAGGCCTTAATTAGGACTTGACAATTTTAGGACTTTACTAGGACTTGTTAATTTTAGGACTTAATTAGGGCTTGACAATTTTAGGACTTTATTAGGACTTTACAATTTTAGGACTTAATTAGGACTTATTAATTTTAGGACTTATTTAGGACTTGGTAATTTTAGGACTTAATTAGGACTTGACAATTTGATGACTTAATTAGAACATGGTAATTTTAGATCTTAATTAGGTCTTGACAATTTTAGGACTTCATTAGGACTTGACAATTTTAGGACCTTATTAGGAATTGGTAATTTCAGGAATTAATTAGGACTTGAAAATTTTAGGACTTTACTAGGACTTGTTAATTTAAGGACTTAATTAGGGCTTGATAATTTTAGGATTTCATTAGGACTTGACAATTTTAGGACTTATTAAGGACTTGTTAATTTTAGGACTTAATTAGGACTTGGTAATTTTAGGACTTAATTAGGACTTGACAATTTTAGGACTTATTAAGGACTTGTTAATTTTAGGACTTAATTAGGACTTGGTAATTTTAGGACTTTATTAGGACTTTACAATTTTAGGACTTAATTAGGACTTATTAATTTTAGGACTTATTTAGGACTTGGTAATTTTAGGACTTAATTAGGACTTGACAATTTGATGACTTAATTAGAACATGGTAATTTTAGATCTTAATTAGGTCTTGACAATTTTAGGACTTCATTAGGACTTGACAATTTTAGGACCTTATTAGGAATTGGTAATTTCAGGAATTAATTAGGACTTGAAAATTTTAGGACTTTACTAGGACTTGTTAATTTAAGGACTTAATTAGGGCTTGATAATTTTAGGATTTCATTAGGACTTGACAATTTTAGGACTTATTAAGGACTTGTTAATTTTAGGACTTAATTAGGACTTGGTAATTTTAGGACTTAATTAGGACTTGACAATTTTAGGACTTATTAAGGACTTGTTAATTTTAGGACTTAATTAGGACTTGGTAATTTTAGGACTTAATTAGGACTTGACAATTTTATGACTTAATTAGGACATGGTAATTTTAGGTCTTAATTAGGACTTGATAATTTTAGGACCTTATTAGGAATTGGTAATTTCAGGAATTAATTAGGACTTGACAATTTTAGGACTTTAGTAGGACTTGTTAATTTTAGGACTTAATTAGGGCTTGACAATTTTAGGACTTCATTAGAATTTTACAATTTTATGACTTAATTAGGACATGGAAATTTTAGGCCTTAATTAGTACTTGACAATTTTAGGACCTTATTAGGAATTGGTAATTTCAGGAATTAATTAGGATTGACAATTTTAGGACTTTACTAGGACTTGTTAATTTTAGGACTTAATTAGGACTTGACAATTTTATGACTTAATTAGGACATGGTAATTTTAGGCCTTAATTAGGACTTGACAATTTCATGACTTAATTAGGGCTTGACAATTTTTGGGACTTCATTAGGACTTGACAATTTCAGGACTTAATTAGGGCTTGACAATTTTAGGACTTTATTATGACTTCGTAATTTTAGGCCTTAATTAGGACTTAGTAATTTTACGACTTCAGTAGGACTTAATAATTTTACGACTTTATTAGGACTTGACAATTTTAGGACTTAATTAGGGCTTGACAATTTTAGGACTTTATTAGGACTTTACAATTTTAGGACTTATTAAGGACTTGTTAATTTTACGACTTAATTAGGACTTATTAATTTTACGACTTCATAAGGACTTGACAATTTTAGGACTTAATTAGGTCTTGACAATTTTAGGACGTCATTAGGACTTGACAATTTTAGGACTTATTAAGGACTTGTTAATTTTAGGACTTAATTAGGACTTATTAATTTTAGGACTTAATTAGGACTTGGTAATTTTAGGACTTAATTAGGACTTGACAATTTGATGACTTAATTAGAACATGGTAATTTTAGATCTTAATTAGGGCTTGACAATTTTAGGACTTTATTAGGACTTTACAATTTTAGGACTTCTTAAGGACTTGTTAATTTTAGGACTTAATTAGGACTTATTAATTGTACGACTTCATAAGGACTTGACAATTCTAGGACTTAATTAGGTCTTGACAATTTTAGGACTTCATTAGGACTTGACAATTTTAGGACCTTATTAGGAATTGGTAATTTCAGGAATTAATTAGGACTTGAAAATTTTAGGACTTTACTAGGACTTGACAATTTTAGGACTTATTAAGGACTTGTTAATTTTAGGACTTAATTAGGACTTGGTAATTTTAGGACTTAATTAGGACTTGGTAATTTTAGGACTTAATTAGGACTTGACAATTTTAGGACTTATGAAGGACTTGTTAATTTTAGTACTTAATTAGGACTTGGTAATTTTAGGACTTAATTAGGACTTGACAATTTTATGACTTAATTAGGACATGGTAATTTTAGGTCTTAATTAGGACTTGATAATTTTAGGACCTTATTAGGAATTGGTAATTTCAGGAATTAATTAGGACTTGACAATTTTAGGACTTTAGTAGGACTTGTTAATTTTAGGACTTAATTAGGGCTTGACAATTTTAGGACTTTATTAGGATTTGACAATTTTATGACTTAATTAGGACATGGAAATTTTAGGCCTTAATTAGTACTTGACAATTTTAGGACCTTATTAGGAATTGGTAATTTCAGGAATTAATTAGGATTGACAATTTTAGGACTTTACTAGGACTTGTTAATTTTAGGACTTAATTAGGACTTGACAATTTTATGACTTAATTAGGACATGGTAATTTTAGGCCTTAATTAGGACTTGACAATTTCATGACTTAATTAGGGCTTGACAATTTTTGGGACTTCATTAGGACTTGACAATTTCAGGACTTAATTAGGGCTTGACAATTTTAGGACTTTATTATGACTTCGTAATTTTAGGCCTTAATTAGGACTTAGTAATTTTACGACTTCAGTAGGACTTAATAATTTTACGACTTTATTAGGACTTGACAATTTTAGGACTTAATTAGGGCTTGACAATTTTAGGACTTTATTAGGACTTTACAATTTTAGGACTTATTAAGGACTTGTTAATTTTAGGACTTAATTAGGACTTATTAATTTTACGACTTCATAAGGACTTGACATTTTAGGACTTAATTAGGTCTTGACAATTTTAGGACGTCATTAGGACTTGACAATTTTAGGACTTATTAAGGACTTGTTAATTTTAGGACTTAATTAGGACATGGTAATTTTAGGTCTTAATTAGGACTTGACAATTTTAGGACTTATTAAGGACTTGTTAATTTTAGGACTTAATTAGGACTTGGTAATTTTAGGACTTAATTAGGACTTGACAATTTTATGACTTAATTAGGACATGGTAATTTTAGGTCTTAATTAGGGCTTGACAATTTTAGGACTTCATTAGGACTTTACAATTTTAGGACTTATTAAGGACATGTTAATTTTAGGACTTAATTAGGACTTAATAATTTTACGACTTTATAAGGACTTCACAATTTTAGGACTTAATTAGGACTTAATAATTTTACGACTTTATAAGGACTTCACAATTTTGGGACTTATTGAGGACTTGTTAATTTTAGGACTTAATTAGGGCTTGACAATTTTAGGACTTCATTAGGACTTTACAATTTTAGGACTTATTAAGGACATGTTAATTTTAGGACTTAATTAGGACTTAATAATTATACGACTTTATAAGGACTTCACAATTTTATGACTTAATTAGGACATGGTAATTTTAGGCCTTAATTAGGACTTGACAATTTCATGACTTAATTAGGGCTTGACAATTTTTGGGACTTCATTAGGACTTGACAATTTCAGGACTTAATTAGGGCTTGACAATTTTAGGACTTTATTATGACTCCGTAATTTTAGGCCTTAATTAGGACTTAGTAATTTTACGACTTCATTAGGACTTAGTAATTTTACGACTTTATTAGGACTTGACAATTTTAGGACTTAATTAGGGCTTGACAATTTTAGGACTTTATTAGGACTTTACAATTTTAGGACTTAATTAGGACTTATTAGGACTTATTAATTTTACGATTTCATAAGGACTTGACAATTTTAGGACTTAATTAGGTCTTGACAATTTTAGGACTTCATTAGGACTTGACAATTTTAGGACTTTATTAGGACATGGTAATTTTAGGCCTTAATTAGGACTTGACAAATTTAGGACTTAATTAGGACTTGACAATTTTAGGACTTTATTAGGACTTTACAATTGTAGGACTTATTAAGGACTTGTTAATTTTAGGACTTAATTAGGGCTTGACAATTTCATGACTTAATTAGGGCTTTACAATTTTTAGGACTTCATTAGGACTTGACAATTTAAGGACTTAATTAGGGCTTGACAATTTTAGGACTTCATTAGGACTTTACAATTTTAGGACTTATTAAGGACATGTTAATTTTAGGACTTAATTAGGACTTATTAATTTTAGGACTTATTTAGGACTTGGTAATTTTAGGACTTAATTAGGACTTGACAATTTGATGACTTAATTAGAACATGGTAATTTTAGATCTTAATTAGGGCTTGACAATTTTAGGACTTTATTAGGACTTTACAATTTTAGGACTTCTTAAGGACTTGTTAATTTTAGGACTTACTTAGGACTTATTAATTTTACGACTTCATAAGGACTTGACAATTTTAGGACTTAATTAGGGCTTGACAATTTTAGGACTTTATTATGACTTCGTAATTTTAGGCCTTAATTAGGACTTAGTAATTTTACGACTTCATTAGGACTTAGTAATTGTACGACTTTATTAGGACTTGACAATTTTAGGACTTAATTATGGCTTGACAATTTTAGGACTTTATTAGGACTTTACAATTTTAGGACTTATTAAGGACTTGTTAATTTTAGGACTTAATTAGGACTTGTTAATTTTAGGACTTAATTAGGACTTGACAATTTTAGGACTTTACTAGGACTTGTTAATTTTAGGACTTAATTAGGGCTTTACAATTTTTAGGACTTCATTATAACTTCGTAATTTTAGGCCTTAATTAGGACTTATTAATTTAACGACTTTATGAAGACTTAGTAATTTTACGACTTTATTAGGACTTGACAATTTGAGGACTTAATTAGGGCTTGACAATTTTAGGACTTCATTAGGACTTTACAATTTTAGGACTTATTAAGGACATGTTAATTTTAGGACTTAATTAGGACTTAATAATTTTACGACTTCATAAGGACTTCACAATTTTAAGACTTAATTAGGACATGGTAATTTTAGGCCTTAATTAGGACTTGACAATTTTAGGACCTTATTAGGAATTGGTAATTTCAGGAATTAATTAGGACTTGACAATTTTAGGACTTTACTAGGACTTGTTAATTTTAGGACTTAATTAGGGCTTGACAATTTTAGGACTTTATTAGGACTTTACAATTTTAGGACTTATTAAGGACTTGTTAATTTTAGGACTTAATTAGGACTTATTAATTTTAGGACTTATTTAGGACTTGGTAATTTCAGGACTTAATTAGGACTTGACAATTTGATGACTTAATTAGAACATGGTAATTTTAGATCTTAATTAGGGCTTGACAATTTTAGGACCTTAATTAGGACTTATTAATTTAACGACTTTATGAGGACTTAGTAATTTTACGACTTTATTAGGACTTGACAATTTGAGGACTTAATTAGGGCTTGACAATTTTAGGACTTCATTAGGACTTTACAATTTTAGGACTTATTAAGGACATGTTAATTTTAGGACTTAATTAGGACTTAATAATTTTACGACTTCATAAGGACTTCACAATTTTAAGACTTAATTAGGACATGGTAATTTTAGGCCTTAATTAGGACTTGACAATTTTAGGACTTTACTAGGACTTGTTAATTTTAGGACTTAATTAGGGCTTGACAATTTTAGGACTTTATTAGGACTTTACAATTTTAGGACTTAATTAGGACTTATTAATTTTAGGACTTATTTAGGACTTGGTAATTTTAGGACTTAATTAGGACTTGACAATTTGATGACTTAATTAGAACATGGTAATTTTAGATCTTAATTAGGTCTTGACAATTTTAGGACTTCATTAGGACTTGACAATTTTAGGACCTTATTAGGAATTGGTAATTTCAGGAATTAATTAGGACTTGAAAATTTTAGGACTTTACTAGGACTTGTTAATTTAAGGACTTAATTAGGGCTTGATAATTTTATGATTTCATTAGGACTTGACAATTTTAGGACTTATTAAGGACTTGTTAATTTTAGGACTTAATTAGGACTTGGTAATTTTAGGACTTAATTAGGACTTGACAATTTTAGGACTTATTAAGGACTTGTTAATTTTAGGACTTAATTAGGACTTGGTAATTTTAGGACTTTATTAGGACTTTACAATTTTAGGACTTAATTAGGACTTATTAATTTTAGGACTTATTTAGGACTTGGTAATTTTAGGACTTAATTAGGACTTGACAATTTGATGACTTAATTAGAACATGGTAATTTTAGATCTTAATTAGGTCTTGACAATTTTAGGACTTCATTAGGACTTGACAATTTTAGGACCTTATTAGGAATTGGTAATTTCAGGAATTAATTAGGACTTGAAAATTTTAGGACTTTACTAGGACTTGTTAATTTAAGGACTTAATTAGGGCTTGATAATTTTAGGATTTCATTAGGACTTGACAATTTTAGGACTTATTAAGGACTTGTTAATTTTAGGACTTAATTAGGACTTGGTAATTTTAGGACTTAATTAGGACTTGACAATTTTAGGACTTATTAAGGACTTGTTAATTTTAGGACTTAATTAGGACTTGGTAATTTTAGGACTTAATTAGGACTTGACAATTTTATGACTTAATTAGGACATGGTAATTTTAGGACTTAATTAGGGCTTGACAATTTTAGGACTTCATTAGAATTTTACAATTTTATGACTTAATTAGGACATGGAAATTTTAGGCCTTAATTAGTACTTGACAATTTTAGGACCTTATTAGGAATTGGTAATTTCAGGAATTAATTAGGATTGACAATTTTAGGACTTTACTAGGACTTGTTAATTTTAGGACTTAATTAGGACTTGACAATTTTATGACTTAATTAGGACATGGTAATTTTAGGCCTTAATTAGGACTTGACAATTTCATGACTTAATTAGGGCTTGACAATTTTTGGGACTTCATTAGGACTTGACAATTTCAGGACTTAATTAGGGCTTGACAATTTTAGGACTTTATTATGACTTCGTAATTTTAGGCCTTAATTAGGACTTAGTAATTTTACGACTTCAGTAGGACTTAATAATTTTACGACTTTATTAGGACTTGACAATTTTAGGACTTAATTAGGGCTTGACAATTTTAGGACTTTATTAGGACTTTACAATTTTAGGACTTATTAAGGACTTGTTAATTTTACGACTTAATTAGGACTTATTAATTTTACGACTTCATAAGGACTTGACAATTTTAGGACTTAATTAGGTCTTGACAATTTTAGGACGTCATTAGGACTTGACAATTTTAGGACTTATTAAGGACTTGTTAATTTTAGGACTTAATTAGGACTTATTAATTTTAGGACTTAATTAGGACTTGGTAATTTTAGGACTTAATTAGGACTTGACAATTTGATGACTTAATTAGAACATGGTAATTTTAGATCTTAATTAGGGCTTGACAATTTTAGGACTTTATTAGGACTTTACAATTTTAGGACTTCTTAAGGACTTGTTAATTTTAGGACTTAATTAGGACTTATTAATTGTACGACTTCATAAGGACTTGACAATTTTAGGACTTAATTAGGTCTTGACAATTTTAGGACTTCATTAGGACTTGACAATTTTAGGACCTTATTAGGAATTGGTAATTTCAGGAATTAATTAGGACTTGAAAATTTTAGGACTTTACTAGGACTTGACAATTTTAGGACTTATTAAGGACTTGTTAATTTTAGGACTTAATTAGGACTTGGTAATTTTAGGACTTAATTAGGACTTGGTAATTTTAGGACTTAATTAGGACTTGACAATTTTAGGACTTATGAAGGACTTGTTAATTTTAGTACTTAATTAGGACTTGGTAATTTTAGGACTTAATTAGGACTTGACAATTTTATGACTTAATTAGGACATGGTAATTTTAGGTCTTAATTAGGACTTGATAATTTTAGGACCTTATTAGGAATTGGTAATTTCAGGAATTAATTAGGACTTGACAATTTTAGGACTTTACTAGGACTTGTTAATTTAAGGACTTAATTAGGGCTTGATAATTTTAGGATTTCATTAGGACTTGACAATTTTAGGACTTATTAAGGACTTGTTAATTTTAGGACTTAATTAGGACTTGGTAATTTTAGGACTTAATTAGGACTTGACAATTTTAGGACTTATTAAGGACTTGTTAATTTTAGGACTTAATTAGGACTTGGTAATTTTAGGACTTAATTAGGACTTGACAATTTTATGACTTAATTAGGACATGGTAATTTTAGGTCTTAATTAGGACTTGATAATTTTAGGACCTTATTAGGAATTGGTAATTTCAGGAATTAATTAGGACTTGACAATTTTAGGACTTTAGTAGGACTTGTTAATTTTAGGACTTAATTAGGGCTTGACAATTTTAGGACTTCATTAGAATTTTACAATTTTATGACTTAATTAGGACATGGAAATTTTAGGCCTTAATTAGTACTTGACAATTTTAGGACCTTATTAGGAATTGGTAATTTCAGGAATTAATTAGGATTGACAATTTTAGGACTTTACTAGGACTTGTTAATTTTAGGACTTAATTAGGACTTGACAATTTTATGACTTAATTAGGACATGGTAATTTTAGGCCTTAATTAGGACTTGACAATTTCATGACTTAATTAGGGCTTGACAATTTTTGGGACTTCATTAGGACTTGACAATTTCAGGACTTAATTAGGGCTTGACAATTTTAGGACTTTATTATGACTTCGTAATTTTAGGCCTTAATTAGGACTTAGTAATTTTACGACTTCAGTAGGACTTAATAATTTTACGACTTTATTAGGACTTGACAATTTTAGGACTTAATTAGGGCTTGACAATTTTAGGACTTTATTAGGACTTTACAATTTTAGGACTTATTAAGGACTTGTTAATTTTACGACTTAATTAGGACTTATTAATTTTACGACTTCATAAGGACTTGACAATTTTAGGACTTAATTAGGTCTTGACAATTTTAGGACGTCATTAGGACTTGACAATTTTAGGACTTATTAAGGACTTGTTAATTTTAGGACTTAATTAGGACTTATTAATTTTAGGACTTAATTAGGACTTGGTAATTTTAGGACTTAATTAGGACTTGACAATTTGATGACTTAATTAGAACATGGTAATTTTAGATCTTAATTAGGGCTTGACAATTTTAGGACTTTATTAGGACTTTACAATTTTAGGACTTCTTAAGGACTTGTTAATTTTAGGACTTAATTAGGACTTATTAATTGTACGACTTCATAAGGACTTGACAATTTTAGGACTTAATTAGGTCTTGACAATTTTAGGACTTCATTAGGACTTGACAATTTTAGGACCTTATTAGGAATTGGTAATTTCAGGAATTAATTAGGACTTGAAAATTTTAGGACTTTACTAGGACTTGACAATTTTAGGACTTATTAAGGACTTGTTAATTTTAGGACTTAATTAGGACTTGGTAATTTTAGGACTTAATTAGGACTTGACAATTTCATGACTTAATTAGGGCTTGACAATTTTTGGGACTTCATTAGGACTTGACAATTTCAGGACTTAATTAGGGCTTGACAATTTTAGGACTTTATTATGACTTCGTAATTTTAGGCCTTAATTAGGACTTAGTAATTTTACGACTTCAGTAGGACTTAATAATTTTACGACTTTATTAGGACTTGACAATTTTAGGACTTAATTAGGGCTTGACAATTTTAGGACTTATGAAGGACTTGTTAATTTTAGTACTTAATTAGGACTTGGTAATTTTAGGACTTAATTAGGACTTGACAATTTTATGACTTAATTAGGACATGGTAATTTTAGGTCTTAATTAGGACTTGATAATTTTAGGACCTTATTAGGAATTGGTAATTTCAGGAATTAATTAGGACTTGACAATTTTAGGACTTTAGTAGGACTTGTTAATTTTAGGACTTAATTAGGGCTTGACAATTTTAGGACTTCATTAGGATTTGACAATTTTATGACTTAATTAGGACATGGAAATTTTAGGCCTTAATTAGTACTTGACAATTTTAGGACCTTATTAGGAATTGGTAATTTCAGGAATTAATTAGGATTGACAATTTTAGGACTTTACTAGGACTTGTTAATTTTAGGACTTAATTAGGACTTGACAATTTTATGACTTAATTAGGACATGGTAATTTTAGGCCTTAATTAGGACTTGACAATTTCATGACTTAATTAGGGCTTGACAATTTTTGGGACTTCATTAGGACTTGACAATTTCAGGACTTAATTAGGGCTTGACAATTTTAGGACTTTATTATGACTTCGTAATTTTAGGCCTTAATTAGGACTTAGTAATTTTACGACTTCAGTAGGACTTAATAATTTTACGACTTTATTAGGACTTGACAATTTTAGGACTTAATTAGGGCTTGACAATTTAAGGACTTTATTAGGACTTTACAATTTTAGGACTTATTAAGGACTTGTTAATTTTAGGACTTAATTAGGACTTATTAATTTTACGACTTCATAAGGACTTGACATTTTAGGACTTAATTAGGTCTTGACAATTTTAGGACGTCATTAGGACTTGACAATTTTAGGACTTATTAAGGACTTGTTAATTTTAGGACTTAATTAGGACATGGTAATTTTAGGTCTTAATTAGGACTTGACAATTTTAGGACTTATTAAGGACTTGTTAATTTTAGGACTTAATTAGGACTTGGTAATTTTAGGACTTAATTAGGACTTGACAATTTTATGACTTAATTAGGACATGGTAATTTTAGGTCTTAATTAGGACTTGATAATTTTAGGACCTTATTAGGAATTGGTAATTTCAGGAATTAATTAGGACTTGACAATTTTAGGACTTTAGTAGGACTTGTTAATTTTAGGACTTAATTAGGACTTGACAATTTTATGACTTAATTAGGACATGGTAATTTTAGGCCTTAATTAGGACTTGACAATTTCATGACTTAATTAGGGCTTGACAATTTTTGGGACTTCATTAGGACTTGACAATTTCAGGACTTAATTAGGGCTTGACAATTTTAGGACTTTATTATGACTTCGTAATTTTAGGCCTTAATTAGGACTTAGTAATTTTACGACTTCAGTAGGACTTAATAATTTTACGACTTTATTAGGACTTGACAATTTTAGGACTTAATTAGGGCTTGACAATTTTAGGACTTTATTAGGACTTTACAATTTTAGGACTTATTAAGGACTTGTTAATTTTAGGACTTAATTAGGACTTATTAATTTTACGACTTCATAAGGACTTGACAATTTTAGGACTTAATTAGGTCTTGACAATTTTAGGACGTCATTAGGACTTGACAATTTTAGGACTTATTAAGGACTTGTTAATTTTAGGACTTAATTAGGAGTTATTAATTTTAGGACTTAATTAGGACTTGGTAATTTTAGGACTTAATTAGGACTTGGTAATTTTAGGACTTAATTAGGGCTTGACAATTTTAGGACTTCATTAGGATTTGACAATTTTATGACTTAATTAGGACATGGAAAATTTAGGCCTTAATTAGTACTTGACAATTTTAGGACCTTATTAGGAATTGGTAATTTCAGGAATTAATTAGGATTGACAATTTTAGGACTTTACTAGGACTTGTTAATTTTAGGACTTAATAAGGGCTTGACAATTTTAGGACTTTATTATGACTTCGTAATTTTAGGCCTTAATTAGGACTTAGTAATTTTACGACTTCAGTAGGACTTAATAATTTTACGACTTTATTAGGACTTGACAATTTTAGATCTTAATTAGGGCTTGACAATTTTAGGACTTTATTAGGACTTTACAATTTTAGGACTTCTTAAGGACTTGTTAATTTTAGGACTTAATTAGGACTTATTAATTGTACGACTTCATAAGGACTTGACAATTTTAGGACTTAATTAGGTCTTGACAATTTTAGGACTTCATTAGGACTTGACAATTTTAGGACCTTATTAGGAATTGGTAATTTCAGGAATTAATTAGGACTTGAAAATTTTAGGACTTTACTAGGACTTGACAATTTTAGGACTTATTAAGGACTTGTTAATTTTAGGACTTAATTAGGACTTGGTAATTTTAGGACTTAATTAGGACTTGGTAATTTTAGGACTTAATTAGGACTTGACAATTTTAGGACTTATGAAGGACTTGTTAATTTTAGTACTTAATTAGGACTTGGTAATTTTAGGACTTAATTAGGACTTGACAATTTTATGACTTAATTAGGACATGGTAATTTTAGGTCTTAATTAGGACTTGATAATTTTAGGACCTTATTAGGAATTGGTAATTTCAGGAATTAATTAGGACTTGACAATTTTAGGACTTTAGTAGGACTTGTTAATTTTAGGACTTAATTAGGGCTTGACAATTTTAGGACTTCATTAGGATTTGACAATTTTATGACTTAATTAGGACATGGAAATTTTAGGCCTTAATTAGTACTTGACAATTTTAGGACCTTATTAGGAATTGGTAATTTCAGGAATTAATTAGGATTGACAATTTTAGGACTTTACTAGGACTTGTTAATTTTAGGACTTAATTAGGACTTGACAATTTTATGACTTAATTAGGACATGGTAATTTTAGGCCTTAATTAGGACTTGACAATTTCATGACTTAATTAGGGCTTGACAATTTTTGGGACTTCATTAGGACTTGACAATTTCAGGACTTAATTAGGGCTTGACAATTTTAGGACTTTATTATGACTTCGTAATTTTAGGCCTTAATTAGGACTTAGTAATTTTACGACTTCAGTAGGACTTAATAATTTTACGACTTTATTAGGACTTGACAATTTTAGGACTTAATTAGGGCTTGACAATTTTAGGACTTTATTAGGACTTTACAATTTTAGGACTTATTAAGGACTTGTTAATTTTAGGACTTAATTAGGACTTATTAATTTTACGACTTCATAAGGACTTGACATTTTAGGACTTAATTAGGTCTTGACAATTTTAGGACGTCATTAGGACTTGACAATTTTAGGACTTATTAAGGACTTGTTAATTTTAGGACTTAATTAGGACATGGTAATTTTAGGTCTTAATTAGGACTTGACAATTTTAGGACTTATTAAGGACTTGTTAATTTTAGGACTTAATTAGGACTTGGTAATTTTAGGACTTAATTAGGACTTGACAATTTTATGACTTAATTAGGACATGGTAATTTTAGGTCTTAATTAGGACTTGATAATTTTAGGACCTTATTAGGAATTGGTAATTTCAGGAATTAATTAGGACTTGACAATTTTAGGACTTTAGTAGGACTTGTTAATTTTAGGACTTAATTAGGACTTGACAATTTTATGACTTAATTAGGACATGGTAATTTTAGGCCTTAATTAGGACTTGACAATTTCATGACTTAATTAGGGCTTGACAATTTTTGGGACTTCATTAGGACTTGACAATTTCAGGACTTAATTAGGGCTTGACAATTTTAGGACTTTATTATGACTTCGTAATTTTAGGCCTTAATTAGGACTTAGTAATTTTACGACTTCAGTAGGACTTAATAATTTTACGACTTTATTAGGACTTGACAATTTTAGGACTTAATTAGGGCTTGACAATTTTAGGACTTTATTAGGACTTTACAATTTTAGGACTTATTAAGGACTTGTTAATTTTAGGACTTAATTAGGACTTATTAATTTTACGACTTCATAAGGACTTGACAATTTTAGGACTTAATTAGGTCTTGACAATTTTAGGACGTCATTAGGACTTGACAATTTTAGGACTTATTAAGGACTTGTTAATTTTAGGACTTAATTAGGACTTATTAATTTTAGGACTTAATTAGGACTTGGTAATTTTAGGACTTAATTAGGACTTGGTAATTTTAGGACTTAATTAGGGCTTGACAATTTTAGGACTTCATTAGGATTTGACAATTTTATGACTTAATTAGGACATGGAAAATTTAGGCCTTAATTAGTACTTGACAATTTTAGGACCTTATTAGGAATTGGTAATTTCAGGAATTAATTAGGATTGACAATTTTAGGACTTTACTAGGACTTGTTAATTTTAGGACTTAATAAGGGCTTGACAATTTTAGGACTTTATTATGACTTCGTAATTTTAGGCCTTAATTAGGACTTAGTAATTTTACGACTTCAGTAGGACTTAATAATTTTACGACTTTATTAGGACTTGACAATTTTAGGACTTAATTAGGGCTTGACAATTTTAGGACTTTATTAGGACTTTACAATTTTAGGACTTATTAAGGACTTGTTAATTTTAGGACTTAATTAGGACTTATTAATTTTACGACTTCATAAGGACTTGACAATTTTAGGACTTAATAAGGTCTCGACAATTTTAGGACGTCATTAGGACTTGACAATTTTAGGACTTATTAAGGACTTGTTAATTTTAGGACTTAATTAGGACTTATTAATTTTACGACTTCATAAGGACTTGACAATTTTAGGACTTAATTAGGTCTTGACAATTTTAGGACGTCATTAGGACTTGACAATTTTAGGACTTATTAAGGACTTGTTAATTTTAGGACTTAATTAGGACTTATTAAATTTAGGACTTAATTAGGACTTGGTAATTTTAGGACTTAATTAGGACTTGACAATTTGATGACTTAATTAGAACATGGTAATTTTAGATCTTAATTAGGGCTTGACAATTTTAGGACTTTATTAGGACTTTACAATTTTAGGACTTCTTAAGGACTTGTTAATTTTAGGACTTAATTAGGACTTATTAATTGTACGACTTTATAAGGACTTGACAATTTTAGGACTTAATTAGGTCTTGACAATTTTAGGACTTCATTAGGACTTGACAATTTTAGGACCTTATTAGGAATTGGTAATTTCAGGAATTAATTAGGACTTGAAAATTTTAGGACTTTACTAGGACTTGACAATTTTAGGACTTATTAAGGACTTGTTAATTTTAGGACTTAATTAGGACTTGGTAATTTTAGGACTTAATTAGGACTTGGTAATTTTAGGACTTAATTAGGACTTGACAATTTTAGGACTTATTAAGGACTTGTTAATTTTAGTACTTAATTAGGACTTGGTAATTTTAGGACTTAATTAGGACTTGACAATTTTATGACTTAATTAGGACATGGTAATTTTAGGTCTTAATTAGGACTTGATAATTTTAGGACCTTATTAGGAATTGGTAATTTCAGGAATTAATTAGGACTTGACAATTTTAGGACTTTAGTAGGACTTCGTAATTTTAGGCCTTAATTAGGACTTAGTAATTTTACGACTTCAGTAGGACTTAATAATTTTACGACTTTATTAGGACTTGACAATTTTAGGACTTAATTAGGGCTTGACAATTTTAGGACTTTATTAGGACTTTACAATTTTAGGACTTATTAAGGACTTGTTAATTTTAGGACTTAATTAGGACTTATTAATTTTACGACTTCATAAGGACTTGACATTTTAGGACTTAATTAGGTCTTGACAATTTTAGGACGTCATTAGGACTTGACAATTTTAGGACTTATTAAGGACTTGTTAATTTTAGGACTTAATTAGGACATGGTAATTTTAGGTCTTAATTAGGACTTGACAATTTTAGGACTTATTAAGGACTTGTTAATTTTAGGACTTAATTAGGACTTGGTAATTTTAGGACTTAATTAGGACTTGACAATTTTATGACTTAATTAGGACATGGTAATTTTAGGTCTTAATTAGGACTTGATAATTTTAGGACCTTATTAGGAATTGGTAATTTCAGGAATTAATTAGGACTTGACAATTTTAGGACTTTAGTAGGACTTGTTAATTTTAGGACTTAATTAGGACTTGACAATTTTATGACTTAATTAGGACATGGTAATTTTAGGCCTTAATTAGGACTTGACAATTTCATGACTTAATTAGGGCTTGACAATTTTTGGGACTTCATTAGGACTTGACAATTTCAGGACTTAATTAGGGCTTGACAATTTTAGGACTTTATTATGACTTCGTAATTTTAGGCCTTAATTAGGACTTAGTAATTTTACGACTTCAGTAGGACTTAATAATTTTACGACTTTATTAGGACTTGACAATTTTAGGACTTAATTAGGGCTTGACAATTTTAGGACTTTATTAGGACTTTACAATTTTAGGACTTATTAAGGACTTGTTAATTTTAGGACTTAATTAGGACTTATTAATTTTACGACTTCATAAGGACTTGACAATTTTAGGACTTAATTAGGTCTTGACAATTTTAGGACGTCATTAGGACTTGACAATTTTAGGACTTATTAAGGACTTGTTAATTTTAGGACTTAATTAGGACTTATTAATTTTAGGACTTAATTAGGACTTGGTAATTTTAGGACTTAATTAGGACTTGGTAATTTTAGGACTTAATTAGGGCTTGACAATTTTAGGACTTCATTAGGATTTGACAATTTTATGACTTAATTAGGACATGGAAAATTTAGGCCTTAATTAGTACTTGACAATTTTAGGACCTTATTAGGAATTGGTAATTTCAGGAATTAATTAGGATTGACAATTTTAGGACTTTACTAGGACTTGTTAATTTTAGGACTTAATAAGGGCTTGACAATTTTAGGACTTTATTATGACTTCGTAATTTTAGGCCTTAATTAGGACTTAGTAATTTTACGACTTCAGTAGGACTTAATAATTTTACGACTTTATTAGGACTTGACAATTTTAGGACTTAATTAGGGCTTGACAATTTTAGGACTTTATTAGGACTTTACAATTTTAGGACTTATTAAGGACTTGTTAATTTTAGGACTTAATTAGGACTTATTAATTTTACGACTTCATAAGGACTTGACAATTTTAGGACTTAATAAGGTCTCGACAATTTTAGGACGTCATTAGGACTTGACAATTTTAGGACTTATTAAGGACTTGTTAATTTTAGGACTTAATTAGGACTTATTAATTTTACGACTTCATAAGGACTTGACAATTTTAGGACTTAATTAGGTCTTGACAATTTTAGGACGTCATTAGGACTTGACAATTTTAGGACTTATTAAGGACTTGTTAATTTTAGGACTTAATTAGGACTTATTAAATTTAGGACTTAATTAGGACTTGGTAATTTTAGGACTTAATTAGGACTTGACAATTTGATGACTTAATTAGAACATGGTAATTTTAGATCTTAATTAGGGCTTGACAATTTTAGGACTTTATTAGGACTTTACAATTTTAGGACTTCTTAAGGACTTGTTAATTTTAGGACTTAATTAGGACTTATTAATTGTACGACTTCATAAGGACTTGACAATTTTAGGACTTAATTAGGTCTTGACAATTTTAGGACTTCATTAGGACTTGACAATTTTAGGACCTTATTAGGAATTGGTAATTTCAGGAATTAATTAGGACTTGAAAATTTTAGGACTTTACTAGGACTTGACAATTTTAGGACTTATTAAGGACTTGTTAATTTTAGGACTTAATTAGGACTTGGTAATTTTAGGACTTAATTAGGACTTGGTAATTTTAGGACTTAATTAGGACTTGACAATTTTAGGACTTATTAAGGACTTGTTAATTTTAGTACTTAATTAGGACTTGGTAATTTTAGGACTTAATTAGGACTTGACAATTTTATGACTTAATTAGGACATGGTAATTTTAGGTCTTAATTAGGACTTGATAATTTTAGGACCTTATTAGGAATTGGTAATTTCAGGAATTAATTAGGACTTGACAATTTTAGGACTTTAGTAGGACTTGTTAATTTTAGGACTTAATTAGGGCTTGACAATTTTAGGACTTCATTAGGATTTGACAATTTTATGACTTAATTAGGACATGGAAATTTTAGGCCTTAATTAGTACTTGACAATTTTAGGACCTTATTAGGAATTGGTAATTTCAGGAATTAATTAGGATTGACAATTTTAGGACTTTACTAGGACTTGTTAATTTTAGGACTTAATTAGGACTTGACAATTTTATGACTTAATTAGGACATGGTAATTTTAGGCCTTAATTAGGACTTGACAATTTCATGACTTAATTAGGGCTTGACAATTTTTGGGACTTCATTAGGACTTGACAATTTCAGGACTTAATTAGGGCTTGACAATTTTAGGACTTTATTATGACTTCGTAATTTTAGGCCTTAATTAGGACTTAGTAATTTTACGACTTCAGTAGGACTTAATAATTTTACGACTTTATTAGGACTTGACAATTTTAGGACTTAATTAGGGCTTGACAATTTTAGGACTTTATTAGGACTTTACAATTTTAGGACTTATTAAGGACTTGTTAATTTTAGGACTTAATTAGGACTTATTAATTTTACGACTTCATAAGGACTTGACATTTTAGGACTTAATTAGGTCTTGACAATTTTAGGACTTCATTAGGACTTGACAATTTTAGGACTTATTAAGGACTTGCTAATTTTAAGACTAAATTAGGACGTGGTTATTATAGGACTTAATTAGGACTTGACAATTTTATGACTTAATTAGGACATGGAAATTTTAGGCCTTAATTAGTACTTGACAATTTTAGGACCTTATTAGGAATTGGTAATTTCAGGAATTAATTAGGATTGACAATTTTAGGACTTTACTAGGACTTGTTAATTTTAGGACTTAATTATGACTTGACAATTTTATGACTTAATTAGGACATGGTAATTTTAGGCCTTAATTAGGACTTAGTAATTTTACGACTTCATTAGGACTTAGTAATTTTACGACTTTATTAGGACTTGACAATTTTAGGACTTAATTAGGGCTTGACAATTTTAGGACTTTATTAGGACTTTACAATTTTAGGACTTATTAAGGACTTGTTAATTTTAGGACTTAATTAGGACTTATTAATTTTACGACTTCATAAGGACTTGACAATTTTAGGACTTAATTAGGGCTTGACAATTTTAGGATTTCATTAGGACTTGACAATTTTAGGACTTATTAAGGACTTGTTAATTTTAGGACTTAATTAGTACTTGGTAATTTTAGGACTTAATTAGGACTTGACAATTTTATGACTTAATTAGGACATTATAATTTTAGGCCTTAATTAGGACTTGATAATTTTAGGACCTTATTAGGAATTGGTAGTTTCAGGAATTAATTAGGACTTGACAATTTTAGGACTTTAATAGGACTTGTTAATTTTAGAACTTAATTAGGACTTGGTAAATTTATCACTTAATAAGAACTTGGTTATTTTACGACTTCATTAGGACTTGTTAATATTTGGACTTATTTTGGACTTCATTAGGTCTTTGTAAGTTTAAAACTTAATTAGGACTTGGTAATTTTACGACTTTTTTAGGACTTGACAATTGTGGGTCTTTAATATGACTCGACAATTTTAGGACTTCATTAGGACTTCACAATTTTAGGATTTACTAGTACTTGATAATTTTAGGATTTAATTATAATTCTCCATTACAGTTTTCACATCTATTTTTGATATGATATTTTTTCTTTTATTTTGCATGCTGTTAATAAGTCTATAATGTAATTTATAAATTAACACGTTTCTATATTGAATTAGCGTCTAGTAGATTCTGCCACTGGGTGGTGAATCCTGGAACTGGGGGTGCAACAATGTTTACAACATAATTATGGTTAGTTATTTTACAAACATTCTATACAAAGAGTATTGTTTATAATATTTAAATTGTTAATCGATTATAATTTACTTATATTGCGTAAAACCGCGGTTTTCTGACATTTTAAAAAAATATATTTTTAGAGTACGCGTATTGTAAAAAAGTAATTTTAAAATTTTTTAATTGTTGTGGCGGCGTACAAGCTCTAATACTTTGCGAGGTAACACTTTTGAAGAAACTCGTGAATTTAAAATTTCGTTTTATTAAAAAGCTACGTTACAAAATTTTGATTATATCTCGTGGTGCGACATCGGCGCAACAGGAACGCGATTATGTCGTTTTGAAATTCGGTTAGAGCTTCTTATTTCGTCCTTTACGTTTTTTGGTCAACTGATCAAACCCAGGAATATTCAGAACAAAAATCTACGTTTGAAAATTTCGATTAAACCTCGATATGCGTTACCTAAGAAACAGGAACGCAATTATGTCGTATTGAAAATGGGTTAAGGGTTCTCATTTTGACTTTTATTGTTTTTGGTCGACGTCTTAAACCTAGAAATATTCAAGGGAACAATTTAGGCTGAAAAATTTCGATTGGACCTCGGGACGCATTACCTAAGAAACGGAAACGCGATTTTGTCGTTTTGATAATCAGTTTAGGGTTCTCATTATTTCTTTTACTTTTTTAGGTCGACTTCTCAAACCTAGAAATATTCAGGGGAACAATTTAGGCTGAAAAATTTCGATTAGACCTCGGGACGCGTTGCCTAAGAAACAGAAACTTGATTTGTCGTTTTGAAAATCAGGTTTAAGGTTCTCATTTTGTCTTTTACTGTGTTTGGTCGACTGCAAAAAACCTAGAAATATTCAGGTTAACAATCTAGGTTAGAAAATTTAGAATTGATCTCGGGACGCGTTACCTAAGAAACAGGAACTCGATAATATCGTTTTGAAAATCGGTTAAGTGTTCTCATTTTGCCTTTTATTGTTTTTGGTCGACTTCTTAAACCTAGAAATATTCAGGGAATCAATCTACGTTAGGAAATTTTGATTAGACCACTGGACGCATTACGTAAGAAACAGGAACGCGATTATGTCGTTTTAAAAATCGGTTAAAGGTTCTTATTTTGTCTTTTACTTTTTTCGGTCGACTTCTCAATCCCAGACATGTTAGGTGAACAATCTACGTTAAAAAAGTTTGATTAGATCTCGGGACGCGTTACCTAAGGAACAGGAACGCGATTATGTCATTTTAAAAATCGGTAAAAGGTTCTTATTTTGTCTTTTACTTTTTGCGGTTGACTTCTCAAACCTAGACATATTAAGGTGAACAATCTACGTTAAAAAATTTTGATTAGACCTCGGAACGCACGACCTAAGAAGTAGGAACGCGATTATGTCGTTTTTAAAATCGTTTAAAGGTTCTCATTTTGTCTTTTACTTCCTTTGATTGACTTCTCAAACTTAGAAATATTCTGGGGAACAATCTACGCTAGAAAATGTCGATTGGTACCGGGCTGCACTACGTAAGATACAGAAACGCGATTATGTCGTTTTGAAAATTTGGTTAAATCTTCTCTTTTCGTCCTTTATGTTATTATGTGGACTGCACAAAATTAGAAATATTCAGGGGAACAATCTAGGTTGGAAAATGTGGAATAAACCTCGGGACGCGCTAGAGAAAAAACAGGAACACGATTATGTCGTTTTGAAAATCGGTTAAAGGTTCTCATTTTTTCGATAACGTTTTTTTGTCGACTTCTCAAACCTAGAAATATTTAGGGGAACCATCTACGTTGGGAAATTTCGATTAGATCTTGGGACGAGTCTCGTTGGGAGTAGGAATAAGATGATACTGTTTTGAAAATCCGTTCAATATTTTCATTTCGTACTTGGTGTTTTCTGTTTGAATGCTTAGTTTTAGTTATGATCTTTAGAAGAATCTGCATTAAGAACCCCTGATTATCTGATAAGTACTTCACGGTACTTGTGAGTTTTGTATGGTATTATGTCGTGTTAAATATCCAAAAAATTGTCAATCACCATCGTTGTTTAATACTTATTAAATGCTTGGAGTAGAAAATTTGGAGGATAATAATCTTTGTTGTAAAACTTGAATAACAGTTTTACACGCTTATTTTGTTGTTCATGATGATGTCAATTTAATTGATCGTGTAAATAAATTTGATATTCTTTCTTGATATATTTTAATTATGAGTTCTTCACGAAATTTCTTCTGAACGTTTACCTGTATTAGAAAACTATTATTATATTATAGACTGCTGTATTTGTTGGGGAGGATAGTGAAAAAGTTGCTTTAATAATCGAAATATATAAAATGGGTTTACCTTGAAAATTTTTTCATTTCTTTTGCCTTTGGGGAAATGTTCTGCAGGAGAATTGAAATTGGAATACTCTGATAAAATCTAAGGACGCAGCGTTTGTTATTTTGGATGACGATATGGTTGTGTTTGATATTTAAATATTTTTTTATTTTCTCTTTCACTGTTCCTAGTAAACGCTCAAGTGGCAAAATATTTTGGAGGAGAATTTATATTGATGAACTTTGATATGATCTTCGGACACGGCATTTGGTTCTCAGGATTATCAAGTTGGTCTGATCAGCGAATTAAAAGTTTCTTTTTAAGTTATAAGTTTTTTGATTTTATGTGTTCTTTGAAATTTTATCTGAAAGTTCACTTGCAATAGAAAAATAATATTAGTCAACGGGATGCAACACTTGGTGTCCTGGATGGTGAATATATTTTTTGTACAGTACAAAAGAATGGATACATTTTACCTTATTGTATTTTTGTATGTTTGGAATTGGTTGCAATTTTTCAGAAAGAAAGTTTACATTGGAAATTTTGATGATAATTTTTTAAGCTGCATTCGGTGCTCAGGAAAGCCATGTGGTTCTTTACAATATGGAAAAATATTTTTTATTTCTTTGTTCATCTTTACTTTTCAAATGCTCGGATTGATCAATGTTTCAGAGTTGAATTTACCTTGGGAAACCCTGAGGAAACCTCTATTTCTGCCATCTCATTGTCAGGATAATGAAAATAGTTTAATTGGCAAAATAAATTTTATTTTCTCTCTTGACATTTTTTTATTGTATGTGCTGCTTGAGATTTTTTCTCAAAGTCTACCTGTATTGGAAAAATAATATTAGAATATGCGACGCAGCACCTTCTGGCCAGGAAAGCAAAAATGGTATTTTGAAAATCTGAAAATCCAAACATTTTACCTTTACGTTTTTTAATTTATTTTGAATGCAAAATTTTTGGGAAGAGAATTTATTATGGAAAATCTTGATGATACTTGGGGATTCGTTACCTGAGGCTCAGAATCTTAAAGAAGCTATTTTTAAATGCAAAAAAATAATTCATTTTTTATCTTGGTATTCTTTTATCGGATACCCAGGTTAACATCTTTTTTTTAAGTTTCTTTTGCTTCAGCAATAGCGGATGGCAGTGTGGGTCGCAACAATTGGTGCGCAGGATGGAGAAAATTCTTGGCTTAACGTGGAAACTATTTTTTTGTATTACATTGCCTACAGTGCAATTCTGCTATATTGGCTTACAATAAATAGCATACGTGGCGAATGCTACTCTTACTTTTTTTTAGTTAAAGACAAATTTTTTTAACAATTTGAAGACTAACTTGAGGATAAAGTTTGTATTTTGAGGATGTTGTTTAGGACATTTTTTCGGGTCAGGTTGAGCACGTAGTTCAGAACTAACTTTTCATGCACTTTGAGTATCTAGTTTAGTACAAAAAACCTTCGGGTCAGTTTGAGCACATAGTTCAGTACTATCTTTTGATGCATTTTAAGGATTGAGTTTGGGACAAAGTTTCTATGTAATTTGAGGATCTACTTTCAACTTTGACAATGTTTGTTGTTTGCGGACGTTATTTAGAATAATTTATCTTTTCAGTTTCAACATATAAGTGAGGACTATCTGTAAAGCAATTTGAGAATTTATTTGACGATAAACTTTATAGTCATTTGGAGGGCAATCTTTCGGGACAGTTTTAGCATGTAATTGAGGACTAATTTGAGGATTTATTCTAGGACAAACTTTCTACTTAATTTGAGGACTTTATTCAGGACAATCTTTCGGGTTAGTTTCAGTACGTAGTTAAGGACTAATTTGGGGATTAAGTTTAGCTAGGACAAGCTTTATAAGGAATTTGAGGACGTTATTGAAGAAAAACTGTCGGGTCAGTTTTAGCACGTAATTGAGGAGTAATTTGAGGATCAAGTTTAGGACAAACTTTTTAAGCAAATTGAAGACGTTATTGAGGACAATGTTTCGGTAATTTGAGCACGTAGTTGAAGACTAATGTGACTGGAGTCTTAAGACTTGAGTCAGGATGACTCCTTAATGTGACTGTTTTAGTACATAAATTCCGAGGCCAAAAAAGTAAGTGCTAGATAAGAAAAATCAATTAAAATAAGGATATTTTGTTGCAAAATGTTAATAAATTACAAAAAAATATTTGTTTTCCTTTAAAAAAACTTTTTGAATGTTTTTTTTTTAATTTTTTAATTTTTTAACATTTTTTTACAAAATACTTCAGTCTTTATTGATATTTCTGATCCAGTACTTACAGTTTTAGTCCAGTCATCTGGTCAGAAAAAAGGGTGTTTGACGGAAAAGTCCCTTACTTCTTCGTTTTTTTGCTTAAACCCTTTATTTTAGCACGCAAAAAAAGACTCTAAATTTGCTACATCAATTTCGCTCGGGAACCCCAAAAATTTTTTTGAAAAAGGTGTAAAATTTCAAAAAATTGGGTATACAAGTTTTCCAGTGCGTTTGATGAAAAAAATTGTTCAAAGTAAAAATAAAGTGTATAAAATTTCCATTATTTAAAAAAAAATTAAACGTTCTAAGTTAATGAAGTAAAAAGTTATAGCCGTTCAAAAAAACCCGATTTTTTTCGATTTTTCACTAAAAAAACGTACTTTTTAGTTTTTTACCAATTGTGCGGTTCCCAGTTATTTTAAGCAAAAGTGATCAACAGATGAGTTGAAGTAGACTAAAATACCTTTCATTTACCATGACGGAGAACGTTATAACTTAATTAGGTCCAAAGTTATGATCTTCCAATTATACCCTGTTTTTAACTATTTTTGCCATTTTGACTGTTTTTTAAACATAACTTATTTTTTTGGGATTGTCTATCACACTAACACCAAAAGTTAGACTTTACAGGTTGTTTAGAAGCGTTTAAGAGCTGATTTTTTTGCCTAGGCCGTAATGTAAATCTGATTTACTGATGTCGCAATCTGATTGGCTAACGCCGGTCTGCAGACCTCTACATTATGGTTCAGCAGTCAGAGCATCACGGAGTTACCTATTTAAATGTTTCACACATATTTCTTTTTAAATATGGGTTGTACGTTTATGGGGGTATGGGAGACATGCCCCCAGGTGGGGAGGGGGAGAGGGAGATAAAATTTAACCCAAAAAATTAAATAGTTATTTGTGTAACAAGGGCGCATCTGTAGCTCGAGCGAAGCGAGTGCGGCAAACTTCACACGAGTCTCGATTCCCCTACAGATGCGCCCGTGTTCCACACATAATTTTATATAATAACCTTGTGTCAAGAAATCTACTGAAAAAATTGTTTTTAGAGTTTTAGAGATTAAAATGAAGAGAATCCTACTTTTTATCACAGTTTAACCCCACAAGCAATGCTATTCAAGTACGCTTGCTGTTCTAACACGTGACGCGACAGCTGATGTTTAGGTTGGCAAGCGTGCTTGAATGGCGTTGCTGGTGGGGATAACTATGATTAAAAGTAGGTTTCTCCTCCTTTTAATCTCTAGAACTCTAAAAACAGACTTTTTAGTACCGTCAAACGGGGCTATTATGGTACAAAAACCGCATTTTTTGTATTCTATGCTTCACCATAAATCAGAATTTTACACAAAATTTTTTTTAACTAACTGGTCACGTTGTTCACATCCTTCTGAAAGTTCACTGTAAGTTTTACCATAAAAAAACATGTTTTCTTCGAGTTATAAGAACTCAAAGTTTGTATTATAATAATTTTGTAGCCGGGGCTATTATGGTACAAAACTTATTTTTGTTTATAAAATAAAGAAAACATTTTATTTTTTGCATTAAACTATTTGGGAACCTTTTAATAGATATCCCAAAGACAAATTTTTTATAAATTTCCAAATAGTAATTATTATTATAGAAATTATTTATGAAAATATAAAGTTAAATAATAAAATTTTACAAAATTTGTATTTTGTGTTATTTGAATAATTGAACGACTTAATATGGTCTATAATAACGTTTTGAGCTATTTTATATCAAGCATTATTGAAATTAACTTAAAACCCTTGTAAATAATATGATATTATTAAAAGTGGTTTTCGAGGTTATGATGCACCCTTTGTCAAGTTTGACAATTTTGACTTATTTACAATTTTCTGACAAAAAATACAACATTTATGTATCAAAAACAATTAAACCAAAGCACAGAAATCTTTTTTACTGTTTTAATAAAACGAATTTTCATAAAATAATTAAAATAGTTTTGTACCAGAATAGCCCCGTTAGGTGCTGAACTTTCAGTTTTTAACTATTTTCTTCTTAAATTTTTAATAAAAAGTTAGCCCATCAGGTGAGTATAGTCCCAACTAAATTCTCAACACGTACCTTAAATATCTTTTACATGGAATTTGTCAATATTAAGATCGAAGCAGATTTTTAGAGAACTTTCAATTTTTTAATGAAATTTGAATGTATATATGAATTTTTTCCGGATTTTTGATAAAGAATTTATTAGAAACAATACTGTTATTTTGTTTGTAAAATATTACATTATATTTACAAATAAAAATCATATTTATAAATTTCAAAATAAATATTTTAGAAATAAAAAACCAGCTTGTACCATAATAGCCCCTGGTGTACCAGAATAGCCCCGTTCGACGGTAGAGTTCTTGACGACGGTATTATATAAAAATTATTTTTGTAGAAAAATACAGCGACTAAAAATGATCTACGAGAGCATGACAAGCACTTTAAGATGTTATGCCCCTGGGGGTAAAATGCCTCTGGAGATGAAATACCCCTGGAGGCAACTTGCTCCGAGAGGAAATAAAAAAAAAAATTAACTATATTTTCAACAACTAACCTGCCTAAGGATAATGTTTAAATACCCCCATTAAATGGGGTGACTTTCCTCTGGGGGGGGGGGGACAAAATTAATAAAATCTTTTTGGTTGAAAAATAATGTGCTTAAGGATGACGCCCCCAGGAGGTTCTCACCATCCCTTCACCTGGGGCATAACCTTCCCCACGGAGGGGGGGGGGGGTGATTAAATTGAATATGGGATCAGTTATAATGTTCATAAATCTTATGAGTGGACATTAGATGAAACAGAATTAGGCGACAGTATTCTTTATTTCTTATGAAGTCAGAATGAGTAAGAAATTAAAACTTTTTATATAATTTCAATTTTAGCCCCCCCCCCTCGAGGGGAAGGTTATACCCCAGGTGGAGGGATGGTAAGAACCTGCTGGGGCACATTTTTTCCTTAGGCACATTTTTTTCAACCAAACATATTTTATGAACTTTGTTTTACCTCCCCCTCCCCCCGAGGGGAAAGTCACCCCATTTGATGAGGGTACACGGAGAAAAATGGATTATAACAGATATAATCTGGATTATATCAATTATAATATTTTAACACTGACGGTGGGAAAATTAACAGAATTATAAAACAACATATCCTAGTATTATAGTTTTGAAATTATACCTGATATTAGTTTGGATTATAAAATATGAGTTAGTTTATTTATTAATCAGTAGGATTTCACATCTAGCAACAAAGATAACTTTAAATACCTACTAACTATGGTTAACGGTAATAAATAAAATAATAATAAAAAATCCAGGGAGGGGTGCCCCACATGGAAATTAAAATAAAAAATTTCAAAACTTATTTTTGTGAACAAATATATCGTCTCAGGATGACCCACTGGAGGTCATTTCTATGTGGGGAGGGGGCGACTTGCACCTACGTGAAAATTAAAATCGAAGAATTGAAAACTTATTTTTATTAACAAACATCCCGTTTCAGGATAATCCGTCGAGGGTCATTTCTATGCGGGGGGAGACTTGTACCCATGTGAAAACTAAAATAAAAAATTGAAAACATACGATATATTTGTTAACAAAAATAAAGTTTTTTATTTTAATTTTCACATGGGTGCAAGTCTCCCCCGCATAAAAATGACCCCCGGCGGATCATCCTGAAACAGGATGTTTGTTGACAACAGGGGTGGCGCAGCCAACATTTTTCAGGTGTAGAATTTTTGGTTTGTGTATGGAATTCCATATAAGGTTAAATTCCATGTATGGAGTACTCCATACCTTCCATACTGCTTGCGCCGGCCCTGATTGACAAAAATAAGTTTTAAATTTTTTGATTTTAATTTTCATGTAGCCCCATGAGGATATCAATTTCCCTCTCTGGGGCACCCCGGGGAGTAATTTTAGTATTAAAGTATATAATAAAAATATAGTATTTAATCAATTTTTAAAAAATTGATTGTTTATAGTTTTCTAAACTTCATAAATTTCAATTTGGTTTAATATTCAAATATTTAAAAAATATTTCAAAAATATACGTTATAAGCGGAATCCGATATATGCGGGTCCGATATGCGTAGATTTCACTGCACTTTAATGAAGTTGTAATGTTTAAATTTGAAAATTAAATAACCTTAAAACTATGGACATTACATTATATTTAATAAATTGCATTATATTTTAAATAAATAATTTTTATTTCAAGAACATAATTAAACATAATCTTTATAGACAACGTGTAACAACATATTGCTTTCCTTTTACAAAAGTTTCAAGTACAGGACGATATACAATTAAATTTGATTGACTTATAAATGTAAAATTATTGGTTGAAATTATCTCGTAGGCAAGAATGTGTTTAACAAAAGCTACTGTTTTGTATTCTTCGCAGTAAAACACGATGTCATTTGTTTTTGTTAAAATTAAAATTTCTTTTATTTTTGAAAATTGGAAAAATGTATCACATACAGATGTAATGATGACGTAATCGACTCTATATTCTGTATTGTAAATACTTATATTATCAGTAACGATATAATCATTAGGATCAAAATTAGGTGGTAAAATTTTTTGAGTTTCAAAACTTAATTCTTTTAAAGCGCCAGTCGAAAAGCGAAGATCAAATCCCTTATCATTCTTTAATCTCTTACATAAAATTAATTGTTGTTTAATTGTGATAGTTTTACAAATATTAACTCGCGTAGAAACAGTATTTGAAGTCAGTTTACCTTCTCTGTGTTTAGACTCACATCTCATAGACCAGAGATGCACAAGAGGACCAAGTAATATGATAACTTGAGAATAATGCAACATAAAATGATGTTTAGGAATTAATGATCCAAATAAACTGACATATAATTGATGGTGTTCACTAATTATATTATCTAGATACTCGCATAGTTCAAGATCGAATTGGGGAGATAATAAAAGAGATAAAATATATCTAATCTTCAGTAATAGTTCCCAATAATCATTTTTTATTTTAATATATTGTCCAAACATAACGGGTGCATAAATACAGAAAGTTGCCATTTCTGACGATGACATTTTTAAATGCTTATTTTTTACCTTTTCGTAAGTGATCGTCGGAGGTTGTGAAGATTCAAATGAGTAATTAAAATTACTTATTATAGAGTTAAATGTCTTAAAATCTATAATTTTGTCAATAAAAATTAATTGAAAAAATATTTGACCAAGCTCAAGTGGTAAAACTCCTTCAAGAAGATCGTGCATTATATCAACAATTGAATTGTTATACAGTGCAAATATTTAACTTAATTAAAAACACACAATTCTTGTAACCCAGTTAATGTTAAATTGTTCGTTAATAAATCTTTCTTATAATTTTCTTTTGTTCTGAGAAGAGTTTCATTAATATATGACGCAGTTTGAGCTTCCTTTTTATCCATTTTACAGAAGCGGCAATAAAAGTTAGCTGAAAAACTCTCAGTATAACCCAAAATCTTATTTAAACCCGCATTATCGCCTTGAATTGCAGCTAAAACAAAATATACTTGGGTTTCCTTGGTTGAAGTTTTAATGTGAATTCCGTTCTCAGGAAGGAAGTTTAATTCATCAACTAATTTTGAAAATATTAAATTATTACCATTTTTTTTATGATCTTGAGAATTGAATAACATTACAAGAAATAAATTTTCTAAATTACTACGATATTTAGGCGGAATGGAATGTAATGTAAGGTAAACAGCTCTAAGTTTTTGTATTCCGCTGTGGGAGCCAAGGCAATTACCTGTTTCATATTCATCAAAATATATAGATACAGGCATCACCAATTTTCCCTCAAAATTTTTAAGTGTTTCTTTATACAGACTTCCTTGCATAATATTAGAGATAACAGTATTTGCTTCATTTAAATTATCCATATAATCAAGTATACAATCAAATATATTTCCATTTTCTAAGAAAGTTTTTAATAATGTTCTTAAAGGAATTATTTGCGCCATTCGATCTTTGGGAACTTCTTTGCCTCGAATATTTTCATAATCTTCACCCATTTTTTTAGATAAAGAATCAATCAACAATCCTGCTTCTCGTAAATTTTTAAATCTTAAATGCTCTAAATGATATTTTTCAAATACAAAATTAAATGATTTGAACATTAACTCAATATCGGTTTATTCCTTCTCGGAAACAAAATTACTTTGCAAAACTTCTTGAACTTTTTCTCCTAAAAACGTCAAGGGTTCTTTTATAATACTATTAATCTCATCGACAACAGTCTGAACGAATTTTCTAGGAATTGAAGGAACAGAATATAAATTTACTATTAAACTCTGTATTTGTGATTCAATCATATTATGAAAATTATGAAGCAAAGTATCTTTTAAATTAATTGTTTTTGTTTCTTTTTCGTTATTGAAATCTAATATTTTGAAGAAAGAACTTGAAGTATTTCAGGCATTTATGTTGTTTGATAAAGGAATTCTATATGATGTTATAAAAGACCTATAATTACTATTATCATGTGACGTCGTAAAATAATCTGTATGTTTTGAGCCAAAATGACGTTTAAAAGACAGCTGAAAATTCTATCACATCAATGTTTTTCAGTTGTATTAGTCAAGGATTTTTCTTTTGATAACATCCATTCCATAAAAGGCATCTATTAAAAGTAAATTAAATTAATGGGAATTTTTAGCATAATTAAAGTTCTAAAATAAAAATTCATACCAATTTTATCGTTTTTTATATAAAAGATAACGTATGTTTCCAAAGATCGATTTATAATAAATAAAAGAATTACCAAATTAGTACTGTTTTAATCTTTTTTTTATATATATTTATTAGAAATCCTTGAATTTCTAAGAAATTAGCTTTTTATATTATATATTGTCTCTTATAATTCAGAAACGAAAACATTGGTATTTGGTAAGAATTTCTGTTTAGTGTTGCCGAGTAACTCGAGATTTCTCGAGATGGGACGAAATTGCAAAGTCTCGTCTCGTTTCGTTTTGCGCAACACTATTTCTGCTCTCTAGATAAATCAGTCTAAAAAATAAAATAAGAAATTTAAATATTGCAATATTAATTTTCGTACTTTAATTTTGGTTCAGCCGCACATAACTCTGCAGCGACGATTTCTTCATTACTGTTAAGAACATCAAACTTTGTAAAAATCATGTATACGTAGCGTTGAAGGAAATTCCATACATTGGTACAATCTTTTGGGTAATTAGCATGTAAACCATGAAAAAATTTTAAACATGTATCGACGGCTTTTAAGGGACTTTCAATGGAAAATCGTGGATCATTAACGTAAATATAAATATTTGGCAGATTATTCTTGTTGCCGACTCCTAAAATAAATGGTTGAAAAGTTTCCCCGATTTTCTTTAGTTTATCTTTCTTTACTTGGATTTTTTGATGCACTTGAGTTGAATTCTACATTCAATTATTTTAAAATATTTATAAATAATTTCGGTGTTAAATTTATAATTATTAATTTAATAAAATATTTCTCTTTTCATTAAAAATATTTTAAAACATGGAACCTACTTCTACAATAAGAAAAAAACTGTCTGTTACTTCGGACACAGATGGTCTATAAAGTGTTTTTTTATTTTTTCCATACAATGTGGTTAAAGGAAAAATTTTTGGAAAATAATGAAGAATAACTGCGTCTGAAAATTAAATTGGTGATTAGATATAATATATAATTTTATAAAATTGTTTTGTGGAAAAAATTTGACTATTTATATCTTTATTTCATGTATTTTCTATTCACCATTTGGTTGCAATAGTAAATCTTCTGATAGGTTTTTTCTTTGAATTCCTATTTTAATAATAGCTTTAGATAAATGCGTCTAAATTTGATAAAGAGATTGTTTTTGTTTCGGATAAATTCGATCAAAATCTTGGTTAAGTAGTTGGTGTCCAATCTTGGTGCGTAAAACAGGAAATTCGGTAAAATATTCATAAATGTTGTGCAAATTCAAAAATTCTTGACGTTTTGCAGAACAAAGATTCCAATAATATTTTAATTCATTTGGTGGATCAAGATTGCTTTTTACAAACTGTAAAGCTATTTCCGCATTTATTTTTTGGTCATCTGATAATTCTTCTATTTCTACATCTGAATTTAACGTAATTTATTTTTTCATGTTAATTATTTAATACGCATACATTTTATCATACATATTTTATATATTGTTTATTTATACTCTGCTATTTTAATTTTTATATATGTATATTTTACTTTAAATATTATAGGCGTTATTATTAGGTTAAAAGATTAAATAATTAATTTTGCTACCTTCATTGTCTTCATTTATGTTTACACAATCCAGAATTTCTTTATAACGACCTAACTTTTGTCTCCTATTCACATATCGGTTCCATAATTTTCCTTTATTAGGAGTTTTCGCAGTAGTTTTAGTTTTAGGTTTGCTTGGTATGAAAAAAGCTCCAGCTCTTTCACTTGGAAACGCTTGGACAATTTCTGCAAGCTGCTTTTATGAAGACTTCTCGTTTGATACTGTAATATTTTATATAATTAAAAATGTTGATGTACACTAAATATTTATAACATTTCAGTGGCAGATCCGGACAAGGTTTTTGGAGGGGGTATTGCATGAGAGAGAAAGAGATAGCACTATAGTGCTATCTCTAAATTGAGATATGATATTTATGATTAAATATGAGACTTTGGGGGGGGGGGGGGGACAAGCACCCGTAGCCCTCACCCTGAATCCGCCAATGTAACATTTTTATACTTAAATTATTTTCATACCAATATTGGAGGGAGTAATTTTGAAACAGATAAGCTACTACAACTCGAGTAAGTTGTAAACGAAACTGTTCATTTAAAGTACCACTGCATTTCAAAACAATTTTCCCCTCGTTATTAGACTTTAAATACGTTAACAGGCCCTTTATTTAACATATTAAAATGTTAAAATAATTTATTTTTAATAAAACATAAATGTAAATAATAACTATTTTTTACTTCTGGAAAAATTGGGCAGTCGGTTAAAGTGACCTTGTCGATATTGCTTTTGAAAATTAAATTGTTTTTTATTGATGAAGATGTTTGTTCCGATTCCAAAGTTTGATTCAAATTTGGTAGTTGCTGTGATTGCGGGGGCAGCTCCAACTGTTGCAGTTGGTTTAAAGACAACTGTGATGGTTGCTCCGACTGGGGGTGTTGAACTGATTGTGGTAGTTGCCCTGATTGTGGTATTTGTTCCAACTGAGATGATTCTTCTTCGACTTGTTCAAAATTTTTTCATAATAGTTATTAGTGGGATATGATTTTCATCTAAAATTTTTTCAAATATTAAAGAATTTTCTAAAATATTTTTTAATTCTTCATCAACTACTGAAATAAATTAACGATTTACATATAAAATTTAACAAATAACATTTTTAAAAAATAAAAATTTATTTTTATTAAGAAGAATATTACATATAGTCCGGTTTTTATGAACGTCTATTTCAACTTCACAGTTATTTTGAATATTTCATTTATCCTAAAATAGAAAAAATGTATAAGAAACAAGAAAAAATATATTACTGTATGAAAATTTTCTATTATTTAAATAATTTAGCTTACGAGATTCTTAATATGATCGTTAAACTTCTTTAAAAATTTTAAACGTGGTCCAAGTTCAGGAATTAGATAATTTATCGCGCTTTCATTAAGTAACAGAAATGATTCTGCGTCAATTTTTTGCACTAAAAATTTTTAATTTATGGAATTTTCATGCAGTGAGATAATTTGAAATATTTAAAAAAGTAAAGTATATAGAAACAAACCTTCGAAATTTTTTAAGTATTCACCAAACCCCCACAAGTTTAAAAGATTCTTGGGATTATCCATTATTTCGTCTAATATAAAAATGTTTTTTACTATTAAACTAAACTTGTCGAACTGTTGAACACAACTGAACACAACTGACACTTGATATTAAATGAACTTGCACACAAGATATAAAAAAAGCATAACGAAATCAAACTTCACTGTTAGTCTGTTAATAATCTGGAATTATACTTCAATTGATTTTAAATTATAATTTTTATAATCCATTATTTATACATGGTATTATTTAAAAACAATAAAAAGTAGATTATAGATTATAAATGGTATAATACAGATTATATTCAGTACGATATGTTTTTCAATAATCCAACTCCATAGTTTTTGTATAATCCATTTTTCTCCGTGTATTTAAACATTATCCTTAGGCAGGTTATTTGTTGAAAATAATTAATTTTTTAGTTTTATTTCCCCTCTGAGCAAGTTGCCCCCGGGGGTATTTCATCTCCAGAGGCATTTTACCCCCAGGAGCATAAAATCTTAGAGTGCTTGTCATGCTCTCGTAGATCATTTTTAGTCGCTGTATTTTTCTAGAAAAATAATTTTTTTAATTTTTTGGTTTAAATTTTATCCTCCTCTCCATCTCCACACCTGGGGGCATGTCTCCCGTACCCCCATAAACCACAACTGGATTTTTGTTAAACCTTTCAGCCAAAAAAACTCATATTTAAAAAGAAATATGTGTGAAACATTTAAGTAGGTAACTCCGTGATGCTCTGACTGCTGTACCATAATGTAGAGGTCTGCAGACCGGCGTTAACCAATCAGATTGCGACATCAGTAAATCAGTTTCGCATTATGGCCTAGGCAAAAAAATCAGCTCTTAATCGCTTCTAAACAACCTGTAAAGTTTAACTTTTGGTGTTAGTGTGATAAACAATCCCAAAAAAATAGGTTATGTTTAAAAAAACTGTCAAAGTGGCAAAAATAGTCATAAACAGGGTATATTTGGAATATCAAAACTTTGGACCTCATTAGGTTATAACGTTCTCCTTCATGGCAAATGAAAGGTATTTTAGTCTACTTTAACTCATCTGTAGATCACTTTTGCTTAAAATAACTGGGAACCGCCCAATTGGTAAAAAACTAAAAAGTACGTTTTTTTAGTGAAAAATCGAAAAAAATCGGGTTTTTTTAACGGCTATAACTTTTTACCTAATTAAATAGAACGTTTAATTTTTTTTTAAATTAATGAAAATTTTATACACTTTATTTTTACTTTAAACAATTTTTTTCTTAATTAATTTAATAATAAGTAATAAGTCTTAATTAAGTTTTAAAATTGTCAAGTCCTAATCAAGTCCTAAAATTGTCAAGCCCTTATTAAATCTAAAATTGTCAAGTCCTAATTAAGTTCAAAAATTAACAAGTCCTAATTAAGTCCTAAAATTAACAAGTCCTAATCAAGTCCTAAAATTGTCAAGCCCTTATTAAATCTAAAATGGTCAAGTCCTAATTAAGTTCCAAAATTAACAAGTCCTAATTAAGTCCTAAATTTACAAAGTCCTAATTAAGTCCTAAAATTACCAAGTCATAAGTAAGTCCTAAAATAATCAAGTCCTAATTAAGTCCTAAAATTACCAAGTCCTAATTAAGTCCTAAAATTGTCAAGCCCTAATTAAGTCATGAAATTGTCAAGTCCTAATTAAGGCCTAAAATTACCATGTCCTAATTAAGTCCTAAAATTGTCAAGTTCTAATAAAGTCCTACAATTGTCAAGTTCTAGTTAAGCCCTAAAATTACCAAGACCTAATAAGGTTCTGAATTTACCAAGTCCTAATTAAGTCCTAAAATGACCAAGTCCTAATTAGGTCCTGAAATTACCAAGTTCTAATAAAGTCCTACAATTGTCAAGTCCTAATGAAGTGCTAAAATTGTCAAGTCTTAATTAAGTCAGAAAATTGTCACGTCCTAATTAAGTCCTAAAAGTACCAATTCGTAATTAAGTTCTAAAATTACCAAGTCCTAATAAGGTTCTAAAATGACCAAGTCCTAATTAAGTTCTAAAATTGTCAAGTCCTAATCAAGTCTTAAAATTGTCAAGCCCTTATTAAATCCTTAAATGGTCAAGTCTTAATTAAGTCCTAAATTTGTCAAGTGCTAATTAAGTAATAAATTGTCAAGTCCTAATAAAGTCCGTAAATTACCAAGTCCTAATAAGGTCCTAAGATGACCAAGTTCTAATTAAGTCCTAAAATGACCAAGTCCTAATTAAGTCCTAAAATTGCCAAGTCCTAATGAAGTCCTAAATTTGCCAAGTTCTTATTAAGTCCTAAAATTACCAAGTCCTAATTTACTCCTTAAATGACCAACTACTAATTAAGCCCTAAAATTACCAAGTACTAATTAAGTCCTAAAATGGTTAGATCCTAATTAAGTCCTTTAAATATCAAGTCCTATAATTATCTAGTAATAATGTCGTTCTAAAATTGTGAGACCTTATTGTAAATTTGTGCAGTCGAGGAAGAAACGTAAAAATCGAAATAAGTTGCTTTAACAGATTTTCAGAAAGATATAATCTCGTGACTGTTCCGCAGATGTCGCATTTGGAGATCTAATCAAACTTTTCCAACGTAGATTTTTCCCTTGAATATTTCTGGAGTTAAGTAGTAAACTAAAAAACGTAAAGGTAGAATTAAGAAGGTTTAACTAATTTTCAGAATGACATAATCGCATTTCTGTTCCTCAGATGTCGCATCCAAAATTTTTTTAAAAATTTTATAACGTAGATTCTTTTCCTTAATATTTCTAAGTTTGATCAGTCGACCAAGGAACGTAAAAGTAGAAAGGAGAAGATTTAACTGATTTTCAAAGCAACGTAGTAGGCTTACTGAAAGACAAATTTGAATTTGTAATATTTATTGTAATTTTTATTGAAATTTGATGTATTATTATTACCTTTTTTGTGACGCGTCGCGAAGAAAAGCACCTAAGAAGTTAAACGGTAATTTTACAGGAGAGTGAAAAGAAGCTGCGTGCGCGCCATTAGATTCTGTACAAATCGCTGATGCTTAAGTCTTTAGTACGTGAAAAATATTCAATGAAAATGTATTCTGACTTTTGATAATGAAAAAGAAACGTTTAATTAACCTAATTTTATCAAAATCCAAAAATCGATTTTTTCCTTCTTAGGTGCCTTTTTTCGCGACGCGTCACATTTAAAGACAAAGTTCAAGATATATTTTTTAAAAACGTTTAAAAATTGTTTGAAACAATTAGAAAATGTTATAACTAAAATTTTCTAACTGAAAGAAAGTAATGTTTTTCTAATATTTATATGCATTTTTAAGAGTAAGCTGAAAAAGAAATAGCTTATTCCAAAAGCCTTTACCAGATCACAGCAGCTGACGGATGGTTAAATGGTGTAAATTGTCAAACGTAATGTTTGTTTAATAAAAAGTATGATAATAATTGTAATGATAATAATAAAAGTATAATAATTTCTTTCTTAACCTATTGAAGATTTTTTTAAAAGAAAGCCTGAAAATTTGTCATTTAATCATTTTATAGAAAAAAAATATGGTTGACCAAATGTATAATCTGAAAGTAAATCTCACGTACAATCTATCCTAAACACATTACATTGAACCTGTAATTGTCGTAATCTTACTTTACTACAATATTAATATTTAAAATAATTTTCATTCTATAATTTATCCATTAACTGTTATTTTCCTTTATAAAAATTGTAATTTGAGAGCAATTATTGTAAATAAATATAATTTGTAAGAAGACAAATTTCAAAATGTGAGAATATCAATTTTAGCAAATCTTCATTTGCCTAAAATTATAATTATACGAATTAATATTTAATCAAATTCTTAAAACACAAAATTCTCATTTTTTTTAAATTTCAAATGTCCAGACAAGCATTCAACAGAAATGTATCTCAAATCAATCTTATTTTTAAATCAGAATTTAGAATCGATGAAAAATTCACTTTATTTTATGAAAAATTGCATAAAAATCATTTTAAAAATTAATCGTTTGAGCCTCTTTCTTAAAGTTTAATATTATAAAATTTATGAATTTATTTAAAATATTTATTAAAATAAAAATAATTGAAATGAATTTTAATATCAACAATTTGAAGATACGACTAAAGAAATATGTAATTTGAATTTATATAAAATTAAAAATATTATTTATCTACTGTTATGTCAGAAGGAGAAGTCCTGTCAAATCTTCCCTAAGTTCCTCGTTTTAAATCAGTTTCGGTGGGAATCTGATTTGGGTTGAGGATAAGTCAATGAGCAAGCTAGGTTTATTATAATAGAATATTTATTAATCGGCAAGAGAGAAAATCTTACAATAAAAACAATTTCTTATTATTTGAGTCTTACTTTGGAAGAGAAAACAGTCCTTGTGTGTGAAGAATCAGTGAAGATCCTTATCTTGAGTGTGAATACCCGAGATAGTAGTCCTCGTTGTCTTGAGCGATTGGTATATATCTCGTAGTCGGCTAACTCAAGATGATTGTAGACACTAGATAAACGTGTTTGGAACTGGTGTTTAGATTAATGATTTCACACTTTCAAAGTTTGAAGAAAGGCCTCGCAGGATCACTGAGAATGATCGTTTTCTTTTGGATAGTCACAGTTTGAGATGAATTAAGATTTCACTGCACTGAAGGGGTTCAAGAATCATTCGATTACTTGAACTGATTTCTCCTTTCGATGTTCGAGCAAATAACTGAGTTAATTGGGAATTTGTAGTTAACTTTAAGTTGGCACTGTTCTGATGTTAACTAGGATTGAGCACTGTAGACTGATAACTGATATTGACGCAGACAGAGACTGATTTTGAATTAAGAACTTGAAGTTTAAATTTGACGGGTTCAGAACTGATGTTAACGTTGTCTAAAGCTGCTTCTGAACTAAGAACTTGTGTCTTCTGTATTGTTGTTTCAGATTTTATAGGTCCGAATGCAAAGCATCAATCCCTTCTTATCAATCCCCTTCTTATCAATCCCTTTCTCTTGATTCCCTCTCTATGGATGAACCTTCCTTTGAGCATCAATCTCTTCACTTTGCTGAGTATCGATCTTTCTGGTTGTTCCGAGTTTAATTATCCGCTAGATGTGCGTATGTAGGTCACTGCAAAATAGTGAGACTTGTTGACTCTTCGGGTATTCACCAAATTCTTCTTGTATGGATTTGTAGGTTGATTCTTCTTAGGTTTGAATGAGTCTTGCTTCATGGTTACCACTTTTATATCGTAGACTGTGTTCTCTCTTTCCAACGTAAACTCTTTGTATACAAGTATCAAATGAATTTCTATCTAGTACTATTATAAGGTTAAACATATTTGGATTCAATATAATTTATATAATAAAGAATTTAAAGTATTAATATAGGTTATGGACATAACACCTCCCTCCCCTAGTTTGAGCATAAGAGAGAAGCGAAATATGCTCAAATTTGAAAATTTATAGTTTAGAAGAAAATGCTAAGTCAATGTATATTTTTACTGATAAAAAGATAATGTTATATGTTTGTAAAAAATGGTAGAAGAGAGAGAAAAAAAAATACATAAAATTATAAATTATTGGTTTTGTAAATAAGTTTTTTACGTGCATTTTATATAATCTAGGTTTCATACATTCATTTACAATTAATTCTCATTCATTTTTAGTTATGTTGCTTAAATATATTTTTACTGTTTTGTAACTTAGAATGAGCGATTCGATTAACTATATTTTTGCAAGTACAACTAATATGATAATGTCATATGTTTATAAAAATAGTAGAATTTCTAAGTGATTTATATGTTACGAAATTATTTTGCTAGAAATGGTTTTTACGTGCAAAAATATATTTTATACAATTAAGGTTTTATACGCTCATTAATAATTCATTCTCATTCACGCAAATTTTGAATTTTAATAAAAATAATTTAGGTTGGAGACGCATGACTATGTTCTAATTCCGATTAGTTCGAACTTTCATTTGGTCGAATTCTATTATCCAGAACATTCTTGAAGCTGAATTCTCATTTCATGGAAATAATATTTTACGGCAGTCAGATAAAACCGATATTTCATATACTAAAATTCATGTATAACCGAAGTTTTATTTGACAGAATTCATATTTGATCGAATTTCCATTTAACAGAATGCCTAGGTGATGGAATTTCTATTTTATAGAATCGACATTTAAGCGAAGTTTCTTTTGCCCGAATTTCAATTTACACGAAGTAATACTTAATAGAATCCTTAATAAAACGAAATATTATTTGATATAATTCCTATTTCATTAAATATTTATATAGTATAATGTACAGGTAAGTGAACATTTATTTAATAGAATGCGTTTTTTAGGTTGCATAGCCTTTATTTTATATAGCTTTTATTAAAACTTTATATAATCAATGGCGTTTGAAAGTTAATATAATATAATTTGTTACATTGTATGATTTTTATATATTCCTGTTGTAATAAAATTTTATTCATTCATACTTATACATGTAAGATGTATTTTATGTTTTATTTGAACATTATTGACATGAATCTAGCAAAAATTAATAATCTTATTTTTAGGACAGCTAGAAAAGAATAGCCTCATATATATAAAAAAAAAAATATATTTCAATAATTTTCTCATAATGAGTCATGCATGCATATTTTCTTATCTCCCATTATGAAAATCATATTTTTTGAGAATAGAAGAGCCCCAAATCCTCTCGAGATTCCGGTGAATCTTGAGTTTAAGGATTACGATATTCACCGCTGCTAAAAGATTAGGATTTTTTTTGTTTTGAGATATCTTTATCATGCGTTCGATAGATTTTAGGGCAATAAAAAAAGTGGGGAAAAGGTCTGTATTTTGGTGGGGGTTTTTCTGTAGTTTGCCCTTGTCTAAGGTAAGTTTGCAGTATCTATTATGATTAGTTCCTTTTTTTTTTTTGTCGAAACGTTCAAATCTTACGAAAGTATGGAGCCCGAAAATACTGATGTTTTTAGTGATATATTTAATGTCTTGCATCAAGATTTGAAGGATTTTGAAAATAATCAAGCCAGAAACGCAGATTTAGTGCTTGATGAAATGCAAAAATATACTATTATTGATTTTTATATGAATTTTTTGCGCGATGATCCATCTTCTGGTGAAGAGAAAGACTTGGATACTAGCTGTGGTTCAAGTTCTCAGATAGTGAATAATGGAATTGAAATTGAGTTAAAGGGTGATCAAGTTCTTAATGAAAGATCAAGTTTAATTGTCAGGGAGGACTTGGAGAACGTTGAGGTCATAGACCTTGACACGGATATTGAAAAAGAGTTATCTGGTAGCAAAAGGGAGACCGAATTGGTTATTATGGATACTTGTACTGGGCTACTTGCAAGTGATTTTCCGGGTGTTTCTTTTAATTTTCCTGTAAATAGTTATCGCTCGATTTTTGAACATCTTACTTCTCTAATCCTTTTTGTTGATGTGTGGAAAAAAACCGATACTGCTAGTATTTTTCAATTTCATTTTAATGACAATTTTTACGTTGGTCCTGCTTGGTGGTTTGATCTACCGTGTAAGGACGTTTTGCTACAACTTGTTATGTTGGAACTGTCAATTTATGGACCCAGTGGACCTTTCTTTATTGGTGGGCAGTATTGCAGAATATGTCAAACTTCAAGTCGGATTATTTTGGTAAGTGAGCGAAACTTATAACCCTAGTTGTTTATGCTAAAAAATTTGAATATTTCCAAGAAGTTTAAATTTATAATTACACGGGGAGAAAGAAAAATTAATATTCTTATTTGAAATTTAATATTAGATTCAAGCATAAATTTGGAACAGCAATGAATGAAAAGAGTTATCTCTTTTTTTTTTTTTTTTTTTTTAAAATAGGACTTCTTTCTGTTTTTTGAACTGTCTTACTTGATTCCGTGATCACATATTTAATTTGAATATACTAAAAAAAAAAATTTAAACTGGAGACTTTTTGATAAGATAGTATTAAAAAGTCGCAATTTATTTTTTTATAATCATTATATTTAACCAAAGCCATTATTCGTGTACGAAATAAATTGGCAAAAAGTGATTCGATGATTCGATTCTATCTAGATGGAAATATGTAATTTGAATTATCTAGTTTCATTTTTAGAAAAAACAATTAGATTAAGGTAATTAAGATTAGATAAAAGACTTTCAAATTGAAGTTTGAATCGATTTAAATTTGGATTAAGTAAAATTTCAATCAAAAAAGTGTGACATATAAAATGTTACAATTGGGTTTGATTAAGCTTGAAAAAATTAAAAAACTGAAGTTTACATTAATTGAAAGTTATATTAACCAAATTTTTAATTTCTAGTAATTATATAATAACAGTTTAAATTCAAATATTACAAATATTACGATATAAATGGAGTTTTACGAATGAAAATGATTAAAACTAAATATATAGTGTTTAGTTAATTGAAAATTAAAAGGGTTAACACTAAAAATAAAATATCTATAAATGTTACTTTTGAAATCTACGAACTAATAAAAATGCAATCATTAATTAAAAAAAAAAATTTTTTTTTTATTAAAAAAATATTTACTAAATTTAGTAAAAAAGTTTTAATATTTTCGTAAAGGACGCTTATACCCTCAAGCGGTTCTCATTCTATCGGACCATGATAGTCAATATTTTTTTTATTTATTTCTTATAATTTTGTTTCTAAATAGTATTTTGTAGTTAAAATCATTACACAACAAAAAAAAAAATTTTATTGAGAAAAAAAAAATTTTCGTTGAAAATTTCAAGCTATAAAAATTTGTCTTCTTAATTATTTCAAAAAAAATTGAAGAAATACTTTCCTTAAATAACATTTTCTTAACAACAGTACGGTAAATTAATTAAATATTGTTGTAAAAGTTGTATTATATTACAGTTTAAAATATAGAAGTTTTTTTTTTTTAAAAAAAATTTGTAGAACCGTGTTTTTATAATTAAATAAAATATAGTCATTTCGCGCGTTGTGTTACTGTTTCCATGTAAAAGTACCAACTTTATAAGTTTATATCTTAAAAACGGAACGGTAAAATTCAATAAAATTGTAATAGTACCTGTAAATTAATGCATTTAATATGTCATAAAAATTTTATAAGAAACTGTAGAAAATTGGTTTTTTGAATAAACTTCCTTAAATTTTACTGTTATATTTTGGTATTTTGGTATAGTAGTTCTTAAATTTTTTCGTTAAACTATTAATAAAGAAATTATTGAAAAATTGATTTTTACCTAATAAAAATATATAAGTGGTAGAGTCTTAATTTTTATCTGTTTCTAAAAGCATAATCCCCTTTTTTTTATTCTTAGGTTGTTAAATGAACATGTCTCTAAATTAGAGATTTTATATAATGGCATTTTTTGATATAAAGTTTTGCAAAATAAAGCATAACTTGTTATTAAAAGTTTGATTGTAATGCTTAATTTAGATTTATTTGGAATTCTCTGCGATTAGAATTCCACTCATTTTAAGTTTTGTGATTGAGGAAAAAAAAAAAAAAATTTTTTTGTGTACATTAATCTTTATTTTATTGTGATTAAAAATAAATTAGTATTATTATTATATTTTTTTTTATACAAAAAAAAGTCGAAGAATAATAAAAAACAATACGAATTAAAGAAAGAGACAAAAAAAATACATACATTTTGACAGGTGTAAAAAGTCAAATTATTATTTCGTTGGAAAGAAGAAAAGAAAAATAATAAAAAAAAATAAAGGATGGTTATTTAAGAAATTTTATAGTTGTAAATGACCAATGATCTTTAAAGAAAAAGAAAAAAAAATTTATATTATTTGATTTTATGTTTAAAGGTTGATAAAGAGAGTATAATTTGGGATGGAAATATACGTAAAACCATACTTTTTCCGACTTTTCGGTTGAAAAAAAGGATATTTACACTTCCCTTTGAATTTAGTATCAAAGCTAATGATCTTGGAGTTATAAAAAGAGGAATTCTGAATTTATATAAGGACACGAAGAATGAATTTGTTCTTTTCAATCGAAAACTAGTATTTGATGGATGCCATGTTGTTCGTGTGAGTAAATAAATAAAATAGAGTAAAAAAAAAAATTTTTAATTTTTGAGTAATATCTGAATAACTCATTTTTTATTTGTAAAGGTTGGAGGTTACAACGATTGGTTCTGTAATAACTCTGGGTCCAAACTTAACCCTGAAGATTTACTTATAGGGGAAAATGTATTTGGCCTGAAATTTACTCTTCCTTTCGAATGGCGAGCAAACTTGCATTGTTCAACTTCCGAAGGAATCCGTTCTTTAAAGGCACATTTGATAAATTCACGTGATCCTTTAAATACTGTTTTCCAAACAGGATTGGTAAAATGGAAAATTCAAGATTTACGTATTTCTCGGGTATGTATAAAGAGTGTAAAAAAAAAATATATAAATAAATAAATAAACTTATGTGGTTAAAAAAAAATTGTAAAAATTAAAAATTTCTTTTTCAGTATTTTGGACCATAAGGGAAATTGGTAGAAGTTAAAGAGATAAAGAAGACTTCTTTTTTTTTTTCATGTAATTAATAAGTATAATTATGTATGTTTATTAATGTATATACGCGTTTGTGTGCGTGGGTATGTAATTTTTATATGTATTTGTATTTTTTTTTTTTTTTTGTATATATATTTTTTTTGTAAGGAGAGAGAAAGAGAGAGAGAGAAAGAGAGAGAGAGAGAGAGAGAAAGAGACTTTTTGATTCTAATAAATTTCATTAAGAGTTAAAATAATGCAGTTTTTATTTTCTTATCTTATAGAAAAAATTCCTGAGTATTTTTATTTCCAAAAATTACTGAGTATTTTTAAAATTTTACTTGAGTAAAAAAAAGAAAGAGACGAGAACGAGAGAGAAGTAAAAAAATATGAATGAGTAACAATAAATAAAGAGAGAAATCAAATAATTTTAAATTTTCAGAATAGTACATTAGTGTTATTTCATACCTGAGTTTGATTTCCACAGTTTTCAAGAACTTTAATATATTTTCCATTTTTTATGCCAATATCTACTAAATAGCTTGTTTCGATTATTTTCTTATTTGTTTTTAGCTTAAAAAAAAATATGCATATTCCAATTAAATTTAATATCATGATTGCAATTAATATTAAAGTTACTTTTTCTGCAAAGTTAAGGTTTTTATCTTTGTTAACAAAACTGGGTTTCATTGTAGCTTGGAAAAATGGAATTTCATGTTCATGATTATTGGAAAATTTTGTGATGTTGATTTCAGGTATTTCAAAAAATGATTTATTTAAATTTGTATTGAAGTTGTCCAAGGGTATTTTTGATAATTCAGTAATTTCTAAGGGTAGAATTTTGTTATCTTGGCTAATTGAACAGTCTACAGGTATTTCTAAAATTCGTGAGTTGGATATAATATGAGAAAATCTGTATTTGCCTAAGCAGTAAATTTCTATTTTTCTTAGTTTTAAGGTAGTATACAACCATGCATTATGCATTAATAAGGGTGTAATTGGTGGATAATTTTGTTTGCTAACGACTATTTTACATTCATGTGACACTAGATTTATTAATAGATTTGATTCACAACTTGGATTAATGTCTGTATATTTAATGGATGGTGTAGATTTTTTCTCTAAATCGGAGCTGAAAAAATATCTTTTTTTGTTGCTTGATAAGCCTATATATTTATGGTTATTTTTTATGTAAATTGCTATTGAAGTTTGGAAAATTGGGTGCCATTGATTGTTTAAGGAGGTAATTAAAGCTTCTTGAAGTGATTCTAAGGTAGTTAAATAATTAGAAATATTTTTATAGAGACTGGTTAATTGCTTGTAATAGGATGTGTTTTGTGGTTCAATTACAAACTTTTGAATAAAAATTTGTGTTATGTAGGTATTATTATCTGCTGTTTTGAGAGTTATATTATTCATTGTTTTTTTATTTTCTATGAAGTTAAAAATGCTATTATTTGTTGTTTGCTCTGTTAAACTTTCATTTAAATTTTTAGTGTTTGTAATGGTTTCTCCTATTTCCTCATTTTTTGTTTCAAATAATTCTCTCTATTTATTACAGTTATTAGTGTCTGGGCAATTTTTATTAATTGTGTTAAATGCTACATTAAATTCTTTTGACTGAACTAATAATTCTTTGTAATTGGCATAAAAAATGAATTCAATTTTTCCAATTGGGAATTGTAACATTTTTAGAGGTTCAAAATACAATCCAGGTGGATTAAAAAATGGTGTATCCTTTGGCTCGAATTGTGTGGCTATTTGATGTACTCCTATTAAAATGATAAAGAGTAAATAAACCATCTTTATTCCGAAGTCCATTTCCTAGAACATAATTTTGGTGTTACTAACTTTATAGATTATGATAAATAGTATGGTGGTGGCGACTACAAAATTGACACATTCTAAAACTCTTTTTTTCTTTTGGAGGATTTGATTGGGGAGTTTGTTGAGATGTTGTGTGAGTATTAGTACTTGTAGAAGGTTGTTCGTTGCCGTTTGTTATAGTCATTTGTTGAAAAGCGTTATCTAAAGAATTTTCCAATGAATTTTGATTTTTTATTTATATTGTGTAAGTTTGCTAGAATTTTTAATGCTACTAAGGCTTTCGCTGTCATGGAACTTCTGGATAACTCTGATTTTTTTATTTCACCTACGCTTCCAATTACAATCCAGTTGATGTTACTAGGTGACGTGTTTGCTTTTATGATGGCATATTTAGGATTTGGTAAATTATTATTATAACAAAATTGGTTCAGTTTTTGAATCGCTCGAATTTTGAACATTGTTTTTGTTTTATTTAGTAAGGATTCTTTATTCTTAGTAAGGATTTCCAGTAATTGGTAGGCTGCGTTTTCTTCTGATAAGACATAGTCGTGACTTGTACTACAGATGACATAATTTTTGTACTCAATTTCTGTGATAAATTGCGGTTGAATGCCTGCACTCGGTGGTGATTGATACATAGTTTTAATCGAAATTTCTTCTTTTTTATTATTTTTTAGCAAATCATTTAATATACTCAAAAAATTCACAACCAATGTATTCTGCATCTTTATAGGTGAAAATTATTGGATGATTTACTAGTGTTTTCAATAGGAAGGGCTATGTGGTAAAATGCCCCCTTTTTTACTTTTTCAGCTAGACCCAATTGGAGCTTTCCAAAGTTGGGCAATTTGTCGCGTTTTGCTAACGATCTAGAGCCATTACCTCTAGGTTCTCCATTAACTGAAATAAAATATGTGAAATTATCCTTACGCATTGGTAATTGATCCCTACAATTGATAATATATTTTTCTTTTTTGAGATTTAGGTTTGTACAATTTTTGTTTTCCTCTAAAATGTTTTCTTCTTCTGATGATTCTGAATCTGTGTTTTCATAACCAAGATCAACTTCTTCTTTATGAGTTCTTTGTTTTTGTTTTATATCCCCCCGATCTGACATAACCTCGTCAGAATAGACTTTATTATATGATTTCTTTTGATTTTGAGTTTGTTTTTTATATTCTGGATCTGACATGACTTCGTCAGAATAAATTTCATTATAGAATTTCTTTTTATTTTTCTTTTGATTTTTGTTTCCTTCATTAAATAATTTTTTTGGCCTTCCTCTTTTCTTTTTTATAGAAGAGGTTTTTAGATGAATTTCTTTTCTTGGTCTTCCTCGTTTTTTCTTCTTTTCTTCATAATAATTTGTTTTTTCTAAGATTTCGATTTGTTTATTTTTTTGATTTTTGTTCATTGTTTCTTCTTTTTTTCTTTGTTGTCTTGTGACGACATTGCAGACATTATGCAATGTATTTTGATTTTTTGAATCAGATATGATTTTGATAAATGTTAGAAGATTGATTATCTCTTTATGTATAGAATAATTTTCCCTAGTTTGGTATCCATCTCTTGGATCCAATAAATAGTTTGTAATAAAATGGAGAACTTTTGTAATGTCCGAATTTGTATAATATTCATTTTCTTGAAATACAATTTTCATTATTGATTGGAGATATTTACTTACCTCCGAAGTAGAATAGGAATCATTGTCCTTTAGTAGAGATTGTTTTTTGCAAATTTTTTGTATAATAGAATGGAGACATTTTTCTATCTCCGATTTATTTTCTGACAATTGTTTTTTATTATTAAAAATACTTTTTATCAAAGAATGTAGAAGTTTTATTTGCTCTGAATTTTTGTTTTCTTGAGATGCTTCGAATTGAACACCTTGTTCATTTTTTTTATGAGTTTCTTCTTGGACACTTCTGAAAGTGTATTCTTGATAATCTTCTTGAATTTTTGTTTCAATTTCAGGTATGTTTTCTTGCTTTATAATCTGGAATTTTCCCTCATTATTTCCCTCATTATCTTCTTGAAATGGATTTCGAGACAAAGCGTCAGCGTTGACGTTTGTTTTACCTGCTTTATAGACAACACTAAAGTCATACTCTGCTAATTTTAATTTCCATCTTGTGACTCTTGAACATGGATCTTTTGAATTTTTGAACCAAACCAAAGGTTTGTGATCCGTTACTAAAGTGAATTTTCTTCCATAGAGATATGGTCGAAAATGCTGAACACAGTATATAATTGCTAATGCTTCTTTTTCGTATGTATCGTATTTTCTTTCTGTTTCGCTTAAAGTTCTTGAAGTATATGCAACTGGTTGGTCTTTCCCTATTTTTCCTTGGGATAAAATACCTCCTATTGCGAAACCTGATGCGTCAGTTGTTAAAATAAATGGTTGGGAAAAATCTGGTCGTTTTAAAAGTGGTTCTTCACAAAGTTTATTTTTTAAAGTATCAAATGCTGTTTGTTGTTTTTCTGTCCAAAGAAAAGGTACATCTTTTTTCAAAAGTTCATTTAATGGATTTGCAATTTTTGAAAATTTATCTATAAATCTACGATAATAACCAGAGAGTCCTAAGAATTGTTTTATATTTTTAACATTTTTTGGAATTGGGAATTTTTGTACTGCTTCTACTTTTTTAGGGTCTGGTCGTACTCCTTTTTGATCAATTATATGTCCTAGATAGCATACTTCTAACCGTAAGAATTCGCATTTGTCAGGTTGCAGTTTTAAGTTCGCAATTCGTAAACGTTCCATAAATTTTGAAAATTTTTCTTCATGTTCCTCTTATGTGTTTGCATAAATTACTACGTCGTCTAAATAAACAAATAATTCGATTCCTTGCAAACCTAATAACACCTGATCTATGAGTTTTTGAAAAGTGCTTGGTGAATTTTTTAATCCAAATGTCATTCTGTCGAATTCATAGTGTCCGTAAGGTGTTGAAAATGCGGTTTTGTGCGCGTCTCTTGGATCCATTTTAATCTGATGAAAACCGGAAGCTAAATCAAAGACGGAAAAATAAGTTCTAATAAAGTCCTACAATTGTCAAGTCCTAATGAAGTGCTAAAATTGTCAATGAAAATGTATTCTGACTTTTGATAATGAAAAAGAAACGTTTAATTAACCTAATATTATCAAAATCCAAAAATCGATTTTTTCCTTCTTAGGTGCCTTTTTTCGCGACGCGTCACATTTAAAGACAAAGTTCAAGATATATTTTTTAAAAACGTTTAAAAATTGTTTGAAACAATTAGAAAATGTTATAACTAAAATTTTCTAACTGAAAGAAAGTAATGTTTTTCTAATATTTATATGCATTTTTAAGAGTAAGCTGAAAAAGAAATAGCTTATTCCAAAAGCCTTTACCAGATCACAGCAGCTGACGGATGGTTAAATGGTGTAAATTGTCAAACGTAATGTTTGTTTAATAAAAAGTATGATAATAATTGTAATGATAATAATAAAAGTATAATAATTTCTTTCTTAACCTATTGAAGATTTTTTTAAAAGAAAGCCTGAAAATTTGTCATTTAATCATTTTATAGAAAAAAAATATGGTTGACCAAATGTATAATCTGAAAGTAAATCTCACGTACAATCTATCCTAAACACATTACATTGAACCTGTAATTGTCGTAATCTTACTTTACTACAATATTAATATTTAAAATAATTTTCATTCTATAATTTATCCATTAACTGTTATTTTCCTTTATAAAAATTGTAATTTGAGAGCAATTATTGTAAATAAATATAATTTGTAAGAAGACAAATTTCAAAATGTGAGAATATCAATTTTAGCAAATCTTCATTTGCCTAAAATTATAATTATACGAATTAATATTTAATCAAATTCTTAAAACACAAAATTCTCATTTTTTTTAAATTTCAAATGTCCAGACAAGCATTCAACAGAAATGTATCTCAAATCAATCTTATTTTTAAATCAGAATTTAGAATCGATGAAAAATTCACTTTATTTTATGAAAAATTGCATAAAAATCATTTTAAAAATTAATCGTTTGAGCCTCTTTCTTAAAGTTTAATATTATAAAATTTATGAATTTATTTAAAATATTTATTAAAATAAAAATAATTGAAATGAATTTTAATATCAACAATTTGAAGATACGACTAAAGAAATATGTAATTTGAATTTATATAAAATTAAAAATATTATTTATCTACTGTTATGTCAGAAGGAGAAGTCCTGTCAAATCTTCCCTAAGTTCCTCGTTTTAAATCAGTTTCGGTGGGAATCTGATTTGGGTTGAGGATAAGTCAATGAGCAAGCTAGGTTTATTATAATAGAATATTTATTAATTGGCAAGAGAGAAAATCTTACAATAAAAACAATTTCTTATTATTTGAGTCTTACTTTGGAAGAGAAAACAGTCCTTGTGTGTGAAGAATCAGTGAAGATCCTTATCTTGAGTGTGAATACCCGAGATAGTAGTCCTCGTTGTCTTGAGCGATTGGTATATATCTCGTAGTCGGCTAACTCAAGATGATTGTAGACACTAGATAAACGTGTTTGGAACTGGTGTTTAGATTAATGATTTCACACTTTCAAAGTTTGAAGAAAGGCCTCGCAGGATCACTGAGAATGATCGTTTTCTTTTGGATAGTCACAGTTTGAGATGAATTAAGATTTCACTGCACTGAAGGGGTTCAAGAATCATTCGATTACTTGAACTGATTTCTCCTTTCGATGTTCGAGCAAATAACTGAGTTAATTGGGAATTTGTAGTTAACTTTAAGTTGGCACTGTTCTGATGTTAACTAGGATTGAGCACTGTAGACTGATAACTGATATTGACGCAGACAGAGACTGATTTTGAATTAAGAACTTGAAGTTTAAATTTGACGGGTTCAGAACTGGTGTTAACGTTGTCTAAAGCTGCTTCTGAACTAAGAACTTGTGTCTTCTGTATTGTTGTTTCAGATTTTATAGGTCCGAATGCAAAGCATCAATCCCTTCTTATCAATCCCCTTCTTATCAATCCCTTTCTCTTGATTCCCTCTCTATGAATGAACCTTCCTTTGAGCATCAATCTCTTCACTTTGCTGAGTATCGATCTTTCTGGTTGTTCCGAGTTTAATTATCCGCTAGATGTGCGTATGTAGGTCACTGCAAAATAGTGAGACTTGTTGACTCTTCGGGTATTCACCAAATTCTTCTTGTATGGATTTGTAGGTTGATTCTTCTTAGGTTTGAATGAGTCTTGCTTCATGGTTACCACTTTTATATCGTAGACTGTGTTCTCTCTTTCCAACGTAAACTCTTTGTATACAAGTATCAAATGAATTTCTATCTAGTACTATTATAAGGTTAAACATATTTGGATTCAATATAATTTATATAATAAAGAATTTAAAGTATTAATATAGGTTATGGACATAACTCTACTTATCTTGTAACCGATAACACAGGCACACAAAAAAAAAAAAAGGTCAAATACCAGAGGGCAGACCAACATATTCCTAGGTTTTTGGGGTCGCTGAAACCGAATATGGCCATGAAAATATTATCTGCTTGCCCATTTTCCCCCTAGCCCCCCCCTTACACCCCTCGGGGGGTGACATTTCAGTTTTTCCAAAAACGTCAAAAAGGCAGTCTATTCCTATGTTTTTTGGGGCGCTGAATCCGAAAAAGACCACCAAAAGCCAATCCCCCCCCTCCTGCACCCCCTAACACCCCCTGGGAGGGGGTTGGAATTTCGAATTTCACGAAAAGTCGAGTTCGGTGGCTATTTCTATGTTTTTTGGGGCGCTGAATCCGAAAAAGACCACGAAAAGAAAATTCCCCCTCTCCTTCACCCCCTATCACCCCCTGGGAGGGGGTTGGAATTTCGAATTTCACGAAAAGTCGAGTTCGGTATCTATTTCTACGTTTTTTGGGGCGCTGAATCCGAAAAAGTCCACCAAAAGCCAATTGGCCCTCCCCTTCACCCCCTATCACCCCCTGGTAGGGGGTTGGAATTTCGAATTTCACGAAAAGTCGAGTTCGGTGTCCATTTCTATGTTTTTGGGGGCGGTGAAATTGGAAAAGGACACCAAAGGTAAATTCGTTCCGTTATTCACCTCTTAGCATCTAGTTACTAACACTGGGAGGGGGGTTGATATGTTCTCTTTTATGTGTAATTAAGAAGAATAAGCAATGTTTTTTTTACGCATTTGAATAAATAATAACTAGGTAGGCACCGATGATTACACAAGTATGTACCAGCACAATTTGATGGATCTTGATTTTACTACACTTAGCGCGACCCAGGAACAACGGCGTGGACGTGGTAGTTTTTGTTCCCTTTGGGGTGCTTTTTTAACGTGAGTCCCCTTGCCTCTCACGATTGGTGGCGCTGCTTTAATGTGTTTTTCCTTAGAACGAATTTCGCTCATTTAGTTTTTTTATAGTGATGCATTTGAGCGAGATCTCTTCTCAAAAAGTCTCGAAAAAATGAGAATCTCGTGAAAATTACATTGGAAACAAATGAATGTACTGTTTTCGTCTCTTTTATCTTTTATGAAAGGACAGATTCTCGAAATGCATCACTAGTTTTTTGGCATTCATTTCTGCCTATGGTACCGTACTCGCTTGGATTCGAATGACCTTCTGAGAGGTTTTCTTTTCTGAGCCCTTTTTGTTTCTGGTGAATCCCTTTTTAGTGTCCAACAGTAATCGGCCAGCATATTCACATCCCACTTCCCTTGGTAACGACGTTCCATTTCTTTTAGATCCTGGTGAAACCTTTCACCTTGCTCTTCGCTATAGTCCCCTAAATTCGACGGAAAATAGTCTACATGGGACTCCAGGAAATGCAGTTTCAGATTCATCAAGCATCCAAGTTTTTTGTAGTTCTGCAGCAGCTTTTTTATTTCCTTTTTGTAATTTGGACTTTTCTTATTGCCAAAAAAATTTTCTGCTACATTTACAAAGCTAACCCAAGCATTTCTTTCCACAACTGTCATTGATTTTTTAAACTCAGCGTCGCGCAACAACTTCCGAATCTCTGGCCCATCAAAAATCCCTTCTTTGAGTTTCTGTTCCGACTTTTTCGGAAATTTCTCCTGGAGGTATAAAAAAGCTTTTCCCTCTTTGTTTAAGGCTTTTACAAATTGCTTCATCAACCCAAGCTTTATATGCAATTGAGGAAGAAGAACCTTTTCCGGTGATACAAGAGGATTTTTGAGGACATTTGCCAAGCCAGGAACAAAAGAGGTTCTAGCAGGCCATTGGAAGTTATTATAATGGTTCTTTCGATCTCGACTATTCCAAAGGCATAAGAAGCACGGATGACTTGTGAACCCACTTTGTTGACCCAAAAGAATTGTTATTATTTTCAGATCCCCGCAAATTTGCCAGTTATGTTCCGTGTACTTTATTTTTTCGAGTACCAGCTTCAAAGAATTATAGTCTTCTGACATATTAACGGAATGCGCTATTGGGATCGAGGCTAATTCATTGGTGTTGTGCAAGAGTACTGCTTTTAGACTGCGGGTGGAAGAGTCGATGAAAAGCCTCCATTCTTCACTCTTGTAAATGTTTGGTTTCAAAGAATTTATAAGCTCCCGAATATTTGTGCAGTAGACAAGACTTTCTTCTTTTTTGAAAAAGGGAAGAAATTCTTTTTCCCGATTTCGGAAAGAAGAAACCTTAGTACCTTTAGCCAAATGACCGTCCTCCTTGAGACTCGACGCAAGGTACTCAGCTGCATCTTTGGCTAAACCCAAATTTCTTACCACATCATTGAGCTTTTTTTGATCCCATAGTTTTATAGGTCGATCTCGTTTGAAGCGAACATCTCCTTCATCACTGTCAGAATTCGAGTCAACTTCACTTCTGGAATAAGTACTGTTGGAATCCACAGTTGGCTCATTAAGGTCCATTTGACTTTCAACTTCCACTGTATCAGCAGTGACATCCATCTTGACATCATCATCTGAAACATCATCATCGTCATTATAAATTGGAGGGGTGAAAGATGGAATACTTGGATATATAGCGTGATTAGGAGACATCATACCTTTAAATTTGATGGAGCAAATGTAACATTCCACTTGAGTTTTGGGCTCTTTCCACATAGCAGGAAACTTCAAAAAATTCTTGCCGCTTGAATTGGATGACCCGCGCTGTAATGTACCCCTGCATTTGTTACAGATACTGCTCGGTACCCATGAATTTCCCCGACCATTTTCAATCTGCAATAAAAAAAGAGAATTGTATTTATCCTCATATTTAGAAAAGTCTCTCCGATATTTTTCTATTTCAAACTTACCACATACGTAACAAAACATGGATCTGTCTTTGTTACAGGTGTGAATGGTATTATCTTGAATATCCATACCATTGTCCGTAGGACCATCAGAAGCGCCTTGAAGATTTTCACGATTTGAACGCAAAGCTCTATTTCCATTAATTTTTCTTCTTGAAGCATTTAACTCAAAAGTAGCCAAGTTGCCCACCACCCTAGAGCTGCGGTTGCATGATGACGACGCCTGCGGGCCCGCTTGCTCACCCTGACCAGCCGCCGATACTGGGGTCTCCCTCCCCTGCATCGTAATCTTCTTCCCTACTTTTGCCATGAAGGCATCTTTTTTACCTAGGAACTTAGCCGGTTAACCGTTATCCGCCTTCACCGCGTGGAGGTGTCCTAGTTGCAAAAGTAGATGTGGAAGTAATTCATGAAAATTGAAATTGTAAACCCATCCCATGGGAGGGGGTAAGAGGGTGCTAGGGGGTGAATGAGGGGACGAATTTATTTTTGATCCCTTTTTTCAGTTTCATGGCCCTAAAAAATATTGGAATAGACTCTAAACTCGATTTTTCATAAAATTCGAAATTCCAACCCACTCAAGGGGATATTAGGGGCTTAAGCGGGCGGGAATTAGCTTTTGGTGGTCTTTTTCGGATTCAGCGCCCCAAAAAACGTAGAAATAGACACCGAACTCGATTTTTTGTGAAATTCGAAATTCCAACCTCCCTCCTAGGGGGTGATAGGGGGTGAAGGAGAGGGGGAATTGGCTTTTGGTGGTCTTTTTCGGATTCAGCGCCCCAAAAAACATAGAAATAGACACCGAACTCGACTTTTCGTGAAATTCGAAATTCCAACCCCCTCCCAGGGGGTGATAGGGGGTAAAGGAGAGGGGGAATTTTCTTTTCGTGGTCTTTTTCGGATTCAGCGCCCTAAAAAACATAGAAATAGCCACCGAACTCGACTTTTCGTGAAATTCGAAATTCCAACCCCCTCCCAGGGGGTGTTAGGGGGTGCAGGAGGGGGGGATTGGCTTTTGGTGGTCTTTTTCGGATTTAGCGCCCCAAAAAACATAGGAATAGACTGCCTTTTCGACGTTTTTGGAAAAACTGAAATGTTACCCCCCGAGAGGTGTAAGGGGGGGGGGGCTAGGGGGAAAATGGGCAAGCAGATAATATTTTCATGGTCATATTCGGTTTCAGCGACCCCAAAAACCTAGGAATATGTTGGTCTGCCCTCTGGTATTTGACCTTTTTTTTTTTTTGTGTGCCTGTGTAATTAATAACACACAACCATCTCATTCATAACGTAATCCGAATTGTTATTTTTAGGCACGATCTGTGTAAATGTCAGCATCAGAAATCACATTCTGCAAAATAACGTTTAAAACACCAGAAATTTAATAAAAATGAAACCTGAAATACTTTATACTTCATCAGAGCGAACCAAACGACGATTATCATCTATGATGAAGACAATTTGACACTACTTTAAAAAAGCCAATGGACAAAAGGAGAAAGATGTTTTGAAATGAAAGAAAAGATATTTGAGAGTCCTCTATTGATGAAAATCGACAAATTCAATTATTAATTTTCATTAATTGGAAGTCAATGAGAATTTTTTAACTGAGTTTAAAGAACACAATACCTAAACTGCTGAAACTGAAAGATGAGACTTGAAAAGAGAAGAATAAATTGTAATCACAACTCCTGTATTTCTTTTAATAGACAAAATTTTATTAAACGTTATTGCACATTAAATATTGTAATTGTGAATTTCATTTTAATTGAATTGAATATATTTGTTTTTTCTTTCATTACAAATGTTATTGTTATTTATACCAAAAGATAACAAAATTGTAAAAAATGAAAAATTAAGAAATGAAACTAATCAATTCTAGTTTACTTCTGATTAAATATTTTATGTTTAATTTGTTATTTTAATTTTATAGTTTTAAGTTTAAATTTATTAAAGGTTAAACATTTGAAAGAAGAATTTTTTGATTTTAATTTAATTTTTGTAATTAAAAATTCAATTTTGTTTCAAAATATGTGAAGTAAAAGAAAAGTAAGTTAAAATTAAAATAATTAAACTAAATGAAACCATATTTGAAAATTAAAATTTAAAACATTCATTTTTTTTTGTAAGTCAAGAGAATATTTAATTTAAGAAAGACGACAGTCCCAGACATTACAAAGCGAACAACGATTATGCCAGTAAATGTCTTCTTTTCGACATGCAGGATATAAATGATAACATCACGAATCACATTCTACAGAATAATACTATTTAGCACACCACAAGTTTCTTCATAAATAAAATGTAAAATTCATTTCATTCTGGCAGGACAAGCCAGTAAACAAAAGAAAATTTTTTATTACAAAAAAGTAAATTTAAATTGAAACTAAATTAAAAATGATAATATTTAATGTTAAATATTGAATTTGAAATAATAGAAAAATTGAAAATTATCTATGAGAGTAAAACTAAATTTAAACTAAAGTTATTAAAAGTGAAGTGACACTAAATTGGAAATTAAAATAGTTAAATTAACAGAAATGAAACTTTAAATGCAAGTTTGCGAAAGTGAATAAAACGAAAATTTAAATTCACGAGTTTCTTTGGAAGTGTTACCTCGCAAAGTATTTGAACTTGTATTCCGCCACAACAAGTCAAAATTTGTAAAATAATTTGTTTAAAATGTGCATACCGTAAAAATTTTTTTTTAATGACAGAAAACCGCAGTTTTACGAAATATCAGTAAACTATAATCGTTTTATAATTTGAATATTATAAAAAATACTCTTTATTTAGAATTTTTGTAAAGTAAATAAACATAGTAATTTTGTAAACATTGTTGCACACCTAGTTCCAAAATTCACCGCCTGGTGGCAGAAGCTAACAGACATTAATTCAATAAAAGAAACATGTTAATTTACAAATTAATTTATACACTTATTTACAGTATGTAATAGATAAAAGATAAAATATTATATTAAGAAGAAATGTGTAAACTGTAATTGAGAATAATATTTTATAAGGTGTTTGTCTCCAGATTTCACAAAGTAGAAATCATTAAAACATTTAATTCTGTAAATTAAAAAAATTGTAGTTTTAACTATTTTCCCGGAGAAACATAAAAAAAATCAATTTAACAACTACAAAGTGTTATGAAAATTTTATTAACAACTTTATAAGTAGTTGAAAAACTATTTTAAGAAAAAAAGAATAATAATTTTAACCTAAATGTTAATAATAAAAAACTGTATTTTAATATTTCAATTCTGTAATAATATTTTAAAACATGACAATAGTTTTAGAAAGATAAAAGAAAAAGTGAGTGGTCGAGAACTTAAACCCTAGTTTTCTTATCCCGATACAGAGCAATAGTCCACTGAGCTTGTGTAAGATATTTATCTCCGCAGCTACGTACCAAGCCTGGAATGAATGAATGAATATTTTATTAAAGAGTCTTCAAAAAACAAAAAGTACATTTGCAACAATAAAAACAAACTTGAAATATAAAGTTTAAAAATGTAACTTAATTATTTTAAGAAAAGATAACATTGAAATGAATGAGATTCAAACGCTGAGTATCTCAGACATATGAAGTAAATTATTATATTATTAATATCTCACTTATTGCTGGAATTTTTTTTTTCGAAAAGATAAAATTAACTTATCGTTTCACACCAATGAAAAAATTAAATCAATGTGAATATCACTATTTTCCAAAAATTTTTATTTGTTACTTACAAATTATAAAACAGCATTAAGAAACATAAAATATCGTATGAGAAAGGGATGTAAAAATTGCAATGAGACTAATATTTTACTAGGTATTTGTCAACAGGTTTTTCCAAAATGTAGATTAGTAAAACATTTTTTTTTTTTTTTTTTAATGAAACACATTGTACTTTTTAACTATTTTCCTGAAACAATTAAAAAAAACCAATCTAAGAACTGAAAAGAATTATAAATAATATTTAAAAACGTTATTTAATTTTTTCCGGACATGTAAAAAAACAGAAAAAAATTATGAAAACTTTATTAACAAGTTTTTAAAACGTTAAAAAACTATAAGAAAAAGAATAGTTTTATCCTGGATTTTAATAATAAAAAACTTTAAAAAATTAACATTTTAATTTTGTTACAACATTTTAATCCATGGCAATATTTTTAGAAAAAAAAAAAATGAATTGCCCGGGATTTAAACCCCAGTTTTCCATTTCGAAAGCAGCGCAATTGTCTAATGAGCCATTAGAGCTAACTGTAAGTGTAATTGATTAAATAGGATATACTATTGAGATTTTTTGTTAACAAAAAATTTTTTTTTTATGGAAACAATTCGAAAATTGATTCCATATTATAATCATTTTGTACATTTATAAAATAAAAAAACACTTTGTTGTTTAAAAAAATATTGTTGGGAATTTTTTTCTCCACAGCTTTGCACAAAGTCTAAATTTATTAAACTTTAAATTTTAAAATGCAAAAAATGGTACTTTTAATTATTTTACTGAAAAAATATGCAAAAAAACAATACCTTGTCAACTACAAATGTTTATGAATATTTTATTTAAGCGTTTTAAAAATAATCAAACTTACTATTTCTAGAAATAAAAAAAAACTTAAAACGTAAATTTTAAAAATGTAATATTTAAAAATGTAATTTAATTTTTTCGGACCATGTGAAAACAGAAAAAATTTATGAATACTTTATTAACAAGTTTTTAAAACGTTAAAAAACTATTGTTAGACAAAAACTAGTTTTATCTTGGATTTTAATAATAAAAAACTTTATAAAATTAACATTTTACTTTTGTTACAACATTTTAAAACATGTCAATATTTTTAGAAAAAAAATGAACTGCCCGGGATTCGAACCCCAGTTTTCCTTTTCGAAACCAGCACAATTGTCCGCTGAGCCATTGTTTGTTTTTTTTAACAATGTTTATTGAACAAAATATTTACAATATCTACAGGAAACTTAGCGCTAGAAAACATTGCTATAAAAACGCTTAACTATTATGTTTAAGTAATACATTTTCCGACTGCTCCGTGGAGCACTCGCAGAATTGATACATGAGGTGCAAATATATTTTACATGAATCATTTTTATAATTAAAATTACCAAAAGTAACAAACATAATCTCGCTTCTCAATTTTGATTCAGAAAAATTAAGAAAAAACTAAATACAACTATTATAATTAAGTATAAGAGAAAAGTTATATCCTACTAAGTCTAATATACGTATTTTTTCAAAAACAACCTTAGTCATAGATGTAATATCACGATTTGAGTGGGGATTCTCTATTCCGCGAGCCACTAATACCATTTTGGATCACGCTTCTGTTTTACGTCTACTTCCGGTAGACTTGTAGAGAATCTACATTTAATGTTGGGGTCATTGGCTTTATATAAAATTTTTTTATCAAAAGCATGTCTTTGAATGTGATATAACATTGGAACATTATCATTGTTCTGAATATATCCTTCGCTGTCAAGGTATGGAAATGCTTCCGGTGGGATATATCCCGACTTTCTGCATTTTTCAAAGTATATAGGATTTGGAAAATAGGGTCCAAAAATTAGAGGGTTGACACGTAATTCTGCTGATTTAACGATGTGATCTCTTACTAATTTTAAGATAAAACAGTCAATTCGGGTTATATTAGCACGATTATACAATTCTTTGCAGCTATAAAATTTTTTAAAATTTGATTCCGGGGTTCTGTACATTTGTAGACAAGCCCTTAAACAATCCCTTTCAAATTTCCGAAGCATTTCCATAGTTGGAGGAGAAATATTGTACCAAACCTGGCAACAATAAGTTGCTACTGGCCTAACAAGCAACATATAACATAATAACTTTACTTTTAAGTTTAAGTATCTTGAACAGAAAAGACTTTTGGCGCTGTAATATGCTTTTTTCGCTTTTTCAAGAGCTATTTTGACATGATCATTGAATTTTAATTTATTATCTAGCCACATTCCTAAATACTTGACTTTATTTTTATGCTCGAGGTATGTAGATCGGTCAGTCGGAGAATTTATTTTAAAGTCTCTCCACACTTTACAATATTTTTTGTCTACCTCATTTGTTTTGGGTCTGAAAAGAATAGTCTCACATTTATTTATGTTAGATTTTAATCGCCACGTCTCGAAGCAATACATAAGATTGTCGAACAATTCTTGAAGTGGAACTTGCACTTCTTGCGGGGATTTTCCCATTACGTAAACTATTTTATCATCGGCAAACTCAATGCCTCTTTTATCTTTTGAGTTAGATAGACCAAAAGATTTGAGAAAATCACAAGTATATATATTGAACAGAATGGGAGAATTGACTGCTCCTTGTTGGAGTCCTTGCTCAAGTGAGAATTTTAAATTTGATTTTACTCCATTATCTTCAACAAACAGTTTTCTGTCTCGTAGTGTTGACCATAATATTTTTATTAAATGCTTGGGGAAATTTTTTTTTAACAATCTGAAAAAAAGTCCGTCTAACCATATGGTATCGAACGCCTTTTCAAAATCTATGAGGCATGCTCCTACAAATTGCTTATTGTTAAAAGCCCAGCATATGTATGAGACAAATTTGCCAACCGCATGAATTGATGAGTGCTTGTAACGAAAGCCAAACTGTGTATCTGGTAGAATGTTTTCTTCCATGCAGTGTCTTAATATTGATTGATTTAATAGTATTTCAAAAATTTTACTGATGTTGGGTAAAAGACTGATCGGCCTATAATCACCCAGCATTGATCCCTTTTTTTCTTTTTTAACTAGAGGTTTTACCTTAGCGGTCTTCCACATTTCCGGAAAATGAGAGTTGTTAAGTAGCTTGTTAAACAAAATTGAATATTGATTTAATACATTGTTCGGGAGGTTTCGTAATGCAATATTAGGTATACCGTCAACTCCTGAAGAGCGTTTATTGTTTATATTTTTAAGAATTACTTTTAGGGTGTAGATTGAGCAAAAAATTTTTTTGTCTTCTTCAAATTTAGGGTGGGAAGCCGGGTTTTCTTTGCTTAAGGTAACTAGTGTTTTACCCTGTAAAGTGTCCGTGTCGATTTCTTTTTTTTGTTTTTCAACCGAATTTTTAACTATATTATTGATCCCCTCCCTCCCTTGATCTCTATTGAGATTATTAATACTTGCAAAGTGTGCCCCTAATAAATTTAATTTTTCAATTTGTTGAGTAATAATAAAATTATTATCTTGATCCACAACACACGAATTTGGATTTATATTCACAGGTAATAGTAAGTTTGACTCTATCGGTATTTTTATGTTAGGAATTTGGGATTCTGATTTCGGTCTAAAGATTCTGTTTATTTCTGGGAATAAAGTTTTGTGATCGCGCACTGATATTTTGCTAAATTTATTGTACCAGTATTTACTGATTGATTCGTTGAATTCATAATTCAATTTTAACTTTGCATTACGAAGAGATAATTAATAAGAGATAAATAATGTTTGAATATGATTTTCAATTTCTGAATTTGAGAGATTTTTGTTATCCGGTATAGTAAATGTACTGTCTTGTAATATGCTTTTAAATTCATCCCAATTAGTTTTATTAAAATTTAATTTATTTATTTGAGGTACTTGTTCAATTTCTATAGTTTCATTTCTTATGAATGAACATGTAATGAGCAGAGCTTTATAGTCACTATCGTATGGGAGAACACGCAAATTGTCATTTATTAAGTCAGTGATGTCAATCCTGTTGTCAAGTATGCATACGTCAAGGAAGGAGTTTCCTGAAGGATAAGTAGGTTGAGAGGGTCCTGCTATTTTAATTCTATATTTATTTTTGTTACTAGATATCCAATTGTACAGATAAACACCTCTAGGGTTTTGTAAGTTATCATTCCACATAGAATGCCTAGCATTTAAATCGCCCGCCATGCAGTATAAATTTAACGGATCCGACAGTTTCAAATCTTCAAAAAGTAAATTCATGTCGCTAGCAAAATTTGATCTGTTGTGACCTGCAGCATATAAGCTTACTATAAAAATCTTTTTTTTTATTTTGAATGGGAATTTTAATTATAGTGTATTCTAGTGTTTTAATTTTATTGCTTGAATTTAAATATACTCTATGATGTTTGATGTCTCTTCGTATTAAAATAGCCGTACCTCCCCCCCCTTGGTTTCCCGTTCTGTCGCTTCTTAAGGTTACATAATTCTCAAAATATAATTTGTGCCTACTATTTAATTTTGTTTCACTGAGTAAAACTATATCTGGTTTATTTTTATTAATCGTATCTAAAAGGTTGAATCTCCTGATATTAGTAATTAAAGAGTTTACATTAATGGCGATAATTTTAAAATTCTTTAGGGTTAACATTTTTGTCTCTTGCTGGGTACTATTAACATTTTGTAAATTATTATTCATCATTTTCGACCGTTAACACGCTGAGAATTTCTCCGATGTTTAGCGTGTTTTGATTTACTTGCTTTTTTATCTCATCTAGCTAAACTGAAATGAATGACATTATTTTTTTTTTAAATTTTCAAATACATTTTCTAGTTTTTCCAAGGTAGGAGCAGTCAAATCCCCACCCTGATTTACATAACTTTGTACAGATGGGTTTACCATTTTATTGTCTAAAATGTTGGCGTAGGATTCCTGTGGATTTACAATTCTTTGCATTTTATGAAGTTCAATGTCTCTCTTTTCCCTGATTTCACTAATCTTTTCTCTTAATTCCTTTTTTCTTTCTTTTTTTTAGGACATCCTTTATAGGATGCTGGGTGACCAGTCATACCGCACAACACGCAATATATTTCACTTTTGTTTACTTTTACAGTTAACCCATTAAGGACCGGAAGTACACAAATTTGCCATGGAGTTTAGTATTATTTTTTAGTGTTAGAAGAGAATGAAAAAAAATTTACTCAACCTATTTTATATAGATTGGACATCACTCTTTCGAATTTTGCAATAAAAAATTATGTATATTTATAAATAAACAAGTTACAAGCAGTTTTTTAATAAAAAACACGTTTTTTTCAGTTTTAATTCATTTATGAATTTTTTTGGACCCTTTATGGTAAAGGAATATCTTTGACTGATACAAATATCGCGGCAAGGATGTTTAATCTACAAGAAATCACAATGGTGAAAGTTAAATTTCAAAATGGCGGACACAAAATGTCGACTGAAGTGGGGTTTTTTTTTAAAATCATGGACTGGTATTGGAAATCGTACAAACCTGATAGTTTTTCACAAAACTCGGTATGTGAATATTTTTTATTTCGCTGGTGCAGAATTTCCAATTAAACTTTCAAAATTCAAAATGGCGGATCCAAAATGGCGGACAAATTTTTAAAAATCTAACAATTTCGCTTGAAATTTATTACTCGGGGGTTTTTGGGGTCGCTGATTACGAATCTAAAGTCAGATTTTCAAAAATCAAAATGGCGGATCCAATATGGCGGACGAATTTTGAAAAAGCTACTAATTTTGCTTGAAACTTGTTACTCGGGGGTTTTTGGGGTCGCTGATTGCAAATCTAAAGTCAGATTTTCAAAATTCAAAATGGCGGATCCAAAATGGCGGACAAACTTTTAAAAATCTAACGATTTCGCTTGAAACTTATTACTCGGGGGTTTTTGGGGTCGCTGATTACGAATCTAAAGGCAGATTTTCAAAATTCAAAATGGCTGATCCAATATGGCAGACGAATTTCGAAAAAGCTACTTATTTTGCATGAAACTTGTTACTCGGGGGTTTTGGGGGTCGCTGATCATGAATAATGAAATGAACACGCAACAAAAATAAATTGCTTGCAGTTGTGAGATTGCGACATCCATCTATTGGGAGGACTAGAACTAAGCCTTGGCGGGTATTTTCAAAAAACTAAATTTCATAAAATTAGAAAAAATTAGCTTTTTTACAGGCATATTCGTAATAATTATTGGTTATGGTCCCAGGCTTTGAACATTTACTAATAATACATCCAATTTTTATTTATTTAAGTCGTTTTAATTGTTAATGTATAATAATTGTTATAAAAATAAAGTAAGAGAGCTACAGTTTTTTAAATCTACCAACTTTTTATGTTTCAAACACTAAGAGATTAGCCAAAATTAGTTTTAAACTATTATCCATTATTATTTAAACAAATAAATGTTGTTTATTATTAATTTCGTCCTAATGCACTGAGAAATTAATTTTAACTAATTTTTCAAGTTGTTGATCTATAAACAGAAATAATGAAATATTAATTATTCAATATACATTATTATTTTTTCAATTGTTTAAACAATTAATAGTTGTTTAATAACTTTTTTTAAAATTTAGCTTTGTCTATGTATTTTTTTCCTACCTTCACAGTTCGGTATTATGTCAGTGTTTTGAAGTGTAAATACACATTCTTATATAATACTGATAATTATTTAAACAAATTATTGCCATCGTTCATAATTTTTTTTCTAGTTCACATAAAACAATTATTTTTTCTAAATAATTGTTTTTTATAAATTTCTCTTATAATTGTTTTTTTAAAGACCAATGGTTACAAAGAATCGTTCGAATTATTTATGTAAAAAAATATACAATATATATCTAAATAGAAAGTTATAATTTATTTACTGTCATGCCGTTTTATCCTAATTTTACAATGAAACATTCTTTTAATATTTGACAATTGTAAATATAGTCCAGTGTATTAAACTTCAACCGGCATAAGTAGCTTTTCCAAAATTCGTCTGCCATATTGGATCAGCCATTTTGAATTTTGAAAATCAGACTTTAGATTCATAATCTGCGACCCCAAAAACCCCCGAGTAACAAGTTTCAAGCAAAATAAGTAGCTTTTTCAAAATTCGTCTGCCATATTGGATCCGCCATTTTGAATTTTGAAAATCTGACTTTAGATTCGTAATCAGCGACCCCAAAAACCTCCGAGTAATAAGTTTCAAGCGAAATCGTTAGATTTTTAAAAGTTTGTCCGCCATTTTGGATCCGCCATTTTGAATTTTGAAAATCTGACTTTAGATTTGTAATCAGCGACCCCAAAAACCCCCAAGTAACAAGTTTCAAGCAAAATTAGTAGCTTTTTCAAAATTCATCCGCCATTTTGAATTTTAAAAATCTGACTTTAGATTCGTAATCAGCGACCCCAAAAACCCCCGAGTAATAAGTTTCAAGCGAAATCGTTAGATTTTTAAAAGTTTGTCCGCCATTTTGGATCCGCCATTTTGAATTTTGAAAATCTGACTTTAGATTTGCAATCAGCGACCCCAAAAACCCCCGAGTAACAAGTTTCAAGCAAAATAAGTAGCTTTTTCAAAATTCGTCCGCCATATTGGATCCGCCATTTTGAATTTTGAAAATCTGATTTTAGATTCGTAATTAGCGATCCCAAAAACCCCCGAGTAATAAATTTCAAGCGAAATTGTTAGATTTTTAAAAATTTGTCCGCCATTTTGGATCCGCCATGATTTAAAAAAAAAATCCCACTTCAGTCGCCATTTTGTGTCCGACATTTTGAACTTTAGCTTTTACAATTGTGGTTTCTTGTAGATTAAACATCCTGGCCGCGATATTTGTATCAGTCAAAGATATTTCTTTACCATAAAGGCTCCGAAAAAATTCATAAATGAAAAAAAAAACTGAAAAAAACGTGTTTTTTATTAATGGGTTAATTTACCTTCGTCCTGTTTATGATTTTCGGAGCACTTTACGCATCTATAACCCCTATTGCAGTATTTGGCAATGTGCCCTATTCTTTGGCAATTAAAACATTGAGTTCCTTCTGTTTTTCTAATTCGCTCCCACCTGACTACTTGGTTCGCCAACCTACACACTTTTGTAAGTTTCGCTATCCTTGTATCGCTAGAGACTTAAACTAAAAATGCAGTCCCTTCCTTATCTGATTTAAAAAACTGTTTCATGTCAATTATTTTAATTTTTACGATATTAACATTCTCAAGGTTTAAATCACTAATTTCTGCTGAAATGTCATCAGCATCGTAATCAGACGCGATGCCTTTTAAAAGCCAAGAAAATGTTTTCTCTTCTTTCCGTGTTCTTGAGTGCAAATTGAAACCATTTTCCTTTAAAGTATCTAAAGCTACTTTGAATGTGTTTAAATCTGAAACATATATTGCACATTTCAAGTGTGCTAAATTTTTTATTATAAACTTGTTATTTTCAGTTTTCACTCTTAGAACATCGTTAATTTCTTTAGACGAAGAGTTATAAACAATGATCGGAGGATAATTTGATTTAAACTTCACATTTGCGAGAGATGCTTTAAAGTCTTTAATTTGGTTATTTTTACCGTTACCTTTGTCATTTGCGCTTACCTTATTTGGGTTTTTTTGGTTTTGAGAATTCTGCACTTCTTCCGTAGTGTCTTTTAGAACTGTAAACCTGTTGTAATCCTCGAATTTGCTGTAATTTCTTTGCTCATCGTTGTTATCGTCATCAAAATCCGCAACTTCGTAAGCTGTCAATTTGCTTGTTGATGTTTCCATATTATCGCTGTTTCCCTGTTGTTTCGTTTGATCGACGGATGGCGCTGGCGCACAGTGGTTTAAAACTGGAATTTACTGTTCATAATCAACTAGAGATCACAATTTTTAACCGATTTTCAATCTTTTTTTTTAAATTAGTCAGAAGAAAATTCGTAAGAGAACTGTGGTTTTCAATTTTTTATTTTTGTTGTTGTTTAATTGTTAAATAAACAAATATACAATGTAAATTGGACATTTTAACAAGATATCGATTTATTTCTGCAGAAAAAGCTAAAATAAACTATATATCACTCAGAAATGTTACAACTACACTCATAGAAAAAGGTAATGCAAATACATACAACAAGACATTATACAATAAATAAAAAAGACCTAATAAACAATTGTTTTAAACAAATTGTCGTACATTCTGCTGTATGAAGATACTAGGCTTGAAACTTGTTACTCGGGGGTTTTCGGGGTCTCTGATTACGAATCTGATGTCCAATTTTGAAAATTCAAAATGGCGGATCCAATATGGCGGACGAATTTCTAAAAATTGTTAGCATCTGCTTGAAACTTGTTACTCGGGGGTTTTCGGGGTCTCTGATTACGAATCTGATGTCCAATTTTAAAAATTCAAAATGGCAGATCCAATATGACAAACAAAATTAAAAAATTGTCAGTTTACTTAAGCTTTATCATTTGCTTTAGGGGCCCTTAGAAGGGCTGATTTAATGTTATAGTTTTTAGGATGAAACAAGATTTTTGCTTACCTTGTAAGTATTTTACGTTCATTATTGATTAAGTTTGTCACGTTAGCTACATTTTTTGAATGAGAGGCCCTAAAAAGGGCCGATTGTATATATGAATTAAAATACTATTATGTAAGTTTATCTTCTATATATTTGCAATTAGCAATTAATTGATTCCATTTTCGTACTCATCTATCAACTGTGCAATTTCTGAATCCAGATCAGATTCAATTGTTTCTCTTTCTGGTCGTAACACTACCCAAGTGCCATACGCAGATTTTTTTTAAACTTGGCACACAAGTAAGACATCGAAAAATATTTGACACCTTTTTTTTTATATCAGCCAGTTTTAAGTTTTAAGGGTAGAAAACACCCTTAATTAAATTTAAGGGATGAAACCAGTATCTGTTAAAACTTACTAGAATGGCACAAAACTTGTTACACGGGGGTTTTTGGGGTCGCTAATTACGAATCGGGTGTTAGTTTTTAAAAATTCAAAACGGCGGACCCAAGATGGTGGCCGATAAAATGAAAAATCAATCGGATTTGCTTGAAACTTATTACTCGGTTGGTTTCGGGGTCGCTGATTACGAATCCGCTGTTAGTTTTTGAAAATTCGAAAACTAAACCAGATTCTTAATCAGCGACCCTAAAAACCCTTAAGTAACAAGTTTCATGTCATTCTAGTAATTTTTAGCAGATACTGGTTTCATCCCTTAAATCCAACTAAGGGTGTTTTCTACCCATAAAACTCAAAACGGGCCGATATAAAAAATAGGTGTCAAATATTTTTCGATGTTTTACTTGTGTGCCAAGTTTAAAAAAAATCGGCGTATAGCACTTGGGTAAGAGACCCAAAGAAAACAGATCTGATGATACAAGCAGCTTGTGAATCAAATCTTCGACAGTGTGCAATCGAGAAGTTTTTCTAGTGTTATGCCATTTTGAATTTTTGAAATTGGACATCAGATTCGTAATCAGAGACCCCGAAAACTGCCGAGTAACAAGTTGCAAGCAGATGCTAACAATTTTTAAAAATTCGTTCGCCATATTGGATCCGCCATTTTGAATTTTTAAAATTGGACATCAGATTCGTAATCAGAGACCCCGAAAACCCCCGAGTAACAAGTTTCAAGCCTAGTATCTTCATACAGCAGAATGTACGACAATTTGTTTAAAACAATTGTTTATTAGGTCTTTTTTATTTATTGTATAATGTCTTGTTGTATGTATTTGCATTACCTTTTTCTATGAGTGTAGTTGTAACATTTCTGAGTGATATATAGTTTATTTTAGCTTTTTCTGCAGAAATAAATCGATATCTTGTTAAAATGTCCAATTTACATTGTATATTTGTTTATTTAACAATTAAACAACAACAAAAATAAAAAATTGAAAACCACAGTTCTCTTACGAATTTTCTTCTGACTAATTTAAAAAAAAAGATTGAAAATCGGTTAAAAATTGTGATCTCTAGTTGATTATGAACAGTAAATTCCAGTTTTAAACCACTGTGTGGCGGTGCCTTTTCTACTTTATCTGAAGTTGTTACGAGACTCACTGATGGTAAGGCAGGGATCGTGTTCTTTCCCTCGTCCAGACTTTCAAGACCATTTAAAGATGGTTTTTTTCAGGTGATTCTGACATCCGATTTTGCCTCGAAGTTTTTATTTTTTTAACGAGGTTTGGCTTGTTTCTTCTTTGGATGTTGTGTTTAGACATCAAGGCCTCCAATTTCTTTTTATCTTCTTGTGACAGCTGCAAATCTTTCAATACACTTCGAATCTTTAACTTTGCCAATGGCACACTCACTGGAGAATTTTCACTTTCTGACGCATCAGAACTATGAGGTCTTTTAACACTGCCCGTATCAGAGCGAAACTTTATCTGAATTGACTTATTTGGTGACATATTTAAAGCGATTTCCTCGGTTTGCTCTTTACTACGTTACTCTGCCTTTCGCGGCCATGCCGCACTCTCGCTCGCCGAGTGACGCCTTTTAAATTTAAAATCAACTGAATCTTATCTAATTGTCAGAATCTATTCATTTTAACTATTGAAGCTGCTAATATACACAATTAAAACTCGCTTTAAGCGTTTTGCAGTGCGAACAAATATCGAATTTTATCAAAATAATTGAACACCACGTTCACCTGCGATGTTTACTACACGGAGGCCAACGCAATTGTGCTGAGCCATTGTAGCTGATTAAATAGTATACATACTATTGAGATTTTTTGTTAACAAAAAATTTTTTTTTATGGAACCAATTCGAAAATTGATTCCATATTATAATCATTTTGTACATTTATAAAATAAAAAAAAACTTTGTTGTTTAAAAAAATATTGTTGAGAATATTTTTCTCCACAGCTTTCTACAAATTTTGAATTAAAAAAACTTTAAATTTTAAAATACAAGAAATGGTACTTTTGATTATTTTACTGTAAAAATATGCAAAAAATAATACCTTGTCAACTACAAATAGTTATGAATATTTTATTTAAGACTTTTAAAAATAATGAAACTTGCTATTTCTACAAATAAAAAAAAACTTAAAACGTAAATTTTCAAAATGTAATATTTAAAAACGTAATTAAATTTTTTCGGACCATGTAAAAACAGAACAAATTTATGAATACTTTATTAACATGTTTTTAAAACGTTAAAAAACTATTGTTAGACAAAGAATAGTTTTATCTTGGATTTTAATAATAAAAAACTTTATAAAATTAACATTTTACTTTTGTTACAACATTATAAAACATGTCAATATTTTTAGAAAAAAAAAAATGAACTGCCCGGGATTCGAACCCCAGTTTTCCATTTCGAAACCAGCACAATTGTCCGCTGAGCCATTGTAGCTGATTGAAAGTGTAAATGATAAAATAGTACATACTATTGAGATTTTTTGTTAACAAAAATGTTTTTTTTTATTGAACCAATTCGAAAATTGATTCCATATTATAATCATTGGGTGCACTTCCGAAAGCAACACAATTCCGATTTTTTTGAAACTTGGTATACTTACGTAATTTGATGCGCTGATTACGAAAATCATAGTGAAAATTGGCGACTAGGCCTTCTTCATGGTAAAAAACATGTATAAAAAATCACAAAAATGTAGGTTTTTTGAGTTTATCTCTTTAAATATTACAAATAATATCAATATAATATCAATATATCAATATAAAACGAAAACGCTTATAACTTTTTTCACAAGTACCTTAAGGTCTCGAAAATTTAACTGCATCATTATAAAACCATTATCAACCAGTGGACCAAATTTGATTAAAATGGGAATGTTCATTCTTTTTACGATAGAACCTCCTGAATACTTACAATCATTTTGTTCACATAGTTAGAAGATTTTTTTACTTATTTTTTTTATTTAAAAAGCTTTTTAATTTGGTCTGAATATTTGAACTAGACAGTAACTTTACACTTAAAAACCAAGTTTGGGCCAAGTCATGGTCAACACTGGCTGTCAAATCTTGGTAAAATTTACCCTACCAAGTGAAGCCCATGGTTATCAAAACGACACTGCGCCAGTACTGGTGGCCAAACTTCGGCAAATATTTTGCCAATACTGGGCCAATTCTGGGCCATTTCATTTTTCGCACTTAAGAACTTATTGTTTATATCTTGATATCAAATATAGCTATATAAAAAATACCAACGTTATACTTGTCAATAACTTTAAAAAAAAAGTAATATAATATATTTATTGAATACAGTACTAGCTGTAAAGCTGTTTCAGTACTACGCCAATATTGATTTCCAGTATTGTCAGTCAGTACCAGCCCAATGCTGGTGCGGTACTGCGATTGTTGTTTCTGCCAAGGTCTGTCAAAAAAAATTTTTAACAAAGTCGGTGCTGGCTATAAAGCTATATCATTACTGCGCAAATACTGATACCCAGTATTGGCAGTAAATATCGACCAAATACTGGCGCAGTAAAGCGGCTGTTGTTTTTGCCAAGGTCTGTAATAAAATTTCTTGACAGAGTCGGTGCAGTACTGGCTGCAACGCTGTATCAGTACTGCGCCAATATTTATGCCCAGCATTGTCAGTCAGTACCAGCCCAATACTGGAGCGGTACCGCGCTTCTTATTTCTGCCAAGGGTTGGCTTGCCAGAGTCGGCGCGGTACTGGCTGTAACGCTGTATGTGTACTGCGCCAATATTGATGTACTGTTTTGGCAATCGTATTTCATTTTCGATTATTTTAATTATTGTCGTAGTATTTTATTACATAAAAAAATTGAAACAAGTTATTCTTATAGATTAAAGTATTTTAAAAATTATTTTTTTTAATAATATTATTATAATTTTTAATCTTTATTGTTATCAATAAAAGTTGCCATATATAAAGATTTAAAAATTAGGTAATTCAAAAGTGAATCCTCAAAAATGAAAAGTTAGAAAATTCTGAATTCTTTATATAGAATAAAACTAGCACAACTTTAATTGAATGTTTAATTTTTATGAATATTATTCAAACAATTTTTCTTATTAATTATTTAGGCAGAGTTTACTACAGTTTAAAAAATATTTATTAAAAAATGTAAATGGTCCTCTCCATAACTGATCTGAAATTCAAATATTGGTTTTTGTGAATATTAAACTAAGCCATCGTGGCTGTGGGGTTTAAGCGTATAACTTGCGTCCGAAGGGTCCCGGGTTCGATCCCAACCAGCGTGTGATTTTTCGTTTTATATAATAGTTTTAATTGTTTAGGTATAGCGAATATTAATCATATGTGTTAAAATTTGTTTAAACAAATTAAATTAACTAATAAAATCTCAAAATAAAATTTGCAAGATGAAGTTTTAATTCGATTAATGAAATAATTGTACATAATAGTTTTATTCCAAAAATATAAATTTTATTTTTTATTTGCTCAAATAAGCAATAATAATGATAAATAGTAAATTAATAACAAAATTGTACTTCGCCAGTTACTTTTTTCCTCTTGGGTTATTTGATTCCACTTTTCTGCCTTAATTTCTTTTTGACAATATACGCTTATACTGTTCACGATTAATGCGTTAGCCCTGGCAGGGCCGTATTGCGCCAGCCATGGCAGTCAGTACCGATCGTCGTTATCATCCCAGAGTTAGGTCAGTACTGCGACAGTACTGCAGTAGTATTTGCATTCGATACTGTACCAGTACTGGTATACTGTACTACGCCAGCCCTGGCAGGCAGTACTGCGCTGGTACTGGCAGTCAGTACTGAATGGCGTTATCATCCCAGAGTTAGGTCAATACTGCGCCAGTACTGGGTTACAGTACTGCGCCAGCCTCGCATAATACTGGCCAGTACTGGCGCGGTACCGCGCTAGTTGTCGATTTTTCATTGGGAGCGTACCTCATTTATATTTAAAGTTTGGAAAATTTTGTTCAAGAACTTTTTAGAAAAATTAATTTGTTTTATATCAAGTTTAAAACCACTGATTCCTATTATTGTTTATTTAGTTTTTTGGAGAATTAAATTAATATTACTCTATCGCGTTATTCTTATTTCTTTATGCTGTTTTTCACATATCTTGTTGTGGAAGGAGAAACCTTCATTTTATTTTTATCTCTGTGGGGACGTTCGAACTTTTCGTTAATTTTAGACTCTGATTCTGTGTTGTCGTCACAAGAGAGAATCATATAGTGAATAATGTTAAAAAATCAGTTCATATTAATAAACAAGATAAATAAAGTGACGATACAAATATACCATTAAGTTCATTTAGTCATGTAAAAATTAAAATTGTTATAAATTAAGAAGGTTCTAGAAAATCGGAAAAATGATTTTATAGAATGCCTGTAGAAAGTGAAATAAATGTAAAGTAGAAAGTGAAATAAATATATTTTTACTTTTTATTTAAGCTTTTTGAGCATACAAAATCTGAAATATAATTTAAAAACACAATTTTCTACTGCCTTAAGATGATCAAATACATTTTTTTTAACAATTCATTACGTGTATTTTCAAGAAAAAAGCAACATTATCAAAACAAGGAATAAGTTGATAAAATTCACAGACGGCCATGAGGTTTTGAATGAAGAGAAGATAAACATCCTGACAGTAAAGGAAACATATTTATGCAAAAAATTGTAAATTACATTAATAAGATTAATGATAAACATTTGAGAATTCAGTCAGATAAAATGTAATCAATGTAATTTACCAACACTAATATTTCGACACCCTAAGAGTTATAAAACTAATATAGGTATAAGATTTTCTTACAGAAAACTTTATTTAAAAAGAGTTAAAGAAAAGATTATTAATTCGATTGAGAGTAGACAAACAAAATGGAAGACAATAATACTATCTTCATACATAAGAAAAAAATTATTCCATTGAGCAAAGAAAATTTGATTGATGAATTTACTAAAACTCCAAAAGTACGTTTTAGGAAAGGAAAAGCCAAAATAAATACTAATTGCTATGACATTAAGCAAGATTTAACGTTGAATAAAAAAAAATATTTTATTATGTACATTAAAAATTTATGGCATTCAGTTTTAACAAAATTAGATTTAGAAAAGCAACAAAGAGGTCTTAAAAAAGTGCCTCGAATAGCAGTACATTGGAATTATTTTAAAGATTTTAATAATTTAAGTTCAAAATTTTGCAAATTTCTCATAGAAAAAAATGAGGAAGTTATAATCATATGTCAAATGCGAAACAACTGTTTTGTTCAATTAATTATAATTATTATCTATTGTGGATTAGGTGCATTTTTATTTCGATTTACAGAGGGGTCTTTTGAAAAGTTTTACAAATGTGGAGTAAAGAGGGTTAAAAGAGATTTTTTAGAAGATTTGTGGAAATACAGTCATAATTTAAAAGAAGACGATTGGAAAAGTTTGGCTCGTCGCAAACTTATGGAATTTGAAGAGCAACTACATGCTGCACATGAAGCTGGAGTGCATTCATATAGTGGTCAAACCAGTTGGACATTCTTAAATTCTTTGATGTATTCCTTGACTGTAATTACTACAATAGGTGAGATAGTCTTAACATTTTTGAGTATATTTACAATAACTTTCAAACAATAATTCTCAGCGTGCGCGATGGAAAAAACCATCGCCGCACCAAGGAGTTACTCACTCTCGAATCAGTTGATCACTAACAGATGATTTCATTTGATTCCTATTGATTGCATTCGATATTTAAGTACAGTAAAACGTATCTAATTTCAACATTTTGGAAAGGCTTGAAATTGTAGACGTTGGGCACTTTAAGGAGTAAATTCTGTCGCAGTAAGTTTCTGCGCAAAATGTTGATTGGCATTAAAGGTATGCCATTTATGAATGTTTATAGATTTCTCTTTATTCTCTATATTAAACGTGAAATCTACAGGTTGAACTACACATATATATACCAAATTTCATCTATCTAGATTATATACTTTGGCTGGAAGGGAGGGATCCCAAGTGAACCCTACCGATACAAACTCACGGGAAAACTCACTGGCGAAAATCACTGAGTTTTTTGGGCTATTTCAATGCGTTTTCAGATAGTACTTAAAACATTTAGTCACTCAAAACTTATTGGGTCTTTTAAGTCTGATTTATGGCAATGGGAAATTCCACTGGAAACCCTTAAGAGGTAAAAATAATTTCTTGGGCCCTTTTGCGGTTTATGACCAACATAAATATACTTTTGGTGACCTTCGAGCACAAACATTTCATGATTCTATTATGATTACTACATATCCCTTTGACTTTGATTTCAAAAATGATATTAGTTTTAACGTAATATTTATGGTTTACGAAATACCTTATAATTTCTTAAAATATAAAATTATCAAAATAAATTTTAGATATTTGGAATCGTGAAGTATTACAGAATTTAAAATTTTCAATTAAAAATTTCAAATAATTAAATTGCAGAAATTTCAAGTCATAAAATATTAGGGTTCAAAAATTATTAGCTATAGACATGGGGATTTAAAATGGATCCCTGCTTTAACAGTAGATTTTCAATTCTTTTGTCATTTAAGTTCATGTTTTTCAACCTGGCATTTTATTATCTGGAATTTATATACTTTTAATTTTTGAGGTTTGCAATACAAAAATTGAAATCTTCAATATTTCACTATTCTGAATTTCTAAAATCCATTTTAAAAAAGGAATACTACTAAATTAAAATTATAATCAATAAAATCCTTAAAGAATAATTAATTATTAAAATATATGTTGTAGACATTTATATTTTTTTTAGAAAATAACAATTGCAAAAACTAATCTTATAATTCATAAACAATAAAATTAATTAATAATTTTAAATCATAATTAGCTTTTTAATTAATATTATTCTCTGTAAATAATTATATTGTTATATTTTTGACACAATTTTTAATGTAGGTATATACTCGCATAATGTATATTGAATTTTCAGAAAAATATTTTTTTAAGAAATCTACCGTAAAGTATTTAATTATCCTTTTTTTAGAAAGAAAAATTAAAAATATTGTTTTGTTTCTGTTAATAGAAATGTCAAACTTGAATTTAAAAAATACTTGACGCAAATTCATGGGTTAGTTCTAATAAAAATACTATTTTTGTGTGCATGCCTATTTTATCTAAAAAATAAGTAGTGTGAAAAAAGTAGTTGTAAATTATTATTGAAATTTTTTTTTTCCAAATCAAACTGTACATAGCGTTTCTTGTGTCTCTGACATAATTTACAAACAAAAATAACCTTTATTGGTTTATTAAATTTTATGAAAAATCAGTTTTTCTAAAAATTTTACTTTTGTAGGGAAAAGTCGGCCATGGTTCGAATTTACAAAAATATTGTAAATAATTTTTTTTCCACTTGTTCCCAATGTCCAAAATGTAAGAATAGAAACTGTTATGTCTAAACTAAAACTTAAAAATGAGAAGGGTGCATGGAAGATATTATTTCTTTAATTTAAAACTTTAAATAATTCAGATTGTTTACTTTTTTTTTGTTCAGGTTATGTTAAAAATCTGATATAGAAATTTTGTCAAATCATAATATAAAGTTTAAATAAATACATATTTCATAGAATATAGATATTGTATTTTTAATTAACTTTTTTTCCCCATGATTATTTTATGTTAAACTAACATATTCTACCTGTTTATAGTGGTGGCCGACTTTACCCCACATTTAGGGGAAAAGTTGGCCATGACAAAAAGGATTATTGTGAATTCTCTAAAAAGGATTTCACTTTTCCTGTATGACGAACTTCAAAAACAGGAGTTTTTGATTATATATACTAAGTATCAATATTCTCTTCCCTTTATTCAACGTATTTTTTAAAGAAAATCGTGAAAAACTGGCCTACTTTACCCCATCTTACGGTACATAAAAATATATGTTTAATAAAGAGCCACAGATGGTTTGTGACAATATAATTTCAATTTCTTTTGAAACTAAATTTAAAAGGACTACCTCAAAACGGGCAATAAATTTTGACCTGGCCTGAGTGTAGCAATAAACCCTAGTGGGCTAGTAGCTCACTGGGCCAGTGAGCTTCCAATAATTTTCCAGTGATTTTCTACCGGTAGGGAAAAAACCGGTTGAATATGCATTACGTCATCATATGGGGAAATCTCACGAGCTGGGGACAAATTTCGCACTGGGATATCAAAGCCACAAAAGTTCTCGATATTATTAATCCATATTTCTATACGTTTGTTAATACCATTTTACGAGTGTAAAATGTAAAAAACAGTTTTATTATACAAAAGTCTTGATGCTTAGGGTTTTTTTTGACATTCATTCATGGGTTCTGAAGGAGAAAAAATGATGTATTAGACAAGTGTGCCAGTTGTAATATTCGAGATATTGAGCTGCTTATAACTGTAACTGAATTTTTACCTGACTTATGAAAATCGTTGAAAATTCAAAATACTCGTTGAGCGATCGTTATTTAACATTCGCCCAAATAAAATTTACATCTTTAGCTATACACGAAAAGAATTCTGGGTAGTAGAATATTGTGCCACTTAATATTTCTATGAAATCGTACTGGGAAAACCCACATCGTGTGCGTAACTCGTTGTCAAAAAAGATTTTTCGACAAGCACAACAAATCATATTAAAAAAAAAGTACATTTCCTTGTGTAATCTCTTACTTTAATATAAATGAATATGTGTGAAAAATGCTCACCCCTAAAAATAATATTAAGGGTTGATATTTCATGATTTTTGATGAGAAAATGTGCTAATTAGCAAATTAGCCTGTTTCAAATTGCTATTGAAGAAAAAAATATTTTTTAATGATGCCTGGTAGATTGTTGGTAAATGTAAATTCAGAATATATCTACCAATACAGGTAAAGTTAGAAACTTTATTTGAGACCATTTTCTCTAAAAAAAAATACGTTTTCCCTGCACTCATAACCACAAAAATCTAAAATATGGTATACATCAAGGAGCTATTTAAAAAAATGAATTTCGCGGGTTACAATGTACTTCTATTTAGTCAAAATATGATAATTTATGGTAGAAAAAATGTGACACAAGTTTAAAAAAAAATTTGTTTTAACAAAAAGTGCCCAGCTTATGAGATTTCCCCATATACGTGTTCATACATGTGCTGATGTACATGTTCTCGCACGTGGCATTGAAACAATGAACGTGTACATGAACGTGCACATGTTCGTATATAAAAAACTTTTTACACATGAACATGTGCATGTTCTTCGACATGAACATGTACATGGACATTTGTAGTTTATTTGTGTTGGCCATGAACGTGAACATGAACATATTCATGTTCACGAGCAGGTTCAGGTGTAGTTTTAAACTGCATGTTTGGGCACATGTCCATTTACCTGCTCATGTACGTTTACATATGCAGGAACATGGACATAAACACTCACATGTAATATTGGGCAAATATTCCACGCCGTGTTCAAGTGTCTGAACATGTACATGTTCGTACACATGAACAAGTGTCAGGGACATTCCACTCCCGATTTTATGTACGTGAACACACACATGACATTTACAGGTTCACGTACATGTAAGCTTGTCAGCAATATTCCTTTCAAATTGTCATGCACGTGAACACGTACGTGTTTAATATGCACTTGTTTACGTGTCAGCAAAGCACCACTAAAAACTTCATGTACAGGTTCACGTTCATGAAAGAATGTCAGCAATATTCCTTTTAATTGAAAAGAAGATTTCGACCTTACCGGTAAAGCGACATCTATTACTCGATGCCTATTACTCTCTTGGTTCGAGCTTTTGGTGGTAAATTTAAATTTTAAATTCGATTGGTTTTTCGAATTTAAATTATACTTTAAAATTTTGTTCTGAAAAAATAAGCTGTGGAAGAGCACACCGTGCAACCGAGAGGACTCGAACCCCTGCCAATGGATGCCTATCCGGGGACTTATACCCTATTAGTGCACCTTGCCAACACGACATGACTCTGCACTTTCTCATTCTTCCAGAACAAGCCCATACTGACGTCAAAGGCTATCTTTAATTTTTTAAGAACGAAATTCCCGGTCGGTTTGTAATTGAAAAGAAGATTTCGACCTTACCGGTAAAGCGACATCTATTTTCTTAAAAAATTAAAGATAGCCTTTGACGTCAGTATGGGCTTGTTCTGGAAGAATGAGAAAGTGGAGAGTCATGTCGTGTTGGCAAGGTGCACTAATAGGGTATAAGTCCCCGGATAGGCATCCATTGGCAGGGGTTCGAGTCCTCTCGGTTGCACGGTGTGCTCTTCCACGGCTTATTTTTTCAGAACAAAATTTTAAAGTATAATTTAAATTCGAAAAACCAATCGAATTTAAAATTTAAATTTACCACCAAAAGCTCGAACCAAGAGCGTAATAGGCATCGAGTAATAGATGTCTTTTTAACGGTAAGGTCGAAATCTTCTTTTCAATTACAAACCGACCGGGAATTTCCTTCCTTAAAAAAAAAAAAAAAAAAAATCCTTTTAAATTGGTCAATTTGTTTTAATTTGTTCAAATAGTTCATTGTTTATTTGCATGTATTGCATGTATTGCTGACATGCTTTCATGTACGTGAACCTGTATATGTCATGTGTGTTTTTACGTGCATAAAATCGGGAGTGGAATGTCCCTGAGACTTGTTCATGTGTACGAACATGTACATGTTCAGACACTTGAACACGGGCGTGGAATATTTGTTCAATATTACATGTGAGTGTTTAGGTCCATGCTCCTGCATATGTAAACGTACATGAACAGGTAAATGAACATGGGCCCAAAAATATAGTTTGAAACTACACCTGAACCTACTCGTGAACACGTAGGGTAGAGTCAGGAGTAGTGGGACACCTTTTTTCAAGTTTACATTACAAATTGAATTTCACTAATTTTTAGAATTTTCTTGGATTAGTAGAAAACCTGTGATGCTTGCTGTATAATTCACACGTCATATACAGAATTTACCTTATTAAATTTAAAAAAATTAAAATTTTTATAACAGCACAATTACCTATTATTTTCTCTCTGTTCGGATAGTGGTACAGTGCTATTAAAACACCTAACAATTATTTTAATACTAATATTTTTATTTGTAAATTATCAAGAAACTTATTATGCAGTAGGAAACATTTTAAAATTTTGTAAAAAACCCACTAATTATTGAATAATTCACAATAATATAGTCTGACGTTCGGTTGTGATGAAAAAAGGTGAAAAAAGCAAGTGAAATTGGTATCTTTAAGAACTAAACTTCCTAACCTACAAATATTTGTCGCGAAATTTAAAAGCAATCTATATAGCTTTGGAAATTTTTGTTTTAAATACTTATTTTTAAGAATAATAGTTTTGAAATTTATTATAATATTAATGTTATATAATTTATAGATGTGTATTATATGAAATTTATGCAATATTGTAACCTTACAACAGAAATGCGCTCAACTGCGGCACTGCGCATGCGTTCTTTAAGAAGTTTTTTTTTATTATATGTAAATTTTTCTATTTTCGCGAAATTTCATTCCTTTTGGATGCTCTATTTTGTGCTGCCATGTGTAGTGGAATGGTGGTAATTACTCGCGAACAAACCCAACGCAGCGTCAAAGGTCTGCCGTGAACCTCGGGACAGTCGACTCGTATTTCGGTTTCGAATCCAAAAATTTCTAAGAATAATCCGTCGGTTAGTGACACACAAGATAAATTATTGCTAAAACGGTCAGATAAGATTCTTCGTACTCCCTCGAAAAATCTCACAGGTCAGACAGTAACCGGTCATCATTCGTCGGTAATTAGCAGTGAGGTCTCACCTAGTGATTCAGGTTTGGAACTTGAACGAAATTTAGTTGTCAATCCTTCGTCGGTGGAAGGAAATTTAGAATTATCAAATCAGGTGGTTATCGGGAACGGCAACACATTAAAATCAAATTCTGAAAATTCTTTGGTGAGTTTATCAGGCAATATGGCGAATAACAAATCAATTTGCAGGGACGTCTGTCACTCGCTTGCTACCTTTTAATCGCGATGATCCCAATCTTTGGTTTAATCAAGTAGAAAGAATTCTTGCAAGAAATAATATAGTCACTAAAAGCGATAAGGCCAGTGTCGTGATAGAGGGAGTACATTCCGAGATTTTGACATGCGTGAGGTGCATTGTATTGTCAAAAGAACCTCCGGCAGATATATATACGCAGATTAAAAACGGTCTCCTTTCAAATTTTGGTGTTAGCGATGAGCAGCGGTTGCGTCAGTTAATAAAAGACGAAGTTATTAATGGAAAACCATCTTTTATATTGAGCCAAATGCGCAACATTGCAAATGGCCGATGCAATGAAGAGGTTTTGCGATAATTATTCATGGATCATCTGCCCTCTTTGCATAGACAAATTTTAGTTTCAACAGCTAGCAAAGATTTAACCGAGATTGCGCAGATGGCTGATAAGATTACAGAAGAAATATCGGCCTAAACTACTAAAATGCAACCTTCCGTGAATGTTGCCGCTATCGATAAACTGAGCGAGAAATTCGATCTAAAAGTTGACGCAATTTTAACCGAATTTGCAGGGATTAAAGACAAAATTAATAATCACGATAGAGTACTTGGTGGACCTCGTGGACGTGGACGCGGACAATTCCGTGGTGGTTATAGAAGAAGGTCCAGATCATTTTCGGGTCGTGACAGATCATTTTCTGGCCGAGACAGATCGTTTAACCGGTCTGAAAACGAGAATCAACCACTGCTGTGTTGGTAACACAGAAAATTTAAAGGCAAGGTGACGAGGTGTACAACACCCTGTTCGTGGGTTGAACCAACGAATTCGGAAAACAAATAACGCCTCATCGTGTCGACGCCATTGATGAAAAAAACGGCTCAAAGCGTCTGCACATTTTTGACAAAGGGTCGCGGTTGACATTTTTTATAGATACCGGTTCGGATATTTCGATAATTCCAAATGCGGGAAATGAAAATCGATCTCCGTCTGGATTGTTTTTATTTGCCGCGAATAATTCCCGAATTGACACTTATGGAATAAAGCGTTTGAGCCTGAATTTCGATCTTCGTCGAGATTTCGATTGGAAATTTTACATAGCGGACGTGCCGTATTCAATTATTGGGGCAGATTTTCTGTCGAAATTCGGCATTTTTGTGGATTTGCGAGCGCGAAGGATAATAGACTCTGCTACATTGTTACAGAGAAGTGGCACACTCAAATCGGCGGAAATGTATAACGTCAGCATGTTAGACCGTTCTCTGGAATTTGCCAGTATATTAAATGAATTTCCGGAAGTGACCAGCTTGCACCGAACGGAGAAATCTCCGAAATGTAGCACGGTACACCACATAATCACTAAAGGATTTCCGGTGGCGCAACGAGCGCGTCGTCTGGCACCTGATAAATTAAATTTGCCAAGGACCAATTCCAGGAAATGGTAAAGGCCGGTGTGTGCAGACCGTCTAGCAGTCCATGGGCTTCACCCATCCTAATGAAATTATAAAAAGATGGAAACTGGCGTATCTGTGGTGACATTAGGCGTTTGAATGCATCGTGTACGTGCGGTTCCGGTGAAGCATCACGGAGGAAAGAAAACGTTTGTTCATAAAGAGCTGTAAGATTGCTCACATGTATTTTTACGGGCTCCCCCAATAAAAAATCTCTCCAATGTCCATTTACCGGACCTCAGAAGGTACTTAAACGTGTTTCCGATCGAGTTTTTGAGATCGATGTAAATGGAAAGAAAAAAAACGTATCTATAGAGAATGTCAAACCTGCACATTTCGTGTCGAATGATGAATGGATGTCAATTAATAAAGCCTGAAATAGAAAATCAATCAACGAAGGTCAGAATGCAAAATTGTAAAAAATATTAAAGCATCTCTGATTGGACAGCCCATTTTCGATATTGAGAAGTATGCATCGGTTCCTGAGAGTGTATCGCGCGATATTAATAATAAATCTAACAGTATTATTGACAATGTAGAAGCGCAAGTTTCGCAGCAGAATAACTTAATTGTAAATGAAAACACTAACTCAGAAAATTGTTACACAGCGAATGATAGGAAAAATAACGTGGTAATTAATCAGAGTAAAATTGTAGTAAGCTCCGACAGTAAAAAGGCAAAACATGTGAGATTTGTTTCGCCGAAAATACAAACTTCTGAAAGAAAAAACGATAACGCGCGAACAAGCACCGTGGACTCTTGTGGGAGAGATTCTATTAAAAATCCGGTAAAAAATACGCCAAATCCATCGGAACAAGCAAAGAAACGCAGTAAATTCATACCCGCAATTTTGCGGATACATCATAAATAATTCTCAATCTTTAAAGTTTCCTTTTAAGAAAGAAAGAGAGAGAATTTTAAAATAATCTCCTGTTGTTTCGCGCTATTTTCTTTGTTTTAAACAATTATAAATACATTTTTTTTTCTTTCTTTAAATGGTAAAAAAAATATATTGTCTTGTTCGTTCCTCCCTGGAGGGTTGGTCATCACTCGGGAAAAAGTGTGTGGGGGTTCCGACGTTAATTCGACGTTAATCGAGTGAATATCTTTTTTGACCATAACCTTCTTATAATAAATCTGGAAAGTGCATACCAAACTTTCCATAAGTTTATTTTTTGACAAATATTTTTTAACGTTTTGCAAAATAGAATAAAGTAATTTAACATAATATTTTGTTTTCTTAAATTAAATTTTATATTAAAATTGTTTTAACTGTGTCATTTAATTTTGATAAAATTAGTTTTAAAAGTAGATTAAATAAATAATCAGTAATTAATAATTAATAATTTTATATAAAAAAAATTATGAATTTTAACTTTAGAAGAAAAAGTGTTTCTGGTTTTTGAATTTGTTATATTTTAAATTTTAATTTTTACCCATTTTTATTTTATTTTCTGCAAAATATGGTTAAAAAATCTTGTGATTTATCTGTATTTTTCGTTTTTAAAGTAAATGTTGTATTTATTATTATATAAACTTACATTAAAAAATTCAATTGAGTGTTCATTTAACCTCTGTAGGTTTTTACAATTGTTGCCAACTGAAAATGACATAAATTTATATAATTTTCTGAAATGGTTACGTTTTCTTAGTGTTAGCTGAAGTAGTACGTTTTCAAATCGTTTGCGCAGAAGGACATGTTTTGGTTTTGTTTTTTTAAAATGACACGTTTTTAATCAAATTATTGAAAAAGTACGTTCTTTACTGTTCTTTTTGAAATTGCATGGTTTTGCTCCCAATTGACAATTTCGGATATTACACGTTTTCGCCATTCTGTTTTAAAATCGACAATCACAACATTTTTAAAGTCGAATTGATGTTTTTATGAAGTGCAGTGTTCGTATATAACTTGAAAGAGGTTTTGATTATTTTTGTGTTCAATAATACTTTTTTTAAGAGTTCTTTTTGTTTCACCATAGTAAACAGCATTGCAGTTTTTACATGAAATTTTGTAAACGACTCCAGTTTTTTCGCACTTTTCAGTATAATCCTTCCTTAACCTGACGATACCCTTAAGAGGTTTTTTGTCTTTTGGAATCGTACAAAAGTCATAATTTTTTAAGGTGTAATTACACTGTGAATAAAATTGTCCATTATTCAATGGAACAACTACTTTAGGATTTTTATAAAGTAAAGAGGATAATTATTATTTATTAGCATTTTTTTACAAGTAAAATGTTCTTTTTGTGAAATTCTTTGTGTGAAAGAGAAATTGCTCTGTCAATAAGATTGAAAATAATATTCTGTTTTTTATTTAGAGGATGATTAGATGAAAAATTCAAAAGTCTACCCGACGATGTTATTTTCTGGTACCAATCTGTGACAAGGCGATTGTTTTCTATTATAATTGTTAAGTCAAGAAAATTTAATTTTCTTTCAACTTCCATTTCAATAGTAAACTGAAGTTTAGGATCGTAACTATTATAAACTTCAACTACTATATTTAAAAAATCTTTATGAACACAAAGGATTTTGTCGTCAACGTACCGAAAATAGAAAAGAATATTGCAAACATATTTTTCTATGAGAGATTTTAGACAACTGCTTTCTAAGTTATCTATACACATATCTGCAAATAAGGGGGAGATCGGTGACCCCACAGGAGTTCCGTTGATTTAATGATAAAATTTTCCACTAAATTGAAAAAAGGTAATCTTAAACAGAAATTCCGTGATATCGATGACCTGAGAAAAGGGGATGTCACACTTTTCACTGATTTGTTGGTAACGAATGTCTAGGCTCTGTATTACTAGATCACAAGAGATGTTGGTAAATAATGAAGTTACATCAAGTGAAAGCAAAACATGGTCTTTTGGTACGTTAACCAGTTTCAGTTTTTCACAAAGAGCAAAACTATTGTCTATATGAGAAGCAGGAGTAGAAATGATATTTTTAAGTTTATGGTATAAAACATTAGCAAGTGAATGGTTTGGAGAATTGACACATGATACAATTTCTGAGGGGAAAATTAATATTGTAAATTTTTGGGAGTCCATAAAATAAAGGAAGTGTTTTGTCAGTTTGCATCAGTGCATTATTATGGAATTTAGCTGAAAGAAAGCCATTACTATTTAAATCTGTAAGATGTTTTGCTACACCTGATCGTAACTTCACTAATGGGTTTCTTGATACCAATTCATAAACACTATTATCGTTTAAAAGAGAATTCGCTTTAGTAATATAATCTGACTTATTTAGGCAGACAGTGCGATTACCTTTGTCTAGTGTTGTAAAAATTAAATTATCATTATCAGATCCACTATTTTTAATTTTTATAATATTTTACCAGATAAATTAGGAGCCATTATAGTATTAAGTTAACATATTTTTAGAGGTTTTTGACCCACCCACCCCTATGTTAGATTTTTTCAATGGATAAAAAAAAATTTTTATGGGGAGTAAGCGTTTCGGGACCCTCTTCCCCCTTCTTGATGCTTACGTAGTACTTGAATGGTCACTTATCAGAGAACACAAAAACCCCCGAGAAATAAGATACAAGAGTAAACAATCATTTCTTGTTTTTGCGTCTATCATATTGGATCCGTCATTTTGAATTTTAAAAATATTTTACCAAATACGTTGTCAGCTACCTAAAACAACTCCCAATGAACAAGTTTTAAGAGGATCCGATCGACTTCTGATATTATTTACGCTATATAGGGTGCGTAATTTTGAATTTCAAAATTGTGTCACCAGATTTGTTATAAGAAACCTCAAATATTCCCGAGTGAAATGTTTTTAGTAGATTTGATCGATTTTTGATTTTTGATTCAAGAGGATTCAATCAACTTTTTATTTTGCGTCCACTTTATTGGATCCGCCATGTTGAATTTTGAAAATAGGACTTCAGATTCGTAATTAGCGACCCTAAAAACCCCTAAGTAACAAGTTTCAAGCGATTTCAAAGAATTTTAAAAAATTCGTCCGCTATATTGAATTTTTAAAAACCAGTTCGAAAATCGTAATTAGCGACCCCAAAAACTTTTTTGGCATAATCTTCAGTTTACTATGCATTGTTGTTTAATTAGAATTACATTTATTCTAAAAAAAATCGCTTTTTTTCAAGTTCATTTGTTTATAACATTTATTTTCTTAACACACTGAGAAAAACTTTTGTTTGAATCAAACATAATATGTTTGATTTAAACTTAATTTCACTTTGTTATACAGTCAAACATAAGTACGTCAAGTGGGGCTATTTTGTGCGCCTTGGGGCTATTTTGTGCACACAAGGTTTTTAATGAATAAAATCTTTATATTTAGTTGCTTAAGTTTGCTACTTGGTATAAATATTTTCTGATATCTAGACTACAGAGAGTACTAATTGAATTTACTTAATTCTTTATCAGAAATCAAAAAAAAAATCGTAAAATCGTGAAAATCAAGCAGAAAAATTTAAAAGTTCTCAAAATTCTGTTGAGATATCCGGAAGTTTAAAAGTGTTTCTAAAGGTATTAATAATACTTGTTGACCATTTAGTTGTGATGATGTATACGTGATGCGCTAACTTTTTATTGCATATTTTAAGAAAAAAGTGTAAAAAACTGAAAAACCACGATTTGGTTGGTTATTCTGTGCATGCTTTAAAATCAAGTTTTTTTCAATAATTTGTTTTGTAGTTAGTAAAAATTACTTTAGAATTTCGTTCTGAAACATTTTTGTCTTATTTTTGTTATAAAAGACAAGAAATAAGCTTAAAATTTCAGTTTTACATATGGTGCCTTAAAAACCTCAAAAAAGTAACATTAATAATTACATGCTTTTCAAGTTAATTTTGAAACTTTTTCTCTTAAAATAACTGAAGAAGTGTAATAGAAGTTATTTTAAGTAAAATTTTCTTAAAGAAATAACTTTTCTTGCAAATCTACTTTTTTGTGAAATTTTAGTGTTTTAGTTTCAAATTAGTTTAACAATTCCTAAGAGAAAAATATTTCTGGCTTTGTTTTTCTTTACTATACTCTAAAATATCTGGAAATAATACGTCATACAGCAAAAACGTTAAAAAAAATGTTTACACAACTTTATCAATAAGCAAACTTTGATGCACAAAATAGTCCCACCATAGGGTTTATATTGTGCACAACTTTGAGTTTCTATAACTCAGATAAAAAATTTTTTCTTGTCGGCTAATTCATAGGACACCTTTAGAAGGATGTCTACAACATAACTGAATAGATAAATTCTTTATTTTTTCAGATTTTGAATTTTAATAAAGCATAGAGTGGAAAAAGAGCGATTTTGTGCACAAAATACCCCCACTTGACGGTAAGTTTTATGTGAAAAAATTTAGTGGTTGATCGTCTACGTTTGATTTAAACATATTTTTTGTTTGATTCAAAAAAAAATTTCATTTACTTAAAACAAAACATAATTTTTCATTTTAAACTAAGTAAATTTTATTTTAAATAAGAGAAATTTTTATCCTTATTATATTATTCTTTTTATTTTAAACACAAAATATGTTCCGCGATAGTTTAATTTTTATTCTTGCTTTTATATAAAGCATCCTTTATGTTTGAGATTCCTTCAAGTGTTAACATATAAACTGTGAAAACAGAAGAAAATTACAATTTTCATTAACTGCACACAATTCTGGAAATGTGGAACTTTGAATCAGTCTAATTTACAAGAAAAATGAACAAAAGAAACAATATCTTTAGTAAACTCACTTGTGCACAAAAGTTTTTATCACTTTAGATATACCTCAATATTTTGGTAAAATAATAAACACTTATACATTTAAGAAATAACTTTAATAAAAACAAAACCACGATTGTAAACGTTTTTTTCCAAAAAAGCGATAAACACACGAAACTAATAGAAACGACGCGTACGTCTTCTACAGGAAAAGTAAACTAACGTCAGAACAGTAACGATGCCATATTGAATGTCCAAAGACGACTGCGCATTCAATATGTTTGAATCAAAAATAAAATATATTTCTTTCAAGTCTAAAGAGTTCGAACACAAATTTGGTTTAATTTGAACAAAATTTAGTTTTTAATCAAACAAACAGAAAATTATCTTCAAACATAAAATATATTTCAATCAAAACTTCAGATATTTCTAATATATTGAAATTAAACTTAAAAACATTATTCATTAAACCAAAATCATTCAAACAAATTTTTATATTTAAATCAAGAAAATATTTTTCTCAGTGCAATAAACATTTATTAATTGCTCTTTTGTGGAAAGGAATTTTCTGTAATACGTTTTAATCAGTTTTTGCCATTAAAAAAACTTAAAAAATGTTTGAAAAATGCAAAAAATTGCAACGGAAAAGGTGACACTCTGGAGTGTCACTGTGCCGCAAAGGATTAACAAAGTAAAAATAATATTAATTTATAATTGAACATTAAAAATTTGTTTAACAAATACGAATTGCTTAAACAATTAATTCTTTTTTTTACCTATCCTATTTATAAAGATACAAAATTTATAAAACTGAAAGAATTTTTGTTTTAATCTATACAGTACAAAAAATGTCAAGTGTGCAGTTAAGTGAAATTTCAATAAAGTTAGAAAAATTATTAAAAAACTGAAGTCGTGTATGTCAAAAGTGCACAATCTACTAAAAAAAATGACATCTCATTTGCCTCATTTGGATGTGAAGTTTGGGTGTGGATGAAAACCAAACTCGTCCATTTTGCTTAATAGCAGAATCCTATATAATAATTTGCCAGTGTCCCTTTAGCTGAAAATTTTCGTTTCAAAATGGGCGGAGATTTGGCATTGTTCTCCTATTGTTCTCCTTTTGTCTGCATAACAATGGGTCTATTGTTCTCCTTTTGTTCAAATAACAATGAGATCATTATTAGCCTTTTGTCAAAATTGACAGTGTCCCTTTTCCCTTTAGCTAATTTAACATGAGAAAAACGCACTTTTTCGTAAATTCGCTACCAAATACTCAAAAATCACTCAAAATAGCAATACAGTGAATCACATCTTAAAAAGTCATGAAACAAAAATATTCCATAATTTATTTAATAATTTATTAATATTAACTATTTTTATAGGGTTATAAACAACCCCCATAAATGCAAAAAAATGACAAATTTGTTTAAATTACAAACTAATAGTTTCTTAAGGATTTTTTAACAAAATTGTTACATATTGTCAATTTAAGAATGTTTATAGATATTTTTAAGTATTTTTCATTTGTTTAAACAATTTATTATTGTTAATTTACAGCTTTTATTCAAATATATCTAGCGAGTTGTAGTTTTTTTTGACTTTACTATTTTTTACATTTACATTTAAAAATAGTATTTAGTAAAGTTAACCACAACAACAATTTGCAATTGTTTAAACAAATTATTGTTAATAATAATTAACTTTTTGACAAATGCACCTAGAAAGACACAACTTTTTCCTAATTTTACAAATTAATGGGCTCTGGTTAGAAAAAAAATTATTGACTATAAATTATTATTTTTAATTTGTTTAAACAATTTATTATTATTAATTCACAGCTATTATTTAAATAAACCTAGCAAGTTGTAGTTTTTTCAGACTTATATATTTTTTATATTTAAAACGAAAAAAGGATTTAGTAAAATTAACCACAACAACAATTTGCAATCGTTTAAACAAATTATTGTTATTAATAATTAATTTTTTAAAAATAAACATAAAAAATACAATTTTTTCCTAATTTTCAAATGAATAGGCTCTAGTTAGAGTAAGAAAAATTATTTATTAGAAGTTAATATTTTTACTTTGTTTAAACAATTTATTATTGTTAACTTATAACTATCATTGAAATAAACATAGCGAATTTTAGTTTTTTCTGTTTTAATTATTTTTGTTATTAAAAATGGAAAATAGAGTTTAGTAATATTAACCACAAGAATTTGCAATTGTTTAAACAAATTATTGTTAATAATAATTAATTCTTTACAAATGCACCCAGGAAGACACAACTTTTTCCTAATTTTACAAATTAATGGTCTCTGGTTACAATCATGCAAATTATTTATCATAATTTATCATTTTTACTGTGTTTAAAAAATTTATAATTGTTTAGTTTCAACTTTTATCCTAAAACCCTCAGCGAAATTTAGTTTTTACTATCCTATATATTATTTATACTTAATACCACAAGTTTTTCATCAAAATTAACTTCAACTTCCCTTTGGCATTATTTAAATAAATTATTGTTAATAATCATTAATTATTTACAAATAAACCAAGACATATTTTTTTCCTTATTTTACAAGTTGTGTCGTTCAAGGATCATTTGTATAGAATAATTATTATCAATAATTGGTTTAAACAATTTTAAAAGTAGTGGCTACGGATAATTTTGCAGAATAGCTTATAGCTTTCAATTTAAAAAGTTATTAAGTTAAGAAACATACAAATCGCTAGGAGTTTTAGGATAAAAGTTATAAATGAACAATACTTTGTTTAAACAAAGTAAAAATAATAAATTATAGTCAATAATTTTTCCTACTTTAACCAGAGCCCATTTATTTGTAAAATTAAGAAAAACTTCTGTCTTCCTGGGTGCATTTGTAAAGAATTAATTATTATTAACAATAATTTGTTAAAACAATTGCAAATTGTTGTGGTTAATATTACTAAACCCTATTTTTCATTTTTAATAACAAAAATAATTAAAACAGAAAAAACTAAAATTCGCTAGGTTTATTTCAATGATAGTTATAAATTAACAATAATAAATTGTTTAAACAATGTAAAAATATTAACTTTATATAAATAATTTTTCTTACTCTAACTAGAGTCTATTTATTTGTAAAATTAGGGAAAAATAGTATTTTTTCTGTTTATTTGTAAAAAATTAATTATTAATAACAATAATTTGTTTAAACGATTGCAAATTGTTGTTGTGGTTAATTTTACTGAATCCTTTTTTCATTTTAAAGATAAAAAAATATATAAGTCCGAAAAAACTACAACTTGCTAGGTTTATTTGAATAATAGCTGTAAAAATCGTATTTACAATTAACCTGGAAAAAGCCAAAGGTAAGGGTATGTTTTTTTAGCTCTACTTTCCGAAAAAGATTGAGACGTTTATTAACATTTTGTTTATCACTACTTGAAATTTTACTATTATCTGAAATAAGAGGGAAATGACATAAGCAATTACTACACCTACAATTAGTACAATAACTACACCTCAATGACACCTTACATTAATATAATCAAAAATAATTTAAAAAAATCTTAAATAACCTTAAACCCTTTGAAATATCCCATTGATTTTACATGGGCAAACGCACTTTTTCGCAAATTCGCTACCAAATCCTCAAAAACCACTCAAAATAGCAATACAGTGAATCACATCTTGAAAAGTCCTTAAACAACAATATTCCATAATTCATTTAATAATTTATTATTATTAACTATTTTTTATAGGGTTATAAACAACCCCCATAAATGCAAAAAAATGACAAATTTGTTTAAATTACAAACTAATAGTTTCTTAAGGATTTTTTAACAAAATTGTTACATATTGTCAATTTACGAATGTTTATAGATATTTTTAAGTATTTTTCATTTGTTTGAACAATTTATTATTGTTAATTTACAGCTTTTATTCAAATATACCTAGCGGGTTGTAGTTTTTTTTTACTTTACAATTTTTTACATTTACATTTAAAAATAGTATTTAGTACAGTTAACCACAACAACAATTTGCAATTGTTTAAACAAATTATTGTTAATAATAATTAACTTTTTGACAAATGCACCTAGAAAGACACAACTTTTTCCTAATTTTACAAAAAATGGGCTCTGGTTAGAAAAAAAAAATTATTTACTATACTTTATTATTTTTAATTTGTTTAAACAATTTGTTATTATTAATTTACAGCTATTATTCAAATAAACCTAGCAAGTTGTAGTTTTTTCGGACTTATATATTTTTTTATCTTTAAAATGAAAAAAGGATTCAGTAAAATTAACCACAACAACAATTTGCAATCGTTTAAACAAATTATTGTTATTAATAATTAATTTTTTACAAATAAACATAAAAAATACTATTTTTCCCTAATTTTACAAATAAATAGACTCTAGTTAGAGTAAGAAAAATTATTTATATGAAGTTAATATTTTTACATTGTTTAAACAATTTATTATTGTTAATTTATAACTATCATTGAAATAAACCTAGCGAATTTTAGTTTTTTCTATTTTAATTATTTTTGTTATTAAAAATGAAAAATAGGGTTTAATAATATTAACCACAACAATTTGCAATTGTTTTAACAAATTATTGTTAATAATAATTAATTCTTTACAAATGCACCCAGGAAGACAGAAGTTTTTCTTAATTTTACAAATAAATGGGCTCTGGTTAAAGTAGGAAAAATTATTGACTATAATTTATTATTTTTACTTTGTTTAAACAAAGTATTGTTCATTTATAACTTTTACCCTAAAACTCCTAGCGATTTGTATGTTTCTTAACTTAATAACTTTTTAAATTGAAAGCTATAAGCTATTCTGCAAAATTATCCGTAGCCACTACTTTTAAAATTGTTTAAACCAATTATTGATAATAATTATTTTATACAAATGATCCTTGAACGACACAACTTGTAAAATAAGGAAAAAAATATGTCTGGGTTTATTTGTAATTAATTAATGACTATTAACAATAATTTATTTAAATAATGCCAAAGGGAAGTTGAAGTTAATTTTGATGAAAAACTTGTGGTATTAAGTATAAATAATATATAGGATAGTAAAAACTAAATTTTGCTGAGGGTTTTAGGATAAAAGTTGAAACTAAACAATTATAAATTTTTTAAACACAGTAAAAATTATAAATTATGATAAATAATTTGCATTATTGTAACCAGAGACCATTAATTTGTAAAATTAGGAAAAAGTTGTGTCTTCCTGGGTGCATTTGTAAAGAATTAATTATTATTAACAATAATTTGTTTAAACAATTGCAAATTGTTGTGGTTAATATTACTAAACTCTATTTTTCATTTTTAATAACAAATATATTTAAAACAGAAAAAACTAAAATTCGCAATGTTTATTTCAATGATAGTTATAAGTTAACAATAATAAATTGTTTAAACAAAGTAAAAATATTAACTTCTAATAAATAATTTTTCTTACTCTAACTAGAGCCTATTCATTTGAAAATTAGGAAAAAATTGTATTTTTTTATGTTTATTTTTAAAAAATTAATTATTAATAACAATAATTTGTTTAAACGATTACAAATTGTTGTTGTGGTTAATTTTACTGAATCCTTTTTTCATTTTAAAGATAAAAAAATATGTAAGTCCGAAAAAACTACAACTTGCTAGGTTTATTTGAATAATAGCTGTAAATTAATAATAACAAATTGTTTAAACAAATTAAAAATAATAAAGTATAGTAAATAATTGTTTTTTCTAACCAGAGCCCATTTTTTTGTAAAATTAGGAAAAAGTTGTGTCTTTCTAGGTGCATTTGTCAAAAAGTTAATTATTATTAACAATAATTTGTTTAAACAATTGCAAATTGTTGTTGTGGTTAACTGTACTAAATACTATTTTTAAATGTAAATGTAAAAAATAGTAAAGTAAAAAAAACTACAACTCACTAGGTATATTTGAATAAAAGCTATAAATTAACAATAATAAATTGTTTAAACAAATTAAAAGTACTTAGAAATATCTATAAACATTCGTAAATTGACAATATGTAAGAATTTTCTTAAAAAATCCTTAAGAAACTATTAGTTTGTAATTTAAACAAATTTGTCATTTTTTTGCATTTATGGGGGTTGTTTATAACCCTATAAAAAATAGTTAATAATAATAAATTATTAAATAAATTATGGAATATTGTTGTTTAAGGACTTTTCAAGATGTGATTCACTGTATTGCTATTTTGAGTGGTTTTTGAGGATTTGGTAGCGAATTTACGATAAAGTGCGTTTGCCCATGTAAAATCAATGGGATATTTCAAAGGGTTTAAGGTTATTTAAGATTTTTTTAAATTATTTTTGATTATATTAATGTAAGGTGTCATTGAGGTGTAGTTATTGTACTAATTGTAGGTGTAGTAATTGCTTATTTCATTTCCCTCTTATTTCAGATAATAGTAAAATTTCAAGTAGTGATAAACAAAATGTTAATAAACGACTCAAACTTTTTCGGAAAGTAGAGCTAAAAAAACATACCCTTACCTGTAGCTTTTTCCAGGTTAATTTTAAATACGATTTTTATGGGTAAAAACAAGATTTATATTGAAAACCCTGAAAAATTAAAAAAAAAAAAAGAAAATTGGGCAAGTACGAGTTACACTTGTACCAAGTCGAAGGGTTTCGTACATCTCTAATTTTTTTTTAAATATGTGAGGTAGAGATTTAAAAATATCCACCAGGAAACCATTTTTAAAAATAATTTTTATTATAACTAAATAAAATTTTATTGGTACAAATTTTTAGCACTATAAGTCAAAACTTTTGAAGCTGAGGATCAGGGTCATTTTTTAATTCACCAATTATTATTGAAACATTTTTTTTTAAAAAACACGAATTTTGGATAGTTAATTCTATGAAGAAGAACATTAACAAACTTATATATAATTTTTCAGTAATCTACACATAAATCGACATACATCTACCAAATTTCAGCAACCTAGGTCAAAAAGTTTGGAAGATTAGGGGGGGGGGTACATATTCATTTTTTCGACTTTTTTTCAAAAAATTGTACTTTTTGGCTAGTAAACACTATGAAGACAGTCTTTACGAAAGTTCTCTATAATTTTCCTGTAATCTACACGTAAATCTACATATGTGTACCAAATTTTAGCGTCCTAAGTCAAATAGTTTGAAAGTTTAGGGGGAGGGGACATGGTCATTTTTCGAATTTTTTTCAAAAAATCGTAATTTTGGCTAGTAAACACTATGAAGACAGTCTTAACGAAAGTTCTCTATAATTTTCCTGTAATATACACGTAAATCTACATATGTGTACCAAATTTCAGCATCCTAAGTCAAATAGTTTGCAAGATTAGGGGGAGGGGACATGGTCATTTTTTCGATTTTTTAAAAAAAAATCATAATTTTTGGCTAGTAAACACTATGAAGACAGTCTTTACGAAAGTTCTCTATAATTTTCCTGTAATCTACACGTAAATCTACATATGTGTACTAAATTTCAGCATCCTAAGTCAAATAGTTTGGAAGATTAGGGGGGGGGGGACATGGTCATTTTTCGAATTTTTTTCAAAAAATCATAATTTTTGGCTAGTAAACACTATGAAGACAGTCTTAACGAAAGTTCTCTATAGGTTTCCTGTAATCTACACGTAAATCTACATATGTGTAACAAATTTCAGCATCCTGAGTCAAATAGTTTGGAAGGTTAGGGAGAGGGGACATGGTCATTTTTTCGAATTTTTTTCAAAAAATCGTACTTTTTGGCTAGTAAACACTATGAAGACAGTCTTTACGAAAGTTCTCTATAATTTTCCTGTAATCTACTCGTAAATCTACATATGTGTACCAAATTTCAGTGTCCTAAGCCAAATAGTTTAGAAGATTAGGGGGCGGGGCATGGTCATTTTTTCGAATTTTTTTCAAAAAATCATACTTTTTGGCAAGTAAACACTATGAAGACAGTCTTTGCGAAAGTTCTCTATAATTTTCCTGTAATTTACTCGTAAATCTACATATGTGTAGGAAATTTCAGCATCCTAAGTCAAATAGTTTGAAAGATTAGGGGGGGGGGCGTGGTCATTTTTTCGAATTTTTAAAAAAAAAATCATACTTTTTGGCTAGTAAACACTATGAAGACAGTCTGAACGAAAGTTCTCTAAAATTTTCCTGTAATCTACACGTAAATCTACATATGTGTACCAAATTTTAGCATCCTAAGTCAAATAGTTTGGAAGATTAGGGGGGGGGGACATGGTCATTTTTTCGAATTTTTTAAAAAAAATCATAGTTTTTGCCTAGTAAACACTATGAAGACAGTCTTAACGAAAGTTTTCTTTCATTTTTCTGTAATCTGCACGTAAATCTACATATGTGTACCAAATTTCAGCATCCTAAGTCAAATAGTTTGGAAGATTAAGGGGCGGGGAATGATCATTTTTTCGAATTTTTTTCAAAAAATCGTACTTTTTGGCTAGTAAACACTATGAAGACTTTCTTAACGAAAATTCTCTATAATTTTCCTGTAATCTACACGTAAATCTACATATGTGTACCAAATTTCAGCATCCTAAGTCAAATAGTTTGGAAGATTAGGGGAGGGAACATGGTCATTTTTTCGACTTTTTTTCAAAAAATCATACTTTTGGCTAGTAAACACTATGAAGACAGTCTTAACGAAAGTTCTTTATAATTTTCCTGTAATCTACACGTAAATTTACATATGTGTACCAAATTTCAGCATCCTTAGTTAAATAGTTCGGAAGATTAGGGGGCGGGGCCTGGTCATTTTTTCACATTTTTTTCAAAAAATCCTACTTTTTGGCTAGTAAACACTATGAAGACAGTCTTAACGAAAGTTTTCTATAATTTTTCTGTAATCTACACGTAAATCTACATATGTGTACCAAATTTCAGCATCCTAAGTCAAATAGTTTGGAAGATTAGGGGAGGGGACATGGTCATTTTTTCGAATTTTTTTCAAAAAATCGTACTTTTTGGCTAGTAAACACTATGAGGACAGTCTTTACGAAAGTTCTCTATAATTTTCTTGTAATCTACACGTAAATCTAAATATGCGTACCAAATTTCAGCGTCGTAAGTCAAATAGTTTAGAAGATTAGGGGGGGGGGGGGGAAATGGTCATTTTTTCTAATTATTTTCAAAAAACCCCACTTTTTGGCTAGTAAACACTATGAAGACAGTCTTAACGAAAGTTCTCTATAATTTTCCTGAAATCTACACGTAAATTTACATATGTGTACCAAATTTCAGCATCCTAAGTCAAATAGTTTGGAAGATTAGGGGAGGGGACATGGTCATTTTTTCGAATTTTTTAAAAAAAATCATAATTTTTGGCTAGTAAACACTATGAAGACAGTCTTAACGAAAGTTCTCTAAAATTTTTTTGTATTCTACACGGAAATCTACATATGTGTACCAAATTTCAGCATCCTAAGTCAAATAGTTTGAAAGATTAGGGGGGGGAAATGGTAATTTTTTCGAATTTTTTTTTAAAAAATCGTACTTTTTGGCTAGTAAACACTATAAAGACTGTCTTTACGAAAGTTCTCTATAATTTTCTTGTAATCTACACGTAAATCTAAATATGTGTACCAAATTTCAGCGTCGTAAGTCAAATAGTTTAGAAGATTAGGGGGGGGGGAAATGGTCATTTTTTCGAATTTTTTTTAAAAAATCGTACTTTTTGGCTAGTAAACACTATGAAGACTGTCTTTACGAAAGTTCTCTATAATTTTCTTGTAATCTACACGTAAATCTAAATATGTGTACCAAATTTCAGCATCCTAAATCAAATAGTTTAGAAGATTAGGGGGCGGGACATGGTCATTTTTTCGAATTTTTTTCAAAAAATCGTACTTTTTGGCTAGTAAACACTATGAAGACAGTCTTTACGAAAGTTCTCTATAATTTTCCTGTAATCTACACGTAAATGTACATATGTGTACCAAATTTCAGCATCCTAAGTCAAATAGTTTTGAAGATTAGGGGAGGGGACATGGTCATTTTTTCGAATTATTTAAAAAAAATCATAATTTTTGGCTAGTAAATACTATGAAGACAGTCTTAACGAAAGTTCTCTATAATTTTCCTTTAATCTACACGTAAATCTACATATGTGTACCAAATTTCAGCATCCTAAGTCAAATAGTTTGGAAGATTAGGGGTGGGGGGGGGGGAGGGACAAGGTCATTTTTTCGACTTTTTTTCAAAAAATCGTACTTTTTGGCTAGTAAACACTATGAAGACAGTCTAAACGATAGTTCTCTATAATTTTCCTATAATCTACACGTAAATCTACATATGTGTACCAAATTTCAGCATCCTAAGTCAAATAGTTTAGAAGATTAGGTGAGGGGACATGGTCATTTTTTCGAATTCTTTTCAAAAAATCATACTTTTTGGCTAGTAAACACAATGGAGACAGTCTTTACAAAAGTTCTCTTTTACTTTTCCTGTAATCTACACGTAAATCTACATATGTGTACCAAATTTCAGCATCCTAAGTCAAATAGTTAAGAAGATTAGGGAAGGGGACATGGTCATTTTTTCGAATTTTTTTTAAAAATCGTACTTTTTTGCTAGTAAACACTATGAAGACAGTCTTGACGAAAGTTCTCTATAATTTTTCTGTAATCTACTCGTAAATCTACAAATGTGTACAAAATTTCAGCGTCCTAGGTCAAATAGTTTAGAAGATTAGGGTGGGGGGGAAAGGTCATTTTTTCGAATTTTTTTCAAAAAGTCGTTCTTTTTGGCTAGTTAACACTATGAAGACAGTCTTTACGAAAGTTCTCTATAATTTTCCTGTAATCTACTCGTAAATCTGCATATGTGTACCAAATTTCAGCATCCTAACTCAAATAGTTTAGAAGATTAGGGGAGGGGACATGGTCATTTTTTCGAATTTTTTTCAAAACATCGTAATTTTTGGCTGGTAAACACTATGAAGACTGTCTTTACGAAAGTTCTCTATAATTTTCCTGTAATCTACAAGTAAATCTACAGATGTGTACGAAATTTCAGCATCCTAAGTCAAATAGTTTGAATGATTAGGGGGGGTGGGACATGGTCATTTTTTCGAAATTTTTTTTAAAAAATCATACTTTTTGGCTAGTAAACGCTATGAAGACAGTCTTTACGAAAGTTCTCTATAATTTTCCTGTAATCTACACGTAAATTTACATATGTGTACCAAATTTCAGCATCCTTAGTCAAATAGTTTGAAAGATTAGGGGAGGGGACTTGGTCATTTTTTCGAATTTTTTAAAAAAAATTATAATTTTTGGCTAGTAAACACTATGAAGACAGTCTTAACGAAAGTTCTCTAAAATTTTTTTGTATTCTACACGGAAATCTACATATGTGTACCAAATTTCAGCATCCTAAGTCAAATAGTTTAAAAGATTAGGGGGAGGAAATGGTAATTTTTTCGAATTTTTTTTTAAAAAATCGTACTTTTTGGCTAGTAAACACTATAAAGACTGTCTTTACGAAAGTTCTCTATAATTTTCTTGTAATCTACACGTAAATCTAAATATGTGTACCAAATTTCAGCGTCGTAAGTCAAATAGTTTAGAAGATTAGGGGGGGGGGGGAAATGGTCATTTTTTCGAATTTTTTTTAAAAAATCGTACTTTTTGGGTAGTAAACACTATGAAGACTGTCTTTACGAAAGTTCTCTATAATTTTCTTGTAATCTACACGTAAATCTAAATATGTGTACCAAATTTCAGCGTCGTAAGTCAAATAGTTTAGAAGATTAGGGGGAGGGGACATTGTCATTTTTTTTACTTTTTTTCAAAAAATCGTACTTTTTGGCTAGTAAACACTATGAAGACAGTCTAAACGAAGGTTCTCTAGAATTTTCCTGTAATCTACACGTAAATCTACATATGTGTACCAAATTTCAGCATCCTAAATCAAATAGTTTAGAAGATTAGGGGGCGGGACATGGTCATTTTTTCGAATTTTTTTCAAAAAATCGTACTTTTTGGCTAGTAAACACTATGAAGACAGTCTTTACGAAAGTTCTCTATAATTTTTCTGTAATCTACACGTAAATGTACATATGTGTACCAAATTTCAGCATCCTAAGTCAAATAGTTTTGAAGATTAGGGGAGGGGACATGGTCATTTTTTCGAATTATTTAAAAAAAATCATAATTTTCGGCTAGTAAATACTATGAAGACAGTCTTAACGAAAGTTCTCTATAATTTTCCTGTAATCTACACGTAAATCTACATATGTGTACCAAATTTCAGCATCCTAAGTCAAATAGTTTGGAAGATTAGGGGGGGGGAGGGACAAGGTCATTTTTTCGACTTTTTTTCAAAAAATCGTACTTTTTGGCTAGTAAACACTATGAAGACAGTCTAAACGATAGTTCTCTATAATTTTCCTATAATCTACACGTAAATCTACATATGTGTACCAAATTTCAGCATCCTAAGTCAAATAGTTTAGAAGATTAGGTGAGGGGACATGGTCATTTTTTCGAATTCTTTTCAAAAAATCATACTTTTTGGCTAGTAAACACAATGGAGACAGTCTTTACAAAAGTTCTCTTTTACTTTTCCTGTAATCTACACGTAAATCTACATATGTGTACCAAATTTCAGCATCCTAAGTCAAATAGTTTGAAAGATTAGGGGGGGGAAATGGTAATTTTTTCGAATTTTTTTTTAAAAAATCGTACTTTTTGGCTAGTAAACACTATAAAGACTGTCTTTACGAAAGTTCTCTATAATTTTCTTGTAATCTACACGTAAATCTAAATATGTGTACCAAATTTCAGCGTCGTAAGTCAAATAGTTTAGAAGATTAGGGGGGGGGGGGAAATGGTCATTTTTTCGAATTTTTTTTAAAAAATCGTACTTTTTGGGTAGTAAACACTATGAAGACTGTCTTTACGAAAGTTCTCTATAATTTTCTTGTAATCTACACGTAAATCTAAATATGTGTACCAAATTTCAGCGTCGTAAGTCAAATAGTTTAGAAGATTAGGGGGAGGGGACATTGTCATTTTTTTTACTTTTTTTCAAAAAATCGTACTTTTTGGCTAGTAAACACTATGAAGACAGTCTAAACGAAGGTTCTCTAGAATTTTCCTGTAATCTACACGTAAATCTACATATGTGTACCAAATTTCAGCATCCTAAATCAAATAGTTTAGAAGATTAGGGGGCGGGACATGGTCATTTTTTCGAATTTTTTTCAAAAAATCGTACTTTTTGGCTTGTAAACACTATAAAGACAGTCTTTACGAAAGTTCTCTGTAATTTTCGTGTAATCTACACGTAAATCTACATATGTGTACCAAATTTCAGCGTCGTAAGTCAAATAGTTTAGAAGATTAGGGGGCGGGGCATGGTCATTTTTTCGAATTTTTTTCAAAAAATCATACTTTTTGGCAAGTAAACACTATGAAGACAGTCTTAACGAAAGTTCTCTATAATTTTCCTGTAATATACACGTAAATCTACATATGTGTACCAAATTTCAGCATCCTAAGTCAAATAGTTTGCAAGATTAGGGGGAGGGGACATGGTCATTTTTTCGATTTTTTAAAAAAAAATCATAATTTTTGGCTAGTAAACACTATGAAGACAGTCTTTACGAAAGTTCTCTATAATTTTCCTGTAATCTACACGTAAATCTACATATGTGTACTAAATTTCAGCATCCTAAGTCAAATAGTTTGGAAGATTAGGGGGGGGGGGACATGGTCATTTTTCGAATTTTTTTCAAAAAATCATAATTTTTGGCTAGTAAACACTATGAAGACAGTCTTAACGAAAGTTCTCTATAGGTTTCCTGTAATCTACACGTAAATCTACATATGTGTAACAAATTTCAGCATCCTGAGTCAAATAGTTTGGAAGGTTAGGGAGAGGGGACATGGTCATTTTTTCGAATTTTTTTCAAAAAATCGTACTTTTTGGCTAGTAAACACTATGAAGACAGTCTTTACGAAAGTTCTCTATAATTTTCCTGTAATCTACTCGTAAATCTACATATGTGTACCAAATTTCAGTGTCCTAAGTCAAATAGTTTAGAAGATTAGGGGGCGGGGCATGGTCATTTTTTCGAATTTTTTTCAAAAAATCATACTTTTTGGCAAGTAAACACTATGAAGACAGTCTTTGCGAAAGTTCTCTATAATTTTCCTGTAATTTACTCGTAAATCTACATATGTGTAGGAAATTTCAGCATCCTAAGTCAAATAGTTTGAAAGATTAGGGGGGGGGGGCGTGGTCATTTTTTCGAATTTTTAAAAAAAAAATCATACTTTTTGGCTAGTAAACACTATGAAGACAGTCTGAACGAAAGTTCTCTATAATTTTCCTGTAATCTACACGTAAATCTACATATGTGTACCAAATTTTAGCATCCTAAGTCAAATAGTTTGGAAGATTAGGGGGGGGGGACATGGTCATTTTTTCGAATTTTTTAAAAAAAATCATAGTTTTTGCCTAGTAAACACTATGAAGACAGTCTTAACGAAAGTTTTCTTTCATTTTTCTGTAATCTGCACGTAAATCTACATATGTGTACCAAATTTCAGCATCCTAAGTCAAATAGTTTGGAAGATTAAGGGGCGGGGAATGATCATTTTTTCGAATTTTTTTCAAAAAATCGTACTTTTTGGCTAGTAAACACTATGAAGACTTTCTTAACGAAAATTCTCTATAATTTTCCTGTAATCTACACGTAAATCTACATATGTGTACCAAATTTCAGCATCCTAAGTCAAATAGTTTGGAAGATTAGGGGAGGGAACATGGTCATTTTTTCGACTTTTTTTCAAAAAATCATACTTTTGGCTAGTAAACACTATGAAGACAGTCTTAACGAAAGTTCTTTATAATTTTCCTGTAATCTACACGTAAATTTACATATGTGTACCAAATTTCAGCATCCTTAGTTAAATAGTTTGGAAGATTAGGGGGCGGGGCCTGGTCATTTTTTCACATTTTTTTCAAAAAATCCTACTTTTTGGCTAGTAAACACTATGAAGACAGTCTTAACGAAAGTTTTCTATAATTTTTCTGTAATCTACACGTAAATCTACATATGTGTACCAAATTTCAGCATCCTAAGTCAAATAGTTTGGAAGATTAGGGGAGGGGACATGGTCATTTTTTCGAATTTTTTTCAAAAAATCGTACTTTTTGGCTAGTAAACACTATGAGGACAGTCTTTACGAAAGTTCTCTATAATTTTCTTGTAATCTACACGTAAATCTAAATATGCGTACCAAATTTCAGCGTCGTAAGTCAAATAGTTTAGAAGATTAGGGGGGGGGGGAAATGGTCATTTTTTCTAATTATTTTCAAAAAACCCCACTTTTTGGCTAGTAAACACTATGAAGACAGTCTTAACGAAAGTTCTCTATAATTTTCCTGAAATCTACACGTAAATTTACATATGTGTACCAAATTTCAGCATCCTAAGTCAAATAGTTTGGAAGATTAGGGGAGGGGACATGGTCATTTTTTCGAATTTTTTAAAAAAATCATAATTTTTGGCTAGTAAACACTATGAAGACAGTCTTAACGAAAGTTCTCTAAAATTTTTTTGTATTCTACACGGAAATCTACATATGTGTACCAAATTTCAGCATCCTAAGTCAAATAGTTTGAAAGATTAGGGGGGGGAAATGGTAATTTTTTCGAATTTTTTTTTAAAAAATCGTACTTTTTGGCTAGTAAACACTATAAAGACTGTCTTTACGAAAGTTCTCTATAATTTTCTTGTAATCTACACGTAAATCTAAATATGTGTACCAAATTTCAGCGTCGTAAGTCAAATAGTTTAGAAGATTAGGGGGGGGGGGAAATGGTCATTTTTTGGAATTTTTTTTAAAAAATCGTACTTTTTGGCTAGTAAACACTATGAAGACTGTCTTTACGAAAGTTCTCTATAATTTTCTTGTAATCTACACGTAAATCTAAATATGTGTACCAAATTTCAGCGTCGTAAGTCAAATAGTTTAGAAGATTAGGGGGAGGGGACATTGTCATTTTTTTTACTTTTTTTCAAAAAATCGTACTTTTTGGCTAGTAAACACTATGAAGACAGTCTAAACGAAGGTTCTCTAGAATTTTCCTGTAATCTACACGTAAATCTACATATGTGTACCAAATTTCAGCATCCTAAATCAAATAGTTTAGAAGATTAGGGGGCGGGACATGGTCATTTTTTCGAATTTTTTTCAAAAAATCGTACTTTTTGGCTAGTAAACACTATGAAGACAGTCTTTACGAAAGTTCTCTATAATTTTCCTGTAATCTACACGTAAATGTACATATGTGTACCAAATTTCAGCATCCTAAGTCAAATAGTTTTGAAGATTAGGGGAGGGGACATGGTCATTTTTTCGAATTATTTAAAAAAAATCATAATTTTTGGCTAGTAAATACTATGAAGACAGTCTTAACGAAAGTTCTCTATAATTTTCCTGTAATCTACACGTAAATCTACATATGTGTACCAAATTTCAGCATCCTAAGTCAAATAGTTTGGAAGATTAGGGGGGGGGGGAGGGACAAGGTCATTTTTTCGACTTTTTTTCAAAAAATCGTACTTTTTGGCTAGTAAACACTATGAAGACAGTCTAAACGATAGTTCTCTATAATTTTCCTATAATCTACACGTAAATCTACATATGTGTACCAAATTTCAGCATCCTAAGTCAAATAGTTTGAAAGATTAGGGGGGGGAAATGGTAATTTTTTCGAATTTTTTTTTAAAAAATCGTACTTTTTGGCTAGTAAACACTATAAAGACTGTCTTTACGAAAGTTCTCTATAATTTTCTTGTAATCTACACGTAAATCTAAATATGTGTACCAAATTTCAGCGTCGTAAGTCAAATAGTTTAGAAGATTAGGGGGGGGGGGGAAATGGTCATTTTTTCGAATTTTTTTTAAAAAATCGTACTTTTTGGGTAGTAAACACTATGAAGACTGTCTTTACGAAAGTTCTCTATAATTTTCTTGTAATCTACACGTAAATCTAAATATGTGTACCAAATTTCAGCGTCGTAAGTCAAATAGTTTAGAAGATTAGGGGGAGGGGACATTGTCATTTTTTTTACTTTTTTTCAAAAAATCGTACTTTTTGGCTAGTAAACACTATGAAGACAGTCTAAACGAAGGTTCTCTAGAATTTTCCTGTAATCTACACGTAAATCTACATATGTGTACCAAATTTCAGCATCCTAAATCAAATAGTTTAGAAGATTAGGGGGCGGGACATGGTCATTTTTTCGAATTTTTTTCAAAAAATCGTACTTTTTGGCTTGTAAACACTATAAAGACAGTCTTTACGAAAGTTCTCTGTAATTTTCGTGTAATCTACACGTAAATCTACATATGTGTACCAAATTTCAGCGTCGTAAGTCAAATAGTTTAGAAGATTAGGGGGGGGGGGAATGGTCATTTTTTCGAATTCTTTTAAAAAAATCGTACTTTTTTGCTAGTAAACACTATGAAGACAGTCTTGACGAAATTTCTCTATAATTTTTCTGTAATCTACTCGTAAATCTACAAATGTGTACAAAATTTCAGCGTCCTAGGTCAAATAGTTTAGAAGATTAGGGTGGGGGGGAAAGGTCATTTTTTCGAATTTTTTTCAAAAAGTCGTTCTTTTGGCTAGTTAACACTATGAAGACAGTCTTTACGAAAGTTCTCTATAATTTTCCTGTAATCTACTCGTAAATCTGCATATGTGTACCAAATTTCAGCATCCTAACTCAAATAGTTTAGAAGATTAGGGGAGGGGACATGGTCATTTTTTCGAATTTTTTTCAAAACATCGTAATTTTTGGCTGGTAAACACTATGAAGACTGTCTTTACGAAAGTTTTCTATAATTTTCCTGTAATCTACAAGTAAATCTACAGATGTGTACGAAATTTCAGCATCCTAAGTCAAATAGTTTGAAAGATTAGGGGGGGTGGGACATGGTCATTTTTTCGAAATTTTTTTTAAAAAATCATACTTTTTGGCTAGTAAACGCTATGAAGACAGTCTTTACGAAAGTTCTCTATAATTTTCCTGTAATCTACACGTAAATTTACATATGTGTACCAAATTTCAGCATCCTTAGTCAAATAGTTTGGAAGATTAGGGGGGGGGGCCTGGTCATTTTTTCAAATTTTTTTCAAAAAATCCTACTTTTTGGCTAGTAAACACTATGAAGACAGTCTTAACGAAAGTTTTCTATAATTTTTCTGTAATCTACACGTAAATCTACATATGTGTACCAAATTTCAGCATCCTAAGTCAAATAGTTTAGAAGATTAGGGGAGGGGACATGGTCATTTTTTCGAATTTTTTAAAAAAAATCATAATTTTTGGCTAGTAAACACTATGAAGACAGTCTTAACGAAAGTTCTCTATAATTTTTTTGTAATCTACACGGAAATCTACATATGTGTACCAAATTTCAGCATCCTAAGTCAAATAGTTTGGAAGATTAGGGGAGGGGACATGGTCATTTTTTCGACTTTTTTTCAAAAAATCCTACTTTTTGGCTAGTAAACACTATGAAGACAGTCTTAACGAAAGTTTTCTATAATTTTTCTGTAATCTACACGTAAATCTACATATGTGTACCAAATTTCAGCATCCTAAGTCAAATAGTTTGGAAGATTAGGGGAGGGAACATGGTCATTTTTTCGACTTTTTTTCAAAAAATCATACTTTTGGCTAGTAAACACTATGAAGACAGTCTTAACGAAAGTTCTTTATAATTTTCCTGTAATCTACACGTAAATTTACATATGTGTACCAAATTTCAGCATCCTTAGTTAAATAGTTTGGAAGATTAGGGGGCGGGGCCTGGTCATTTTTTCACATTTTTTTCAAAAAATCCTACTTTTTGGCTAGTAAACACTATGAAGACAGTCTTAACGAAAGTTTTCTATAATTTTTCTGTAATCTACACGTAAATCTACATATGTGTACCAAATTTCAGCATCCTAAGTCAAATAGTTTGGAAGATTAGGGGAGGGGACATGGTCATTTTTTCGAATTTTTTTCAAAAAATCGTACTTTTTGGCTAGTAAACACTATGAGGACAGTCTTTACGAAAGTTCTCTATAATTTTCTTGTAATCTACACGTAAATCTAAATATGCGTACCAAATTTCAGCGTCGTAAGTCAAATAGTTTAGAAGATTAGGGGGGGGGGGAAATGGTCATTTTTTCGAATTTTTTTTTAAAAAATCGTACTTTTTGGCTAGTAAACACTATAAAGACTGTCTTTACGAAAGTTCTCTATAATTTTCTTGTAATCTACACGTAAATCTAAATATGTGTACCAAATTTCAGCGTCGTAAGTCAAATAGTTTAGAAGATTAGGGGGGGGGGAAATGGTCATTTTTTCGAATTTTTTTTAAAAAATCGTACTTTTTGGCTAGTAAACACTATGAAGACTGTCTTTACGAAAGTTCTCTATAATTTTCTTGTAATCTACACGTAAATCTAAATATGTGTACCAAATTTCAGCGTCGTAAGTCAAATAGTTTAGAAGATTAGGGGGAGGGGACATTGTCATTTTTTTTACTTTTTTTCAAAAAATCGTACTTTTTGGCTAGTAAACACTATGAAGACAGTCTAAACGAAGGTTCTCTAGAATTTTCCTGTAATCTACACGTAAATCTACATATGTGTACCAAATTTCAGCATCCTAAATCAAATAGTTTAGAAGATTAGGGGGCGGGACATGGTCATTTTTTCGAATTTTTTTCAAAAAATCGTACTTTTTGGCTAGTAAACACTATGAAGACAGTCTTTACGAAAGTTCTCTATAATTTTCCTGTAATCTACACGTAAATGTACATATGTGTACCAAATTTCAGCATCCTAAGTCAAATAGTTTTGAAGATTAGGGGAGGGGACATGGTCATTTTTTCGAATTATTTAAAAAAAATCATAATTTTTGGCTAGTAAATACTATGAAGACAGTCTTAACGAAAGTTCTCTATAATTTTCCTGTAATCTACACGTAAATCTACATATGTGTACCAAATTTCAGCATCCTAAGTCAAATAGTTTGGAAGATTAGGGGGGGGGGGGAGGGACAAGATCATTTTTTCGACTTTTTTTCAAAAAATCGTACTTTTTGGCTAGTAAACACTATGAAGACAGTCTAAACGATAGTTCTCTATAATTTTCCTATAATCTACACGTAAATCTACATATGTGTACCAAATTTCAGCATCCTAAGTCAAATAGTTTAGAAGATTAGGTGAGGGGACATGGTCATTTTTTCGAATTCTTTTCAAAAAATCATACTTTTTGGCTAGTAAACACAATGGAGACAGTCTTTACAAAAGTTCTCTTTTACTTTTCCTGTAATCTACACGTAAATCTACATATGTGTACCAAATTTCAGCATCCTAAGTCAAATAGTTTGAAAGATTAGGGGGGGGAAATGGTAATTTTTTCGAATTTTTTTTTAAAAAATCGTACTTTTTGGCTAGTAAACACTATAAAGACTGTCTTTACGAAAGTTCTCTATAATTTTCTTGTAATCTACACGTAAATCTAAATATGTGTACCAAATTTCAGCGTCGTAAGTCAAATAGTTTAGAAGATTAGGGGGGGGGGGGGGGAAATGGTCATTTTTTCGAATTTTTTTTAAAAAATCGTACTTTTTGGGTAGTAAACACTATGAAGACTGTCTTTACGAAAGTTCTCTATAATTTTCTTGTAATCTACACGTAAATCTAAATATGTGTACCAAATTTCAGCGTCGTAAGTCAAATAGTTTAGAAGATTAGGGGGAGGGGACATTGTCATTTTTTTTACTTTTTTTCAAAAAATCGTACTTTTTGGCTAGTAAACACTATGAAGACAGTCTAAACGAAGGTTCTCTAGAATTTTCCTGTAATCTACACGTAAATCTACATATGTGTACCAAATTTCAGCATCCTAAATCAAATAGTTTAGAAGATTAGGGGGCGGGACATGGTCATTTTTTCGAATTTTTTTCAAAAAATCGTACTTTTTGGCTTGTAAACACTATAAAGACAGTCTTTACGAAAGTTCTCTGTAATTTTCGTGTAATCTACACGTAAATCTACATATGTGTACCAAATTTCAGCGTCGTAAGTCAAATAGTTTAGAAGATTAGGGGGGGGGGGAATGGTCATTTTTTCGAATTCTTTTAAAAAAATCGTACTTTTTTGCTAGTAAACACTATGAAGACAGTCTTGACGAAATTTCTCTATAATTTTTCTGTAATCTACTCGTAAATCTACAAATGTGTACAAAATTTCAGCGTCCTAGGTCAAATAGTTTAGAAGATTAGGGTGGGGGGGAAAGGTCATTTTTTCGAATTTTTTTCAAAAAGTCGTTCTTTTGGCTAGTTAACACTATGAAGACAGTCTTTACGAAAGTTCTCTATAATTTTCCTGTAATCTACTCGTAAATCTGCATATGTGTACCAAATTTCAGCATCCTAACTCAAATAGTTTAAAAGATTAGGGGAGGGGACATGGTCATTTTTTCGAATTTTTTTCAAAACATCGTAATTTTTGGCTGGTAAACACTATGAAGACTGTCTTTACGAAAGTTTTCTATAATTTTCCTGTAATCTACAAGTAAATCTACAGATGTGTACGAAATTTCAGCATCCTAAGTCAAATAGTTTGAAAGATTAGGGGGTTGGGACATGGTCATTTTTTCGAAATTTTTTTTAAAAAATCATACTTTTTGGCTAGTAAACGCTATGAAGACAGTCTTTACGAAAGTTCTCTATAATTTTCCTGTAATCTACACGTAAATTTACATATGTGTACCAAATTTCAGCATCCTTAGTCAAATAGTTTGGAAGATTAGGGGGGGGGGCCTGGTCATTTTTTCAAATTTTTTTCAAAAAATCCTACTTTTTGGCTAGTAAACACTATGAAGACAGTCTTAACGAAAGTTTTCTATAATTTTTCTGTAATCTACACGTAAATCTACATATGTGTACCAAATTGCAGCATCCTAAGTCAAATAGTTTAGAAGATTAGGGGAGGGGACATGGTCATTTTTTCGAATTTTTTAAAAAAATCATAATTTTTGGCTAGTAAACACTATGAAGACAGTCTTAACGAAAGTTCTCTATAATTTTTTTGTAATCTACACGGAAATCTACATATGTGTACCAAATTTCAGCATCCTAAGTCAAATAGTTTGGAAGATTAGGGGAGGGGACATGGTCATTTTTTCGACTTTTTTTCAAAAAATCCTACTTTTTGGCTAGTAAACACTATGAAGACAGTCTTAACGAAAGTTTTCTATAATTTTTCTGTAATCTACACGTAAATCTACATATGTGTACCAAATTTCAGCATCCTAAGTCAAATAGTTTAGAAGATTAGGGGAGGGGGGGGAAATGGTCATTTTTTCGAATTTTTTTCAAAAAATCCCTACTTTTTGGCTAGTAAACACTATGAGGACAGTCTTTACGAAAGTTCTCTATAATTTTCTTGTAATCTACACGTAAATCTAAATATGTGTACCAAATTTCAGCGTCGTAAGTCAAATAGTTTAGAAGATTAGGGGGGGGGAAATGGTCATTTTTTCTAATTATTTTCAAAAAACCCCACTTTTTGGCTAGTAAACACTATGAAGACAGTCTTAACGAAAGTTCTCTATAATTTTCCTGTAATCTACACGTAAATTTACATATGTGTACCAAATTTCAGCATCCTTAGTCAAATAGTTTGGAAGATTAGGGGGGGGGGGGGGCCTGGTCATTTTTTCAAATTTTTTTCAAAAAATCCTACTTTTTGGCTAGTAAACACTATGAAGACAGTCTTAACGAAAGTTTTCTATAATTTTTCTGTAATCTACACGTAAATCTACATATGTGTACCAAATTTCAGCATCCTAAGTCAAATAGTTTAGAAGATTAGGGGAGGGGACATGGTCATTTTTTCGAATTTTTAAAAAAAATCATAATTTTTGGCTAGTAAACACTATGAAGACAGTCTTAACGAAAGTTCTCTATAATTTTTTTGTAATCTACACGGAAATCTACATATGTGTACCAAATTTCAGCATCCTAAGTCAAATAGTTTGGAAGATTAGGGGAGGGGACATGGTCATTTTTTCGACTTTTTTTCAAAAAATCCTACTTTTTGGCTAGTAAACACTATGAAGACAGTCTTAACGAAAGTTTTCTATAATTTTTCTGTAATCTACACGTAAATCTACATATGTGTACTAAATTTCAGCATCCTAAGTCAAATAGTTAAGAAGATTAGGGGAGGGGACATGGTCATTTTTTCGAATTTTTTAAAAAAAATCATAATTTTTGGCTAGTAAACACTATGAAGACAGTCTTAACGAAAGTTCTCTATAATTTTTTTGTATTCTACACGGAAATCTACATATGTGTACCAAATTTCAGCATCCTAAGTCAAATAGTTTAAAAGATTAGGGGGGGGGAATAGTAATTTTTTCGAATTTTTTTTAAAAAATCGTACTTTTTGGGTAGTAAACACTATGAAGACTGTCTTTACGAAAGTTCTCTATAATTTTCTTGTAATCTACACGTAAATCTAAATATGTGTACCAAATTCCAGCGTCGTAAGTCAAATAGTTTAGAAGATTAGGGGGAGGGGACATTGTCATTTTTTTTACTTTTTTTCAAAAAATCGTACTTTTTGGCTAGTAAACACTATGAAGACAGTCTAAACGAAGGTTCTCTAGAATTTTCCTGTAATCTACACGTAAATCTACATATGTGTACCAAATTTCAGCATCCTAAATCAAATAGTTTAGAAGATTAGGTGGCGGGACATGGTCATTTTTTCGAATTTTTTTCAAAAAATCGTACTTTTTGGCTAGTAAACACTATGAAGACAGTCTTTACGAAAGTTCTCTATAATTTTCCTGTAATCTACACGTAAATGTACATATGTGTACCAAATTTCAGCATCCTAAGTCAAATAGTTTTGAAGATTAGGGGAGGGGACATGGTCATTTTTTCGAATTATTTAAAAAAAATCATAATTTTTGGCTAGTAAATACTATGAAGACAGTCTTAACGAAAGTTCTCTATAATTTTCCTGTAATCTACACGTAAATCTACATATGTGTACCAAATTTCAGCATCCTAAGTCAAATAGTTTGGAAGATTAGGGGGGGGGAGGGACAAGGTCATTTTTTCGACTTTTTTTCAAAAAATCGTACTTTTTGGCTAGTAAACACTATGAAGACAGTCTAAACGATAGTTCTCTATAATTTTCCTATAATCTACACGTAAATCTACATATGTGTACCAAATTTCAGCATCCTAAGTCAAATAGTTTAGAAGATTAGGTGAGGGGACATGGTCATTTTTTCGAATTCTTTTCAAAAAATCATACTTTTTGGCTAGTAAACACAATGGAGACAGTCTTTACAAAAGTTCTCTTTTACTTTTCCTGTAATCTACACGTAAATCTACATATGTGTACCAAATTTCAGCATCCTAAGTCAAATAGTTAAGAAGATTAGGGAAGGGGACATGGTCATTTTTTCGAATTTTTTTTAAAAATCGTACTTTTTGGCTTGTAAACACTATAAAGACAGTCTTTACGAAAGTTCTCTGTAATTTTCGTGTAATCTACACGTAAATCTACATATGTGTACCAAATTTCAGCGTCGTAAGTCAAATAGTTTAGAAGATTAGGGGGGGGGGAATGGTCATTTTTTCGAATTCTTTTAAAAAAATCGTACTTTTTTGCTAGTAAACACTATGAAGACAGTCTTGACGAAAGTTCTCTATAATTTTTCTGTAATCTACTCGTAAATCTACAAATGTGTACAAAATTTCAGCGTCCTAGGTCAAATAGTTTAGAAGATTAGGGTGGGGGGGAAAGGTCATTTTTTCGAATTTTTTTCAAAAAGTCGTTCTTTTTGGCTAGTTAACACTATGAAGACAGTCTTTACGAAAGTTCTCTACAATTTTCCTGTAATCTACTCGTAAATCTGCATATGTGTACCAAATTTCAGCATCCTAACTCAAATAGTTTAGAAGATTAGGGGAGGGGACATGGTCATTTTTTCGAATTTTTTTCAAAACATCGTAATTTTTGGCTGGTAAACACTATGAAGACTGTCTTTACGAAAGTTCTCTATAATTTTCCTGTAATCTACAAGTAAATCTACAGATGTGTACGAAATTTCAGCATCCTAAGTCAAATAGTTTGAAAGATTAGGGGGGGTGGGACATGGTCATTTTTTCGAAATTTTTTTTAAAAAATCATACTTTTTGGCTAGTAAACGCTATGAAGACAGTCTTTACGAAAGTTCTCTATAATTTTCCTGTAATCTACACGTAAATTTACATATGTGTACCAAATTTCAGCATCCTTAGTCAAATAGTTTAGAAGATTAGGGGAGGGGACATGGTCATTTTTTCGAATTTTTTAAAAAAAATCATAATTTTTGGCTAGTAAACACTATGAAGACAGTCTTAACGAAAGTTCTCTATAATTTTTTTGTAATCTACACGGAAATCTACATATGTGTACCAAATTTCAGCATCCTAAGTCAAATAGTTTGGAAGATTAGGGGAGGGGACATGGTCATTTTTTCGACTTTTTTTCAAAAAATCCTACTTTTTGGCTAGTAAACACTATGAAGACAGTCTTAACGAAAGTTTTCTATAATTTTTTTGTATTCTACACGGAAATCTACATATGTGTACCAAATGTCAGCATCCTAAGTCAAATAATTTAAAAGATTAGGGGGGGGGGGGAATAGTAATTTTTTCGAATTGTTTTTAAAAAATCGTACTTTTTGGCTAGTAAACACTATGAAGACTGTCTTTACGAAAGTTCTCTATAATTTTTTTGTATTCTACACGGAAATCTACATATGTGTACCAAATGTCAGCATCCTAAGTCAAATAATTTAAAAGATTAGGGGGGGGGGAATAGTAATTTTTTCGAATTGTTTTTAAAAAATCGTACTTTTTGGCTAGTAAACACTATGAAGACTGTCTTTACGAAAGTTCTCTATAATTTTCTTGTAATCTACACGTAAATCTAAATATGTGTACCAAATTTCAGAGTCGTAAGTCAAATAGTTTAGAATATTAGGGGGGGGGGGGGGAAATGGTCATTTTTTCGAATTTTTTTTAAAAAATCGTACTTTTTGGCTAGTAAACACTATTAATACTGTCTTTACGAAAGTTTTCTATAATTTTCTTGTAATCTACACGTAAATCTAAATATGTGTACCAAATTTCAGCGTCGTAAGTCAAATAGTTTAGAAGATTAGGGGGGGGGGGAAATGGTCATTTTTTCTAATTATTTTCAAAAAACCCCACTTTTTGGCTAGTAAACACTATGAAGACAGTCTTAACGAAAGTTCTCTAAAATTTTTTTGTATTCTACACGGAAATCTACATATGTGTACCAAATTTCAGCATCCTAAGTCAAATAGTTTGAAAGATTAGGGGGGGGGAAATGGTAATTTTTTCGAATTTTTTTTAAAAAATCGTACTTTTTGGCTAGTAAACACTATAAAGACTGTCTTTACGAAAGTTCTCTATAATTTTCTTGTAATCTACACGTAAATCTAAATATGTGTACCAAATTTCAGCGTCGTAAGTCAAATAGTTTAGAAGATTAGGGGGGGGGGGGAAATGGTCATTTTTTCGAATTTTTTTTAAAAAATCGTACTTTTTGGCTAGTAAACACTATGAAGACTGTCTTTACGAAAGTTCTCTATAATTTTCTTGTAATCTACACGTAAATCTAAATATGTGTACCAAATTTCAGCGTCGTAAGTCAAATAGTTTAGAAGATTAGGGGGAGGGGACATTGTCATTTTTTTTACTTTTTTTCAAAAAATCGTACTTTTTGGCTAGTAAACACTATGAAGACAGTCTAAACGAAGGTTCTCTAGAATTTTCCTGTAATCTACACGTAAATCTACATATGTGTACCAAATTTCAGCATCCTAAATCAAATAGTTTTGAAGATTAGGGGGCGGGACATGGTCATTTTTTCGAATTTTTTTCAAAAAATCGTACTTTTTGGCTAGTAAACACTATGAAGACAGTCTTTACGAAAGTTCTCTATAATTTTCCTGTAATCTACACGTAAATGTACATATGTGTACCAAATTTCAGCATCCTAAGTCAAATAGTTTTGAAGATTAGGGGAGGGGACATGGTCATTTTTTCGAATTATTTAAAAAAAATCATAATTTTTGGCTAGTAAATACTATGAAGACAGTCTTAACGAAAGTTCTCTATAATTTTCCTGTAATCTACACGTAAATCTACATATGTGTACCAAATTTCAGCATCCTTAGTCAAATAGTTTGGAAGATTAGGGGGGGGGGGGAGGGACAAGGTCATTTTTTCGACTTTTTTTCAAAAAATCGTACTTTTTGGCTAGTAAACACTATGAAGACAGTCTAAACGATAGTTCTCTATAATTTTCCTATAATCTACACGTAAATCTACATATGTGTACCAAATTTCAGCATCCTAAGTCAAATAGTTTAGAAGATTAGGTGAGGGGACATGGTCATTTTTTCGAATTCTTTTCAAAAAATCATACTTTTTGGCTAGTAAACACAATGGAGACAGTCTTTACAAAAGTTCTCTTTTACTTTTCCTGTAATCTACACGTAAATCTACATATGTGTACCAAATTTCAGCATCCTAAGTCAAATAGTTTGAAAGATTAGGGGGGGGAAATGGTAATTTTTTCGAATTTTTTTTTAAAAAATCGTACTTTTTGGCTAGTAAACACTATAAAGACTGTCTTTACGAAAGTTCTCTATAATTTTCTTGTAATCTACACGTAAATCTAAATATGTGTACCAAATTTCAGCGTCGTAAGTCAAATAGTTTAGAAGATTAGGGGGGGGGGGGAAATGGTCATTTTTTCGAATTTTTTTTAAAAAATCGTACTTTTTGGGTAGTAAACACTATGAAGACTGTCTTTACGAAAGTTCTCTATAATTTTCTTGTAATCTACACGTAAATCTAAATATGTGTACCAAATTTCAGCGTCGTAAGTCAAATAGTTTAGAAGATTAGGGGGAGGGGACATTGTCATTTTTTTTACTTTTTTTCAAAAACTCGTACTTTTTGGCTAGTAAACACTATGAAGACAGTCTAAACGAAGGTTCTCTAGAATTTTCCTGTAATCTACACGTAAATCTACATATGTGTACCAAATTTCAGCATCCTAAATCAAATAGTTTAGAAGATTAGGGGGCGGGACATGGTCATTTTTTCGAATTTTTTTCAAAAAATCGTACTTTTTGGCTTGTAAACACTATAAAGACAGTCTTTACGAAAGTTCTCTGTAATTTTCGTGTAATCTACACGTAAATCTACATATGTGTACCAAATTTCAGCGTCGTAAGTCAAATAGTTTAGAAGATTAGGGGGGGGGGGGAATGGTCATTTTTTCGAATTCTTTTAAAAAAATCGTACTTTTTTGCTAGTAAACACTATGAAGACAGTCTTGACGAAATTTCTCTATAATTTTTCTGTAATCTACTCGTAAATCTACAAATGTGTACAAAATTTCAGCGTCCTAGGTCAAATAGTTTAGAAGATTAGGGTGGGGGGGAAAGGTCATTTTTTCGAATTTTTTTCAAAAAGTCGTTCTTTTGGCTAGTTAACACTATGAAGACAGTCTTTACGAAAGTTCTCTATAATTTTCCTGTAATCTACTCGTAAATCTGCATATGTGTACCAAATTTCAGCATCCTAACTCAAATAGTTTAAAAGATTAGGGGAGGGGACATGGTCATTTTTTCGAATTTTTTTCAAAACATCGTAATTTTTGGCTGGTAAACACTATGAAGACTGTCTTTACGAAAGTTTTCTATAATTTTCCTGTAATCTACAAGTAAATCTACAGATGTGTACCAAATTTCAGCATCCTTAGTCAAATAGTTTGGAAGATTAGGGGGGGGGGCCTGGTCATTTTTTCAAATTTTTTTCAAAAAATCCTACTTTTTGGCTAGTAAACACTATGAAGACAGTCTTAACGAAAGTTTTCTATAATTTTTCTGTAATCTACACGTAAATCTACATATGTGTACCAAATTTCAGCATCCTAAGTCAAATAGTTTAGAAGATTAGGGGAGGGGACATGGTCATTTTTTCGAATTTTTTAAAAAAAATCATAATTTTTGGCTAGTAAACACTATGAAGACAGTCTTAACGAAAGTTCTCTATAATTTTTTTGTAATCTACACGGAAATCTACATATGTGTACCAAATTTCAGCATCCTAAGTCAAATAGTTTGGAAGATTAGGGGAGGGGACATGGTCATTTTTTCGACTTTTTTTCAAAAAATCCTACTTTTTGGCTAGTAAACACTATGAAGACAGTCTTAACGAAAGTTTTCTATAATTTTTCTGTAATCTACACGTAAATCTACATATGTGTACCAAATTTCAGCATCCTAAGTCAAATAGTTTAGAAGATTAGGGGAGGGGGGGGAAATGGTCATTTTTTCGAATTTTTTTCAAAAAATCCCTACTTTTTGGCTAGTAAACACTATGAGGACAGTCTTTACGAAAGTTCTCTATAATTTTCTTGTAATCTACACGTAAATCTAAATATGTGTACCAAATTTCAGCGTCGTAAGTCAAATAGTTTAGAAGATTAGGGGGGGGGAAATGGTCATTTTTTCTAATTATTTTCAAAAAACCCCACTTTTTGGCTAGTAAACACTATGAAGACAGTCTTAACGAAAGTTCTCTATAATTTTCCTGTAATCTACACGTAAATTTACATATGTGTACCAAATTTCAGCATCCTTAGTCAAATAGTTTGGAAGATTAGGGGGGGGGGGGCCTGGTCATTTTTTCAAATTTTTTTCAAAAAATCCTACTTTTTGGCTAGTAAACACTATGAAGACAGTCTTAACGAAAGTTTTCTATAATTTTTCTGTAATCTACACGTAAATCTACATATGTGTACCAAATTTCAGCATCCTAAGTCAAATAGTTTAGAAGATTAGGGGAGGGGACATGGTCATTTTTTCGAATTTTTTAAAAAAAATCATAATTTTTGGCTAGTAAACACTATGAAGACAGTCTTAACGAAAGTTCTCTATAATTTTTTTGTAATCTACACGGAAATCTACATATGTGTACCAAATTTCAGCATCCTAAGTCAAATAGTTTGGAAGATTAGGGGAGGGGACATGGTCATTTTTTCGACTTTTTTTCAAAAAATCCTACTTTTTGGCTAGTAAACACTATGAAGACAGTCTTAACGAAAGTTTTCTATAATTTTTCTGTAATCTACACGTAAATCTACATATGTGTACTAAATTTCAGCATCCTAAGTCAAATAGTTAAGAAGATTAGGGGAGGGGACATGGTCATTTTTTCGAATTTTTTAAAAAAAATCATAATTTTTGGCTAGTAAACACTATGAAGACAGTCTTAACGAAAGTTCTCTATAATTTTTTTGTATTCTACACGGAAATCTACATATGTGTACCAAATTTCAGCATCCTAAG